>CP139503.1:366343590-367543590 GCA_021014915.2 Artemisia tridentata subsp. tridentata | reverse complement strand
ATATATATATATATATATATATATATATATATATATATATATATATATATATATATATACGATTAATAATAATAATAATAATAATTAATAATAACATTAATAATATTTAATAATAATAATAATAATTAATAATAATATTAATAATATTTAATAATAATTATTATTATTATAAAATGTTTCACTTTTACCCTTAAAGTTTCACATATTGACAATTTAAACCCTTGAACTTTCATAAAATTGCAAATTTTACCCCTTAACTTTTATAAATTTACAATTTTTACCCCTCAACTTTGGTCAAATGACAGTTTCTACCCTATAGTTTCAAAAGTTACACTTTTTACCCCTAAGTTGTAAGTCGACAGCACATTAAGTCCTTGTTATAATTCTATTTAAAATTTTGACAGAAAATACCCTTGAGATTCCCACGTCGTTACACCCGACGTCCTTTTTATTATAAAACGTG
Organism: Artemisia tridentata subsp. tridentata; assembly: GCA_021014915.2. Taxonomy (NCBI): domain Eukaryota; kingdom Viridiplantae; phylum Streptophyta; class Magnoliopsida; order Asterales; family Asteraceae; genus Artemisia; species Artemisia tridentata. The sequence goes on along the minus strand of CP139503.1, from coordinate 367,543,127 downwards.
TTATACCTTACGTATAAAGGCAAAACTTTTTACGACTCTTTTGTACACTTAATTATCAGTTTATAAACTTAGTTTTGACAAAGTTCCAGCTCGTGATTCGAGCTCACGAGCTCAAAATTAATTATTTTAGGGTGCGTTTGTTCGTTTGGTCTGGGCAGAAAACACGCGACAAAAATGGTTCGTATCTTGGTGAATTCTTAACCAAATGACTTCGTTCTTTTTCCTACATTTAGACAGCTGATAGATCTTCATTTTACCAAAAATCTAGAATTTTTAAGACTCGTTTGCTAGTCGAATTTCACGTTGCAAACTCAGGGTCTGCTGCTGTTTCGACAGCCACAAAAAGAACAAAAACAATTTTGTTTTCGATTTTAGAACTTATGAACTAGGAATCTTAGATTATATTTAGTATCCTTAACATGTTTAAGAGATTTCTAATTAGTTTTAAGTATTTTAGGATTGTAAAATGAATTAAAAGGGTGTTTGTTTGTTCGATTGATTCGAAAAAGAAAAAGAAAAATTAGGTCTTGGTTACTTAGGGTTTCTATCTTTGATCCTAGGTTTTATTAGGAGTATTTTAGGCATGTTTAACCCAACTCTTACTATATTCTAACAACTAATGAACTAAAAAAAAATAACTAAGGGTGCGTTTGGGGTTTGTTCGACAAAAACAAAAAGAAAGAAAAGAAAATGTATATTTTGGTTTTAGGGTTTAATCATTACTACGGTTTGTTTATTAGTGGATTTAGTGATATTTAGAGTATATAAAATGAAATGAAATGAGTTGAGGACTTACCTAGATGATTATGGATCGAATAAGGCAAAATGGGACTTAGGGTTTTGGGAAATGATCACTAGAGCTTCTATCTTCCTTCTTGGCTTCCTAGAGATGTTCTTGGATCTTTATAAAGGTTATAGAAGCAGAAATTTTAGGTGTGAGTGGGCTGTGGTATTTGATCGAATGGTTTGAGGGTTGTGGAGTGGAAATGAGACCTTGTATTTATAGAGGAAAGTGATCTAGGGTTCTCAAGGGTTCTAGGGTTTCTATTGGGGAAGGTGAGGAAGTCTTGGGTGATGTGGTGTGCCAATTGTGGCGCCACATGGTTAGGAGGAGGGAAAGAGTGAGGTGGTAAGCTACTAACCATACCTGTAGGTTATCTCTAGAAGGGGGGGGGGATGTGGAGGCTTAGGGTTCTTCCATTTGGTCTCTTAGGGTTTAAGTAAGTTTGAGTTTTGGTTTGGTTTTGGTTGAATTCGAACCAAGTAGAGTAGAAAGGAAATGTTTGGTTCGAATTATGCATAAAGGGGTTGTACATCATGCTTATGGTTATGGTACTTTAGGGTTTAGGGTTTAGTTAGGGTTCCTAGGGTTTAGGGATTACTTAGAAATAATTTTTATATGTTTCCTAAATATATTTTATATATATCGAATTTATATAAAATCAAAGGAAATAATTTGGTGCATTGGTAAGTTGTACTTTAGGCTTAAGGAGGTTGTACTAGGATTTAGAAAATATGAAAAATAGAATTTTAATATTTCCTTAATTTATATAATTTTTATTAAGGTTTTAAAGTAATTAAATGGACTTTTAAGTTTTTGTGCATTAGAGGGTTGTACCATAGGTTTAGGGAGTTGTACAATTATTTTATAAATTAATAAATTTATTTTAAAAGTCAATGTGTAAAATTATTTGTTGGGTTTAAATGATACTGCTGCTACCTTGAAGATTCTGCAGCTAAGTGTTTTAATTCTGCTGCTCATGGTTCTAAGGGAAATATACTAAGTATGATTCTGCTGCTAGGCATAATCATCCTGCTACTAGTATATTCATTCTGCTGCTGGTGATATTTGAAGAATGCTGAAATAAGCTAAGTGTCAAACTGCTGCTAGCCCAAGATGATCTTGCTGCTAAAGTTTGATTCTGCTGCTTATTGGATATGTATAGTTTGTTTATGGTAAAGATACGATTAGATATTATTCTTGTATAGAAAGTTTTGTAACCGACTAGACTCCTTATGTGTATAAAAGGAGGATCTAGGGTTAGGGTTAGAAGTCGATTGTCCTAGCATACGTATTGTCTTGTAATCACTTCAAGGTTCATTGTAACCCTGTTACTTTTGAGTAACCGTATATCAATATATATTGAGGTGAAGGTTGAGAGAAATTATTGTGTTATTGTTATTCTTCTTAAGGTTAATTACTAACTTCCGCATAGTAATTAATAAATCGTTCATAAGCAGTTTCTATACCTATTGGTTTAGGTTTATATCTAAAGTAATTAACAAGATCGTTAAGCTCAACTGGGATCAACAAGTGGTATCAGAGCTTGTGATCTAGAAACTGATACCGAGAAGAATTTCAAAAAGCTCAGATCTGTTCATCATCAAAAGCAATGGAGTCTGAATCTCATCATATGGTTACTGCTTCCAAGGTTCCAATGCTCAAGGTGTGGGAATATGAACTCTGGAAAATGAGGATAGAACAGTACATGAAGATGTGTGATTACATAATGTGGGAAATCATACAAACTGGTGATACTCTACCTAAGACTGGTGCTGATGGGCAAGCCGTACCCATCAAAACCAATGAAGATAAGGCTCAAGGGAAACTGGAGATCAGAACTCATACTATTCTCTTAATGGGGATACCTAATGAGTACCAATTGGCCTTCAAAAACACCAAGTCTGAAAAGGATTTGATGGCAGCAATTGAACTCAAGTTTTGTGGGAATGAAGCCACCAAAAAGTCAAGGAAGAATTTGCTAAAGCATGAATTTGAAACTTTCACTGCATCAAGCAATGAAAGTATTGATGGTACTTATGACAGGTTGCAAAAGTTAGTGAATCAGTTGGCGCTTCTTGATGTCACTATTGCAAAGGAAGATATTAATCTGAAGTTTCTAAGGAGTCTTGCACCAGAATGGAATACTCACACAGTTGTCTGGAGGAACAAGGTTGATTTTGATGCTATGAATTTGGATGACTTGTATAACAACTTAAAGGTCTATGAAACTGAGGTAAAGGGTTCAACCAGTTCTTCAAGTTCAAACAACCTTGCTTTTATGTCTTCTAATAATAAGACTTGTGGGAATACTCAAGAAACTCATTCTGCTGTTGGTCATACGGGTTCTGCTGCTAGTTCTACAAATAGTGACAACATTAGTGATGCTCCTATTTGTGCCTATTTAGCTGAACTCACAACAAGTACTCCAGTAATGATTCAGGATCTAGATCAAGTTGATCCAGATGATTTAGAAGAGATGGATTTGCACTGGCAATTTGCAATGTTGACTATGAGGGCAAGAAGATTCTTGAAGAGAACTGGAAGAGAGCTCAAGTTCAGAAGGCAGAACAATGTGGGGTTTGACAAATCAAAGTTTGAATGTTATAACTGCCACAGGAAAGGGCACTTTGCAAGGGAGTGCAGAGCACCAAAGCAGATCAAGGAAAATCCAAGGCAGATTCCCATTGAAGATGCAAAACCTACTACTGCTATGGTCTCATGTGATGGCTTGGGAGAATTTGACTGGAGTGACCAAGCTGAGGATGGTCCCAACTTTGCACTGGTAGCTGATGAAGAACCCAAAGAACAACACTTTGCTCTTATGGGTTACTCCTCCTCTGGATCAGACTCTGAGGTATTAAATGAATCTTCATGTTCATTTAAATCTTGTTCAGATACTATAGAGGCATGGAAATCTAGTTATGATGAATTGACAATTGAATTTAATAAGCTCAAACTTGATAACTTAGGATATCAACATGGTTTAAAATCTTTAGAAAACAAGGTTGAGTTTCTTAATCAAATTGAGGGAGAATATGTTGATAAAATTCATACTCTTGAAACTGAGCTAGTTAAGAAAGAATGTGAAATTAATGTGCTTAATAAAAGAGTGGAAGAAGCTGAATTAGCTAGAGACCTAGCTTTAAGTGAAAAAGAAGAACATGTTGTTAGGATAGATAAACAACAATATGCATCTGTTCTAGCAAATAAAGTAGTTGAGTCTCAGATTTTTAAAAGAGGATGTGGCCTAGGATACAATGAAGTGGCTCCCCCTCTTAAAAGTGCTTATGCACCTGCTAGGAAAGTATTGTCCTTTATACCTGAGTCAGCTGCACAATCTGTAGGTGAAACAAGTCAAGTAAACAATGAATCATCTGATAAGACTAGTGAACCTAAGATTGATGAAAAATTGTCTGATGCACCAATCATTGAAGATTGGGTGTCAGATAGTGATGATGATGAGCAAATAGAATCAACACCTAAGGTTAAAAAGATCAAAATTAAACCTGTAGAAACTAAAGCTAAAAATGTCGAATTTGTGAAACCTGTGCTAGGAAGTTGAATCTCTAGGAAAGTGGCTGAGTATGATGATAAACCTAGAGCTTATCCTAGGAAGACTTGTGACTTGCCCAGAGGAAATCAGAGAAACTTACACCAGGTGATTTCACACACGTTAGGTAGTGACTTTGAACTGGTTAAGAAGGCATGTCACAGCTGTGGTAGTTTTGAGCACTTGCAAGAAGATTGTTATCTTTCAGTACCTAAGAAAACTAGTGCTCCAAGACCTGTATGGAACCATAATACTAGGGTGAACCATAGGAACTTTGCAAGGAAGACACACCCACATCCCAAAAGAAACATGGTTCCTAAGGAGATTTTGTTGAGAAATGGTATTTCTAGGACTATTTCTCCTGTTGCACCATCAAGGCCCATTCCAAAGAAAACAGGGTATTCTACTGCTAAAGCTAGCAGCAGTATCTCTCATTCTGCTGCTAAGCCAAAAGTGGTTACTGACACTATTATGGGCACTCATTTCTATACTGTTAAGGCCTCAGCTTGCTGGGTCTGGAAACCCAAAACCAGACACAGTAGTGCATCAATGAACTTCAAGAAATATGATTACTTTGATGCACAAGGCAGATCCAAGTCAGTAATGGCTTGGGTCCCAAAGAGAAACTAACTCTCTTACTTTTTGTGCAGGGCAATCTACAATTGGAGCTAAAGGATAAATGCATTTTTGATAGTGGATGCTCTGGACATATGACTGGAGACAAGAGCAACTTGGAAGATTTTAAGGCTTTTGATGGTGGTTATGTTGCTTTTGGCAATGATCCAAAAGGTGGCAAGATTATTGGTAGAGGTACTATTAGAACAGGAAAATTGGATTTTGAAAAGGTGTATTTTGTAGAGGGACTAAAGTTCAATCTTTTTAGTGTCTCACAAATGTGTGACAAAAAGAATTTTGTTCTTTTTACAGACACTGACTGTCTTGTTTTGTCTCCCGACTTTAAGTTACCTCATGATTCTGAAGTACTACTTAAAGTCCCTAGAACAAACAATATATATACAGTGTGGACATTAAGAACATTATTCCCAAAAGAGATTTTACTTGTCTTTTTGCAAAGGCCACCATTGATGAATCCAAACTATGGCATAGAAGGCTTGGTCATTTAAACTACAAGGCTATCAACAAGTTGGTGAAAGGGAAATTGGTCAGAGGATTACCTTCAAAGGTTTTTGAAAACCCTGAAATATGTGTTGCTTGTCAGATGGGAAAGCAACATAGAGCATCTTGTAAGTCCAAAGTGGTGAACTCTATTTCTGAACCCTTGTACATGTTGCATATGGATCTGTTTGGACCTACTTTCGTGAAAAGCTTGAACAAAAAGATGTATGGCTTAGTGGTCACTGATGATTTTAGTAGATTTACTTGGGTATTCTTCTTAGCTTCTAAGGATGAGACTCCTGGCATTCTTAAGACTTTTATTACAAGGATAGAAAACCTATTTAATCACAAAGTTAAGATCATCAGATGTGACAATGGAACTGAATTTAAGAACCAAGTGATGAATCAGTTTTGTGAGGAAAAGGGTATAACTAGACAGTTTAGTGTGGCTAGAACTCCTCAGCAAAATAGGGTTGCTGAGAGGAGAAATAGAACATTAATTGAGGCTGCTAGGACCATGTTGTCTGAGTTTAAGTTACCCACTATCATTTGGGCTGAAGCAGTCAACACTGCTTGCTATGTGCAAAATAGGAGTAAGGTAGTGAAGCCTCATAACAAGACCCCTTATGAGTTATTACATGGTAGGAAACCCCTGATAGATTTCTTAAGACCATTTGGGTGTCCTGTTACTATCTTGAACACCATTGACCACTTAGGCAAGTTTAGTGAAAAAGCAGACATAGGTTTCTTTGTTGGATACTCCACTGAAAGTAAGGCTTTTAGAGTCTTCAATCAAAGGACTGGGCATGTTGTGGAAACTTTACATGTTACAATTAGAGAATCCACACCTAATGTTAATGGAAAAGGTCCTGAATGGATGTTTGATATTGATTCTCTAACCAAAAGTATGAATTATCAACCAGTCATTGCAGGTACTACTAACATGTCTGCAGGTATACAAACTAACCCCAATGCAGGTGCACAAGCAAAGAAGGATGGATCTGCAGAGGAGTTTGTTTTGATTGAGAAGTGGAAGTTTAATCAGTTCTTCACTCCAACAAATAAAGAGGGAAAGAGTTCTGATGATGATGCTGTTCATAAGGAAGTACCAAAGGATGATGCAGAAGGTGATGATGAACCTTCTAATGATGGCAAGACTGTTGAGAAGTCAGCAAAGCATAGAAGTTCAAGAAATGAAGCTAGCAGCAGTATTCCCAATTCTGCTGCTAAGCCAAATTATTCTGCTGCTACGCCTAGCAGCAGTATTCCTAATTCTGCTGCTAAGCCTAGTAATTCTACTGCTGTTCAAAAGAATTCTGCTGCTGATTTTAATGATGATGTTAATGAAGATGGTGACTTTCCTCATATGCCTGAAATGGAGGAAATCTATTATGACACAGATGATGATGTTGTGGATGTTTTTAGAGCAAATGCTGATATGACAAATTTGGAGCCTTTTATTCAAGTCAGTCCTACTCCAACTACAAGGATACATAAGAACCATCCTAAGGAGCAGATAATTGGTGATGTACAATCTACTGTACAAACCAGAAGTAAAACAAAAAGGCTGAGTGATCAACTTCATCAAGGTTTATTTGCTCAATCATTGCATCAGAGGAATAGCCACAAGGACCTACAGAATTGCAAATTTGCCTGTTTCTTGTCACAAGTAGAACCCAAAAATATTCACAAAGCTATGAATGATTCAAGTTGGGTTGAAGCCATGCAAGAGGAGCTGTTGCAGTTTAAGCTTCAAGAGGTCTGGACACTAGTTGATTTGCCTAATGGGAAGAGGGCAATTGGTACAAAATGGGTGTTCAGGTGCAAAAGAGATGAAAAAGGAATTGTGGTAAGAAACAAAGCAAGACTGGTGGCTCAAGGGTACACTCAGGAAGAAGGAATAGATTATGATGAGGTCTTTGCTCCTGTAGCAAGGATAAAGGCTATTAGATTGTTTTTGGCTTTTGCCTCATTCAAGAACTTTCCAGTGTACCAAATGGATGTGAAAAGTGCTTTCTTGTATGGAAAGATTGATGAAGAGGTTTATGTGATGCAACCTCCTGGTTTTGAAGATCCTAACTTTCCAGATAGAGTATATAAAGTGGAGAAAGCACTGTATGGTTTACATCAAGCTCCTAGAGCTTGGTATGACACCTTGTCTAAGTATTTGTTATCTAATGGATTCACAAGGGGAACCATTGATAAAACTTTGTTCATCAAGAAAAATAAGAATGATATTCTACTAGTTCAGGTTTATGTAGATGATATCATTTTTGGGTCTACAAACAAGGTGTTCTGTGAAGAATTTGAGAAGCTCATGCATAACAGATTTCAAATGAGTTCTATGGGAGAACTCACTTTCTTTCTGGGGCTTCAGGTTAAGCAGACAGCTGAAGGAATCTTCATCAGTCAAGACAAGTATGTAGCTGATATGTTAAAGAAATTTGGTTTCAATGATGTGAAGGCAGCTAAGACACCAATGGATAACAACAAACCTTTGCTCAAGGATGAAGATGGGGAAGAGGTTGATGTACATCTTTATAGATCAATGATTGGTTCATTGATGTATCTGACTGCTTCAAGGCCAGATATCATGTTTTCTGTGTGTGCTTGTGCCAGATTTCAAGTGTCCCCAAAAGTTTCACACTTGGAAGTGGTCAAAAGAATTTTTAGGTACCTAAAGGGTCAACCTAAATTGGGCCTTTGGTATCCTAATAATTCACCTTTTGACTTGATAGCATACTAAGACAGTGACTATGCTGGAGCTAGTTTGGATAGAAAGTCAACCATTGGAGGCTGTCAATACCTTGGTCATAGGCTAATCTCATGGCAATGCAAGAAACAGACTGTGGTGGCTAACTCAACAACTGAGGCAGAGTATGTAGCTGCTTCTAGTTGCTGTGGACAAGTACTCTGGATTCAGAATCAACTCTTGGATTATGGGTACAATTTCATGAACACCAAAATTTATATTGATAATAACAGCATAATGTGTATAATCAAGAATCCTGTTTTTCACTCTAAAACAAAGCATATAGAGATAAGACATCATTTTATTAGAGATTGTTATGAGAAAAAGTTAATTCAAGTGGTTAAAATACATACTGATAATAATGTTGCTGATCTACTTACAAAAAGTTTTGATATAAGTAGATTTCAATTTTTAGTTGCTAGTATTGGTATGATCAATCTTTAAAATCTTATCTCTGTATGTTTTTGTAAAAAGTTTTTGAGGATTTGTGTTGTTATTGATCAAATAAGTTGTTTCTAGTGCTTGCTATGTATGTATATTGTGTGCTGCTAAGATGGTTATTTTGTTGACTATCTTGTGATTATTGTGAGATACTCTTGTTTGTGTTTTGTGGTTGTTGGACTAATCTTTTGCAGGATAAGTCACAAAAGCTTGATTGTAGAGCAAAAGATGATTCTGAAATTCAGGGGAGGCTATCTATTCAGAATCAAAAGCATAAGAGTGAATGTTCATCAACACAAAGATAATCAAAGTTTATTCATTACTGGGTGTGTTCACTACATTAGCATGAGTTACATCAACATTCAGGATTCAAAAGAAACAAAACAAACAACCAACCAACAACCTTACTACACATAACCTACACACAACACAACTACTCAAGCTTTCCTTTTCCTTTTCCAATAATATCCGGCATGACTTTGCTGCGGGGTCCTCTGCTACCCATGTGTAAAACCCAAAAATTTAAAACATGCAAAAATTACCAAATTACCCCTGAAACTTTAAAATTTAATTAAAGCTTAATTAAAGTACCGAATCAATCCCGAATCTCTGGAAACGAACCACAAATCAAGTGAGATAATTTTGAGGCAAGCTTCTAATATTTTTACAAGGTACAAAAGAGCATAATTACACAAATAAAACATATGGGCCGAGTTTTATAATTAAATTACATAAGTTATAGTATTTGATTATTTAAAAACATTTAAAATACAAAATTAATTAAGTAAATCTTCTATAATTGGTAAATTGAAATTTTGGTCAAGATTGCCAGTTCTTTAGCCCTATACCCTCCCCTAATACTCGGTCAATCACAACTATAACCCACCCCATGATTTTATTCCTCCATTAAACCCTAAAACAAATTGCCGACACACACAAAAATCCCACACACATCCATTCGATTTTTCTGAAGAAGAGAAGTATTTTTCTGGAGTTCTTGGTAGTACAAAGGAGGTGGGAAAAATAGCTACAAGTCCTGGGAGTGCTCGTTTTGATCGTGGTGAATTGATTGGGTCGAAAAACTTGTACCGAGCCTCATAAAATCACAACGTGTGATTCCTTTGATCTATAATTTTTCTAGTATTTTTCTAACACTCTTCTAATCATATATAACATGGGAAAAATGGTATAATTGAATCATTCACAATATTTTGGTCGTATGAAAAATAACGAATCAACAAACCCTAAAAATGAAATTATTCTATATATATTACATGCGATTTTTCTGAGGTGTATACTTATTTTTCCTGGGTTCTATATGATTCATATAACATAAGAAAAATGATCCTCGAATTATTTGAGTCTAAATCGTGATTTTTGGAATTATTGTTTATATCGGTTTTGGAAAATAAAAGGAAAATCGTGGGCAAAATATAAAACCGATTGATCTAGGGCTTCTTTATGATAAAATCTGGTAATAAATGATGAATGATGATGATACAATGATTACTTATTGATTGGGATTGTTAGGGTTTGATTTTGATATAATTTTATGTTTACCGATTTGAAAATAATTAGTCAAGGGGGTGTTTTGTAATTATTAAAACTTGTGGGATATTTTTGTAATGTTATATAGATCTGGGAGAATATATAAAAAATATAACATGAGGGTCTTATATGTAAATTTGGCGAGATAAGGATTTAATTGTAGCTATTTGTGTCGATTTGAAAAATTAAATAAAATGAGGGACTAAAAGTGTAATTTCTGGAAAATTGAAGAGTCTCGGTGTAAATAATATTATGAAGGATGAAAAGTGTAATTTTGAATATTTATGGGCTTAACATGTAATTATTGTTGAATTGTAAATCGATTTAACACTTTTGATAAGTATAAGGACTAAATATGTAATTACCGAAACTTGAAGGGCTGTTGTAACATGATTAATATTAAAGTTTATTTTCTGTAAATTGATGTAATAAAAGGGCTTGATGTGTAAATGTAACATGATAAGGGTTAAATTGTAATTTACATAACTATAAGGTTTAATTTGTAAATTAATTAACTAAAAGGGTGTAACTTGTAAATATTTGAAACTTGAAGGTCGAATGGGTAATTCTGGAAAATAAAGTATTCGAATGGTAAATTATAATATTTCTATTTTAACCTTGAACTTGGGTAAATTTACATTTATAACCCTGAACTATGAAACTTGTCATAATTAACCCTGAACTTGTATAACTTGTCAAAATGAACATGACTTCCATAATAAGCCTACATTAATGACTTAACTTGAATTATATCACTTGAATCTTGCTAAGTATGGAAACTTACTAATTCTGGAAACCTACTAAAAATAGAAGTTACTTATAATGGGAAGATAACTGAAACCCCTTTCGTATTTCTGTTTTCTACTCCTTAGGTTCGAGGAGGGAGTGATTTGATTTCCTGTCAGTCTTTTCTATTTTGTGTGCTTGCATTGGAATAAGGTACGGATATTCTGCCCTTTTCAGTAAGGGGCCTTTGTTCTCTTGATTTATTTGATTCGTTTAAGATTTCCCGAACCATTGATATGTATCCCTTGTATCGTGAACCTTGATCTGTGTACTTACTCTTGGACTCTTGTTTGAACCCTTGTCTTGATCCTTTGGTTCACACCTTGCTTTGAACCCTGCCATGAACCTTGACCTGAACCTTGAGACACTTGATATTATAATTGGATGAGAAAATCTTTTAATTAATTATGAAAATGTTTTAAGAAACTATTTGTAAGACTATCTTTACAGAAATCATTTTTTAAAGGACCTTCTTATTGAAAACCGTTTAAAGATTACTTTTATGGAACCAGTACTTAAGAATTATTTTAACACTTAAAAAATGGCCTTTTAATAGTAAACTTTTAAAGTGAACTTTATTATAAACCTCCTGATATTGACCTCCTGATATTGACCTTCCTGATATTGAACCTTCTGATATTGAACCCTCTGATATGAACCTTCTGACCTGACACTTGATACTTGATACCTGATACTTGACACCTGACACTTGACACTTGATACTTGATACTTGATACTTGACACCTGACACTTGACACTTGATACTTGATACCTGATACTTGACACCTGACACTTGATACTTGATACTTGACCTTGACCCACAGTTTGATATTACGAGCCACCCACCAGGCATGAGGTGTTCATGTCCTTGTCATTGATGCACCAGTGACTTGACTCTAGGGTAGGAGAGAGATGTCCTATCCCGTCCCTGACTTGATTATATGGCGTGTATTGGTAGACTCTGGCTACCTGGGGCGTATGGATGCATCCTAGACTTGACCTGATTTGTTTACTTGTTATACCTGGTGACTGATGGTGTGTGCGATGCACGTCTTTCACATCTTGGGAGCTTGCAACTCCAACCCTGAGAGGTAGCCCCTCACCCTGTATTTGGTACCGAGGTCTCCCCTCCGTACACCCTGATTACTGGACTTGTTGTGATATTTGTTTCTGGGCTCGTAGTGGATTTCTGTTACCCTTACACTTACCTGTACTACTTTCCTTAACCTTGACATATTCACATGACTTGATATCACTTGCTTCTCATTACTGTTACATTATACTTGTATCTTGACTCTGACCGGTTTGTATTCCTTTACTTATTAATTATCCTGTATTATTTCTTTGTTCCTGTTATATCTGTTCACTGAGCTCTCGTAGCTCAGCCGCATTTCTTTTCCTGCGGCAGGTACATTTAAGCTAGGAGCTGGGTTTAACTTGGGATGAGAGCAACTTGTGTGAAGTTTAGACCTTGTCATTCTAGTGTGACCATTTGGATATTATTTCTGTTATGCCATTGTTTGGGCATTTTGGATTCTGTTTTGTACTTCGTTATTTCTGTCTTGCACTTGATATAAGTCGTGTTGACTTATTTTCCTTTGAATTTTAATGTTAAGGCTTCCACTATTTTATTTCTTGAATGCTTGTATCTGATATGAAACCATGTATTTGTGACAACTTTGCCCTTGTCGGGTTGGGGTGTTACAATTTATGGTATCAGAGAATAGGCATCCGAAACCCTTAGAGCTTAGGCTCGTGACCTGTGAGGATTGGGTAGACATTAGGTTTCCTTTCGCGCACTCTTTTCCTGTTTTGCTCTGTCATATATTCTTGATCTGCTCTGTCATATTCTATCTGAGTTGCTAATCTTTTTTGTGATCGTTCAGATGGTGAACACGCGCTTTAACGAGTATGATGCTCCAAATTTCGAGGCCATCATTGATGAGGCTTTGAAAAATGTCCTCCCTAACCTTTCTGCTCAGGTGGTGACCGAGGTCACCAACAACATCCGCAATGGTGTTGGATCTTCTGGTAGTGGTGGTGGTGGTGGTGGTGCTCCACCTGTTGTTAACCCACCTGTTGGCATTCATGTGTGGATCGAGAGGTTCAACAAGCTTAAGCCTCTCTCTTTCAAGTCTGCTGCCACTCCCCATGAGGCAGAGGACTGGATCACCCATGTCGAGAAATTGTTCAGGGTTCTCGGATGTGCTGACGAGTTTAAAACTCATTTGGCTACATTTAAGCTGGAGGGTGACGCTCTTAATTGGTGGACTGCTCTTGTTCAGGCAAAGGGAGATGATTATGCTGAGACCTGTTCTTGGGCGGATTTCATTGAGGTGTTCTATAGGCAGTATATTCCATTATCGGAGCAGCAGAGATACGAGAGAGAGTATGCGACGATTCGTCAGGGGGATCGGGAGTCTTCGGGTGAGTTTATGCAGCGATTCTTACGTTTGGCCAGTTTTGTGGGGCCAGAGGTTGCTGGGGATGCTCATCGTCAGGCACGTCATTTTAAGTGGGCATTAAAGACATGGGTATTAGACTGTATCGTGAACTTTGAGCACGAGGATGTGGCTGCTGTTGCGGATGCTGCCCGCAACATTGAGTTGTTGCATGCGAACGGGGGTTCTAATAAGCGGGACAGGGACGGTAACCGTGTGGATTTCCGGGGTCAGGGTCGTCAGGACCAAGGGCATGAGCAGAGGAGTCGCCAGGACCGGGATTCTTATCAGAGAGGTCGGGATTCGAGGTCAGCTTCTAAGCAGGGTAGTGAGCGTCCGGAGAGCAACAACAACCAACGGCAGTGGAGAGATCATTCTTCTAGAGGCTATCAGCAAGATCGGGCGACTGGGTCAAACTCGCGGAGGAAATCATCTGAGCACTCTACTTCCCTACCTGTTTGTGGTTCTTGTGGGAAAAACCATACTGGAGCTTGTCGTACGACGTCTGGTGCTTGTTTCAGATGTGGTTCTTCTGAGCATCAAGTGAGAAATTATCCTCTCCAATCTACGTCAGCACTTGAGAAATTTCTTGATCCTCCTCCTCCTGCTCCTCATACCGGTCGTGTCTTTATGCTTTCTGGTGACCGGACTGATAAGGCGTCTGGTATGTCCTTGTTTTGTTTTCCGTTCTCTTTCATTTCTGATTCCTTGCAAATTTCGAGGACGAAATTTTTTTTAAGAGGGGAAGAGTTGTAAAACCCGAAAATTTAAAACATGCAATAATTACCAAATTACCCCTGGAACTTTAAAATTTAATTAAAGCTTAATTAAAGTACCGAATCAATCCCGAATCTCTGGAAACGAACCACAAATCAAGTGAGATAATTTTGAGGCAAGCTTCTAATATTTTTACAAGGTACAAAAGAGCATAATTACACAAATAAAACATATGGGCCGAGTTTTATAATTAAATTACATAAGTTATAGTATTTGATTATTTAAAAACATTTAAAATACAAAATTAATTAAGTAAATCTTCTATAATTGGTAAATTGAAATTTTGGTCAAGATTGCCGGTTCTTTAGCCCGATACCCTCCCCTAATACTCGGTCAATCATAACTATAACCCACCCCATGATTTTATTCCTCCATTAAACCCTAAAATAAATTGCCGACACACACAAAAATCCCACACACATCCATTCGATTTTTTTGAAGAAGAGAAGTATTTTTTTGGAGTTCTTAGTAGTACAAAGGAGGTGGGAAAAATAGCTACAAGTCCTGGGAGTGCTCGTTTTGATCGTGGTGAATTGATTGGGTCGAAAAATTTGTACCGAGCCTCATAAAATCACAACGTGTGATTCCTTTGATCTATAATTTTTCTGGTATTTTTCTAACACTCTTCTAATCATATATAACATGGGAAAAATGGTATAATTGAATCATTCACAATATTTTGGTCGTATGAAAAATAACGAATCAACAAACCCTAAAAACGAAATTATTCTATATATATTACATGCGATTTTTCTGAGGTGTATACTTATTTTTCCTGGGTTCTATATGATTCATATAACATAAGAAAAATGATCCTCGAATTATTTGAGTCTAAATCGTGATTTTTGGAATTATTGTTTATATCGGTTTTGGAAAATAAAAGGAAAATCGTGGGCAAAATATAAAACCGATTGATCTAGGGCTTCTTTATGATAAAATCTGGTAATAAATGATGAATGATGATGATACAATGATTACTTATTGATTGGGATTGTTAGGGTTTGATTTTGATATAATTTTATGTTTACCGATTTGAAAATAATTAGTCAAGGGGATGTTTTGTAATTATTAAAACTTGTGGGATATTTTTGTAATGTTATATAGATCTGGGAAAATATATAAAAAATATAACATGAGGGTCTTATATGTAAATTTGGCGAGATAAGGATTTAATTGTAACTATTTGTGTCGATTTGAAAAATTAAATAAAATGAGGGACTAAAAGTGTAATTTCTGGAAAATTGAAGAGTCTCGGTGTAAATAATATTATGAAGGATGAAAAGTGTAATTTTGAATATTTATGGGCTTAACATGTAATTATTGTTGAATTGTAAATCGATTTAACACTTTTGATAAGTATAAGGACTAAATATGTAATTACCGAAACTTGAAGGGCTGTTGTAACATGATTAATATTAAAGGTTATTTTCTGTAAATTGATGTAATAAAAGGGCTTGATGTGTAAATGTAACATGATAAGGGTTAAATTGTAATTTACATAACTATAAGGTTTAATTTGTAAATTAAGTAACTAAAAGGGTGTAACTTGTAAATATTTGAAACTTGAAGGTCGAATGGGTAATTCTGGAAAATAAAGTATTCGAATGGTAAATTATAATATTTCTATTTTAACCTTGAACTTGGGTAAATTTACATTTATAACCCTGAACTATGAAACTTGTCATAATTAACCCTGAACTTGTATAACTTTTCAAAATGAACATGACTTCCATAATAAGCCTACATTAATGACTTAACTTGAATTATATCACTTGAATCTTGCTAAGTATGGAAACTTACTAATTCTGGAAACCTACAAAAATAGAAGTTACTTATAATGGGAAGATAACTGAAACCCCTTTCGTATTTCTGTTTTCTACTCCTTAGGTTCGAGGAGGGAGTGATTTGATTTCCTGTCAGTCTTTTCTATTTTGTGTGCTTGCATTGGAATAAGGTACGGATATTCTGCCCTTTTCAGTAAGGGGCCTTCGTTCTCTTGATTTATTTGATTCGTTTAAGATTTCCCGAACCATTGCTATGTATCCCTTGTATCGTGAACCTTGATCTGTGTACTTACTCTTGGACCCTTGTTTGAACCCTTGTCTTGATCCTTTGGTTCACACCTTGCTTTGAACCCTGCCATAAACCTTGACCTGAACCTTGATACACTTGATATTATAACTGGATGAGAAAATCTTTTTAATTAATTATGAAAATGTTTTAAGAAACTATTTGTAAGACTATCTTTACAGAAATCATTTTTTAAAGGACCTTCTTATTGAAAACCGTTTAAAGATTACTTTTATGGAACCAGTACTTAAGAATTATTTTAACACTTATAAAATGGCCTTTTAATAGTAAACTTTTAAAGTGAACTTTATTATGAACCTCCTGATATTGACCTCCTGATATTGACCTTCCTGATATTGAACCTTCTGATATTAAACCCTCTGATATGAACCTTCTGACCTGACACTTGATACTTGATACCTGATACTTGACACCTGACACTTGACACTTGATACTTGATACCTGATACATGACACCTGACACTTGATACTTGATTCTTGACCTTGACCCACAGTTTGATATTACGAGCCACCCACCAGGCATGAGGTATTCATGTCCTTGTCATTGATGCACCAGTGACTTGACTCTAGGGTAGGAGAGAGATGTCCTATCCCGTCCCTGACTTGATTATATGGCGTGTATTGGTAGACTCTGGCCACCTGGGGCGTATGGATGCATCCTAGACTTGACCTGATTTGTTTACTTGTTATACCTGGTGACTGATGGTGTGTGCGATGCACGTCTTTCACATCTTGGGAGCTTGCAACTCCAACCCTGAGAGGTAGCCCCTCACCCTGTATTTTGTACCGAGGTCTCCCCTCCTGTACACCTTGATTACTGGACTTGTTGTGATATTTGTTTCTGGGCTCGTAGTGGATTTCTGTTACCCTTACACTTACCTGTACTACTTTCCTTAACCTTGACATATTCACATGACTTGATATCACTTGCTTCTCATTACTGTTACATTATACTTGTATCTTGACTCTGACCGGTTTGTATTCCTTTACTTATTCATTATCCTGTATTATTGCTTTGTTCTTTTTATATCTGTTCACTGAGCTCTCGTAGCTCAGCCGCATTTCTTTTCCTGCGGCAGGTACATTTAAGCTAGGAGCTGGGTTTAACTTGGGATGAGAGCAACTTGTGTGAAGTTTAGACCTTGTCATTCTAGTGTGACCATTTGGATATTATTTCTGTTATGCCATTGTTTGGGCATTTTGGATTCTGTTTTGTACTTCGTTATTTCTGTCTTGCACTTGATATAAGTCATGTTGACTTATTTTCCTTTGGATTTTAATGTTAAGGCTTCCGCTATTTTGTTTCTTGAATGCTTATATCTGATATGAAACCATGTATTTGTGACATCTTTGCCCTTGTCGGGTTGGGGTGTTACACCCATGAGTTCAGACACCTTCTTGCAGGGAAGTGCCAGTATTACTGGTCTTGGAGATGAATTTGCTTTTGACTTGGAGATGGAACTTGCTTCTTCTCAGGCTTCTTCTTTGGAACAGGGATCTTCACTGATGATGCTGCTTTTTCAAACTCTTTGGTTAGTAAGTCTGATAGTTTTTGAAGTTCATCATCATCAGACGAATCTGAAGAGGTGAATGAATCGTTTAAATAAGATGGAGGAGTTGTTAGTTCATCCGATGATATTGGAGGAGTTGTCCTTTGCCTTTTGCTAGTTTGACCGGTATAGTCAGGTGGAAAATAGTTATTCCAACCAGAGCTTCCGGAAGTCAGATGATGAATCTGATGAGATTTCTATGATCTTTGAAGGATTCATGGTGCTTGGAATGTTGAAGATTAGTGTTGAGAACTTTGTGGGAGGAGATGAATGTGTGTAGATGCGTTAAGGGCTTTTATAGAGTTAATCAAGACTTAATGACATTTAAGGCGGAGTTGGTATTTAGAAATTAACTCTCAAGTTGGTATGTGGAATTAATTTTGGGAGAGTTTACCAAAAAGATGGATCTTTATTTTAGGTACTTGGATAAGTATTAGGAAGGAATCCATTCTACTGCTGGAGGTGATCTGCTGCTTAGTTTTGCAAGTTTAGCATTCTACTGCTAAATTTGAAAGTTGAAGGACTGTTTTGCAAATTGGCGCCTAAACCTTTTAATTGGATCTAATTGGAATAAAACTTAATTCGATCCCCAAAATTAAAATTGTGCGCCCAAACTTCAACTATCTCCAAACCTAACACCTCCATTAGCATCTGATTCAAAATTCTCCAAAATCAAAACCCTAATTTGCAATGGCGAGACGTACATTTTCTGACGATCACAATCAAGTAGCTTTTCTTAAGAAGGTGCCGGAGGCTGATGGATTCACTGAAGTTATAGACTTTCTTAATGCTACCTCCATTAGGTATGCATTATCAGTAAATCCAACTATATATCGTTCCCACATAAAACAGTTTTGGTCGATTGTTACGACTGAAACTATTAATGGGGAAGAAATGTTAATTGCTTTAGTGGATGAGGAAAGAATAGTCGTTACTGAGACATCTATAAGACGAATTATTTGTCTTACAGATGATGAAGCAACAACTTTCCTTCCCACATCTACAATTTTTGAGGGACTTGAAAGAATTGGGTATGAGCGAACCAACACTAAAGTTAAAATTTTCAAACGTTTGCTCTGCCCACAATGGAAGTTTCTTGTTCACACCCTTCTACATTGTCTTAGTCCTAAAACAAGTGGGTGGAATGAGTTTAGTGCAAATCAAGCTTCTGCTTTGATTTGTCTAGCCACAGGCCAGCCATATAATTTTTTGGCTATGATTTTTGAGGGGTTGAAAAAGAATCTTTCAGGAAATTCTTATCTTTATCCAAGATTTTTGCAATTACTCATTGATAATCAGTTACAAGAACCTTTTGCTCATGAAAAACCTTACAAAACTCCTGTTCTTGTAACTAAAATGTTTAAACATTTAAGGAAAAATGGGACAGGTTTTTCTGGGAGAATAACTCCATTGTCCCAACACATTTTGAACATTGTTGCTGATATTGCTCAAGGTGAAGAAGCTGAAAACCCCACAGCTTCCCATCACACACCCACTCCTGAATTTTCAAATGCATCATCCCATAATGAACCACAAAAGACTCAATCACCTAGGATTTCACATGAAAAGAGCACTGAGTTACCTCAGACTAGTGCTAGTATGGAAGCAGATGAGGCTGCCATGGGTGATGGAGATGGCATGAAGGAAGGGGCTGACACTACTGTTTCCAACTGAGAAGTTGAACAGGCCAGTGTCAACATAAATAAGACCCCAACCTTGGCAACATCTACTGCTGAGGGTTCTTATGAACATGATGCACATGATGGAAACCCTAGCCACATGGGTACTATAGGGGACTCAGATGTTCAGCCTAGGGTTGAGACTGAGTTTATGTCCAAAGATTCACCTCTCGAAGAAGGTAACACATCTCGAAATGATGAGGACAGAGATGAAACACATGAATTGATGGACACTGATGTACAAAATGACAATGCCCATGATACACCTCTCGGACCAGGTCACACAGGTCGAAGTGTTGAGGCTAGCATTGAACTTGAAACAGAGTATTTGACGGTTAAAACACCTGTACACAATGCCAAATCCAGTGATCAACCTCTCGGGTCAGGTTACACAGACTGAAGTTGTGAGGATATCATGAAACAATTAAAAGAATTGACGGATACCTATACAAAATTGTCAACGGAGGTCATTGGTCTTAGAAAGGAGCTAGAGACAGTGAAAGCTTCTCAGGGTGCTGAAATCAGAAGGCTTAAGCTTAGGGTTCAACATCTTGAGGGGTTGCTGAGATCCAGATCTTCACAGTTGAAGGTTTCCAAACCAAGTTTGGGAGAGGATGCTCCCAAACAGGGGAGGAATGAAGCAGAGGAAAACATGGCTCAAGGGGAGACTGAGATGGAATTGGATAAGAATGTTGCTGGTTCTGGTAAGGATAATGTTGAAGAAGATGTTGGAAGTAAACCTGCTGCTGAGGTTGGTGAAAAGAAGGTAGAGAATGATTCTGCTGCTGGTGCAGGACATTCTGCTGTTGGACTTAAAGATTCTGCTGTTGGTTCAGAGAAGGATGATTTTGCTGAAACAGATGAAGATACCATACCTATAGCTCAAATCATGTTAAATCTTCATGCTAAGTCACAACAATCACCAAAAGTTATCCCAACACTTGAAACTACTGCTGTTCACCCACAATCACAACCTGCTGCTCAACCTATACCAAAACCAAAACAAGTGACTGTCTCAAGACCTAAAGCCAAAGGAGTTGTCATACAAGAGCCTGTGCCAACAAGAAAACCTGTTCAACCACCTACCTACAAGGGTAAGGGTAAGGAGAAAATGGTGGAAGAACTTGAGCCTTATCCAGATCCTAATGAATTTCCAATTGAGAAATGGCCTAGACACTTGCAAGAAAGGTGGGATGCAGAAGAAGCTCAGAGGCTTACAGCTGAAGAAAAAGCTGAGTATGATAAAGCAATGGAGAAGCAGAAGCAACAATCTGAGAAACAATCTGAAGTTGAATCAAAAGTGGCTGCATGGGAAAATGAGCAGGCAAGATGTAAAGCTGCTATGGCATGGGAGAAAGTGAAAGTAGAGATGGAAGATGTTTTTACAGATGAAGGTATTAATGACTGGATTCATCAAGCCATTGTGGAGAATAAGAAAAGGTTTCTGGTTGCAAGGAGGAATAAGAAGGTGAACAGACCACCAACTGCAAGGCAACAGAGAACTCTTCATGAGCAATATCTGAGAAACATGAAAGGATGGAAATTGAAGGATTTGAAGCCATACTCTAATGAAGAAGTTAAGCAGAAGTTTGAGGCTGCTAAGAAAGAGATGGAGAGGAAATTTAAACCTTTAACTGATGCTGAGATCAAAGAGTTGACAAGAATCAAAGTAGCATCAAATGCTTATATGAATCCTGAGTCAACTGTTAAAATACCCAAAGTGTCAGATGTTGAGAAAGAAAAAGAGAATGTAGTTGAAGAGGAAAAGCCTGAACCTACTGTTGGTATGAAGAGATATGGGAGAAGAGTAAAATAGGTTGCTAGGAAGAAGAAAAGAACTAAGTCAGTGATAATGAGTGACTCAGAGCAAGAAGAAAGTGATGAGCATTATTTTGAAGAGGTGACTGCAGATGATACGAAAAGGGTTATGGATTTTACAATTCATAAACCTCAAGAAGAACCAGAACTAATCAATGCAGTTCCATTGGACTCTAAACATCCAATCATCTCCTATACATATGATATTCTGGATGGTAGTGAAGCATGGTGGGTGATTAAAAGGGCAAATGGTGTATGTCAGAAATTTGTTAGATTCTCACAAATGCTGCATTATATGGATAGGGATGATATTGTTCAGCTCTGGAGGTTATATAAGGAGAAGTATGGGGATATAAGACCAGATGTGATTTCTGAAAGATTACACTACTACTACCTAAAGAACATGTTTGAGCCTGATCCAAGGGATATGGAATGGATTGATCTGTTACACTCAACTAAGGTTCATAAATGGTACCTATTTCAATCATGTGGAGTACATGAGTTGATTGGTAAAGGTGTAGGTGTGTATATGCTGGTGGAGAAAGATTATCCCTTGAATAATAATACTGCTGTTATCACTGAGATGTTACAATATGGAAAATTGAGGTTACAAAGACCATTTTTGTCAGATCATCAAGCATATGAGCTGGTAGATAAGTATCAAAAGATTCTGAAATCAAAGACTTCAAAGTAGTAAGTGTTTGGAAGCATCCTCTTTGTGTATGTTTGTGCTTTGGAAGAAACTTGTATATTTTGGAAGAAAATATCAAGTTTAGGGGAGGATTGTTGGGTTTAAATGATACTGCTGCTACCTTGAAGATTCTGCTGCTAAGTGTTTTAATTCTGCTGCTCATGGTTCTAAGGGAAATATACTAAGTATGATTCTGCTGCTAGGCATAATCATCCTGCTGCTAGTATATTCATTCTGCTGCTGGTGATATTTGAAGAATGCTGAAATAAGCTAAGTGTCAAACTGCTGCTAGCCCAAGATGATCCTGCTGCTAGAGTTTGATTCTGCTGCTTATTGGATATGTATAGTTTGTTTATGGTAAAGATACGATTAGATATTATTCTTGTATAGAAAGTTTTGTAACCGACTAGACTCCTTATGTGTATAAAAGGAGGATCTAGGGTTAGGGTTAGAAGTCGATTGTCCTAGCATACATATTGTCTTGTAATCACTTCAAGGTTCATTGAAACCCTGTTACTTTTGAGTAACCGTATATCAATATATATTGAGGTGAAGGTTGAGAGAAATTATTGTGTTCTTGTTATTCTTCTTAAGGTTAATTACTAACTTCCGCATAGTAATTAATAAATCGCTCATAAGCAGTTTCTATACCTATTGCTTTAGGTTTATATCTAAAGTAATTAACAAGATCGTTAAGCTCAACTGGGATCAACATTATTACAAAGTATGCCTTGAAAATAATTATTATTAAAGTTTATATAAGATTTTTATTAATAATTAGTTTTTATGCATTAGGGACTTGTACTTTAGTTTAAAAGACTTATACATATATATTTTATAAAAATATTAATTAGGGTTTGTGATTTGATTACATAAAATAATAGTTTTGTGAAATTAGGGTTTGATCAGGAGTTTTTGTGGAATTAGGGTTTTTATGCTTTAGTGACTTGTACATTACTCAAATAGGTTGTATTTTAGTATTTATAGGGTTTTAATATTTTCATATGTTGTTATGGTAGTTTAGGGTTTCATAAAACTCTTATTAGTTAAGAAACGTTCTGTTTTAAATGTACGCTAACGAAATAACGTAAAGTGGTAAATGGGACCTTGTGAAGTTTGAGGTCAAAGACGTTTAGATAGTTAAATACTAAATCAGTTAAGGTTGGGTTGCGTGCACGTTTATCGAGGATGTAATCTATGTCACATGAGATAGAAATTATGATTAGATAAATAAAAAAAATAAAAAAAAATAAAAAATATATATACATAGAAAATGAGTAAATATTCTTTATTATAATGTAATAATAGTTTAGTACATAGTGGGATTCTTACGGTGGTTACAGTGGGCTTGGTACGAGTGGAATGCATCTGGATGGACAGCAGCAACTATTAGCACTACTACAGACCCAAAATACTTTGTTAGCCCAATATGGCTTATCACCTTTAATGGGCCAGAACCATACCCAGTCACATGCTACTTCTCTACAGGCTCACGGCCTAGTGTACCCTCTGGTTTCCAACAAGCTCAGTAGCCCAATCCAGGTTTCACTCCTCAATAACAGGCAATTTATATAAGTACTCTTCAGGCCCCGACTTCACAGTCCACTTTGCCTGGTCAGGAAACAACTCTACCACGTGCATTCAACACCATGACACTTCAAGATACTGCCAATCCTAATTGGAATATGGACAATAGTGCATCCTCTCATTTAAACTACTCTTCTAATAATATTAATACTATTTTTAATTCTTGTATTTACCCATCTGTTTTTGTTGGTGACGGGAAATCTATTCCCGTCACCAACACGGGCCATAGCACTTTAACCAACCCATACCGAACCCTTCATTTAAATAATGTTCTCATTACACCTAATATTGTGAAAAATTTAATCTCGGTCCGTCAGTTCGTTCGTGAAAGTAAATGCACCGTTGAGTTTGATGAGTTTGGTTTTTCTGTGAAGGATTTCTAGACCCGTCAAATTATGTTCCGATGTGACAGCACAGGTAATCTGTATTCGGTCACATCCCTGTCAATCCCTCAAGCTTTTCTGGTCAGTCAGCATACGTGGCACCAAAGTCTTGGTCATCCTGGAAGTGACGTGTTACGTTCTTTAGTTTCTCATAATTTATTTCATGTAATAGGACTAAGTCTCCCGTGCTTTGTCATGCTTGTCAGCTTGGCAAGCACGTGCGACTTCCTTTTTCTCTTTCTGAAACAGTTGTTAAGTCTCCTTTTGATATTATTCATTAGGATTTATGGACCTCTCCACTTCCGAGTGTTTTGGGTATTAAATATTATGTTTTGTTTCTAAATCATTCTTCGCATTATTTATGGGTGTATCCTTTACGCAATAAGTCTGAAGTTTTGTCTAAATTTATTCATTTCCGTGCGTTTGTTAAGAATCAATTTAATTGTGACATTAAATCTTTGCAATGTGATCATGGGGGCGAGTTTGACAATAATTCCCTACACCAATTATTTGAATCTAATGGTTTTACCATTCATTTTTCTTGTCCCAAAACATCTCAACAAAATGGAAAATCTGAACGGATGATACGTACCATTAACAACCTCAATCGCACACTCTTATTTCAAGCACACTTACCACCCACTTTTTGGGTTGAAGCACTTCACATAGCAACCTATCTCATAAATATTATACCTTCCACCGCCATAAACAATGACATTCCTCATACTCGTCCTTACAAGACCACACCAAACTACACGGATCTTCGTATTTTTGGTTGTCTTTGTTACCCTCATATCAACACCAATCACAAGCTTGAACCGCGTGTCACACCGCCTATTTTTCTCGGGTATCCCACAAACCATCGTGGCTATAGGTGTATCGATCTAAACACCAACAAGATAATCCTCTCTCGTCATGTTAACTTTGATGAGACAGTATTTCCTTATGGATCTATGAATCCTAATTCATCACCTTCTTAATCCTTTCTTGACACATCACCTAATATCATTCAACAACATCTACTTAACACTCCCATTACACCACCCATACCCTCAACTTTATAGCCTCAAATGCCAAACCAATCCCTTACCCAGCCCATTAACAATACCGCAGCCTAACCCACCAACTTGTCATATCCTGGTCCCACCACCCCATCAGCGCAAACTACACAACCAACTACGCCTGGCCTAAACCCCAATTCCACCTCACAGACTGCTACGCCACTCGCCTCGCCACTCGCACAACATCCCAATCCCAATCCCGTGTTGACTCACCCCATGGTCACTCGCTTTCGTGTTGGTTCTAACCGTCCTACCCAATGTTTTACCTTCAATGTGTCCACCATTTCACCACTTCCCAAGTCATACACCCATGCGTTTAATGACCAAAATTGGTATAGTGCTATGATAGATGAATATAATGCATTGATTAAAAATAATACTTGGATTCTTGTACCTCGACCATCGGATGCGAACATTGTTCGTTCTATGTGGCTTTTTCGACACAAGCATAATGCAGATGGTAGTCTTAGCCGCTACAAGGCTCACCTTGTGGCGAATGGCAGTACACAGCTTACAGGTATTGATGTTGATGAGACATTTAGTCCGGTTGTCAAATCGGCTACTATACGTTCAATTTTGAGTCTTGCTATTTCTCGACATTGGCCTGTTCATCAGCTTGATGTCAAGAATGCATTTCTGCATGGTTTCTTATCTGAGACAGTTTATATGCATCAGCCTCCTGGCTTTCGGGATCCTCGCCATCCCCATCATGTTTGTCTTTTGCAGAGATCATTATATGGGCTTAAATAGGCTCCTCGAGCCTGGTTTCAATAGTTTGCTGCTTATGTTGCTCGAGTTGCGTTTCATCATAGTCGATGTGACTCTTCGCTTTTTATTTATCGACAAGGCTCGAATACTGCTTATTTATTGTTATATGTTGATGATATAGTTTTGATTGCATCCTCAACTACTCTTCCACATCAGGTTATTGCTTTTCTTCATGCAGAGTTTTCCATGACTGATTTTGGCCCTCTTAACTATTTACTGGGCATTTATGTGACGCGTAATACTTCGGGGATGTTGCTTTCTCAATCAAAGTATGCTACTGAAGTTCTTGAGCGTGCCAACATGCTCACTTATAACCCATGTCGAACTCCGGTTGACGCAGCTACCAAACTAGCTGCTGATGGTGATCATGTTTCGGACCTTACTTTGTATCGTAGTCTTGCAGGTGCTCTTCAGTATCTTACATTTACTAGGCTGGATAACTCTTATGGTGTTCAACAAATTTTTCTTTTTATGCATGATCCTCGGGAGCCCCTGTAACACCCTAGGCAAATCCTACATCGGCTGTGGCCTGGAGAGATGCTGGGTTCATAAGATAACATTCGCCTTACAATGACACAACGCGTTTTGTGGTCTACTGCGAGTGGGGTTCTTAGGAACTGGCAGTTAAGCGTGCTCATGTGAGAGTAGTACTGGCTTGGGTGACCTGCCAGGAAGTCTTCAAATGAGGCCACAAAAACAAAGCCGTGAGCCTGCGGGCAAAGCGGACAATATTGTGGTCTGAGTAGGCGGGATGTTACAAGTGGTATCAGAGCCACTCCTGAGCCATTCGGGATGGTAGGGCAAACCTCATCGAGGACGATGAGTCCCTAAGGGGGGGGGTGATTGTAACACCCTAGGCAAATCCTACATCGGCTGTGGCCTGGAGAGATGCTGGGTTCATAAGATAACATTCGCCTTACAATGACACAACGCGTTTTGTGGTCTACTGCGAGTGGGGTTCTTAGGAACTGGCAGTTAAGCGTGCTCATGTGAGAGTAGTACTGGCTTGGGTGACCTGCCAGGAAGTCTTCAAATGAGGCCACAAAAACAAAGCCGTGAGCCTGCGGGCAAAGCGGACAATATTGTGGTCTGAGTAGGCGGGATGTTACAGCCCCATTTTTCTACTCTCAAGCGGATACTACGTTATGTTCGAGGTACCTTGGACTATGGATTTCAGCTCTATTCATCTTTGACATCCTCTTTGGTGGCTTATTCAGATGCAGACTGGGCTGGTTGCCCTACTACACGCCGGTCCACTTCAGGTTATTGTGTTTTCCTAGGCAACAATCTTCTCTCTTGGTCCTCTAAGCGTCACTTCACACTCTCTCGATCCAGTGCTGAGGCTGGGTATAGAGGCGTTGCCAATGCAGTTGCTGAGACCTGCTGGTTACATAATTTATTACGTGAGCTTCATACACCACTTTCTACGGCTACGATTATTTATTGTGATAATGTGTGTGTTGTCTATCTCTTTTCTAATCCCGTGCAGCATCAACGCACAAAGCATTTCGAGATTGACATTCACTTTGTTCGTGATTTGGTAGCCACTGGGCATGTCTGTGTTCTCCATGTTCTATCTCGTTATCAGTATGCAGATATCTTCACCAAAGGCTTACCTACGGTTTTGTTTGATGAGTTTCGCTCCAACTTGAGTGTTCGTTCCTCTCCCGCTCAAACTACGGAGGGCTGTTAGCAAACATATGTATTAGGCCCATTGTAATGTTATTATACTAGCTTAATATTTGTAGTTAGGCCCACTAGTGTGTTATTTATACACAACATTGTTGTTGTTCCCGTTACATTTATAGAAATAACTACAGAGTTATCCTAAATGTGTACTAAGACTGATACAATGTAATGATTAATTTTACCAAATAAGTAATAACGTAAAGATAAAAACAACAAAGGTTTTTCAACGTTTAAATTCTTATTAGAAATTAATCAAAAGAATCTATTACCCAAGTGTTTTGCGGAACAAACACTTGGGATTGAATAGACAAGGTATGGTGTTCTCCTCACTAAACTCAAGCTGTTCTTGAGTGACAACAAAAAGACCCACTGAGCTATCTCAGGGATGAGTTGTTCTTTGGAGGAGAAAAGTGGTTTTGTGAAAGTCTAAGCTTTTAATGCACAAAACTTGTCCACTTTTCTCCCCATCTATCCTATTTATACACAAGTATAAAAGAACAACCTGTGACTAAAAGTACAAAAAGAATGACCTAGCAAGTCTGTCAAAATACAACTGTATTTTGACAGTTACAAGAATCTATTTTGGGATAAGGTTGAAACTGCTTTCTGAGTGTCAGTGATAACACTGTTCTTGTTCTCACGCCATTCAGGGAAAGTTTGACTTTGCTCTGATAAGGACCTCTCCTTATCTTTTCAAACTCTTCCCGCCTTGTCCCGCCTTTCTTTCAGACTTCAGATTCTTCAGGCGTGGTCTTCAGTCTTCAGTCACATTTGTTGTTGAGGAGACTGAGGGGTTCAGTGAGCTCTTGTCAGTACTCACTGAACCCATCATCTTCTTCTTTGGCTTAAGTCACACTCAGGGAGTCCCGCCTTCCTGAGGAGTGAATCCTTCTACTTGAATTCTCCTTAAGCTTCCTGAAGATGACTCACTGAGTTACTGTTTACTCAGTGACTTGAATTGTTCTCGGTTGATAAACACTTGGCTTAATTTGTGTTCAAATCCTGTTTAAGATAATTGGGTATTTACGAACCCAACAATCTCCCCCTATTTGGATATAAATTATGCCTAAGTGTTTTGATCAGTATGAGTGAGCTAAAGGCTTCTTCTCATACTGAATATACAAGAAGACAGTTAAGGACACTGGTATAACATAAACATGGACCAACATTTTATTCATATTATTACAAAGTCCTAACATCTAAACAAAATACTCAAGGTTCCTGAAGGATACCCATGAGTTCTAGTTTCACCTTCTTTGACATCAATACCTCTTTATCAGGTCGTTCCTTCATCATTTGATCCATCAGCCTGACAAACTCCTCATTATCAGGACTCCTGATATTAAGCGCCATCAGTTTGTAGGCAAGGAGTGTTGTCGTTTCCACTTTATCAATGTCAGAGACTCTCTGAAATGCTTCCTGACCAAATTCATCCACAAAGAAGATACCATACTCAGGTTCCTTGATGACCAGGTTGGGACGGAACTTGACTCCCTGAGGAGTAATCCTGTTGCAGTGAAGTGCAGCTATGTATTGTTCAGGTTCAAGAGCCACAGCTTTTCTTTTCTTCCCAGTCTTCTGAGTAAGTTCAAGGATAGTCAGTCCCTGAGAAGCAAGTGCCCTCTCGTGGTCAATTCCAAGGCTTTTGGCCACTTTTGAGAGTTCCTCATACTTAGCACTTAGAGACTTGATGAGGGTTGGGGCATTCTTGCTTGAGGTTTTCTTCCTCAGGATGGGCATCATCATATCCCATTCCCTTAACCCATAGTCTGAAAATTTGATTGTTGGAAGATGTTCAGACTTTCTTGGCCCCCTATGAATTGTTATGCTTAAGGGTTTGGTGTTGTGATTGGTGATGTCAGTGATTGTGCCTTCATCCTTGGTTTTGGTCATGTGCCATACGTACCTCTCATATATTATTTGCCTCCTTTCTTCCTTAAGTTTGGCTTGTTTGTTGTGTTCTTGAAGAAGTTGGGCTTGTATCCTGATGAATTCATCTCCCTGAATTTCTTTATCAGACTCCTTAATTTCCTCCTTGGCAACCTCAGAAATTACAGACCTGTTGAGTTCCTGCTCTTTCTCTTGGTCCTTCCTGAGATCTTCTTGGTGTAAGATTTCAGCTAGTTGTTCATGAGTCCCATAGACCCTTCTCCTATCCTCTAAATCGACATAGAACGGTGCATCAGGATCTGCACGTCTTTCAGTTGAAGCCTTGACAAAGCGTACTTCAGGAGGAGGGTTTGTTTCAGTCACCATGATTTTCTTCCCTTTGTCAATGGGAGGGGGTTGACTGGTGGATGTTTCAGGGACAGGCACAGAAGCGGAAGTAGGATCAGGGATCGGATCATCATTTCTCTCCCCCTCAGCAGGTGGTGGAACTTCAGTGGAGACACCTGCTGACTGAGGAGGTGGAGTAACATGAGAGGCCTGAAGAATGGATAGGATGTTGTTGATATAAATAATGCCTAAACACGTTATTAATATTTTTCGATATCTCTACGTTTTGATAATCACAAAATGTAAAATCATTAATCGGAAAATTATGACGAAAACAAGTATTTAGTTGTAAATATCTATTTCTACAACTCAAATCACTTAAGGTATGAATGAACTAATGCTTAATGCATTATATGATCAAAGGAACATTTTCTTAATAACCAGATTTTTTATAAAACATCAAAAACATTTTATATATTTTTGAAAAACATTTTTGGCATTAAATAAAAATGTTTAATCTTTTATAAAAATATGAATTCAAATTTTTAACCCAAATCAGTTAAAATGTTCCAGAAAAACCTTACCCACAAAAGGACAAAATTGGCCAACGTCCAGTAGGGGCGGCCCCCTTAATTTTGCTAGGCGGCCCCCTTAATAATTAAGGGGACCGCCCCCTATTTAAGGGGACCGCCCCAGCTCCAGTAGGCTCCAGCTGTCCAGTTTTTCTCCTATAAATACCAGCCTTCTCCTGGATTTTTACTCACCCTTTTGCACTAAAACTTTCTGTTGTAAATCTCATTTCATATCTTCAAAAAACCTTTGATCATGTAATCTTAAGCATTGGTTTCCAAGTGATCCAAGCTTCCAACATCCAAGTGCAAAAGAAGAATACTTCTATCAATCAAGACTAGAAGTATTACAACTTAGTAGCATCTTGTTACTCAAGTTGTTTGTTTTGTATACTTTGTAAATCTTTCATTCATTTGTGTAAAGTGTGTATACAAGTTGTAAACATAAGTGATTAGGCTAGAGTAGTGTGTAAGTAGTGAAGAAGGTGGATAAGTAGTTGTGGAGTAAAGAAGTAGAGTAGAAGCCTTGTAAAGTTGTGAAGTAGAGAAGTCTTGAAGCCGTTGTGAAGCCATAGCCTAGAAGTCGTGAAGCCGTAGCATAGAGGTTGTGAAGCGGTTGTGTTGAAGCCATGAAGTCCTAGTCGTGAAGTCCTAGTGTTGAAGTTGTGAAGCCGTAGCATAGAGGTTGTGTAGCGGTCGTGTTGAAGCCGTGAAGTCCTAGTCGTGAAGTTCTAGTGTTGAAGTCGTGAAGCCGTAGCATAGAGGTTGTGTAGCGGTCATGTTGAAGTCGTGAAGTCTTAGTCATGAAGACATAGTGTTGAAGTCGTGAAGCCGCAGCATAGAGGTTGTGTAGCGGTCGTGTTGAAGTCGTGAAGATGTCGTGAAGCAGTCGTGAAGCCGTTGTGAAGTAGTCGTGAATAAGTTGTGAAGAAGTTGTGTTGTGAAGTTGTGAGATTGGTTCTAGCTACGATTAGAACTCGACATTTAGCTTTGTGTCGTTAAACCCATGTAAGCCAAAGTCGTGTACGGTTTTCTCCGCCATAAGGGAGCTTATTGAAGTTGTGAAGAAAACTCTCGAGCTTGGTGCTCGGGGAGTGGAGTAGGGCAAGGAAGGTGTCCTTGTAGCCGAACCACTATAAATCCCTCGTGTCTCGGTTAGATCTTTCCATCTCTTACTTACATCTTTATTTATATCGTCATTACTTTTATAACATATAGGCATATATAACTGTTAGTAATAATTAGAAGTTGACTTCACATATAGATCAAATTGAAACTCCATTCAAGAAACCAAAACTTTTACAATCAATTTAAAAGAATACTCATATAACTAATAATAAGGTTCAAGTTTTATTTTTCATACAAACTTGAATCTAAGTGTTTTAAAAATAAACAAAGGTTTTCATAATAAAATTAAAAAGACGTAAAACTATTCAACCCCCCTTCTAGTTTTCCACAATTGGTATCAAGAGCCACGTCAATCAAGATCTTTAAAATATACTGTATTTTAAAACTTGAATCGATCTATGGAATTCGAAAAATATCTAGAAGGGGAATCTTTGCTAAAACCACCACTATTTGAAAACTATACTTTTCTTGAATGGAAAAATAAATTTGAAACTTATGTGAAATCAATTGATCTAGATCTTTGGCATGTCATTTCGATTGGTGATTTTGAAAGTCAAACAAAAACATATTTTGAAAGTTAAACAAAAACATATTTTGAAAGTCAAACAAAAACGGATTTTGAAAGACAAACAAAAACGGATTTTGAAAGTCAAATTGATTATTTGAAAACAAAGAATGAAATAAATAATAAAGCTAAAATAATTATTTATAAAACCTTGCCGAAAGTTGAATATGAAAGAATATTCTTCTATAAAACGGCAAATGATATTTGGAAAAATTTCTTAAACTTTCATTAAGAAAAATGTCAAGCCAAAGATGAGGATTTTGATCTTGTACATGAATTAGTTATCTTATAAAATTTAATAGATAAACATTTAGATAAAATAGATACATGTGCTACTAGTTCAAATGCTGTTAATGAAGGTGTTAGCGAAGAAGACTACATGAATCAACTCCAAAGTGAACTCAATCCAATGTCATGGAGTGACACAGACGAAGGAGAAGATCATCATCCGATATGTGACGAATGCAAACTAGATAAAGCTCCAAATAAGGTACAATCCAAAACCGAACATTTTTGCTATGATCCATTCATTTTAGAATTTTCAAAACTAGAAAATGAGTTTAAACATTTTTGCAACATAGATCTAAAAACTATGTCTAAACATAAATCATCAAAAACTTTTGAAAATAATCTTGAAAAAGAAATAATTCTAGAAGATAAAATGTCTAGATTAGAAAGTAATATTGAAATTGATCTAGAATGCAAAATATGTCAAGATTATAAACTTGAAATTAAAAGATTAAATGAAAGAGCAAAAATATTAGCTAAATTTGAAGAAAGTTCCAAATCTCTTAAATTCTTACTAAGTTGTCAAAAGCCATTCAATGATAAAACCGGTTTAGGATTTAATTCAGATAACTCTTCAACAAGTAAATCAAAACAAATTATAATTAAAAAACCTAGTAGAGAAATTTAGATATAAGGCTATTTACTGTGATTATAATCTATGAATCAAGAAATCCATTGTTTGTTCATCAAAACAAACTATCAAGGAATTCTTGTACTTCTTGGTGACATCTTCTCCACGTGCATATAAATGCAATGGATGTCCCCAACTAACCATCTCGGACCCATGAGAATCTGGGTACCAAGTTGTTTTATTTGATTAGGTGATGAACGCAAAATGAAATGATACTCAATCTTGCGTTAACCTACTCATATTCAAAACACGCGCATGAGGACTTTTTAATCTACATAAATGAGGATGGAACGAAGTGGTACTCATCTATTATTCACTACCTCATATCATGAAGAAATACTGGACCTGAGATAAGTCTTCTTTTTAAACTCTCCTGAGTAGTTACTCCTTTCATATAGTTATGATAATCATTACCTTAAGATATGCTTAGTTTGATAGGTTGCTATGCCCTCACACTATTTGTTATATTACTTGTTAATTAGCTAGAAAACCTTAAGTTAATCCTCCTAAGCATTAAATAAAGTGTTCTCTGTTGAACATATAAAATTTAGTCATTACTATCATTTAAATCGCATAATTTGTTGAAAGAGATAGCATGAGACAATAGTCTTGATCAATCAAGCATGAAATTTTTTCAACAAATCCTTTTATAAATGCAAATCTTCATATTTTTGGAAAATGATCTTTCAAAAAGATTTTGTCACTTCTCTACTAAACATGTTTTTATCAAAGCCAAAAAGTGTAACAACCTATTTTTATATCCTTATAAAAACACTTTGAAACAAATTCGAATCTACCTTGTTGAAACAATTTTCACAAAACCTTTTTCTCAAACATTGTTGAATAATGCCCAAAAACACTTACTCAAATCATGCTTGATCCAAGTCTAGAAATCCATGTTATCACTAATTTCCCATCACATAGACACTTGTTGAGATTAATTAACTAGCTAATTAATTGTCATAATAATGATAGCATAAATTACTTGATAATTATATGTTGTTCTTCTTGTTCATATATACATATATGCTTCTTGGTAAATGAGTAGGTTGCATGATAATTAAAATTGCTTAATTGAATGTGCTTAGCATACATGAGTCATTAAATTTTAAATTGCCTCAAAAAGAAGTTGGACTTGCTTGAAACTGAACTCAAAAACATAACCTTTTTCTACAAATTTCTGCCAAAAACCCATTTTCAGGAATCTGGAAGTTAGCAGATGGGCGGCCCCCTTAAATACCTAGGCGGCCCCCATAATCATTAAGGGGACCGGCCCCTATTTAAGGGGACCGGCCATCTGGAGATCCGGATTACTGTTTCCTTTTTCAATTTCCAACCCATTTTATTCCATACTTCCCAAAATTCACAAACACATTTTGTCATAAACCACCCACCAAAATTTACCTTCCTAAATCACATCATTCCTTCACTATAAATGAACCTTCCCATCATAAATGCCCATTCACATCATCCACTCAAACATGTCATCCTCCAACTACCCAAAATCAAAACCTTCAAGAGTTGCCAAAATCTCGGTGAGACCAATTTGGAGAAGGAAGCTTGAAACTTGCCATAACCCAACTAATGATGTTGTTCAAACACATAACCAATCATCCACTCCTAACCCTTCATCTCCCTATGATCATTCCCAAAACTTCAATCCAAATCTCATCCACACTCAACCCACCAATTCATCAAAAACACTCACCACTCTTGGAACATCCACTTCATCCACATCACCATCTTCATCCACTCATTATTACCCAAGTTCACAAACATCTTCACCACCAAGAGTCTCACCACCACCTCCTACCAATTCACATGCTACCCCTATGTTGCATGTGCAAACATCCATCCCTTATAACAACAACACTTTACCACCAACACCTTCATCCGAACACTTGAAGTTCATTGAGGAACTCAAGGAAGCTCATGAGCTTAGTGCTCTTCTTGCCTTACACCTAGCCCAAAGAAACCTTTATCAACCTCCATCTAGCTCTCCCACATCACCCCACAACCAAAACCAAGTTGAGAAACATGTCAACAATTGTCCTTGTTGCATCTTTCTTCAACAACAAACCATTGCTCTTAATGAGCACTTTACTTGGATTGAGTATCTTCTCACTAGATCCAATCCAATATCCCCAATTGAACAACATCAAAACCTTCATCCATCATGGTCCACTCCAAGCTCTCCACCTCAAATGTCTCCACCATCACCATCCACAACCTCCACACACCCAAACATATACCTTCATTGATTCCATTTACTCACCCTTTCATTTGTCCCTCATTTCAAAAACCACCTCCATTATCAAGCAAGTCAAATGGATTTCTTAGGAAAATTAGAATTCTCTAACAAATGTATGCTTTAAGCACTATGTATGTTGTAACAATGATTATGTTTGTCACATAATCATTTTAAATTAATGAATGTTTGTTTCTTTCTTTCCTATATATGTTTGCTATGAATGTGTTGTTTCTTTTCTTGCTTAATTAAGATATATGCTTATGACATGCTTACAATATGATTTTAGTAGTTTACATATAACCATTATTCTTTTTAATAAGTTCTTGTTATTATTTAATCATTCTTAATATACATAATCCAAATGGAACTTGCTGCAAAAACACCCTAAAAATGACCTTTTTCTGAAATTTTTCAAATTTGGTCGCCTGGGAAATCACCAGATGGGCGGCCCCCTTAATTCCTTAGGCGGTCCCCTTAATTTTAAGGGGGCCGCCCAGCAATTAAGGGGACCGGCCATCTGGACAGTAAATTTTACTGTTTCCTTTTGCATCTTGTG
The DNA here is from genome assembly GCA_021014915.2 of Artemisia tridentata subsp. tridentata. NCBI lineage: Eukaryota > Viridiplantae > Streptophyta > Magnoliopsida > Asterales > Asteraceae > Artemisia > Artemisia tridentata. The sequence continues at coordinate 367,507,411 of CP139503.1, read as the reverse complement.
ACCACTTTTACCTAGCCCCAGCTACCATTACCCTTAATGCACGAACTGGACTTGGAATATTACCACAAAACCTCCACAATTTGCCTAAATCAACCACATTTTCACAATATAAATACCCTCCTTACAATTACCTTTCACCTCATCAACTATCACCCTCATCAAACACCCATTTTCATCCACCATGTTGTCACCAAAATCATCCATCTCTAAGACTCCAAGAAAGCAAAGACTTGTCATCATACCACCAAAACAACTCTTCATTGACCTCACCCAAGATGACATCAAAACTCCATCACCACCACCTCAAAATTCATCCCCAAGTGCACCTAATGCACCATCAAAAACACCCTCTACCCATGGAGCTTCATCTTCCTCCATTCCATCCACTTCATCCATCAATGACTACATCCATACTTGATTGAACAAATAATTGCCAACCAAGCCTTCGATGGTGATCAAAGGAATAATGGGGTGTTGAGATTGCGCTAAGCTTGTTCTTAACCTGAAAATAAAAAATATGAAGACACTACGTTAAGTGATTGCGCAGGGGTTGGACCCTGCGAACCACCTCCGGCATGCGAGTAAGTATGTGTAATGGTAATGTAGGTCGTAAATTTAGAGAGTGAAGTTAACTTACCTAGTTTTTGGCCCGACTATGCTATTTATAGGGGAGAAATAGGGCATAGTGGGCGGTTGCACATAGTTTGGAGATCATGGGGGCGTCCCATGGAAAGTGGTAACCGCTAGGGCTTTGTAGCCCACGATCTCTGTTTTGGCGGAAAAGCCAAGGGATAGAGGAGACGTGGGTTTGACCAGGTCAGGATGGTCCTTTGTGCTAGTCCCTTCGTCAGGAATACCCCGAAGGGCTTAGGGCTTCGATTGGCGGATTCCCACATGGTAACCAGTTCGCAGGCGAATGGTTTTACGCCAATGAAACGTGTTAGAAGATTAACCTGGGCCTCCGAAGGGAAGGCTTTCTATAGGCTCGAAGGGGAGTCCTTCGACCCATTAGGAGGGTACATCATCAAGCCCCCCAGTCGAAAGTGATATATATGTACGAGTATAAATTGCATTCGACTCAAAAAACATGCATTACACCTATTAAATTACACTCTCGTGCGAAAATGAATGACTAACCAAACCGCGCATTTAATGCGGGCTAATGATTATCTTCCCACTTGGGCTGTAAACTCAAACGGCTTATTTATTCGGTATTAGCAAACATCACTTCAAAATTTAAATGCCCATTTAAGATCCGTAAGATCTTCAAAGTTAGGTGTACACGTGTGCGCTTGGGATCAAAACCGTCTGGGTACATAAACCCAAAATAATTAAACCCTAGCTCATTTTACCTCCGCCCAAAATACACATTGCTCTGCAATCTTGTGCTTCCGTTGGAATCAAAAGGTAAAATTCCACTAAACCTTCCTTGATCTTTTATTCTTTTAATATGAGCATGGCCGCTAAGCGAATTATTAGGCAACAAACCTGTACCTTGTCGAAACAAGCCTTATCTGAGTTCCTGCTTGATTACCCTATACCCTCGGAGTACAAAATTATGCTCCCTAATAAGAAACAAAATATTTTCGATGCTCCCGAAGGGTTTGTGGTTTGTATGTGCATGCATTCACTCAATCGAATCTTAGGATACCTATTCATCCCTTGATTTTAGAGTTTCTACAATACTATCAAGTTCATGTGTCTAGGTTAAACCCTTTTGGTCTTGCTAAATTGACCACCTACATCGTAATGTGTAAAGCATACGGCTATGAACCCACATTGACGGTGCTTAGGGGTTTTGTGAATCTCTACCTTGGTGGTGATTGGGTAACCATTGCCAAAAGGGGTGAACATGACATACCTGCTCTTGTCACGAAACCTTTTTCAAATATTAGAAACTGGAAATGACAGTTTTTCTATGTTGAGAGTACTATCATACCTCCTGAGTATCCAGCATTGTTGGATAAAGCAAATATGTATGACGAGAAGAAGTACAATGACCCTCTTCCCTATGAGATAAGGAGTGACCCCTTGTACCAGCGTCTCGCACGCCACCCTACTGACATCCAAACGTTTCGGAGCCTATATTGTACATGGCTGGTTTAAGTGACAGCTGGGACGGGTCTCCGTCATCACCTGAAATAATTTATGAAGGAAAAAGTATGTATATATCTTACTTAAATAATTCAAATAACTTATCTGCTGATATTCATCTCCTTTTCGTTTGTTTGTGCAGAAATGGCTTTCCGTAATTTTGTTGTGGCTGGAGGTGCCAAGGAAGTTAGCTTTATGCCAAGGGATCTTAAGGATACGAGTTACGGAGTGGGATCTCCTTCCATCTCTGTCAATAATAATGATGTTGATGTCTCTCCACCCAAGCCTCTTGTTGTGCTCCCCCCAATCAAACCCCTTGGTACTGAGGAAGCCCCCCAGCTAGTGGAGGATGTTGGTGACTCTGATGATACCCCCTCCGGAAGTGATCAGCTCAGGATCGTAGGGTCCTCCGGCATTGCTGATAGAGTGAGAACAAGGAAAGGTACCAGTGCCAAAGTTGCAAAGACTGCTCCAAAAAGAAAACCCAATGTTCCTACACCCTCATCGAGGAATGTCAAGCAAAAAACAGAAAAAGCTCATGGGAAAGCCATTATGTATGCGCCAGAGGGAATGGTTGATGAAGATGACATCTCAGGTAAGTGAAAATTCCTCAAGTCTTCCTTCCTTTCCGTAATATTGCGTATTTGGCTTATATCGCTTTCTTCTTTTTTTTTTTTTTTTTTTAGGTTTGCCAGATACGAAGGAACTGCCCAACGCTCTCTCCTGCCGCTTGCTTGTTGAGAATGTCACTCCTGCCTCATGGAGGAGTAAAATGAATGAGATGTCCATTGAGAAACATTGCGATCTCAACGACAAAAGTTATATCCGGCAAGCAATGCTGGACAGCCATCTTAGCTTTCGCACCAGGGGGTTGCTTAACAAAGTCAAGGAAGCGAAGGAGGAGGTTGCTGCTGTTGTTGCCAGAGAGAAAGAAACGGAGAAAAATTATGCTGAGTTGGAGAAGAGGTGTGACGAAGCCATGGAGAACTTTGAGAAACATCCAAGGTATGAGGCTCTTCGAGACAAGATTGATGGTCTTGAGAAACAGATTAAAGAATCGCAGGCTGAGTGTGGTAGGCTAAAACTGGAGGAAGCTAAGGTTGTTGGTTATGAAAACCAGGTGAGTGCCCTGGAGTGTAAGTGTACTGGGTTGGAGACTGAGAGGGCCAGACTAGTGGAGCAGGATGCTAAGCGTTGTCAAGAGGTTGATAAGTTGAAGCTCGAATGCCAAAGTTTGAGAAAAGATAGGGCTGAGGTTGTATCGAAGGTTGTTCCCTACGTTGCTATGGAATTATATCATAGCGATGAGGTGGGGGAGGTTGTGGGTAAGCTAGTGAATGCAGCCATATTTCAAGGCAAATGCACAACTTTAGAGGAGATTGCCGAAACCAAAAAACCAGTTGTGCTTTCGGAGGTGCCATACTATCGTCCGAATTCCGTTCGTGAGTATGATGAAGCTGGTAACGCATTTACCACGACAGTGTACCCCTTTCTTGCCGAAGCAACCAAAGATCCTTCAGCCTCCCTCGAAGATCTCCTTTCTAAAAAACCCAAGAGCATACAGCCTCCGTCTCCAACTAAAAGAACCTTGTCTGAGAAACCCAAGTCTGCGACTCATCTGGAAGACCCGAACTCTTCTATCAACAAATGAAGGCTGCCATGTTGGCAGTAATTTAGTCTGTAAGGGTGGCGTGTACCCTTTAAAACAATTTGGTTATGTTTAAAGGCTGGTGCCTTTGTTTAAGACAATTTATCATGCTTTTATCAGGCGTGTGCCTGTTGGAATAGTTTGTCTGGGCTTCGTCCCATAACTTTAAACAATTATATCTTTTGATGATAGCTACGCCTGTGCATAGTCTTTGTGAATCTTAATTTGGAGGAATACTCTCCTTTTTTGATGCCATGCTTATCTTCTCTTACGCTCATTATAAGAAGTAAACATACAACCTAAGGTTATAACCTTATTGTGTGTATTTTGGACCAAGATTTTATGCAATCGTATAATTTGACTGCGACAGAGGGTCGCGACCCACTCCGTCTTTATCCTTAAGTTGCAGAGGGCTTTTAATACCCTAAGACTTCATAGGAAAGTTAATGTGAATTGTAATGGATGTTAATGTTATACAAGACATGTGCCTTGCTTCATCCTTCGACATTGAAACTTGTAAAGTACTTGGCTGAACAAATCTATGTTGTATAAAACGAAACAAGAGATTTTGAAGGAAACATGTTATATCATTAAGTGGGTAGGGAGGATTACATCATTTGAACAAATGAACACTAGACACCTACCATTAATGCTTCTTTCCCATGTGAGAAGACTGCGTTACATGAAATTGAAAACAACTAAGTGCTTTTTAAAGAAAGGTAAGTTCTTATATGTAAGACTTACGAGAGTTGGCGTCATGTCCAAACTTGTTCAAGACATTTTTTGCTTCTGCCCTTCGAGCTTCTATGTCTTTTTACCACATTAATTCTTCTTTGACGCTAGGCTCTTTCACTTGGTTTTGTTAGCTTTTATTCGAAGGACAACTTCCTATATGCCCTCAAGGCTTTGGGAAGTTTGTCTGCCCACTTATGCTGATATTGCCCTAGCTTCATCTCGATTTCGGTGACAATATCCTTGTCAACACAAACGAACCTTTGCTTCACATTCAGGCTTTTGCAGAAAGAAGGGAACACTCCTTCGGCAAAGTGTGGCCCTTCGTAAGAGGTGATAACTTGTGGGATTCCAAATCTGAAAATTATGTGTTCCCACATGAACTCTTCCACATCTTTTCCTTTTGTTGATGCCAACGGCTTGGCCTCAACCCACTTGGTGAAATGATCGATGGCTATGACCAAGAATTGTACCCCTTCGGGAGCTAATGGTAGGGGTCCAATTATGCTGACTCCCCATTGACCGAAAGGCCTTACTGTTATGCTAGATGTCGCATTATACTCTAAGGGTTTCCGGGCTTTGGAGTGTGTCTGACATACCATGCATGTTCTGATTGCTTCCCTTGCGTCTTCTAGTACGGATGGCCAGTAATAACCCCATTTTGTTACCTTCGAGGCGATGGCTCTAGGGCTTGTGTGTCTTCCACAAAATTCTTCATGAGCATTGTAGAGAATGTTCGAAGCCTGTTTTAATTCGACACAACGAAGCCAAGGAGATGAAAGACGCCTTTTGTAGAGATTATTGCCTATGAGCCTGTACTGGGGACTTTTGACTATGATTCTTCGTGCCGACTTTGAATTATCGGGCAAAATGCCGCTTATCAAGTACGTTTCTATTGGTGCTATCCAGCTGGAGCCTTCATCAAATGTTTCACTCCGTGCAATTGACCTGGTGGCCAATACTTCCACTAAAACCTCGCTGGGTAGATGAGCGAAAGCAGTCGATGCTAATTTGATTAGGGCCTCCGCCTTTTTGTTTTGGCTCATGTGGACATTTGTCACTTTGTGTCGTTCGAAACCCTGAAGGAGCTTTTTAACTTCGTTCAAGTATTCCTTGATTATTGGCTGCCTTGCTCTGTAAGAACCCTTGATTTGACTAGTGACTGAAAGTGAGCCTACGAGGATGGAGAGGTCATGAACCTTCATGCCCTTCGCGAGTCGAAGGCCAGCCAGCAAGGCTTCGTACTCTGCTTCATTTTTTGTGGCCTTGAATTCAAAATGTAGTGCATAACTGTACTCCTTTCCCTCCGGATTAATTAGGATTAAACCTGTTCCGAAACCATCGGAGCTTGAGGCTCCGTCAGTGTATAATTTCCATCCCTCCGTTGCTGTTAGGGGAGTTTCTCCATTTTGGCTGTGTCCGGAAGGTGTTTTGTTGAGGACTTCTGCGGATGTCTGACTCTTGATGGAGCTTGGACTATCACGTCTTTTCAATGATCTTGGAGCTGGTAGGTCAATAGCTGCTTTGAACTTCGAAGGGTTGGCTTTGACTCCTTGCTTCGTTGACTTAATGGGTTTGAACCCCTTGAGTCGATATTCCTTGTCGTAGAGCTTGTCATCAGTCATCGGTGCCTGAGGAGTTCTGGTGTTCCTAGAATGTGTCCCTTCGAAGACCTTCCCCTCGGCTTTGTGTGGCTTCTTCAAGTCTGCTGTGGAACTGTTTGGAGATCGCTTTTCGCCTTCCACTCTTCGTTTTGCGTGATGCTTTTTTGTGACGATATCTTCTTCGACATCCGCACTCCTGATAACATCATTCGGAGGTTTTTTAGAACCTTCCCTTTTTTTCTTGCTATCCTTCGGGCTGTGCTCAGAAAATACCGTCCCTATTCCGTTGGGTGTGTGAAATTTCACCGCTGCATGTATAGTGGAGACTACTATACCCATCTTTTGCATGGCGGTCCTCCCTATCAACAAGTTGTAAGGAGAGTTGGACCTTACGATAGTAAACATGAGGGTTTCTGTCCTTGCAATCCCGCCTTCTCCGATTGTTATTTCCAGCGAAACTTCTCCTAGAGGCCACGAGCGTTCGTCAGAAAACCCTACTAAAGGCATCTTTGAAATCAACCCTTTGAGACCTGACCGCAGGCGAAAGCTTTCGAAAGCAATGTTCATATATGACTTCGCCAGGGCTTCCGCAGTCCATGTAAGCTCCCCTTATTTCTTGGCTAAAGATTAGGACTTTGATAATCACCGGATCATTCGAAGGGATCCTGCCTGCGATAGGGGAAAACGTTATTTCCCTTACCTCGTTTGCTTCCTGCTCCGGTACCTTCCTTTTCGAAGTGGTTTCATTTCGATGTATCATTAGTATGGGGGCTTCGGAAGGGTTAGTATCCTTGGCCATTTGAGCGTCAGTCATCTTTTCTTTGCCTTTCTTGATTCCTTTTACCAGGTGTGCCAATTGCCCAGATCTTATGGCTTCTTCAATTTGTTTCTTTAGTTCCCTGCAACTATTCGTATCATGGCCATTGTCTTCGTGGAAGTGACAGTACTTGCTAGTATCCCTGTTTTTGCCCTTACTTGTCATACGGGGAGGCGCCTCGAAGGTTTTGGCTGCCCTCTCCGTAGCAAGTATTTCCTTTGGAGACTTCGATAGACTGCTTAGCAAACCATGGTTGGGGCCTTTGTTGTACGGAGAAAACCTATCTCTGTTCTTGTTCTTGTTCTTGGACCCCTCCCACGAAGAATGCTTCGAAAACTTGTTGTTGCTATCTTTATCTATCGGAGCCCCATTAGTGGACACCTCTTTTGCTTCGATCCAAGTATACGTCTTTTCGGTCAACCCCTTGTAAGTTGTCGGAAGGTCAGTGGACAAGAATTCCACCAAACTCCGATTCCGAAGGCCATGTACGAAACCATAAATACGCTGATCTTCATGAAGACCCAAAATTTGCAAAGTCTCATCGGTGTACCTAGTAACGAAGGCCCTGGTGCTTTCGTTATCTTTTTGTTTGATGTTGTGCACCGTTAAATGAGTCCTTGTGAACTTCTTTTGCTGACTGAAGTGTGACCGGAACTTAGCTTTGAGATCATCAAGGTTGACGATGCTACCGGGCTTTTGCCCATTCCACCAAATACGAGCAGAATCCCGTAGGGTGTATGTAAACATATGACAGGCCACCGGCATAACCCACTTTTGCATCTTGATAGCCCCTTCGAACAAGTGTAAGAAATTGTCCGGATCCCCCTTCCCATCATAAGTCCCGACGTGTGAAGGCATTTTTAACCCATCAGGCAATGGGTAATCTTCTATCCATCTAACAAAAGGTGTAGCTAAACCCATAGGGTCTGAATATAGACAATTATAAGGTGGTGCATACATGGGGACAGTATTGTATGGATTGCTGTTTGGGGGCATTCCCATAGGAGTCTGGCCTGGGTATGACTGATAAGGTGTATTCATGGCAAACGGGTAACTGTTTCCCATGGCGTACGGAGGGTACGCCATAGGATGGCCGAAGGGCATGCTCCCATAATTTTAGGGGAAGCTTGGGTTATTAGGCTGTCCATTTACTGGAGGATATAAATTTTGAGGATAAGACTGAGTTTGGAACGAGGGGTACATACCATTGGGAGGAAGATTTCCTCCCATATTAATTGTAGACGGATTGCCTTCTACGCCTGATGCGTGAGAAGGCTGCAACGGAACCCCAGCTTCAGTCCTTCCAAGATGAGCAGCTAGCAAGGGAGGCAAAGTCACCCCCCTTTCTTCCCTAAGCTGGCTCCTACCGTTAGAGCCTTCGGTTACCGCCCCTTCTCTTCTTGTCGGAGCCCTCTCGGGGACTCCTTCGAAACCAACAGACCTTTTGCTTAGCCTTCGACCAATTGGAGACCCAATTCTTAAGGCCGATAGGGTTGGCCCTTGGGTCGGAGGCCTAGGTTCCATCTCCATTTCTTCATCATACTCGTCACTCGAGTATTCCAACTCCCTTCGCACCTCAGCATTCCTGACTTGTCTGTTACGAGCCCTTAAAAGGGTTTCCAACACTTCGTGGTTGGATTCGACAAAGGCTGGGCTAATGACAGGTTTCTGGGTTGGTTGATGTCGAAGCATGATTGTTGGTTGTGATTTCTGGGTGAGAACGTGTTGTGAAGGTGGAGGCGGTTATTGGGGGAAGGTTGTTAGGGTCGTCGGTTGGTATTGGTGTTAAGGTAGAGAAACCCGATGGGGGAGTATCTTCTCTTCCTTGATCCATGCCGGAATAATAGTGAGATTAGTTGGTAGGTTATAAGCTCGGAATTAACGAGACCAATTGTAGCGGTCCCACGGATGGCGCCACAGATTGAACAAATAATTGCCAACCAAGCCTTCGATGGTGATCAAAGGAATAATGGGGTGTTGAGATTGCGCCAAGCTTGTTCTTAACCTGAAAATAAGAAATACGAAGACACTACGTTAAGTGATTGCGCAGGGGTTGGACCCTGCGAACCACCTCCGGCGTGCGAGTAAGTATGTGTAATGGTAATGTAGGTCGTAAATTTAGAGAGTGAAGTTAACTTACCTAGTTTTTGGCCCGACTATGCTATTTATAGGGGAGAAATAGGGCATAGTGGGCGGTTGCATATAGTACGGAGATCATGGGGGCGTCCCATGGAAAGTGGTAACCGCTAGGGCTTTGTAGCCCACGATCTCTGTTTTGGCGGGAAAGCCAAGGGATAGAGGAGACGTGGGTTTGACCAGGTCAGGATGGTCCTTCGTGCTAGTCCCTTCGTTAGGAATACCCCGAAGGGCTTAGGGCTTCGATTGGCGGATTCCCACATGGTAACCAGTTCGCAGGCGAATGGTTTTACGCCAATGAAACGTGTTAGAAGATTAACCTGGGCCTCCGAAGGGAGGGCTTTCTACAGGCTCGAAGGGGAGTCCTTCGACCCGTTAGGAGGGTACATCATCAATACTCACCTAACATCATCACCAAGAATATCATCACCACCATCCACTCAAGAACCTCCATCTACTCAACTTGCCATTTCCTTATCACCCATTACACCACTTGATTCTCATTTTTCACCTCCACCAAACCCACAACCATTTTTCCCATACCTTGGCCACTACTTGAAACCCATGGTGACACTTGTCTTTGTTGCATCCATAACCGGACCATAATATTTGGTCTTAGAGATGAGATATTCTATAGGTTTTCATCACTTGAAAACATACTTACCAACCAACCTCAACCACCACCACCACCATCCTCACCCACTACACAACCACCACCTCCATTGTCACCCAAGTAAGCACATGCAATGCTTACTCAATAATAAATTTTCCACCCATTTTGTAAGCAAGCTCCATGGAAGATTATGTTTTCTAGGATGATTATGTAGTTGGACTTATTAGCTAGTGTAGGAATGCTTGTACTCATGTATGGTTGTGTAATTATACACAACATTTATTTTTATGAATGTCTTTATTTTTCATGCATGCTCATTATTTGTGCTATATATATGCTTGTGCTTCTAACATTTTTCTCGCAAGCGTTCCATAGCTCGTTTTCTTGGTGCCCCCAAACGAGGGGGAGTACACATCAAGGGGGAGTTCTCGTCCCGACAAATTTAAATTCTAAAACTTGTCGGCTTAACCTTTTTGATTCTACAAAAAGGGGGAGAAATAGATGTAAACTCACTAAATACTTGTCTAAAAACTAATTTTTAGATTTAATGAGTTTAGATTTTGTAATCATCAAAAAGGGGGAGATTGTTGATATAAATAATGCCTAAACACGTTATTAATATTTTTCGATATCTCTACGTTTTGATAATCACAAAATGTAAAATCATTAATCGGAAAATTATGACGTAAACAAGTATTTAGTTGTAAATATCTATTTCTACAACTCAAATCACTTAAGGTATGAATGAACTAATGCATAATGCATTATATGATCAAAGGAACATTTTCTTAATAACTAGATTTTTTATAAAACATCAAAAACATTTTATATATTTTTGAAAAACATTTTTGGCATTAAATAAAAATGTTTAATCTTTTATAAAAATATGAATTCAAATTTTTAACCCAAATCAGTTAAAATGTTCCAGAAAAACCTTCCCCACAAAAGGACAAAATTGGCCAACGTCCAGTAGGGGCGGCCCCCTTAATTTGCTAGCGGCCCCCTTATAATTAAGGGGACCGCCCCCGCTCCAGTAGGCTCCAGCTGTCCAGTTTTTCTCCTATAAATACCAGCCTTCTCCTGGATTTTTACTCACCCTTTTGCACTAAAACTTTCTGTTGTAAATCTCATTTCATATCTTCAAAAAACCTTTGATCATGTAATCTTAAGCATTGGTTTCCAAGTGATCCAAGCTTCCACCATCCAAGTGCAAAAGAAGAATACTTCTATCAATCAAGACTAGAAGTATTACAACTTAGTAGCATCTTGTTACTCAAGTTGTTTGTTTTGTATACTTTGTAAATCTTTCATTCATTTGTGTAAAGTGTGTATACAAGTTGTAAACATAATTGATTAGGCTAGAGTAGTGTGTAAGTAGTGAAGAAGGTGGATAAGTAGTTGTGGAGTAAAGAAGTAGAGTAGAAGCCTTGTAAAGTTGTGAAGTAGAGAAGTCTTGAAGCCGTTGTGAAGCCATAGCCTAGAAGTCGTGAAGCCGTAGCATAGAGGTTGTGAAGCGGTTGTGTTGAAGCCATGAAGTCCTAGTCGTAAAGTCCTAGTGTTGAAGTCGTGAAGCCGTAGCATAGAGGTTGTGTAGCGGTCGTGTTGAAGCCGTGAAGTCCTAGTCGTGAAGTTCTAGTGTTGAAGTCGTGAAGCCGTAGCATAGAGGTTGTGTAGCGGTCATGTTGAAGTCGTGAAGTCTTAGTCGTGAAGACATAGTGTTGAAGTCGTGAAGCCGCAGCATAGAGGTTGTGTAGCGGTCGTGTTGAAGTCGTGAAGATGTCGTGAAGCAGTCGTGAAGCCGTTGTGAAGTAGTCGTGAATAAGTTGTGAAGAAGTTGTGTTGTGAAGTTGTGAGATTGGTTCTAGCTACGATTAGAACTCGACATTTAGCTTTGTGTCGTTAAACCCGTGTAAGCCAAAGTTGTGTACGGTTTTCTCCGCCATAAGGGAGCTTATTGAAGTTGTGAAGAAAACTCTCGAGCTTGGTGCTCGGGGAGTGGAGTAGGACAAGGAAGGTGTCCTTGTAGCCGAACCACTATAAATCCCTCGTGTCTCGTTAGATCTTTCCATCTCTTACTTACATCTTTATTTATATCGTCATTACTTTTATAACATATAGGCATATATAACTGTTAGTAATAATTAGAAGTTGACTTCACATATAGATCAAATTGAAACAAGAAACCAAAACTTTTACAATCAATTTAAAAGAATACATATATAACTAATAATAAGGTTCAAGTTTTATTTTTCATACAAACTTGAATCTAAGTGTTTTAAAAATAAACAAAGGTTTTCATAATAAAATTAAAAAGACATAAAACTATTCAACCCCCCTTCTAGTTTTCCACAGATGTTGGAGACCATAGACTTGGTTTCTGAAGTCTCATTCTTCACGGCACTTAATTCGGCAGCCATTTCCTTTTGGTGGGTGGTGAGTTCAGTGACATGGGTGGTGTAGTGGTTGACCAGCTCATTATGTGTTGTGGAGAGTTGTTCAAAGGCTGAAGAGATTTTGATCAGATGCTCCTTGGTTGCAATAACAGCCTGATGAATTGACTCCTGTTGTGTCCTTAGACCTTGAAGATCTACCCCCTGAAGGAGCTTTAGAAGCTCAGTAATGTTAGTGGAGGTGGACTCCTGAGAAGCCAAGTAGGCATCCAGCCTTTTGATGAAGGTGGGATCATCTGCAAGTTGTTCTTGGACTGATTCAATAGTCTTGAGGATGTTGGAGAGTTCCTGATGCTGTCCAGTGGCTATTTCATCTACAGATTTGTTCAGGTCGCCAAGTTGTTTATTAGTGAGTTTGGCGGTCTGAAGAATCTTATCCTGAGATTCTTCTACAGAGGCCCTGAAGTCGGCATAGGAGGCTGCCACTTCAGTGTGCATATCCCATTGCTCATCCGTAAGTATATTGTAAAGACCTTCGTTGGCTTTGCGAAGGAATTTGGCCACTTGCCTTTCAGAAGCCGGACGAGCATGGTTATACTTTTGCAACCACTCAGGAGTGGCTGAAGCACCTGATGATGATGATGATGAGGTTGTTGGGGAACTGGGTGGTTGATCCTCAGGAGGAGGAGAAGAATGTTGTTGCTCAGAGTGCTGAGGAGGGTTTAATTGATCCTCCATTTCCTCCTCAGCATCAGGGATAGCATCATCACCAAAATCAATCTCCTCCTCTGACTCATCAGCTAACAAGTTTTCATAGTCAGCCAGAGAAGGAGCCTTCTGGATATCCGGCTCCCCCTCAGAAGAGGGCTCACCTTCGTTGTGGCCAGGTTCTAACTCTTTTGTCATAATAACTGGTGGGGTTTGACCAGCCTGACTAGTCATAATAACTGGGGGGTTTGCCCAGCCTGACTTTTAGGGTCAGTTCCCGAGAGAACAAAAGTGCCTGAGATGCCTGAGGTGGTTTTGGGTTCCGTATCGGCGGGTGGTTTATATCCCTCCGAGTCTTTGTCCCCCTGAGCGCCTTCATCCACTGACGGGTGTTTTCCAGTGGAATCATGAGGCACTCTTTGTGAAGATGTATGGACCCCCTTCCCATCAGGATTGGACTGTCCTTTTGGGGATTTAGGGTCCTGAACTCCCTGAGACTCTGAGTGTGATTTCTCAGAGACGTTAGCGGGATGTGAGTGGGTGTGGGTCCCCTTCTTAGTGGAGTAGAGCTGCCCTACTGAGGATATAGAACCCTGTACTCCCTCAGGCTCTGATTGTGATTTATCAGTGCCTTCATTGGGATGTGAATGGGTGGATGTTCCTGATCCCTCTGACTTGTTTATGTCAAAGGAAACATGCGGAAAGGGTTTGTCCGAGGACGCTGAGGGTGATTTCTCAGTGACCTCCAGTGACGGTTGTTTTGTGGTCAGAAGGGTCTCTGCAGTGGGTGTCTCAGAGGTCTGGGCCACAATGTTAAGGGTGCCTGAGGCAACAGTCTCAGTGACGAGTGGTTTAGGTCTAACCACCTTACTGGACTGTCCCCCTTTCTTCTTCTTCACCTTCTTGGTTGGTGAAGGTACTGGTGAGCTTGCATTTTCACCCTGAATGACTACTAACATGTAGTTGGTCAGGGCGGTGGGTTGTGCCTCAGTGATGTCACTACTAAAATTGGTCTTATGCAAGACGTCAGGTTTTGTACCTTGACCGTCAGACCTTAAGTAGTCAGAACCAAGAAGGTCCTGAAGCACACAGGAAATGAACCTAGGATAAGACATATGTCTTTGCCTATGTTTTCCTGAGAGCTTGGCAACGAGGTCTCGGAAGATTATTCCTCCGATATCAATCTTTCTACCCTCCAAGAGACTGAACATCATCATTTGCTGTGATGAGTTCACTTGCTCAGTGGAGGATTTATTCCCTCCGAGGACTTGAATGACAAATGTCATCATGAGTCTCCAGATGGGGTGAAACCATGTCTTCACTATGGGAGCCTTTTCTAACAAGGCTTCAGGAGACAAAGTAGGACGCTTAGCGTTATGAGGCCCAAGGAATAGCATTTCTGCTTTAATTTCCTGGTCAGTAGGGTTTGCCTCAAAGGTCTGGGCGAAATCAAGACCAGTGGCCTTGAGAAAGGTCTTGTAGTCTAGGGAGAGGGGTTTCTTCCCATTCATCACAGTAAATGTGATGATTGATTCTCTGGTGTCCTTAGGGCTAGTAGCCGTTGCGGTACACCAGAACTCCCTGAGGTAGTCATGATAAATGACTGATGGGGTTTTGGTAAAGGTCGTGGCAAGGAAGCAGTTATGTAAATACTTAACCACATCCTTGTACCCCTCATATTGTTGGGGGTAGTGGAAATTTCCAACCACGTTGTTCTTGGTCATGTCCACGCCCTCCATTGGGAAATTCACATTTGGGGCGAGGGTGATAGCATTAGAAGATGCCATTTTTGTGTTAGGGTTTGGTCGGAAAAAAATGGTCTGGGTTTCTAATTGCTAAGAACACACACAATTTGTTTGATAGAGAAAAGGGCAAGAGTTTGCTTATGATTTCTAAATAAAACGTGTGTGTGTTATTTTTGTATGGGTTTTTATAGGGAAGTGGAGGTTGAGGGTATTTTGGGCATAAAGCGGTTATTCTCAAAATTTAGAAAATTGTTTTATAAAATATTTGAAATCCGCATTTAATGCCACGTTTCCACTTCCCCATGTATTCGGCAACTGTCATGGTGAACAGTTGTGCCGTCTGCAAAAAGTGTAATTTGCAGAGCTGAGTCATCACATTTCTATTATGTGATTGGAGAGGCAATTAATGCCTAGTAGGAATGTGGGGGGCCAAGATGTGTATGCCAGAAGGGTAAAGAGACATATATTCCTATATTAAATAAGAAGTCAGTCACCAACCTAGGACATTTACTAACTAAATACTTAGAGCATTTAAGTTAGTATTGAATGACATCTTGAGGGCCCTGAATGATTATTCATTCACTGAGGGGTTCAGGAAGGGTGATTCAGTGATCTTGTTCACTGACGAACACATTGAGTCAGGGACCTGAGGTTTTAAGAATTTACACTTCAGTTGGAAGGATTCAATCAGTGGACTGATTCTCGATATCCAACATTCCTAATTCAGCTTTCAGTCTTGTGAAAGTTGGTTCATCCAAAGGTTTGGTGAAGATATCAGCTAACTGATATTCAGTAGGGATGAAGTGTAATTCGATGTCACCATTCATGACATGGTCCCTGTTGAAATGATATCTGATATCAATGTGTTTTGTTCTCTGATGAAGAACAGGGTTGTTGGATATTGCAATTGCACTTGTGTTATCACAAAAGATGGGTACCATCTTATACTGAATGCCATAGTCACTGAGCTGACTTTTCATCCAAAGTACATTTGCACAACAGCTAGCTGCTGCAACATATTCAACTTCTGCTGAGGACATGGCAACTGATTGTTGCTTCTTGGCACTCCAACAGACTAATTTTCCACCAAGAAATTGGCTGGAGCCTGAGGTGCTTTTTCTATCCATGTTGTAACCAGCATAGTCAGAGTCTGAGTATCCTTTGAGATCAAAGCCTGAGCACTTAGGATAGTATAATCCAATGCTTGGGGTACCTTTCAGGTACCTGAGGATCCTTTCCACAGCAGTGAGATGAGATTCTCTTGGGTCAGATTGATATCTGGCACACAAACATACTGAGAATTGGATGTCAGGTCTTGATGCAAGGAGATACATCAGTGACCCAATCATACCTCTAAATAGAGTTTGATTGACTGATTTACTAGTGAGGTCAGGACCAAGGTTGTTTGGAGGAACCATGAGAGTCTTGACTGAGGCACAGTCACTGAGATCATACTTCTTCAGTATGTTTCTGACATACTTCTCTTGACTGATAGAGGTACCTTTATCAGTCTGCTTGATTTGCAATCCACGAAAGTAAGTCAGTTCTCCCATCATGCTCATTTCAAATTTCTTTGCCATCAGTTTTTCAAACTGTTTGCAAAGTTTGTAACTTGTCGAGCCAAAGTATGATGTCATCAACATATACTTGAACAAGTATGACATCATCTTTTTTCTTGTAGATAAACAAGGTGTTGTCTATCTTGCCTCTGACAAATTTGTTTTGGATCAGGAAGGATGAGAGAGTTTCATACCATGCCCTGGGAGCTTGCTTCAGTCCATAAAGGGCTTTGTCAAGCTTACAGACATAGTCAGGAAACTCACAACTTTCAAATCCAGGAGGCTGTTGGACATAAACTTCTTCTTTCTGTGACCCATTTAAGAATGCACTTTTAACATCCATTTGGTACACTTTGAAGTTCATGTAGGTTGCAAATGCAAGGAAGATCCTGATGGCTTCCATTCTTGCAACTGGTGCAAATGTTTCCTCATAGTCAATGCCTTCTTGCTGGTTGTAGCCTTTGGCAACCAGTCTGGCCTTGTTTTTGATGACTATGCCAGTTTCATCAGATTTGTTTTTGAATACCCATTTCATGCCAATGACTGTAACACCATCAGGACACTTGACAAAGGTCATCCACCTTATTTCTGTTAAATTGTTCCAGTTCATCATGCATGGCTTGAACCCAACTAGGATGAGTAAGTGCTTCTTTGACACTTTTGGGTTCAATGGTGGAAATGAAATCCACAAATAGGCATTCATTGGCTGCGTTTGCCCTTAGTTTAGCAGCCATGCTTCTAGTGAGCATGCCTTCAGTAGGCTCTCCAATGATGTTGACAAGTTCTATGTCCTCAGACCTAGTCCAACTGTCCTGAGGTCTAGGATACTGATTGGAACTTGTGGAGGCCTGATTTGGTAGAGGTGTAGGATCAGGTTCAGACACTTGAGAATTTTCAGGATCCTGAGTGTCTGAATGGGTTGGCTGATCACTGAGATTGTTTGGTTCCTGAGTACTTTGAACAAACTGATTTAATGTATCAGTGTTTGTTTGTGCTTCAATAAACTCAGTGATGGTTGGGTAAGGGAGGTTGTGAGGGATAATGTGATAGGAGATATCAGCATTTGCTTGATACTGAGTGGAAGGATTGTTGTCAGGATCATATTCATCAGGAGGATATCTGGATGAATCATTGATTCCTATTTCTTCCACTAAGGTATTTGAGAACCTGATAGCTTCAGTGCTTTCATCAAAGGTAACACGGAATGTTTCCTCAGTTTGTTGTCTCCTTGTGTTGAACACCCTGAAGGCTTTTGAGACAAGGGAATATCCTAGGAAGTATCCATCATCAGCTTTGGCATCAAATTTCCCTAAGTGATCCTTGTGATTATGAATAAACACAAGACACCCAAAGACATGAAAGTAGCTGATGTCAGGGATTCTTCCCTTGAATAACTCATATGGAGTTTTGCTATGTCTCTTGACAATGATGGATCTGTTCTGAGTATAACAGGCAGTTTTGACTGCTTCAGTCCAAAAATGTTTGGAGAGGACTGATCCATTTAACATTGTTCTTGCAGCTTCAATGAGTGTTCTGTTTTTCCTTTCAGCCACACCATTTTGTTCAGGTGTGTAAGGTGAGGAAACGTTTTGATGGATACCTTTCTCATCACAGAAACTTACAAGTTCATGGTTCCTGAACTCTGTCCTATTGTCAGTCCTAATCTGTTTGACTTTGATGTCATTCTGATTTTTAATGTTCCTGACAAAGGACATGATAGTTCCTGCTGCCTGACTCTTTTTGGTCAGGAAGTAAACCCAAGTGTATCTTGAGTATTCATCCACAATTACCAGAGTATACTTCTCATGGTTAATAGATCTAGGACTGATAGGCCCAAAGAGATCCATATGAAGAAGGTGTAGGCAGTTCCTGATGGAAAAGTTGGTTTTGGTTTTAAAGGATGCTCTCTTGTGTTTGCCTTTTTCACAAGCTGAGCAAGGTTTGTCCTTTGAAAACACAAGAGATGGTAAGCCAAGGACCTTGTTTTATTTCACAAGATGATTTATGTTTTTGAAGTTCAGATGGGAGAGTCTCTTATGCCAAAGCCAGTTGAGGGTCTCAGTGGCCTTAGCAAAGAGACAAGTTCCATTCTGAGTCAGACTGGTCATGTTTAACACATAAACATCTTGCCTTCTTGGTGCAATAAGGACAACTTCCTTGTTTGCATTAAAGATGGTTCCTTGCTTATCATCAAACTGAACTATGTACTTTGCATCACATAGTTGACTGACACTGATCAGATTATACTTAAGGCCATTTACATAAGATATCCTAGTAAAGACTATACCATTGCAGTTTACTGAACCATACCCTTCAGTGAGACATGATGAGTTATCAGCAAATACCACCTTGGGTCCTGGTTCCTCTACATATTTGTGCAGATATTCTTTCACACCAGTCATGCTCCTTGAACATCCACTATCTAGATGCCAAATTGGCTCCCTGACATGTCTCTGCACAAATTGTAAACTGAATTAGTTCTTTCTAGGACCCCTCTTCTTGGAGGGCTTGGCTTTAATAGCCTGCTTAAAAGTAGACAATGATTCATGGTCAGTGGTGGAGTGGACTGAGCTCCCACAAATTTTGCATTTGATAGCAGTAGATGACTCAGCAGACTGAGAGGAAGGTTTGATCATTCCTCTTCTTGCCTGAATGACCTCCTCATGACCTGAGGTGTCATGAGTGGGATCACCACATAAATCACAACATGTGTCCATTAGGCAATCCTCAGGGAGGTGGTCATTGAATCCACAATGAGGGCAAGGTTCAAAAGGCTTTGCCTTTTGTTTCATTTTCTGCTTTGAATCAGATGGATACTTATGAGCAACTGCTTTAAAGTTTGCCATCTGTGATGAGGCTGTGTATGATTGATGATCAGATGTTCTGTGATCTTCCTTTTTGCATAACATGCAGTAAAGGATTCTATAACAATCATCAGTGGAATGATTGGTAAAGTGACACAGCTCACATTTCAGCAGAGGTTTGGTGGGCTTTGGTTTTGGTTTGGAACTTGTGGAAGCTGACTTTGTTTCCTTAATCTTAGATTTAGGAGTTTTCTCAGAAGATTCTATCTTCTCACTTAGCTTCCTGACAAGCTCAGCCAACTGATCAATTTTTGAGTCAGGGCTTTCTGTTTTAACTTCAGAAGGGACTGAAGTTGATGAGTCATCAGTATTTACTGAGACCTCAGGGATTTGTCTTTTCAGATTGTTTTTCCCAGTCCTGATTTCTCCTTTGGAGAATGTTCAGAATAGACCAATGGTGTAAGGTCTGAGCTTGGAGAAGCTCCTTGAAGGACTTTCAGTGGTGGGAGAGGTGTAACTGATTCTGATTCTGACTCAGTGATTGACTCAGTACTACTGGGTTGATCAGTGAGTCCAAGCATACTTTTCAGAGCTTGACTTTCAGGAAGCAAGATTTTCCCAGTCTCAAAGTTGGGTAACTTACTGACTGGGTTGTCCCTGACAATCCAGTTATTTGACTTGGGTTTCATCTCTTGCTCAAAAGATAAGCCAGCTGGAATAAAAGCCTTTTCTTTGTCAGTCTCACTGGGGGTGTCAGTGAGTTGGTCTCCTCCTATGATTTTCTTATTTTCACTAGGAATTAGACTGACAGATTCATAGACTCTTGGGTTCTTTTTAGTCCAGCTTTCTATGACAGCCTTTTCTTTGTTAAGTTCATTTTGAAGGGCTTGATTCTTTTTCAAAATCTCAGTTTTTTGAATTTGTAGTGTGACAACTTCTAACATGGTTTGTTTAAGTACAAGCAATTCATCTCTACATTTATTCAATTCTAACACAAGATTATTATATTTTGAAAGCAAATTCAGCCTTTGTTCTTCTACAAACTTAAGATCTACAGAAATATAGTTCAAATAAGACTGCCAATCAGAATCATCATCCATAGAAAGTAAAATGTTTACCTTCTTTATTGTGATGTTGACCCATTCTCCATTTCTTGCATGGCTCTTTCCAACAGCCAGTTGATCACCATCAGAAAATGCCATCAGTGCACTCACATGAACTTCTTCATCATCAGAGACCTCTTCTTCATCCCAGTCATAAGCTTCAGCCATTAGGACCTTGTTCTTGGTCTGAACAGGTTTGGGAGCCTAAACCTGAGAGACTGAGGGAGTGGCCTCAAGAAGAGCAAGCTTAGCTTTTGCTTTCCTATACTTAGTTTCAAAATCTTTTTGACTACTTTGAGAGGTTTGAGAAGACTGAAACATTTTAGGTTGAAACTTGCTAGTTCCTGAAGAAGAACTGTTTCCAGAAAATTTGTAAGAAGGTTCTGAGATTGTTTTTGAATAACAGTCTTTAGCAAAATGACCCTTTTTACCACATTTAAAACATTCAGTGGTCTCATTTGCTTTAGCTTTTGAAAAGTTTGACTGATTTCTTTTGATAAACCGTTTTGAATTTGCAAGGAGTGCCCTTTCTTGGAATTCCAAGTGTAAGTCACTTAGGTACTCCTCACTGGTTCTATCATCAATCTCATCATCAGAATCCTCTTGAAAATCCTGCACAATACCATTAGAATAAAAGGGAGTTGATATGGGTGAGGAAGTTAGGGCCTTTTTGGTCTCAAGAGCTTTCTTTGAGTCAGGGTATCTCCTTGAGATTAAGTTGTCTTCATAGACAAACTTCCCATAGATCTCAGCAAGCTCAAGGGTCTGAATGTGATTTGCATTCCTAAGGCCCTGAGAGAAGTTTAACCACTTCTCAGGGAGACTGTTGACAAAGCCAACATTGATCTCATGCTTAGACAAAACTACACCATCATTGGACAACTCATTCATCAGGGTCTTGTACCTGGTATAGGTCTGAGAAAGACTTTCAGATTCTTTGGCCCTGAAAGTATTATACTCAAGTTTAAGATCCATGATCCTATTTTCCTTGGTATCTGAGGGACCTTCGAAGCTATGAACCAAGTCAAGCCATGTTTGTTTGGCTGTGGTACAGTTAATGACTGATTCCATTGTATCGTCAGGGAGACATGATATAATGATGCTTCTCAGGCGCTGGTCTTGGTTGACCACCCTTCTCTCATCAATAGTCCACTGAGCTTCAGGTTTGATTAAACCTTTAGCTGTTTTTGGGACATAGGGACCTTCATTGATACAAGTGATGTAGTATGGTTCCATACCAGTCAAGTAGCAAAGCATGCGCTTTTACCACTTGCTAAATTTTCCAGCTTCAAGTCTGGGAGCAACAGCTGAATAGCTACCTCCCTTTTTATCGACTAGCTGGGGTACATTGATATCAGCCATAGTAGGATCTTGGTTTTAAAAACCTTGAGCACTCTTAGTTTTGAAAAGATTTTATAAACCAGAGGCTCTGATACCACTTGTTGTTCCCGTTACACTTATAGAAATAACTACAAAGTTATCCTAAATGTGTACTAAGACTGATACAATGTAATGATTAATTTTACCAAATAAGTAATAACGTAAAGATAAAAACAACAAAGGTTTTTCAACGTTTAAATTCTTATTTGAAATTAATCAAAAGAATCTATTACCCAAGTGTTTTGCGGAACAAACACTTGGGATTGAATAGACAAGGTATGGTGTTCTCCTCACTAAACTCAAGCTGTTCTTGAGTGACAACAAAAAAGACCCACTGAGCTATCTCAGGGATGAGTTGTTCTTTGGAGGAGAAAAGTGGTTTTGTGAAAGTCTAAAATTTTAATGCACAAAACTTATCCACTTTTCTCCCCATCTATCCTATTTATACACAAGTATAAAAGAACAACCCGTGACTAAAAGTACAAAAAGAATGACCTAGCAAGTCTGTCAAAATACTGTATTTTGACAGTTACAAGAATCTATTTTGGGATAAGGTTGAAACTGCTTTCTGAGTGTCAGTGATAACACTGTTCTTGTTCTCACGCCATTCAGGGAAAGTTTGACTTTGCTCTGATAAGGACCTCTCCTTATCTTTTCAAACTCTTCCCGCCTTGTCCCGCCTTTCTTTCAGACTTCAGATTCTTCAAGCGTGGTCTTCAGTCTTCAATCACATTTGTTGTTGAGGAGACTGAGGGGTTCAGTGAGCTCTTGTCAGTACTCACTGAACCCATCATCTTCTTCTTTGGCTTAAGTCACACTCAGGGAGTCCCGCCTTCCTGAGGAGTGAATCCTTCTACTTGAATTCTCCTTAAGCTTCTTGAAGATGACTCACTGAGTTACTGTTCACTCAGTGACTTGAATTGTTCTCGGTTGATAAACACTTGGCTTAATTTGTGTTCAAATCCTGTTTAAGATAATTGGGTATTTACGAACCCAACAATTGTAACCATTGATATTATGCAATATACGGTTTACATTTCGTACATAATAGCATAACAATAAGTCAATAATCATGCCTTTTTTCTTCTTCAAAACTTGAGGATTAAGGTGAACGAGCATGGAAGCCCGCGCGTTGCAGCTGGTTGTTCTGATAGTTGTTTTTTGTTGTACGATGTGTGTTTTACGTTTTGTAGGTTCACAATTATTTCGTATACGATGTGGTTGGACATTGAATTCATATAATCATTACATGTTCTTGAAATTTTTTTAAAAAGATATATAATTTTTTGAATTGTTTTTTTCTATAATTTTTTTTCGAAAAATTTTTTTTATAGGATTTTTTTTTCTTAAATTTTTTTTGAAAATGTTTTTTTTGAAAATATTTTTTCAAAAACTTTATTTATAAAAATTTTATTTTTTCGAAATTATTTTTTGGGGAAAACATTTTAGAAAAAAGATTTTCGAAAAAAAAAATTGAAAAAGTTTTTTTTTTTCCTTCTATTACAAAAAATTTTATTAGAATTTTTTTTTTTTTCGAAATTAATTTTTTTTTTCCGAATTTTTTTTTTCGAAATTAATTTTTTTAGAAAAAATTAATTTTTTTTTTTGGAAATTAATTTTTTTTTGAAATTATAAAAAAATTAATTTCGAAATTTCTAAAAAAATAAATTCGGAAAAAAAATTAATTTTTCAAAATTTTTTTTTTTTTTTGAAATTATTTTTTTTTCCGAAATTAAATTTTTTTTTCCGAAACTAAATTTTCGCAAAAAAAAAAAAAAAAAAAAAAAAAAAAAAATTACTGTAGGAATCACTGTAGCAGCACTGTTCATTAAAAAAATAATATTCTGACGTTTTAATATATTAGATAAAATATATGCAAAGTGAAACGGAATATAATAATAATCAGAATCTATAGTTGGTGAATAGTAGAGGTTTTTCTAAGAGGACACGGAGTGGTAGACTGGTTGCAAACGGGTTGGAGCAACCCGCTGGGAACACCGCCGCCGACCTAGCGGGCTGCCCAACGGGTTGAAATCTGCTGGCTTGGCTACCAGCTGCTGGTTGCGTTATTTGTTCCAAGAAATGACCGTTCAACGGTCAAAAAAAACCCAAACGCTCCCTATATTCAATATTTAGCAACGGCTAAAAAAAAAAAAAAAAAAAAAAAAAAAAAATCCCCTCTTTATAAACCCATTTCTTTCACATATTTAACCACAAACAACTAAAATCTTCACCCCAAATACATCACTTTTATTACAAAATGGATTCATCTTCCTCCTCTTCTTCATATTGTGATCCGCCTTCTCTTTTCGACTCGTCAACGGGGAGCACTTTTAACTTTTTCCAAACGGTTTTAGACGCGTATCAAGACACCGGAAGCTCTACCGACACCCGTAGGTACATTGATCGGGAACGGGTCGAAGCTCACGAAACACCGGAAGTTTTTTATTAGTTTATTTTAATGAAATGTTTAAGTTTTTTATTATAAATGTTTGATTAAATTAAATGAAAAAAAAAATGGGAGGGTTGAAAAAGTGATGAATGCCTAAGAATTAAGTTGGGAGGGTTGGTTGAGAGGGTTGGAAGGGTAAAATGAGTTGGAGAGATGTTATTTGTGGAATTTGAGAGGGTTGAAATATACCACTACATGACTCCTTGTGCCTTTTCTGAAAACTTTCCTTATAAATCTTTTGAAGCGTGTTAATACTTCAAGTCTTTTTTCTGGATGTAAAGTATTAAGAGCACATTGATAGGTCGTTAAACCATTGACAATAATATAATGTGATGATGGAAGGAACAAAGTACGCGAAACTAAAGACAAAAGCAAGATTCATATATTGACTGCTAATGTGAATGTGCAAGTTAGTTAAGCATCGTGCGACTTTGATCATGCTTCAAGTTTTAAAAAACATGATTAATCCACTATTTCAACTATGAGAGATTTGTAAAAAAGTAACACACCTTCTTTTCAACTCATAATCGTTTTTACAAGATTCTCATGCTACTAGAATGCAAATCACACTGAGTTTGTTTATTACCATCAATTCTAAATTGATACGTAATTCCTTTTTCATTTCCTTTGAGCGTTGATTTGTTTTATCTTATTTGATGTTAGCTTATCGATTAAGAGTAAATTTCGAGCGCAACATGGCTTCGGTCACAAATTGAGAAAGCTGTTTTTTCTCTTTTTTTTTTTTTTTTTTTTGCCTGCAGTTGATTGATTTTATTAACAAAAAATTTAGTTCAAATATAATAATATATTGTCGAGCACTTCCTTTAACCTCAGTGAACTGATTGTTCTATGTTGTCTCAATACACCAATGCCGAGTGTGAATTTAAGGATTCTATTATAACTGAAAAGATTACCTTAGTCAAGTGATTCATGGTCCAAAAGAAAAAGTTGTTTTCAAAGACAACTTTTCTTGGTGTATACTCTTTAATATGGATGTTAACATCTCGATCTATCTTTAAAGATCTTTTAATTTTACGATCTCGCTAAGTAAAAATGAGTCATTTTTTCATAAAATCTTAAAAGACATGGGATCTTAAGTAAGATCCCGATCTTACCATAATATCGTAAGATCTCGATCTTACTTCCCTTTAATTTTGTTAAAGTAAAATAATAAAGTATGTGTAGATAATTATAAATGTTTTATAAGAGTAAATATAGATATTTATATTAAAAGATTCAACGTTCTTAACCACCGATTATAGATTTTAGTATTTTACACCATTACGCGTTGCATTTTCACATTGTTATAGCTTTGAGAATTCTTCTTTCTTTATGAATTTGCTATACAATCAACTTTGAATACTAATTACTAGACATATAAGATATCTGAATATTTTTCAATCTCGATCTGATCTTACGATTCTAATCATACAAAGACAAAAACGAGCCATAGTTGGATCTCGATCTTAACGGTCATGGACTTTAGGATTTTGAAATATTGACATTTTAGCATGTGAGTTGTCCATTTCAACAAAGCAAATTGCTTTGTCTTCTTTATACACTACAAATGGTGTATTCCATATTCAAATCTTAGATTTCGTGATTGATAAAGATAATCTTAATTAGTGTAAAGATTATTATCGTAACACCTCAGAAATAAAAAACCGTCTAAATTTTTGACGTATCCCACATTCGCTTATACCGAAAACGTCAATCTTATTATCTTACTCCATTTGTCACATATTATTATGGGTTTTGTTTTTATTATATTAGACATGTTGTAAATTCAAGCAAAGACATCATGTACAATCACTCAGGTTGTACGTGTTGCTGTTAAACTAGAAACGTGGAATCTTTTCACCAAGTTAGCAGGGGTTAATTATATATATTATTTAAAAATATCACGACCTGAAGACTTTATTATTTGTTCGTGTTATGAAAATTATTATCATGATTATAATGCAAAGTTCAAACTATATTTAGCAATAAAATCCAAAAATAGTAAGACATTAATTATAGTGGGATCTAGTAGAAGAGGACAATTACCAAGTGTCGAACCCGGTTACCATGCCGTATACAACGCATGATTTCACTGAGACATTAATTAATGACAACTTTTTTGACACAAAATGCATCATGTGTTTGTACCAGTTACATTTATAGAATCCAAACATTATGCGAGTAACACCATGTATAGCCTTACCTACTTTCTCATTCTCGAGTACTAATTAAAAGGTTTCGACTTTCGAGTTGATAATGGGGTCTTGTGGTCCAACATTACGGGGAGATGAACATGATCGATAAAGCTGCTTCGTTGTTCTGACCATCGATCTTATAACAAGTTACAGATGAATTAATCTTTCCAATTTGAGCTCGAAACGTGTCTTAAAATGACAAAAATGCAGTACGTACAAGTTACAGATGAATTAATCTTTCCAATTTGAGCTCGAAACGTGTCTTAAAATGACAAAAATACAGTACGTACGTACAATCATATGAGCACCTGCACCTTTAAGATCTTATGTTCCATCAGCTTCAAGCTGTTTTGTAGGAACCACTGAAGTTAGGACTGTGTCATGCTCCTATTGCTCAGATTTTGGGCCAAAATCGATAAATGAATTGATAGTCGCTATCATATATTTTTCATACCCACTTCGGTCTGGGATCTTTTCCTTTTGCCATTCCATAGAAAGGAACTCTTCACCAACAGCAGCATTGCCTCAATTTTATTGTGGTTGTCACTCTCATGTACAATACTAAGGAAGCCAAAAATAATAACCTTAGACTCAGATATTATGTGAATTGGCGAAAACATTTACTAGAACTATTAAATGAAGAGTGGCAGTTCAATTCTAATACATTTGTTAGATACTTAGATTGGTTAGAGTCGTAATTACAGTGGAAGGAGCTTTTGGCGGGGATATGTCCCCGCCAAAAGATGTTAATACAACAGTGGAAGGAGCCACGTCCCCGCCAAAAGCATATTTAATTAGTATAATCCCGTAATTAAGCGACTTTCTGGTTAATTATCTGGGTTTTTGGCGAGAACATGTCCCCGCCAAAAGTCGTGCCACGCTGGACCAACTTTGACCAGCTCAAAGGCTGTGGGACCCACAAGTCCCCGCCCAAAGTTGACATCCGTCCCCGCCAAAAGTATCAGCGGCGAGCTTTTGGCGAGGACATGTCCCCGCCGAAAAGGAATTGGCGGGGACATGTTCCGGCCGAAAGGGCAAAAATGTCTCGGCCGAAAGGGTCGAATGTTGTAGTGTAATATATCGTGGATATCATAGTTATGCAGCACATGTCTTTCTGATAATGAACAAAAACCAGTGGTATACGTTTGTGCTACCACACTTACAACAAAAGAGGTCCTTGAATAGGTTCAAGAACAAAATAAATAAATAAATTCTTGCATCATTTGTGAAATGAGATTCTCTTTTCGTATAGCTGATCATGGCCAAAAAAGTGTCTAGACTTCAGTGTTATATGGATTGTGTCAAATGGGTTAAAAAGAGGAAAGTGATTACTTTGGCGGAGATCATAGTCTCATCGATCGTTCACATGATCGACGTCAGAGAGCTAACGTGCATACATCTTGATTAAAATGACACGAGGGGAGGATGTGTCTGCCAACATTACACTGAATTTCGAGTGAGTAGGGTTTCATGTCAAACTGAAACCGAATAAATGAACAAATCCCTACAGCCATTTCGCACAATTACTGAACCAATGAACAAATCCCTACAACCTACAAATGCACAAATCTCACATATTTAACTACGTACTTAACCAGCATTTCAACTTTCAAGCAGGAGTGTCCCACAGCTATGGGCTAACTCGATTTATTGGCTTGTTGCTGATCAGTATTGGGCTTGTGCTTGGGCTCACATGATCTTGTATCAAATCCAATGGACAGGTCTTTTGCTTTTGTTTTAGTTGTGTGATCTTCATCTCCCTTTCATTCAAAAACAAAGAGTAATATTTCAAACTTCAACGGTTCAACCTAGAGCATAAATCGTCATAATGGCTTAATGCATTCTTTTCATTTTGTTTTTAAGGGTTCAAATATCTCTCAACATTATATTATAGGGATTGGTTCTTGTGAAAACTCCTCCTAAACTAAAAAATGTAAGACGGGCAACAAAGTGCCACGTTTCAAGTTTCTCAAGGGCAAAATAAGAAAGCTTTGATTATTGACCTTTTATTTGCATCTTCAACCTTAATTCTAGGAAGCATTTTATATTTTTTACTGTTTCTTTATTTACACTAATTAACCATTCATTATCAATAAATAAAAGTTTGCATCTTAATTTTCCGCATTAATATAGCGATGGAAACATTTCTTTTTCAAAATACTATACGTGTAAATGAATGTTTGCATCAAACCATTAATTACATTTTTATTGATTATGATTACTTATTCATGCATCAAAAATGGTTTTGATTTGCATCATCTTTACAATCTTCATGCATCTTCGGTTCTATCATCTTCATTGTTATGAAAATGTTTAATTACCCGAAAATCAAGATCAAAATACCCAAAAAAATGATTAATCAATGTCAATTTTTGCGACCTCTTTGAATTTAGCATCATCATATGGATATCGTATTCACCATCAATCATCCAATCTTCTGCATCATCATCGATTATGACACTCATAAATCGTAATCATCAGCAGCAACATCAAAGATTTTTGCAGCTTTACTATCGATCATTTTAATCAACCATTCCAGAATCTTCGGTCATCATCATCGTCAAACATTTTCTTCTTGAAAGAACCAATGAGAAGATAAAAAAAAAAAAAAAAAAAAAAAAAAAAAAAAAAAAAAAAAAAAAAACTAAAAAAAAAATGGAATACATTGTTTTGGCATCATCATCATTGAGCGAACATCATCCTTTTAAGGATATGATCATAAAACTCAAACCTGTGGAAAACAAAGATTGTCACCAATACAAATTATTTGAAACCTATAACTAATCACATTAAAATCATTTTTCATAAAAACACAAATGGAAAAATTAGAGAGAGATGACCGGATTAGATAGGGAATAATATCTCGTACTTTTTGCTCAAATTGATAATTGTTCAACACTCTTTGATTCATTTAATTGAAAATGACGAATATAACCCTCGCTTCAAGTAATCATGCCTCAGGATCTTTATCATATTAACAAAACTACCATGTACATTGATGCGTGTCGTGTGTCGTTGCGGTTTAGCAGTTTTAATGCCTACTCAAGTTTTAAATTTATATTTAGCCGACTTATCAATAACACACACACTTAACGAGCAGTGTACCCGGTCAGTATGAATATAATGGTAAGTAGAGTGTCG
Organism: Artemisia tridentata subsp. tridentata; assembly: GCA_021014915.2. Taxonomy (NCBI): domain Eukaryota; kingdom Viridiplantae; phylum Streptophyta; class Magnoliopsida; order Asterales; family Asteraceae; genus Artemisia; species Artemisia tridentata. Next base: position 367,478,290 of record CP139503.1, on the reverse strand, counting down.
ATCACTAAGAGTGGAACGTATTATGTCGTTATTCTAATCAGTATTTTAATATATTAAGTTAGCTATACAACCTATTCTAACGCAAGGGGGGTTCAGCCTGAGAGACTGGCACGATTTGGTTGTAATTAAATAATAAACTAAACCAATAGGCACGAATCAGCAAGTAGCACACACGTACACAGATAAATACTCGAGACAATAAGAGGGCTGTCCTTATGATAAGTAGTTTGTCACTTGTTTTATTGCTAGTGTTATATGAAGTGTATAGTTCGATGCAACGCACCGAGATTAAGTCCTTTCTCGTTGGTTCTAATCTTATCGGCGAGTAAACCCTTAATGATTACTTATGACTATCCCGTTTATCTTTCTCCTACTTTTCTACAGACCATAGAATGCATAGGCGATCTAATAAACAGGCGAGGGCAGAGGCATGGCGACCCGATCAACGCTCAGCTAGACACAGAGGTTATCAATGCACTAATAAAAGTCACCAATGACATCAACATATAAACTTTAATTAATGAGAAAGCAGTTTTAAGGGAGTGCAATCTTTCCGTTGTCACATTACACAAGCCACCAATCTTGATGAATTAAAGTTTACTAACACAATAAAACAAAACTACTTAATGAATTAAACACATGCAGCACCTTCTTACAGCTCTTGTATCTTTGATTTGGGTGTGTCTTGTGCTGCTGCCTTGACTGAATTCGTCCTAGGTTTCTGGTCTTCGGTCTTCGGATATAATATGTGTCTCGACCTAAAGCTCTGGAATTCGTCTGGTCTTGGGGTATTTATAGTTTCTGTCTGAGGGTAAGATGCGGCGCATCTAGTAAGTAGATGCGGCGCATTTACTTAACTTCGCGTGGGGTCCAAGATTATAATATTCAAGAATATTCGTACACCGCCAGAAGATGCGGCGTATCTTTATTTATAGATGCGGCGCATGTCCTCTTGTATCTTGGATCGTATCTGGTGAAATATTGATAGTGATGCGGCGCATGTCATAAGTGAGATGCGGCGCATCTGGAGCAGAATAGTCTTGATCTTGTACATTTCAGTAGACTCTTAACTTCTTGCATGTTTTGCTCCATAATTAGTCCAAAATCGCCAAGTTTCACCAAATGCTTGTTTTCAACTGAGAATTACAAAAGTAAACGATTAAGTATCAATCCTCATACATAATATAGTAAAACAAGTCAAATTATTAGGATAAATGATAGTAATAATATGTACTTATTTGAGTTCATCATACATTTTGAACCTTAGATATAGTCAAAGTCAAATGATCTAATGGCTATTATGTTCTCCTACCATTTTCACTTTAAGAAATTTTTTTAGATGAACTCTTTATAACTGTAAACTTAATCAACCGTTGTATATTAAAGGGGCCATGAAATATCAAGAGGCAATTGGACATCCATATATTGAACTGTTGGGATGGAACATGAAAGCAGCTCAAACTAATTACATTAATATATAGATGTGAAACTTGAATGGGGTGAATAAAGAAACCTAGTTGATGAAAAGTATGCTTAAACTTTCTTATTGATTGATAACTTGAAGTCATCGTACTCGCACCTATACAAAAGGTTCATGGTGATGATAAGTTCCTTCAAAACTCATCACTCTCCATCTATTGCTTGTAATGGAGTAGTGAAGCTATTAATGTGAAAGAAACTAGATGCCATATGAAGAGTTTGACGATGAAAATACATTTTAAAGATAACGAAATCTATCAAAGATATAGGCGAAACTTTCTTTTTCTCATCTTACTCTTCTATAATCATTATCCCACCATAACCCTAAAATCAGTTTCAAATCTTAACTTTTCTTCAAAACACAAAAACAAACATCATCGATGAATGAACGATGTTGAACACTCAAATATCTCAACTGAGGCTTGAACCAACAACCTTTTCATTAGGAGATCACTCATATACCGCTAGGCCAAACAATATCATAAGAATGATGATTTCTCACCATCAAACAAAATCATTGTTCTTATGCTTCTTCAAATTATGTTTTGTGAGCTTACCAGTGATTTTGTTAAGGACAACACCACAACGCATTTCAACAATATGTTATGTCCAAACGGGAGCGCGATCAAATCCTTGCTAGTTTGGTTACTAATGAGACTGAAAAATGTAAGGTAAATTTTAGATCCTTAAACACGGATAAACCTATTAGCGTAAAGGGTGAAGTCAAAATTCCTAAGGCATATGTTTTGGAATTTCATTCGAGATTTAGCTTTAGCTTGTATGGTTATTTCGTGGGTAAAAGAGTAACATTCCCGGTTGTTGAGCATTATGTCAAGAATGCATGCAAGAAGTATGGCTTGATTCGAGTAATGATGAACTAAAAGGGCTTCTTCTTTTTCAAGTTTGCTTCGATTGAGGGTGTGAATGGGATTTTGGAGAATGGTCCATGGTTTATTCGATCTTCACCTATCATCCTAAAGAAATGGACGCCTAATGCTAATTTACTTAAGGAAGATCTGAATTCGGTTCCCATGTGGGTAAAAATCCACGATACTCCTATTGTGGCATTTACTGCAGATGGATTGAGTGCGATGGCTACTAAGCTTAGTAACCCGATTATGCTTGATTCGTATACGAGTTTTATGTGTCTTCATTCATGGGGTCGTATGGATTATGTTCGTGCATTGATTGATATTAGGGCTACTCGGGAGTTAAAGAAGGAGATGAGAACCACCTAGATGTGGTGTGTGTATGATATTTGGGCATGATGATATGTCATGTCCAAACGGGTTGTCAAATGGATGTTGTCAAATTCAAGTAAGAAAGTTGTCTAAGATGTGGCTAGTTCAACATCTAATAGTCCAAGTACTACACCTTTGGTTGCAAGTATTAATGAACTGGAAAGTCAAATGCTTGATGGGAAGCTTGTGCTAGTGGGTGATGATGGAAAGCTGCTTAAACTTTGTAAATCAACATTTCCTAGTTCTTCTACTGTGGCTTCTAAAAAGATTGATGATTCGGTTAATGAGGATAGTGATAGTGTAGTGTTCGAGGTATACAATGAAACTGCCAGTTTTATCGCTTTTACGAGCTCCAAGGTTAATACAACTTCTAAAAATGACCGTAGAGCGGGAAATAAAAGCTTGTATAAAAAATGGAAGGAAACTTATGATGAAGACCCATACGAAGATGATGATTGTGTTGATCCTGGTTTTGACTGATGCTCAAATGCAGTTTGCTAATGCTTTTGATATTAGTCTTTGTGGTCAACTTAGATAGCATTTATAGTAGGTCTCATAAGTGTGGCATGTGATTCTTATGATAGTTTAGGTTTGAAGCACAATTGGTGCATGTGTTTTCGCCTAGTTTTGGGCTTAGATGTGGGATTCACCCATATTCGTTGCACTTAATTGTTTTTTAAAGCATTAAATTTACCGGAGAAACCCTTTATCCAAAAAACATAATAAAATCAAAATTATAAGAATCGTGATGATCTCTTACCACCAAGTCATCCCCTTGCCGTCCATCGATCATGAACAACATATCAATAAACCTTGTTATTAAACCAAACCACTGTCTGTTGTATGTATTAGCCCAAATAGCATATTTTCATGGACTTGACCCATTCTCATAGTTTCTAGACAAATATATTGTAACTATATATTGGTTTGGTTGTTTAATGAGAATCAACGTTGATTTGCCAACTATTATGTTATTGAGTTACATGAGCAAGCACACATGAGTACTGTGACTAATCACGGACTCCCGTTGATACCGAGTCTAAACTCGGCCCTAACAGTGATCCAGTTACTGACCCCATTCTTTATCGAAGTCTTGCAGGTGGTCTACGATATCTTACTTTTACTCATCCAGATAGTTCATATGTTGTTCAGCAGGTTTGTTTATATGCATGATCCTCAAGAGCCCATGTTGCGGCTCGCATATTGCGGTATGTACGAGGTACGTTGGGCTTCGGGCTCCAACTTTATGCTTCCACCACCACCACCACATCTCATATTGCTTATTCAGATGTTGATTTGGCTGGCTGTCTCACGACTTGTCGATCTACTTCTGGGTATTGTCATGTCATCTAAGCGTCAACATACGCTTTCTCGTTCAAGTGCTAAGGCCGAGTATCGGGTTTTGCAAATGCAGTGGCTTAAACTGCATGGCTTCGCAACGTTCTTCGGAAGTTACATACACGACTATTGACTACCACACTTGTCAATTGTGACAACGTTAGCGCCATTTACCTCTGCTAACCCGTTTCAACATCAACGAACGAAACACATTAAGATAGACATTTATTTTGTTCGTGACATGGTTACCAAGGGGCATGTTCATGTGTTGCATGTGCCATCCCGATATCAGTATGCGGACATCTTCACCAATGATTACCTTCACTTTTGTTTGAAGAATTTTGCAATAGTTTGTGCGTTCGCTCACCTTCCGCTCAAACTGCCGGGGTGTTGTGGGGGTGGGGGGTGGAGTTAGTGGTATGTATTTGGCCAAATAGCATATTGTCATGGGCTTGACCCATTCTCATAATTTTTAGACTAATATATTGTAACTATATATTGGTTTGATTGTTTAATGATAATCATGGTTGATTTGCCAACTATTAACCACCACTCTCTTGTCGTCGTTAAATCACTGATTTATTCAAAGATAAGCCAGCAGTTGCTCAAAAGCTATTGCAGAACATGGCTTGTGAGGTTACCCGTGATTTCGTCAAGGACACCTTTAACGACGGAATCAAACCAAGATTCAAAAGTGTATTTGAACAACACAAAGGAAAGACCCGCAAGAAGATGTTTATTAATGCATTCATGTTCTCTATCTTGGTGGCTATGTGGCTAGTTGCCACTAAGAAGAAAGAAGATAGATGGAAGTTTTCTTCCAGCATCTATATATATGAATGTTAACTTTTGCTTACTTTAGTTTAGGGGAAACTTTTTTAAAACGTACGCAACTATACGAGAAAACCGGTTTAACGTAGCCAACTAAAAAATTTACCAATTTTTGCTCTAAACTCTTGAAAACCCCTCCAAAAACGCATTATTTGACCGGGTCAACCGGTTTTTGCCACGTCAGCAGGAATTTTTTTTTTTTCCACCTACCCCCACAACTTACATAAATGGTCCCTCTAGTTAAAATAAGTTGCGTCCGACGTTCAAATCATATTTTTTTCGAAATTAATTTTTTTCTTAAAAATTTATTTTTTTTTCAAAGTTAATATTAAAAAAACATTAAAATTTTTATTTTCGAATTTAAAAAATAAAATTTAAATAAAATTTTTTTCCGAAAATTTTATTTTTAGAAGAAAATAATTTTTTTGCGAAATAAATTTTTCAAAAAATAAAAATTTTCTAAAAAAAATTTTTTTTACTAAATTTTATTTTCCTAAATAAAATTTTATAAAAAAATTATTTTCGGAATAAGATTTTTTTTTATTTAAATAAAATAATTTCGGAAAAAATATAATTTTTCTAAATAATTTATTTTCGGAAAAATTATTTTTTTTTCAAAAAAATTATTTTCGGAAAAATTATTTTTTTTCTAAAAAAATAATTTTTTCATAAAAAAAATAATTTTTTCCGAAAAAAAATTATTTTTTATGAAAAAATAATTTTTTTAGAAAAAAAAATTTTCGAAAATTTTTTTTTAGAAAATTATTTTCGAAAAAAAATGATTTTCGTAAAAAAAATATACTTTTTCTAAAATAAATTTCGGTTAATAAAAAAATAATTTTTGTCAAAAAATGATTTTGGACGTTAGACGCAATTTAGCGTAACGACAGGGACTATTTATGTAACTTAGTGTTAGGACGGTGGCTGCAACTTTTCAAAGAAGAAGGGGCAAAATGGTCATTATAACTTAAAAAAAACCTTTGACCTGCTGCGCAGGTCAAATAATGCGTTTTTGGTGGGGTTTTCAAGAGTTTAGAGCAAAAATTGGTAAATTTTTTAGTTGGCTATATTAAACCGATTTTTCCATATAGTTGCGTACGTTTTAAAAAGGTTTCCCCTTTAGTTTATGTTTTTAGCTTACTACTAGTAGTGGCAGTATGTTTTTGTTTCAACCACCCAATCCTTCCTATTATATATCCAACACTAGTACGTAGGGGTGATCACGGTCCAAAAACCGGACCGGACCAGCAAAGACCGGACCGGGAACCGGAAAAACCATAGACCGAGACCGGACCGAATGTGGTCGGTCCGGTCTCGGTCCGGTTCAGTCCGGTCGGTCTTCGGTCGGTCCGGTCCAATTAGGCAAGATTTGGCAAGTTTTTTTGTTTTTTTGGTTGGTCCGGACCGGACCGGACCGACCGGACCGAGGACCGAATTAGCCAAAAAGCTTAGACCGAGGACCGGACCGAATGTGGTCGGTCCGGTCCGGTCGGTTTTATCGGTCGGTCCGGTCCATCCGGTCCGTTTGCTCACCCCTACTAGTACGTACTCCTGTCGTCAAAAGTAAGCTATAAATTACTCTTTAAGCTGCTTCATAACATGTTATGTGAGCTATGGATGATTTTGTCAAAGAAACTATCAATGATGATATAAAATCGGAGTTCAATAAGCTGTTTGAGAACTCAACCAAAAGATTGAGAACAAGGAGTCTAATGTTTAAATTCTTCTACAGAGTATTTACGCTGACATAAACTCTTATTTTCTTGATCTAGCTATCAATTTATCACTCTAAAACACATAATTTTACTTATATACTCGTACAAAATTTAGTTGGCCTTCTTATATAAATATTCACAATAACTTGTTTGACATCATGAATCTTACAAGTCTTGACAAAGAGGGTTCCAAAACTTATTCAAGAATAAACTACGCGAAGCTTTTTACCAAAGAATAGAAACAACGAGCTAGGAAGTCCGCGCGTTGCAGCGGAGCGCTTTGCGGGGGTTTTTTTTTTTTTTTTTTTTTTTTTTTAATGTTGTTTTCGCCGTTGTTGGTAACAAATGCAGTGTCCGTAATTCAAAAGGTGATGCGAAACGGATTTTTTGAAAAATGACTCTTTTTGCAAAGACCCGCGTACTTTAGGGGTATTTTTGCCAATTTTCAAACATATTTTTTGTAAAAGGACTACTTTTGCAAAGAGTTGCCAACTTCAGGGGTATTTTTTGCCAATTTTGAAAATATTTTTTGGAAAAGGACTAATTTTGCAAAGAGTTGTCGACTTCAGGGGTATTTTTTGAGAATTTTTGAAACTAAAAAAAAAAAAAAACCTAAAAAACTGTAACAGTACTGTAGCAAAGTTTCCAATCTTTTAATATATTGATAATGATAATATAACGTCTTGTTATGTGACTCGCCTTTGCCTAGTTTGTGAAATAAAATAGTGACACGTGTATTTTGAGCATGCAGTTGATTTTTTTTTTAACATTTTCAATTGTTAATTGCCAATGTTAAGTAAATAAGTATATTACAAAATATTTTAGTTTTCTTTCGAATCTTATCATCGTAAATTAATTGACAATGATAGTTTACAAACTAGTGAAGATGTTTAACAACATAAGAGTATAACATATTAATAATACATGACTACTTTACGAGATTAAATTACGACACGATTCCTTAAATATTTTGTTTTAACACATTTTTTTTCACATTGCTCGGCAATTTTAGTTTTATGACCCAATTATTTTATTAAATGTTTATAAAAAATGAAATTGTTTTATAGGCTCACCGTACCTATGTTCTCTGAAGGCAGCCTTTGCCCGAGTTGTAATGTGCATCGTATAGACATATGGGGGGGATCATGCTGTCCACAGTTCCAGTGAAGTGGGTATGAAGTTCAGGCATAATCTGGTGCGTGATATTCTTGTGGATATTTGCTCTAAGGTTGGGATCATGGTGCGTAAGGAGGCTCCGATGGGGTTCCTTTCGGAGGATGGGAAGGAGCTACGGCCTGCAGACTTATTATTATTTAATTGGCTTCAAGGTAAAGATGCATGCTTGGATGTGACTGGCATCTCTCCATTTGCTGGTAGTGGGGCGACTTCATGGGCTCCTGGGGTAGCCTTACACAATGCGGTGGAGAAGAAAAATAGAAAGTATGCATCCAAATGTGAGGACAATGGATACAAGTTCATACCTTTTGCCTTTTCTACGTTCGGGGAATTCGATACAGAGGCTTTGAACACATTTTCGCGTATTAAGTCTATTGCCAATAGTCACTCAAATAATGCTAAAAGTTGTGTTTTTATCTTTCATAGAGTTAGCTTTTGTATTCAGAAAGGGGTGGGAGCACAACTTGTGTCTAGACTCCCATCTAACTTTATGTAAATTTTGTTATGTTTAATGAAAATTATTATTATAAAAAAATTAAAAAAAAAATAAATAATAATAATAATAATAATAATAAAAAAAAAAAAAAGACGATATTATTTCATTCAGATTCAGAAATTACAAACTGATTCAGATTTAGAGTATCTTAATAAACAAACAACACCTAAAAGAGGGGTATAATCATATAAATTTATGTTTCCACATTGTTTATATAAAGCAGAGGAACTAAAAAAGAGGTAACATTGTTATATATGTAAAGTCCATGCATCTTTTTTACTCTAGGTAGGGGACAAAAACATGGGTACACATTTTATTTTATTTTTGGGTAAAGGGTTTTCTCGGTAAAATATATTATTTTTAAAAAAATAATTAAGTACATAGGATAAGGGTGAATCTCAATCTCAGCTCGTTACATACAAACAAACGCACCTATTGTGCTTCAAACAAAAGCTATCATAAGACAGACATTCCAATCTTATGAACCTACCAAAATAAAACGCCAGTAACAAAACTAGAACTACTTCCTAACTACCACAAATACGGATGTCCCACGCATCACAGAAAGAAATTTGTTCCCTAGTTAAGTCATTAGCATCATGCTCGTAACCATCATAACCTTCATACTCAAGGAGACTTGCATCATTAGCACCTCTACCAACACGATTCGGGTTAGCCATATATCGAGCCATGTTATCATCAATATCCTCGACTTCATCACTATCTGAATCTTCCCCTTGCTTTTCCATGGTAGTACTAAGTTCACATACCGGGGTCACAGTATCCTCCTTTTGCATAGTAGTACTAGGTGCACATACGGGTGTCACGGTAGCCTCATTTTACAAAGGAAGCTTTGATCTAAAAGGTTTTAGAGGCTTCCCATCATCATCCAATAGCAGAAGCTTTCTATCAAGCATTTGAGTCTCTAGTTCATTAATCCTTGCAGCCAAAGATGTAGTACTTGGATTATCAAATGCCAAATCTTTACAACCCTCTCCTTCCTACACATCCACCATAGGCCTTAATACATTAAACAAGTTCAAAGTGTAAGTAACCTTAATATCATTTTTATCATTAGTTACCTTCGGTTTCGTTGGTGCCTTAGGTTGATAAGCGAACTTAGTCATCGAACCCTTCCGAACCCCACGTATAGGTTGTTTAGCCACTTTCATGTTATTAATAGCATATGTGACAAGTTTCTTAGGACATTCACTAAGAACGTGACCGAATACCTTACAACTGAGCATCTTGGAGGTGTGTACTCGTACTCAATTTGAATAGTGGGCATAGTATACCCCTCACCCTCGCATTTTGGTACCACTACCATAAGGGAGTGTTTCAACTACGCATTTGCTCTTAACTCAATCATGGAATGTGCATAACTAGACCTACCCCATGACTCCATGGACATAGTGGACGTGTAAGAATCAAGCATCAATGGGGTGCCTAGTTTCGTTGCAATAGCACTCAAACCATTTGCCGTGAATGCGGTAATAGGAATATCATGAAGCTTAACCCAAACCCGAACATTACACACATCCTCCTTCATAATATTCGCATTCGGTGACAATTTTTTCAGAATTAATGGCACATTGGGAATTAACCACAGACAATTTTCAAGCATTGCATCCATCCTGTCTTTAGAATTAAACTTGAAGAAGAATACACCATTATAATTTATCATAGATTTAATTAGACCAAACTTACTCCAAGTGCTCTTTACATAATTCTTGACTACCGGGTACGCAACACGTTTGCCCAAAAAGAAACCATACACAGTATTGTTAAACCATTCATAAACAATGTTGACAAAGTCCCTTGAAATATTTACATCAGCTCCATTACTAGCCGTTGCTAGCAACTTCCGAAAGTTGGTACTCTTCCCACTTTATTCGCCTTTAAAGAACCTTGCATACGATCCAATCTCTTTAGTATTTTCCTTCAGAACATGTCCACTGGTTTCATTCGATGCATTAGCAGAATCAACACTACCATTATTACTTTTTGCGCTAGACGAATCCACGTTTAATATGTTAACTGCATCGGCACTCTCACCACTTGAATTTCCTAGCTTGATTAACTCAGGAAACGAATCAACATTAAGTTCCAAATTCTTTATTAACGTAGTAGAATTATCAATAATCTCATTAACACGATCATTGGCCTTTACAGGATCAAAAACCAACGAGCTTTGCTTCTCCTTTACACCCTTGCCACTCCCTCTCCCCTTTGGACTCAAGAAACCCTTCTCCATATCAGATCATACAATCCCACGTAGCAATCAAAAGAGAAACCCTAATCATAAAACCACATAAAAAAGATCCAAAAAACACGAAGTACACGTTCAAAAACTTCGGTAACAAGAAATCCTAGAGCCTAGGGTTTAGACAATAACGAACAGGAGCTCAATTACCTTCCATAATGCTAATAAATGCAGAGATATTGGTTAATGAATGTAGAGATATTTCTCCTTTAAACCCTTACCACTCCCTCTCCCCTTCGGTCTCAAGAAACCCTTCTCCATATCAGATCATAAAGTCCCACGTAGCACTCAAAAGAGAAATCCTAAGCAAAAACCCACATAAAAACGATCCAAAAAAACATGATGTACACGTTTAAAAACTTCAGTAACAAGAAACCATAGAGCCTAGGGTTTAGAAAATAACGAACATGAGCTTAATCACCTTCCATAATGCTAATAAATGTAAAGATATTGGTTAATGATTGTTATCAGTTTAGTGCTACAGAACCCTAACAAAGATTTGAAAAATTAAAACCTTAATCATGAATATGGAACCTTTATGATTGAAAAACTTAACAAAACACGATCTAGTAATGATGTATGATTAACACGAGTGAAAGATCATAAATCAAAACATGGTTGATGTAAGATTAAGCTTCAAACGATCAAACTTAATGGGCCGGTTAGGGTTTAGTTCGAGTAGCAAAAATCTCCTTAGGGGGAGAGTTAATCATGTCCGATGCTACCTTTTCATCTAGTTAGTATATGGCGATTGTTGGTCTTTGTCTATACGTTAAGTTGCTTTGGAGATGATTGGGTACACATTTTACAATTATGTATTTCCATTATATAATATTTTCCCGCAAAACCAAATATTTCTTGATTCAACTTCCCACTTCTTATAATGCTGTTATTTATAAGTCACAAACATTGACAAACAACCTTGTTACTGCATCCATAACATAAAACTTGACCAAATGCTTGTTCAGACAAAACTGAAAACAACATTATTTATGAAACACATATGATTAAACTTATTAACATTTGAATCGTATTATATTAACATGATTTTAAAGATTGCAAACTTTAGTTTTCTCTCCTTATTAGGCGATTTTGACGATCTCTGCTAAACTCCACACGCTCGATTTTGGTTCTCTGAGTTCGGGAGGGAGATGAGTAAAACAAAAGAAGGCTACGAATACTCATGGTATAGTGGTGAACAAGGATAACCATGATGTTTCTGTTGAGGATGTCACGACACTACAAGAAAAGACAGAACGGGCGACAAGCAAAATGCCGACGACATATTGTCGTCGGCATTTTGTACTAAACGACAAAAAATGTGCTTGACCGTGCCAAGGTTGCGTTGAATTTTTAGGTTGATAAAATCCCGACGACATGTCGCCGGGATAATATTGGAAAAGTTTGACTTTGCTAATCATGGTGAAAAACTGGGCGGGAATTTGCCCGCCAATATATTGTCGACGACATGTCGTCGGAAAAATATAAACACAAAAAATAATTGCAATTAGCGATTGCTTAGCGTTTGATTAACATTTATTTTGGCATTACTGTTATTTTCCCGACGACAAGGCGTCGGGAATTATTTAGACCTAATTTTTGTCTTCCCCCGCGTGTGAATAATAGCGAATAATTGGGCGGGGTTTTTCCCCTCTTGTTTACCCCGATGACATGTCGACGGGATTTTCATCCCAAACACATTATATACACTCTTATCCTCAAAACCACTCAACCTCACAACCTCTTATCTTCACACCAATTTCAAAACCTGAGATGCAGCGATATAATCCTTTTATGTGTTCTTGTGGAACAAGAAATATAAAAATAAGAACATCACATCAAGAAGATACCTTTGGATGGAAATATTATGCATGTCCTCTTTCGAAGGTGAACAATCATACATTTCTTATTAATGTAAATATTCAAACAATCGTAACATTTCCTTATTATGTAATAGTCAAGAGAAAAAGATCATGGATGTGGATATTTTATATGGAAGAGTGAATTTGATGACCGGTTACGAGTAATCTCTTCTGCTTCAACATCTCAAGGTGATGGATCTACACCAATAGAGTGCTCAAACTGTAATGACAAATATCTTAGGATAAACATGCTAGAATCACAAAAACAGGTGCTAGAGACAAGAGTAAAAATGCATGAATCACAAAAACAAGTGCTAGAGACAAGAGTAAGGACACTGGAGGCAAGACTTGAAATGGCAACGAATCCCGATGACCACGACCATGCATGTCAGTCGACTGCAATACTCCGTGAGCTGTTAGGTGACTCGGACAATCTTCATATGTAGTAGTGTTGTTGTTATTGTTGTTGTTGTTGTTGTTGTTGTTGTTGTTATTGTTGTTGTTGTTGTTGTTCTTGTTGTTTATGAAAGGAATGAAGCAATTTGAATGTCTCGCCACCTAATGGATCCAACGGCAGTGAATAGTGATTTCAATGGCTGTGAATAGTGATTTCAACGGCTATGAACAGTGATTTCAACAGCTATGAACAGTGATTTCAACGGCTATGAACAGTGCATTCCAACGGCTAGGAACAGTGCACTCCAATGGCTATTTTCCATCTTATAAATACCCCATTTAATTTTCATTCTTCCACCACTCATATTTCTCTCATCAATTCTTTAAAATGCCGCATCTTGTTACCATTATTGTGATTTTGTATGTTATTCTCGCTGTCATCTACTTGGCCTACGTTCCGGATGAAGACTATGAATTTTTAGTCGGGGTTTTAGTGATTCTTGTACCAATCGTGATTCTAGCCATCGGCGTGGATAAGATATGGGGGTAATAGTCTTGCGTTAAAATTGTTAAAATAAGTCTTTGTTGTGTTTCCATGTAATCTTTAATGAATGTGTAATAAAACTTGTTTGTTTTTATGCCTAAGACTATGTCTTTAGTTACCGTGTTAATGATTTATTTGTATTTATCATTTAACATCTCTTGTATAACCATATCATCTCGGCTCATTCGTTTAACATCTCGTGTACAACCATATAATCTCGGCTCATTCGTTTAACATCTCATGTAAAACCATATCATCTCGGCTAATTCATTTAACATCTCGTGCATAACCATATCATCTCGGCTCATTCGTTTAACATCTCATGTACAACCATATCATCTCGGCTCATTCGTTAAACATCTCATGTACAACCATATCATTTCGGCTGATTCGTTTAACATCTCGTGTATAACCATATCATTTCGGCACATTCGCTAAACATCTCATGTACAACCATATCATTTCGGCTTATTCGTTTAACATCTCGTGTATAACCATATCATCTCGACTCATGCGTTTAACATCTCGTGTACAACTATATCATCTCGGCTCATTCGTTTCACATCTCATGTACAACCATATCATCTCGGCTCATTCGTTAAACATCTCGTGTATAACCATATCATCTCGGCTCATTCGTTTAACATCTCGTGTACAACCATATCATCTCGGCTCATTCGTTTAACATCTCATGTACAACCATAACATCTCGGCTCATTCGTTAAACATCTCGTGTACAACCATACCATCTCGGCTCATTCGTTTAACATCTCGTGTACAACCATATCATCTCGGCTCATTCGTTTAACATCTCATGTACAACCATATGATCTCGGCTCATTCATTAAACATCTCATGTACAACCATATCATTTCGGCTGATTCGTTTAACATCTCGCGTATAACCATATCATCTCGGATCATTCGTTTAACATCTCGTGTACAACCATATCATCTCGGATCATTCGTTTAACATCTCATGTACAACCATACCATCTCGGCTCATTCGTTTAACATCTCGTGTACAACCATATCATCTCGGCTCATTCATTTAACATCTCGTGTACAACCATATCATTTCGGCTCATTCGTTTAACATCTCGTGTTTAACCATATCATCCCGGATCATTCGTTAAACATCTCATGTACAACCATATCATTTCGGCTGATTCGTTTAACATCTCGTGTATAACCATTTCATCTCGGCACATTCGTTAAACATCTCATGTACAACCATACCATTTCGGCTTATTCGTTTAACATCTCGTGTATAACCATATCATCTCGGCTCATTCGTTAACATCTCGTCTACAACCATATCATCTTGGCTCATTCGTTTAACATCTCATGTACAACCATATCATCTCGGCTCATTCGTTAAACATCTCGTGTATAACCATATCATCTCGATAATTCGTTTAACATCTCTTGTACAACCATATCATCTCGGCTCATTCGTTTAACATCTCATGTACAACCATATCATCTCGGCTCATTCGTTTAAACATCTCGTGTATAACCATATCATCTCAGCTCATTCGTTTAACATCTCGTGTACAACCATATCATCTCGGCTCATTTGTTTAACATCTCATGTACAACCATATCATCTCAGCTCATTCGTTAAACATCTCATGTACAACCATAACATTTCGGCTGATTCTTTTAACATCTCGCGTATAACCATATCATCTCGGATCATTCGTTTAACATCTCGTGTACAACCATAATCATCGGCTCATTCATTTAACATCTCATGTACAACCATACCATCTCGGCTCATTCGTTTAAACTTCATCTACAACCATATCATCTCGGCTCATTCGTTTAACATCTCATGTACAACCATATCATCTCGCTCGTTCGTTAAACATCTCATGTACAACCATATCATTTCGGCTGATTCGTTTACATCTCGCGTATAACCATATCATCTCGGATCATTTGTTTAACATCTCGTGTACAACCATATCATCTCGGCTCATTCGTTTAACATCTCATGTACAACCATATCATCTCGGCTCATTCGTTTAACATCTCGTGTACAACCATATCATCTCGGCTCATTCATTTAAACATCTCGTGTACAACCATATCATTTCGGCTCATTCGTTTAACATCTCATGTATAACCATATCATCTCGGCTCATTCGTTAAACATCTCATGTACAACCATATCATTTCGGCTGATTCGTTTAACATCTCGTGTAAACCATATCATTTCGGCACATTCGCTTAACA
The DNA here is from genome assembly GCA_021014915.2 of Artemisia tridentata subsp. tridentata. Classification (NCBI taxonomy): domain Eukaryota; kingdom Viridiplantae; phylum Streptophyta; class Magnoliopsida; order Asterales; family Asteraceae; genus Artemisia; species Artemisia tridentata. Next base: position 367,462,709 of record CP139503.1, on the reverse strand, counting down.
TCTCATGTACAACCATATCATTTCGGCTTATTCGTTTAACATCTCGTGTATAACCATATCATCTCGATCATTCGTTTAACATCTCGTGTACAACTATATCATCTCGGCTCATTCGTTTAACATCTCATGTACAACCATATCATCTCGGCTCATTCGTTTAAACATCTCGTGTAAACCATATCATTTCGGCTCATTCATTTAACATCTCGTGTACACCATATCATCTCGGCTCATTCGTTTAACATCTCAGTGTACAACCATATCATCTCGGCTCATTCGTTAACATCTCGTGTACAACCATATCATCTCGGCTCATTCGTTTAAACATCTCGTGTACAACCATATCATCTCGGCTCATTCGTTTAACATCTCATGTACAACCATATGATCTCGGCTCATTCGTTAAAATCTCTGTACAACCATATCATTTTGGCTGATTCGTTTAACATCTCGCTATAAACCATATCATCTCGGATCATTGTTTAACATCTCGTGTACAACCATATCATCTCGGTCATTCGTTTAATATCTCATGTACAACCATACCATCTCGGCTCATTCGTTTAACATCTCGTGTACAACCATATCATCTCGGCTCATTCGTTAACATCTCGTGTACAACCATATCATTTCGGCTCATTCGTTTAACATCTCGTGTTAACCATATCATCTCGGATCATTCGTTAAACATCTCATGTACAACCAATCATTTCGGCTGATTCGTTTAACATCTCGTGTATAATCATATCATCTCGGCACATTCATTAAACATCTCATGTACAACCATATCATCTCGGCTCATTCGTTTAACATCTCGTGTACAACCATATCATCTCGGCTCATTCATTTAACATCTCGTGTACAACCATATCATTTCGGCTCATTCGTTTAACATCTCGTGTATAACCATATCATCTCGGCTCATTCGTTAAACATCTCATGTACAACCATATCATTTCGGCTGATTCGTTTAACATCTCGTGTATAACCATATCATTTCGGCACATTCGCTAAACATCTCATGTACAACCATATCATTTCGGCTTATTCGTTTAACATCTCGTGTATAACCATATCATCTCGGCTCATTCGTTTAACATCTCGTGTACAACCATATCATCTTGGCTCATTCGTTTAACATCTCATGTACAACCATATCATCTCGGCTCATTCGTTAAACATCTCGTGTATAACCATATCATCTCGGCTCATTCGTTTAACATCTCGTGTACAACCATATCATCTCGGCTCATTCGTTTAACATCTCATGTACAACCATATCATCTCGGCTCATTCGTTAAACATCTCGTGTATAACCCTATCATCTCAGCTCATTCGTTTAACATCTCGTGTACAACCATATCATCTCGGCTCATTTGTTTAACATCTCATGTACAACCATATCATCTCGGCTCATTCGTTAAACATCTCATGTACAACCATAACATTCGGCTGATTCTTTTAACATCTCGCGTATAACCATATCATCTCGGATCATTCGTTTAACATCTCGTGTACAACCATATCATCTCGGCTCATTCATTTAACATCTCATGTACAACCATATCATCTCGGCTCATTCGTTTAACATCTCATGTACAACCATATCATCTCGGCTCATTCGTTTAACATCTCATGTACAACCATATCATCTCGGCTCATTCGTTTAACATCTCATGTACAACCACCTGAAAACGTAGAGGGGGTGAATACGTTACTGTTTTAAATCTTTAAAATTGTTGTATCAAATTTCCAATTTGGCTTGTTCTAATATGAAAGCTGTCTGTTGTAGCTTATGTCTACCAAGTTGTCACACAAATATTATCAACTAATCACAACACAAGCAATCACATAATGGAAACATAAAAGTAAAGAGATAAGTAAAAGAAAGCGCAAACCGAACATGATGATTTATAGTGGTTCGGTCACGGAGCTCCTCTCCGCCCTACTCCACTCCTCGAGTACTCAACTAGAGAGTTACTTTACTAGATCAATAAGATCCCTTCTTGGTGGAGAAAACCTTACAATCGTCGCTTACACGTTTTCCGTTACTAAGCTAAACACCGGGTTCTTTACAAGGGTACAACCACTCCCGTCGTCGCTTTTACAATTTCCGACACTAAGCTAGATGTCGAGTTCTTTACAAGGATACAACCACTCCCGCTATGTTTTATGGCTCAACATAGAAACCTTGTGTTTTATGGCCCAAACACATAAACCACCTAATCTAGTATGGTGTGTTACAATGATGTTTACAATGATCAATGATGATCAATGACATAAGTGTATCATGGATATGAATGCCTACTCTATATGAACTTCCATTGATCGGAAGCCTTCAGTGTATAAAGATCACAAGCTCCCTAAACTTGTTGTGATGGATCTTCATATATGCATCTTCATGGTGGATCAGGAAGTATGCTATGGATGATAATGCATGATCTTGAGCTTGCTTCACAGGATCATAACAAGTGTATGCTTACAACATAATGAAAGTTAGTAACATTATGATCATTATGTAAAGGGTGATTAATGTATGAATCTACATGGTTTGCTACTGATCTAAGTGTGTGAAATGATAAAGGGAATGTGTGTTCTAGTTGGATGAAACTATGGGTAAACAATGGGCTGCTATTTATAGCCAACAAGAATTATGCCCGGCGGATCTGGCGGATCCCATAAATTGGATCCGTCCTTTATTTCATTTGGATCCGCGGGTGTCAGACAGAAAAGATTTTCACAAATCTTTCCATATCTTGCCATATATTTCTATATCTACCAAATCTTTCCATATCTACCAAATCTTTCCATATCTACCAAAGTCAACTTTGTTACTTAAAAATCTTTCCAAAATATATTTGAAATCTTCCTAAGATTTTCTAATGAGGTATGCCATGATGTCATGTATATATTTACATTTTAAGATTTAAAATGTAAATAATGTAAATGTATATATTTATGTATCATAATGATTATGTAACATGTATATGCTAGCTTAACTAATATATGTTCAATATGTATCATGTTAGTTTGACACCTAAAGTGTACTTATCCTCAACGGCGTCTTTGAGGATTTACGTGCCCTATCCAAGCAGTTAAAAAATATGCCCCTTAGACCCTTAGGCTTTAAGCGAATTAAATAATCGGGCTTATAAATTTATTAGGGATTATAGGTTTAGTTATAAGATTGGAATTTAATTGGGCCCAAGTTTTAATGTTTAATACATATTTAAAAAAATACATATAATATATATATATATATATATATATATATATATATATATATATATATATATATATATATATAGGATTTTTTTTTATTAAATGTGCCCTCCCGTAAAACGGACCCTAGCCCGTTGGCCTCCCCGGCCCACCCAAGAGCCGCCCCTGCTTATCCTATTAAACTTAGAAAACATGATAATGAGGTTTTAAGTAGAATGATTAACCTTTTAATATACTTAATGACCTAGCCGTATTTTAAACATTCTAAAAGGTTTGTTAAGGTTTGATCATAATGTCACATAACAAACATGTACGAACCTGTGTTGTATCATATGAAGACTTGAGAAGTCGAGAGGTGTTGAATGTATGTTGAGACAATATAAGATTACAAGTAACTTGTACATTTTACGCTATGTATCAAGTTACATGTTTGTCATCAATCAAAACAAACGAGATTGCTTGCACTAGCAATCTCCCCAACGAGACTGCTTGCACTAACATATCATCTCGGCTCATACGTTTAACATCTCATCGTGTACAACCATATCATCTCGACTCATTCGTTTAACATCTCGTGTACAACCATATCCTCTCGGCTCATTCGTTTAACATCTCGTGTACAACCATATCAACTCGGCTCATTCGTTTAACATCTCATGTACAACCATATCATCTCGGCTCATTCGTTAAACATCTCATGTACAACCATATCATCTCGGCTCATTCGTTAAACATCTCATGTACAACCATATCATTTCGGTTGATTCGTTTAACATCTCGTGTATAACCATATCATCTCGGCTCATTCGTTTAACATCTCTTGTACAACCATATCATCTCGGCTCATTCGTTTAACATCTCATGTTCAACCATATCATCTCGGCTCATTCGTTTAACATCTCATGTACAACCATATCATCTCGGCTCATTCGTTTACATCTCGTGTACAACCATATCATCTCGGCTCATTCGTTTAACTAATGCAAATCTAGGTCAAAAGAAAACTAAGAACTCGAAAACTCTTATACATCGAACCCATGACTCCAACTCTTCATCTAAACACTCACCAACTCTCATATTTGATTTGACTAGTTTTTTTTATTTAATTTTAATTATATATTAAATAAAAGTATTTAAATTAAATATTTTTTTTAATTTAATAAAAGTAATTAATTTTAAATTAAAGTATTTAAGTTTAAATATAAAGTATTTAATTTTAATTATATATTAAATAAAAGTATTTAAATTAAACATTTTTTTTAATTTAATAAAAGTATTTTATTTTAAATTAAAGTATTTAATTTTAAATATAAAGTATTTAATTTTAATTATATATTAAATAAAAGTATTTAAATTAAATATTTTTTTTTTAATTTTATAAAAGTATTTAATTTTAAATTAATATAATTTTAAAATTAATAAAAGTATTTTAGTTAAATATATTTTTTTTATAAAAGTATTTAATTTTAAATTAAAGTATTTAATTTAAAATTATATATTAAATAAAAGTATTTATAAGAAATATTTTTTTAGTATATGTAATTCCTACCGATGACATGTCGTCGGTATTGATGTGTTAAACCCCCTCCCCCCCCCCCAAATTTTCATTTATCCCGCCAAATCACAAAACGACAAAGCTACTTCATTCGTCCCGACGACATGTCGTCGGGACAATTAAAACATAAACAAAAAACAGATCTGGTCAACACTTAGACACATATCGATCCCCATCTCAATTATTGCTCTATCCCTCTCATCGCCGGCGAATTAACCACCACCACCACAGTCTCCACCACTACTGCACCAGTGGTACTCCACCACCACCCCATCACTACAACACCGTACACCACCACCACCACATTCGCTACACCATTACACCACCACTGCAAACCATAGCAAACCACCACTTCTCCTCCTCCTCTTCTCTTGTTTAATTCTTTCCTCAACCCTTGTCTTGTTTAATTCTTCCTCTTCTTCCCCACTTTTTCTTCCATACGAAGCAGGTATTTTTAATTTTTGTTATTTTTTTTATTTTTATTAATTTATGTAATGTAAATGTTAAATTATGTAGCATTTGTTAATTTTTTTGATGTGGCTTTTTTTTTTTTTTTTTTTTTTTTTTTTTTTTTTTTGTCTTTTTTTTATATTGCTGAAACAGTAGCGAAAGCCGAGAGCGAGAGTCGAGAGCTGAGACAGCCGAGACATTGGTAATGTGGTCTCTTTTTTATTTTTTTTAAACTTTTGGTATCCCGACGACATGTCGCCGTCAACAGTTTTACCTCTTTAATTTTGAGCAACCGATATATTAATGTGCTCTCTTTTTATATAACCCGAGAGACCACAGCCCAAGAGCGAGAGCCGAGAGCTGAGACGTACAGCCGAGACAGTATGTTGTTTATAATATCCGTACTATTTTTTCATTTTTATGCTTTGCGGATTAAGTGTAATTAGTTGAACGCTGGTTCTAGTACGTAGTTGAATGCTGGTGTTATATGAGTTAACCGTTAGTGTGAATTAGTTGAATACTGGTTCTAGAAGTTGGGCTGTTAATAGTTGAGGTGATCTTATACTCTCATGAAGTAGAGCTAGATTCTGAAATTATGACTTAACTAGTTTGCTGTTAAAGTATTGGACCTGCTAGAATACACGCGTACATAGCGGCATGAGATGATGATGGATTATATATGATGTTGAAACTAATGTGTTTATTTTATAGACTTTCATAGCGGCATGAGATGATGATGGGAATTTACTTTCACATATAGCATACACGCATACATAGTACTTTATAAGAATAGATGCTAGCTAGGTTTGGGTGAACTCGTGTAATAGATATATGTAGCTACGGGTAGTTGCATGCATGTGCTTGAAACATTGGCATTGTGATACACTATTTTCCTTGCAATAATGATTAAGTTACACTTGTGAAATTATGTATGTTAACTTGTGAAATTGATTAAGTTACACTTGTGAAATTATGTTAACTTGTGAAACATTGGCATTGTGTCGGGTCATGCTGGCTGAAATTATGTATGTTAACTTGTGAAATTGATTGTGTTACATGTTATGTTCATTTAAAATTAGTATATTGTTCGGTTACTTGTCGTAAAAGTGATTGTTAAGTATATATCGAGCATCGAAAATCTATTACATGTTGAGTTTGTGATTATATTCTATTAATTGTATATGTGATTGTTAGTCGATTTGTGAATGTGATTTTAGAATGTTAGTTAATTTGTGTATTATTGTTAGACTTTTGTGAATGTTTTAGGATTTTAGTGATTAATTTCGAAAAGTCCCCGTCCGAAGTTGATCATCCTATAGAAAACCCGTCTGGAATTAATTTATTAGAAATTAATTTTGGAAAGTCACCTGTTTGGGACTGCTTTTTGAATGTGTATATTTATTTTGAATGTGTATGTATTTGAATGTGTGCATGCTTATGTTAATTTGTTCCTGAATTTCTATATGTTATTCAACTTGTACTTTTACAGATGGCAGCAGCAGTTGCGCGCAGTCATGGTGGTGACGGTGCTGGTGACCCACCTTCCCCTCCCCGTCATATTGAGAGCGGGTGCCGTGGTGGTAAGAATTTCTAGATTATTTTCAAAGAAACATAAACTTGATCATTTGAATTTGGTTACATGTTACTTTATGACGTTTGCACTCACTCCAATTGCAGGATCACAGCGACCTCGAAGAGGAGGTAGGGCGAGGGGGGGGAGGCAGGGGTAGTGGAGGTCGGGGTGGCGGCAGGCCGCGTCGACGCCAAACCACGAAGAACGTGGCGCTCAAGAAAGCTGTGGAACTTAGCGGCCCGCAGTCGATTGAGTTCGAGACTAATGATCAGGGGACGTGTTGTCATGTGGGCAAGCACTCAGGGTGGTTCAACAATTACGTCGGTGAGCTGATTAGGCAGATGTCGTTGCACTATGCCTCCTGGTACGATATAGAACGGGAGAAGAAGGCGCACATCCTTCCACAGCTCGGGGTCAGTTATTTCATTTTCCTTTTATATTGTTATGTTATCGTGTTTATTTATTTAAATTTGCATATTTATTTAAATTTGTTTATTTATTTATATCTCTATATTTAATTATTTGAATGTGTACATTTATTTAAATTTGTTTAAATGTGTATATTTATTTAAATGTGTTTATTTATTTATATATTTATATTAATTTTAACTATGTTTGATTGCAGCGTATGTTTAATTTGGAGCGCCACATGCGCGAATCGCACTGGGACAAAATTCTGACCGGCATCAATGCGTATCTGGCTAAGCGATACGCGGACAACAAATATGACCTCAAGCGCGATTTCTTTACGAGGGAGGGTGGGGCTGCGAATGTGGAGGAGATACGAAGAAACCCTCCTCCGAACATGGAGCAGTCTGTGTGGGAGAAGCATGTGGAGTTATACATGTCGGAGAAGACCGTGAAATGTGCGGCTGTGAACAAAGAGAACCGAAAGAATAACAAGGTTTACAGCCGCCACGGTTCCAGATCATTGGCCGCTTCTAGACACGAATATGTAAGACACATTTTATTTTTATAAGATTATTTAATTTTAATTATATATTAATTAAAAGTATTTATACTAAAAAAAATATATATGGTGTTTGATTTGTCATTTTAATTTGTTTCATCCTATATGCATGTGTATATACAGTTTGAGAACAGCGAGGACCATCAGTACCCGTTCCTCATCCAGAGCTTTTTTGACACACACTGCAAGAATGGTGTATGGTTGCAGGATGAGGCTCGTGTTCAGTATGCAAGTATTTTTTTTTTCAAACACGCACTTTAATGATTTATTGAAACATAATCTAGTAATTAACCCGACTAATATATTAATTTTCTCATTTTTTTTCAACTACATAGGAAGAGTTGGTCAGGCTAAGGGATCTCGGATTGGATATGCCTACAGGGGTGGCGTACACAGAGGAGCAGATACTTGCCCGGGTAATAAAGGGCAAGCAGCGGGGTCACATAGCCGGCAGAGGCAGGGTGGTACCCGGCTTGAGGAGGCCACCGTTACCATGAGTTTATTAAACTCCTGAGAGATTCTATAGTTCCTGAGCTTGAGAGATTCTATAGTTCCTGGGATAATACTAAATGACTCATCTTATGTATTGAAATGGCCATTTTTAAATTTTGATTATTTCGTTTTTAGGTGGGTACACTGGACCCCAGATCGACGAGAAGCTTGCTGAAGCTCAAAAGAAGATTGATGAAGATGAGAAGAAGAGTGTTGCAGCTGATAAGAAGAGCAGAAAAGCTGAGAAGAAAGCGTCGGCAACTCAGAAGCAGCTCGATTTGTTGATGGGTTTTGTCTCGAGCAACCCGTCATGGCACGAGTTTCTTAGCCAGGTTGGTTCTCGAGGTGAGGTAGGAGGAGGCAGCGGGTGTGGCGTGGGAGGGAGTGGCGCAGGCGGGAGCGGGAGTGGCTCAGGAGGGAGCAGGAGTGGCTCTGGCAGCGAGAGTAGCTCAAGCAGCGAGAGTGATGATGATGAGGATCGTCGTAGCGATGATATGGATGACGACGAGGGGCCGTAGAGGTATATGTGTTATTTTGTGTTGTTTTTATCTTTGAAACTATATTTTGGCGACCCGAATCTTATTATTATATAGTTTAACCTTTTGGTGACTTGAACATTCCGGATATTGCAACATTTGTAGATTTGGCAGCTAGGTCTAGCGATTATAACACCTGTTATGTAAAGTTTATAATGTATTTTGAGGGTGTTATAAAGTTTATAGCCGTTTTGTAAAGTTTATAAGTGTTTAGTGGTTATATATAACCATTTTAGCCGTTATAAAGTTTATAGCCGTTTTCTAGTGGTATTGGATGTGTTGAATGTCTTGGAATGTACTGGTAACAAAGCAGGTTATGGTAGATTTTTGCCGAAAATTTTTGCGGCAAAAATCTGGAAATTGCAGCTGTGCAGGCTGCTGTGCAGTTGCACTACAACTAAATGTCGACGACATGTCTTCGGCATTTAAGTAAAATCATTGTATTGTTTTAAATATACCGACGCCATACCGTCGGTATTATGTACAATTTCAGTGACTTTTGCATATAGTACCGACGTCTTGTCGCCGATACTATATACAATGTGTTGACTTTTATAAATAATACCGACGTCATGACGTCGGTATTATATACAATTTCATTGACTTTGTATATAGTACCGACGTCTTGTCGTCGGTACTATATACAATTTGTTGACTTTTATAAATAATACTATAAGTTAATACCGACGTCATGTCATCGGTATTAACTTATAAGAAATTAAGTTTACTAATTAAATCGTTAATTATTTACTATGGTCCCGACGACGTGTCATCGGGTTAATATTGTTGAACCACAAAAACGTTTGACTGGAAAAACCTGTGGGTCCCATTTTGTCGTCGGGGTTGTTTGTCGGGAAGTTGAATCCCGACGGAGCATTCTCGACAAGAGTGTGTCGACGTCATGTCGTCGGCAACTCATTATACCGACGTCATGACGTCGGGAATATTGAAAAAAAGTGGACGGCAATTAACCTGAATGTACTAGTGCGAGTGCTAAGGTTAACAATGATCATCGTATTTTTTAAATGAGGAGGACGTGTATTCTATTGCTGCTAACATCCATGATAAGGAACTTAAAATGATTGAGGGTAAGCTTGTGTTAGTGGGAGATGACGGGGTACCTTTAAACCCTGTGAATGACGATAGTAAAGCTATTGTTATGGAGCCGTTTCCAAGCTTGTCCGAATTGTTTGGTTCCCCTAATACGTCCGCTAAAGTGGATACTACTGGTGATAAATCGAATGGTACTGGGTCTGGTTCATATGTTAATCGTCTTAATGGTGATCCGAGTAAGAAAGTTACTAATTTTCGTACCTTAATCGCCCAAACTGGCAATGGGGCTGATGTTGCAATTTCTAAAGAATCATTCCTTTAGGTTAAGGAGCGTTTCGAGAGGGAGCTGATTATATTTTGCATTCGATTCATGTTGAGTACGAGTGGCAGTCGATTAGATGTTCAACCTGTAAGGTTTTTGGCCATTCGTTAGACTTATGTCCTAGGAAAATTGTATCCGATGAAAATATGAATACGCAAAGACATAATGTTAGAGGTCTTCTTGTTGGTCTGAAGTCTTAGTTAGTCTACAAACCTGTTCAAAATACGACTGCAAAGAAGACGGAAAATAAGCAGGCTAAATCGAAAGGTAAGATTTCTAATATGGCTGGGGATAGTATTAAATCTGTTTCGAAACCTATGGGTGATTTGGCTAGTTCAAGTGGAACGAAAATTGTGACTTCAAATCCTTTTGATGTTCTTAGTATGGTTGAAAAGTATGTTGAGATCATTCATAGTGATTCAGTTAACTCGAAAGGTGATGATGAGAATGTCGGTAACAGTAAAGTTGTTAACTTGGATAATGAGGATAATGATAGCGAGAATGAAGTGGAAGAGGATTCTAAAGATACCGTGAGAGTTATGGCATCGACAAGTTCCAAGGCTACGAAATCTTTAAAAAGCGGAGGTGGAACCGAGATGAAGAGTTTATACGAGCGTTGGAGAGATGATTATTACACGTTATATAATATTGTGATGAATATTACACAACATCTACTGATTAGCAAATACATTTCATCGTCAATCATCACAACCTCGTAATACTCTGATTACCGTTTTGGTATCGTAATGCACATGTACCTGACATTTTAATATGAAATAGTGTGATAAAGTTATTTTGTAAAATTCTCGCCATATGTAAAATCAATATCACGAAAATTATGTGATCAAAAAACATTGCTCGCCAAAATTTTGATTACATAATACCCGTCGGCCGTCGCCGCAACGCACGAGTACCCTGCAAGTTATATCGAAAAAGACAAGTAAAATACACGAAGTAAATGTAGTTATGTTTTTAGCAAGTATAGAACGAGTGACAAACGGGTGAAGCTGGGACATTTTGCAATGATAATTTGATACCTACTTATTTTTCAAAGATTCCTCATAATAAGAAAAGTATTACACTTTAGTCCTTTATTTTACTTATTTGTCAAAAGTCCAAAGAAAAGCAAATCCAGGCAATCGTCATAGGGAATTACACTATAGCTTTTAGGACCTAACCTGTAATAGGTGGTGTAAATGTCCTTATTTATTATAGCCGCATTTTATACAACCGTTAATAGTAATTAATCACTTAGTTTCGCAACCCTTATCCTTTTAATAATTACACATCTCTAAAATATGAACATTATTTATATACTTCTTCAGCATATATTGCATGATAAACAAATCGATCCAACAGATAATCAAAACCCTAGATCATTAGTACTAAACTCAATCCATATCTAGTACTAAACTCAATCCATATCTAGTACACAACCAACTGGGGTCTGGGCTAGCTCAGTTGGCCACCAAGATTCCTTAGGGGCTTGGGGAGGGGCAGGGGCGCAGCTTATATTGGGGGGGGGGGGGGGCGCCCGACCCCCCGAAGTTCGAGTCACACCCGAGATTTTTACCCCTTCAGGCGGAATAGCAGAAAGTACAGGCGGAGTTCAGGGTCAGCATACTGCCCAATTGGATGTCATTGTTAGATGAACCACTAACAACTAGCAAACCGTTCTAAAAAAATAAAATAAAAAAAAAAAATAAAAAAAATAAATAAATAAAAAAAAAAATCCATATCTAGTACACAACAACTTATAAAACTTTGCTAATCTGTAGGTGCTATTTTCCAAGGTTCTCAAACTTTATGAATCTAAAGAGACTTACTTGTACTTCTTTCTTAGTAGATGGTCCAAGATAGAAATATGGTAAAAAAACTTTCCTATTAGGAAAAAAAGTGTTTCATCCGCGAAATCGCCACGCTAGATAATCTTTATGCCTAAAGGCCCACTTAATTTATAGCAATATAGGACCACAAACAGAATCTACGACTTGCTTGTATAAATACCCACAAATTAATCCAATCATCCAACATGTCCAACCACGATATAACATAACATTGCATGGCTAATTACAGTCGACGCCACAATTCCTCCGCTACTCAACAGCCCAGAAATAATAACAACAACCCTCCTGTGACTGCTGGGAGCTCCTCTACCCGCCACACGGTCTATCATGGCATACGATTGCGAGCTGGAAAATGGGTATCCGAAATACGTGAACCAAACAAGCCAACTCGTATATGGCTAGGAACATATCCTACACCCGAAATGGCGGCTGCAGCTTATGACGTGGCTGCATTGGCACTTAAAGGTGCAGATACGAAACTAAACTTTCCTGACTCTATTCTCTCTAACACGCTTCCTGAATGTCCCACTACTGATGAAATTCGAGCTGCAGCAGCAAGAGCTGCTGCAGCTCGGGATCCCACTAATCAAAGTGGTTATGGAAGCTCAAGTGGGATTGGAACCAACCCTCATGATCAATATTTGGACCACGAAGATGTATTTGGTATGCCAAATATGTTATCCGACATGGCAGAGGGAATGTTGCTAAGCCCACCAAGAATCAACTCTAGTCCACCGGACTATGGTACGGACTATAATTATTCTGGTGGTGAGAATTTATGGGATTATTGAAAAAAGCTTGCTATATACCAACCGGTCTGCATGAACTTTGAATCTTTCAATGTTTGTGAGGTTTTGCTTTAATGTTTTGTCGCGTGCCTTTCTTTAATAATTTCCAACTATATCTTCGGTTAAGAAAAGAACCATGAAGATATCTGGGTTTTCTGGGTGAATATAACTCACCGATGGTTTTGCCTAATCTTTTGCAATTCTAAGGAGGTGTACGTAACATCTTCGCCCTATGTTGGCTTGTATGTATGTTTTTATGTCATAATAAGACTGACCGGTTGATTTTATGTATTATTTGGGTGATTGTCAAGTTTATTTATCAGCTTCAAAAGAATTCGTTCGTAAGTGTAGACTACTAGTATATGCTAATTTTCGTTCGAACTTTTTCCTTTTTTATGTAATTACATGATTGTATATTTTATAAGGTTAAGATTATAATTAATTAGCTACTTTATTGGACTTAATGCAATATGTAAGATCATTTTAGCTAGTTTGGAAAGCATGAAGAACTTAATCCTGTGAAAAGGGCATACCTAGTTATGTTCTAAAAGTCTGGAAACTTCATTATAAAAATATTCAAATCTAAAAACTTTTGCACGGATCCGACAATTGTGTATTACATATAAACCATTTAGGCTATTGTGATAAATGATGAATTTTGAACACAGTAAAATGACTAACATACCCCATATTAAACTACGATTTATTTACTTCCTTAATTTGTCTATATTTGTTAATTTCACAACAACAAAAAAGTACACAAAACCATAAAAAAATGTGTGGGGTGGTCTAGTGGCTTGTGACTATCACTATAAAATGTGTGAATGTGAAGTCTCAAGTTCAATTCCTATTAGGTGCAAAAAATCTTCTTCAAGTGGGCACATCAACCTCCTGAAAAGGAAGGCTTTACCTGGTTTGAGTCTGTATGACGGTAAGTTCAAAGCCCATGGATTAGTTGGCCAAAAGGTCAGAAACCATTGTTACAAAAAAAATAATAATAAATAAATAAAATTACAGACTCATAAAAAACGAAACCAAAACACTAATTATATGTCTACAAGTTCGACGCATACTGGGATTTACAGTGCACGTCGCTACCACTTTCTGCCTTTCCGCCGTTGCCAACCACATAACAATGTCATAACTCACGAACCAAACAAATGGCAATATATCGATAATTAAATAGTAGTTATAAATTTATATTACACATAATATAATTATAAATTCATAGCCTTCTTTGTATATTCATCATCATGAAATTTTTTGCAACACCATCGATAATTTATTGTCACAAAAAATGTACAACCGAAAAACATTTACTTGCGAGAAAATTAGTTACACGGGTAACAAGCGCCGCAACGCGCGAATATCCGGCTAGTATTTCTTGATATATTGGATTTTCTTGCACTCAATAAGTCAAACAACTTTTGAATGACTTGAACTTAACTCATATTGAAAATCTTACATAAACAAAACTCGTATATAGATCTTTAAAAGAATTCTGGTCGCATTTCATATCAATTAGCACTCTTATCATCAACTTTCGAGTTGTATTGCAATAAATTCACCTTTCCACTTAGCTCCTTCTAATGCTGTAATCTATAAGTCACAAACATTTACAAACAAGTTGTTGCTACAATAAAATTTCCAATTTTTACCTGATGCGAGTTGAAATAAAAACTGAAAACAACAATTACGAAACACATATGATTACAAATACTAAGTTTGAAATATACATTTTTTTAAGTTTGAAATATACATTTTTTTTTTTTTGAACTGCAAAATTATATTAAGAAAAAAGCTATTAGTTAAACACTAGAAGCTAAAGAGTACAAATACAAATCTAGCTTTAAACAAAGCTACACTATCTAGATTCCTCCCAAGGCTTTAGCTGCGAGAACTGCAAAAAAGACGAAAAAACTCTTGCCAATTACAGAGAAATGAGACAAGATAAAATCCCCACCCACGGAGGCCGAGCCACTGGTTTTTACTCCGGAGTGTTTTTGATGCAGACCTATACAAGCCCAAGGGAAAAGATATAGGAAATTACAGACTAATGCAAGTAGGGGTAACCCAATTGAAATTAGACTTAGAACACCATGTATAAGACATCTGAACAATGTCTTCGAAAATGAGATCCCGCCTAGGCTGATGAATGCCGAAAACTCTTTGGTTTCTGAAACGCCATAAAATCCACCACATCACATAACAAACACCTTAAAAAATTTCTTTCAAACATTTAGGCATCCGAATGCTTTTGAGCCAAGAGAGCCACTCATCATACGAAACAATATCAGGGTCGTCAAGCTCCCACCAACGTAAGACCTTACTCCTTACTTGACGGGCCAATGAGCACGAAAAGAAAAGGTGGGAGGCAGATTCCACCGAAACACTACATGAAGGACAAAGGATTGAATGGATCTCCACCCCTCTAAGAGATAGATTAAGCCGAGTAGGCAATTTATCCAACTGAACTCTCCACGCCAAAATATTTACCTTGATTGTGATAGCCTTAACCCATCTAGTAGCCGTTTCCTCGTTTGGAAGTAGAACATCATCTATTAGGTTGCGAATAGATTTAATTGAAAATTCTCCCGAAGAATCCAATGACCAAACCCATCGATCTAGCATTTGAGGGAGGATAACATCAGCAATACGAGAAAGAAGATGGTAGTTTTGCTCATCTTCAGCCCCTCCTCTAGGAGGGCGACGATATGTATGAACAAACGTAGGATCTCTCATTTTATCGGCCACACTAATATACTTGCGCAACTCCAAAGCATATAGCCTAGGATATTGAACCTTTAAAGCCGCGTATCCTAACCAAACATCGTCCTAGAACATAGAGTCTTCACTATTTCCCACCTTCTTTCTAGAGAAAGCCAAAATATCTATCCCTTTGCTTTTAAAAGAGCTTAATTCACGAATAATATCAAGCCAAGGAGACATCAGAGTTGTAGTAATGCCATTATCATGAGCTCCCTTTTCACCATGAATAGCCATGATGAACTGAACCATTAAAGAAGCCATGGGTAACGAAATGCCACACCCATTTGAACAATAATGCTCGATTAGTTGCAAAGAAACTGGATACCCCAAGACCACCTTTTTTCTTAGAAGCCAAAACTGTTTTCCAACCAATCCAAGCTATTTTCTTGTCCAAACCTTCGATTCCATTGAAAAAATTCCTATGTATCGATTCATCTTATTCAACACGCCTATAGGGACTTTGAAAATAGACATATAATAAAGAGGAATAGAAGTGAGAACCGATTTGAGTAAAGTTAAGCGACCGCCAATAGAAAGAGTCTTGAGCTTCCATTTAGATAAACGAGAAGATAATTTAGAAATAACCTTGTCCCAAGAATTAATTCTCGACATGACGTCTCCCACTTTAGCTCCAAGATAGTTAAAAGGAGTTGTAAATGTCGATCGAGCAACCAACCAATCTAGCAGCTCGATGAACTTCACTATTGCTAACTCCAATTCCCATCAGCTTGCTTTTGTGTAAGTTTATCTCAAGACCCGAAGCCATTAAAAAACACTTCAAAACATGAACAATAGTTTTGATATTGTGGACGTCCCATTCACCAACAAAAACAGCATCTTCGGCGTAAAACAAGTGAGATAACTTAAAATAGTCATTAATAGAAATACCTTTAAAAAGACCTGCATGCATTCAACACTCTGTTAAAAGAAAAATGCAAGCTTTCCATAATCAAGATGAATAAAAAAGGAGAAAAAGGATCTCCCTCTTTTAGACCCTTGTGATAACGAAACTCCGAGGTAGGACTACCATTAACGAGAACGGAACACATGGCTGATTTGAGGCAACCATTAATCCAAGTACGCCATTTATCTCCGAAACCAAACGATTTTAGAACATCATCTAAATAATCCCATCTAAATAATTTTGTTTTGTTAACCAGATTTTAATGTAAACGTTTGGATAGGTGTACTTTTTGGCTTTGCATGTTCTACCAATCCCCTCTCCCTTTTTAAACTTCAACTAAAGCTTTTGAACTGTAATCTAACTTTGTAAATGTAAAATATAACTTAAATCGAGCCACTTTTACTTGGATTAGTGAAAAACTGTTTCTTTAAGTTATTACAAAGAGTAATTGGTAATGTTTTCTCAGAAATATATATTTTTAATTTGATTATTTCTTGAATCCATCTGCCCGTTTATAACTTGACAGTCTACTTTTGACCCAAATAAAATGACATAAAAGATGTTCAAATTAACATAATCTGATTAATTCTTCTCCGACAAAAAATTGTAGGTATAAATAACAATAACAACTGATAAAATACCAATGAAATATCGAAATAAACGTCTTTGAAAATTACGTGATTATAAGAAAGAATTACAGAGAGAAGATCAAATTGAGCCTGTGTGGGGAAGAAAAAGGTAAATAGAGTCATACAACGCCTTACAAGACGTGACAAAAATTTATGGGCTGCCTTATCTAGTGCATATGCCTAAGAGTGACAGAATTAAAATCGCTAGAAAATAATGATGCTCTAAGTTTATATTTGTGAACAATTTTTACAGGTTTATAAACAATAACAATTTGACAAAGAATATACACAATGTGCATAGTTATTGCGGTGTATTTTCTAATTATGTTTTTTTAACTATAACTATGTCACGCCATCTTACAAATGTCTTTAGCAAAACTTGATAAACCCACAACATCTTAGTAATTGAGTCACTCACGTATCATTAGATCGATGGCCTTCGGTGCAGCGTATAACTGTATATGCCAATATAACACATACTAGTAATTCATTTTGACGCTTATAGGACGCAAAATATATATAATTTACCTAACTTGATGAGATATATCAAATATATCTATATGTGTCTAATTCCGAGCTAAAAAATTTACAATGATTCTAAAAGACTAGTAATACATCTAATTCAAATCGATACATCTTTAATAGATAATTATAGTTATTTCTCATTATTTACATTTATAAATTTCTTCTCATTTGATCTTAACTAGTGACAATGGTCGCCTAGATATAAATTTAAATGTAGAACCATTATAACACTTGTGCAGCTGGTTTTTCTAGTAATATTGGAAAAGGCATGCCAAACATACGAAATAAATGTGGGCATAGCTCCCTGGGATATATGGCATTGATGATTTTGTTAACGTGTGTCCTTTTCCATTATTATCATTACAACATAGTACTAGATTACTATGTACTCCGTAGGGGTGAGCATGGTGTGGGTTGGTGCGGTTTTTGGCAAAAACCAAACCGCATCCGCAATTACGGTTTTTAAAAAATGAGAATCTGCAACCGTGCGGTTTTGCGGTTTCGATTTTTGGCGGATTTGCGGTTTTGCGGTTTTTAAAGTTTTTTTTCAAAAGCATATTTTTTTGTATATATTTATTATAGAATAAATATATTATAAGGTTACATGAATAGTTGAAACATATACTAGTATACAAAATGCTGTGTATTAGTCTGAAATTATAAATTTATACAATAGTAAAAGTCAAATACGATAAAAAAATTTAAGGACTTCAATGATAAATTAAAAGAAAACTAAAATTATATGACCTAAAATCTCAGACAATAATTAACTAATAAAATGTGTTTGAAATAACTAATTATTAAAGTATAAACAAAAGCATTTTACCATATAAAAATTATAAAATTTAGTGGGTTTATTTAAAAAACATTAAAATATATATTTGAATATGACGGAGTGGTGCGGTGCGGTTTTTTGGAGGAAACCGAAACTGCACCGCAAAATGCGGTTTTTCTATTTTCAAGAACCGCACCGTCGGTTTTTATTGCGGTTGCGGTTTTGCAGTTTTTTTCGGGTTTACGGTTTGCGGTGCGATTCCTGCTCACCCCTAGTACTCCGTAACACTTTACTTATATATTCAGGACCCCTCATAATATGAAAACTATTACACTTTTATCCTTCGTTTTAGTTATTTGTCAAAAGTCCAAAAACAAACAAAACCAGGCCACGATGTACATCAAACAAGTTCTGTAACCTCAAGTCGTTAAACAATTACACATCTCTATTTAAATGCCGCATCATATGTATGCATCTTCAGCCTGATAGCATATTGCATGATTAACAAATTGATCCAAGTGTTAGCTTTAAAGTTTTGTCATTTGTGGGAATTGCAATAGCATGTAAAGTACAAGGACTAGTTTAGTCATATTGCTAAATTAGAACTTGTAGCTTGTAATAAATACCCTCCTATGTCAATACTAGGAGGGTTGAGGATTCATTTGTATCAAAGGGGTGTGTGTGTTTTCTCTAGCTTCTCTCTAGAAAAACATACACACCCCGCCAGTCAATAAACCGAATGTTAAAAGTTAATCTTTAGTTCGAGTTTATCATGTTTCCTCCACCTCCAAACGTGTTTCTTGGTCGTAACAATTGGTATCAGAGCTAACCGGGGGCGAATCGTGGTGTTGTTGAGGTAAAATAAGTGATTTTTGGTGTGTTCTTCGTCGTTACTGTTCATCAGTAGCAGTTTTGGGTTTGTTTGTGTTCGATTTATGTTAAAAAGAACCCAAATATTGCGTTTTTGCTTCATAAAAACGTGACCCTTTTGGTGTTTATGAAATCGTACACCTTTTGAAGATCAAAGGTTGTGTTTGTTTGGCGTGTATACGACTTGCCTGTTGATATTTCAATAACTTTTCACTCTTATTTTGGTGTGGAAGATCAAATACTTGTGTTTGTTCTTGGTTCATTGATCGAAAATCACTAACAAACTTTGCAAAAGTTTTGTTATTGATTATTTTAGTAAAGATAGTGCATTATTGAAGAGTGTAAAAGTAAGTAAATGTTGGCAGAAACATGGCAGACAAGTATGGGAGTAGCATGGGATAGAAACTAAAAGCCAAAAAGTTGGTAAAAGTGGGTGAAAAAGTCGTTTTATCGCACTTGGACTGCTTTAGCGTTTTATCGCAGTTGAGGAATTCTATCGCAATTGGCGTCTGCACAAAATTATCGCAATTGTCAACTTAGACAATTTTATCGCAGTTGAAGTCTGCTAGGAATTATCGCAGTTGACAAAATTTTATCGCAGTTGATGTCTACTAGGAACTATCGCAGTTGACAACTAAGCTCTTATCGCAATTCGAACTGCGATAATTCTATCGCAGTTGGGAACTCAGTTTTATCGCAGTTCTGTCCGACAAGTTCTACCAACTGCGATATCGGACAACCTTTGGCAAAAAAAAAAAAAAAAAAAAAAAAAAAAAAAAAAAAAAAAAAAAAAAAAAAAAGAGTTTTTTGGCGGGAAAATTTGAGTAAAATTTATTTTTCACAGGAGACTCTACGGTCCATTTTTACGCGAGATTCAAATTCTGGTACAAGAGTGAAAATTTTGGCCCAAAATTCAAATTTTTTGGCCAAAATTCGAATTTTTCGGGGAATTTTCGGCGTAAAAAATTCTTAAACTCTAATTTTTCCAGCATCATTATAATGTCATTTTATGACATATTTCACACCAAAATCACAAATAACATTTTTGGCCTACACCTTCAACATCACCACGTATAGCCAAAAAGATCCTGATCAAGATTCACAATCAGATGACAATGGTCAAATTATCAGCTGTGGCTACAAGGATGATGATTCATTATTACTTATTTGAAGTTGAAGTGGAATATCTCGGGTACGTGTACTTAGTATCTTGAAGATATCGGGGTTGGTTGGATGCATGATTCTTCGAGATCCTTGTTTGGGCACTCATGGGAATAGTGATTAAGTCTTGGGTTATCTAGTTTTCATAGGTCAAGGGGAGGATGGACGAAGACCTAGTTAACTATCACTTAAAGGAGATACGTTGTAGTACTCAGTGTCACACAAAGATGTGGATAATTCAAGAGATGTTCATATACAATTAAGGAAGGATGGATGGGTATATGAAACGACCTATGCTTTAAGGAGTTACATTGTAGTGCTCAGTATAGGTTCTTAGTCACACTATCGTGCAAGCTTAAGTCACAAGTTTGGGTTATTCTACTTCAGTCTCAAGTTCGTCATAGTGAGTTTTCTCCATCAGTAGTCACTACATGAAGCCGTTGTTTTCGATACAGGAGGTTAGATTGGGTATATTGACATCTTCTCACGGGCTGATATGATTCCTTATATAGGGCTTCCAGTTTGTATTTCACGTACACATCAGTATGCTGATTCCGATAAATCGTAACCAGCAGGGGAGAGAAATGTACGGGCTGATCTCTCATGGGAAAAATAACTGGGATGCATTTGGTGAGATAAAGATGTTGATACCATATTCCCTCGAACTGCAGGGCACTCAGGGCATTCAAAATATGAGGTTGTCAGTTTGGGGGAGAGCAGTAATTAGGGGAGAGCACTCAGGGCACTCTGAATTAAACCCCTAATTAGATTTGCTCACTTAGTTCGTCTGCAAGTAAAGAAATGGCGGCTGAGAAGATTATGCAAGCTGAACGAAGTAATGAAGTTTGAAGATCTTTCTCATGTTTTTGTATTGAATTTTACTTGTAGGGAACATTGTAAGCAATTCCCGTATGACTTCACTTTGGGGAGAGATTGTTAGCTTTAAAGTTTTGTCATTTGTGGGAATTGCAATAGCATGTAAAGTACAAGGACTAGTTTAGTCATATTGCTAAATTAGAACTTGTAGCTTGTAATAAATACCCTCCTATGTCAATACTAGGAGGGTTGAGGATTCATTTGTAACACATGAGGTGTGTGTGTTGTCTTTACTTCTCTCTTTAGACAACATACACACCTCGGCAATCAATAAACCGAAAATTCAAAGTTAATCTTTAGTTCGAGTTTATGGTGTTTCCTCCACCTCCAAACGTGATTCTTGGTCGTATATTGCAATTAACAAATTGATCCAAGTGTTACACCCTAGATCATTAGTACTTCACTCAATCCATGTATTAGTTAGTTATAAACAATCTATATCTATATCTATATATTCTAATATACAGCAGTTGAAAAAGACGTTAAATGCCCTTTGAAAAAGTGAATGCTGAATTTTTAGAGTGTCTACATTAGTAATTTTACCAACACATAAATATTAACCAACACATTTGAAAAAATTTCAAATTCACATTAATTTCAGTAGCAAGTCAAACATTATTTTCGGTAACAATTTAAAATGTCAAATCTTTCAATGGAAGAACCAACTTTTTCGGACCAACTGCAGCTCATTCCAAAAACCTCAACCCAAGATTAAAAAAACCTAATCCGCCATCACCATCAAAAATCAACACAAATGTGCATCTTCGATTCTTCATAATTGTAATCATAGAAAGAATATTGTTTTTTCAATTCAGAACAGCAAGGACATTGTTTTTAACCGATCATCAAATCTTTACTCTTTTGTTGTAGGGATGAATAAAATTGAAGGAATTCATTTACAAAGGAGTATTGGAGATAGTGCATTCTTTACAAGTGCAGGTATTCTTGATTTCTTTATGAGTCTGTAATGTGTGTTAGATTAAAATGTTTGAGGTTCGGGTTTCCAATGCAAGATTGATTTGAAGCTGCGTTTCTTTTAGAGTGTCATGATAGTATTTCTTATAACGATTTGTTTGATAATGGTATAAGGTGAATATGTATCTTTATTGAATTACACAGGTGTAGTGAAGTAGCGGTTGCGGTTGTGGATTGCCGGCTGCCGGTTGCACCTTTGCAGTTTATTATTGATGGTGTGTGTTGTTTTCCAGGTTATGCTTTTCTTTTGCAGCAACTTTAAGCTTTTAAATGAATTAATTTCACTTTTGAGTTTGTAAAGTACCAGATTTGAATTATAAAAAGTCAAAACATGAACTATACATGTAAATGACTCTTCGAATGGTAAAATGTCAACCCCTTTAAGCCCATCAATCTCAACACTGATTTCGGAGTTGCTTTTGAAAATGCATACAACATATAAGTTTGAAGCATACCACAATTGTTAGTAAAAATAATAATAATAATAAACAAAGTGTAAACCAAAATTGTTTGATCAGTTTTGCAAACTTTTCATGTGAACATGAAATACATAACACTTTATATAGGATGTTTGGGATTAGATTTGTATTAACCGGTCAATGGAGATGTAAAATGCTGGATTAAGGGGTCACTTACCTGCTCTATCAGTTTAGGAGAATCGACTATCAGTTGCACATTATTGTTCATTGTCCCGATCATGACACATAATCTACAAAGAATTAGATTTGGGATGGTATGTGTTTGAATGAATTAACAAACAACAATGAACGTAAATAAGTCGATTATTTAAAGAAAATAATAAGGTGGTTGAACGAATGGTAGTGTTTTGAGTTGGTAATTTGCGCTTATTATGTTTAGATGTTTAGGATGTGTGGTCATGTTGCGATACTGGAATAAGTTGATTATTTGATGAAAATAAGAAGAAAGTTGAAATTATTGTAGCGTTTTAAATTGGTTTTTGAATATAGGATTGTGATGTTGGGATGTTGTATAGGATGGACGGGTTATACGCGATTATGCCATTACGATTAAAGGGTGTTTGGACTCTGGATTTCCTATCGTTTTCTGCTTAGCTAGGGTTTTATGGTTAGATATCATGGTCTAAGGGTCGTCGTAATTTTGTATCAGTGAGCACTTTGAAAATAGCCGGTCCCAAGAGGCTTATTTAAATGTTAATTGGACCTTCCAAAGGTATTTCTTTTAAGCTTGAGATGATGTCTTAATTGGATTTTAAATGTTATTCGTATATCAGAAATTGAAGAATCTGAAATAGGTTCTGTGATATAGTCAACTGTAGTTTATAAAGAATATGCAAGGTAAAATCTTGGTTCTTTGTTATCACTTATCAAGTTATCATTATTATTTATTTCACTTATCATTATGATTTGTTGATGCAGTTTATTAATTCTTCTTTCATGACCCATATTGACAAAAGCTATTCCCCTTCAAGTTGGTTCATTGGGAACATGGTATTTAAATGATTATGAGGAACATGGCATTAAAACTCATTATCACTTTACTTTCTAAATTGTAGGAGTGCATGATGAAAATAATATGATATGAACATGTGACGCGGCTTGAGTGAACTGTTCGATATGAAGAATTAATATAAATCAAGCTGCTATTTTTTTACCTCTTAGGCCCGCACTCATTATGCCTTCCAGAAAGAAAGAAAGGTACAAATTTCTCTATAACTGCATTGATGATTTTATGTTAGACCAAAACTGTAAGTTTATACATTTTTAATTTCACGGACTGACAATGTTGCATCTCAAAGTTTATTTTACTATTATTTTTTATTTTACCTATTTTACATGTTAGAAATAAAACATAATAAGCAAAACAGTTATTCTTGCCACCTACAGATTTTTCTTTGTACCAAAGAGCCACTGCACCGTGCAGTAGTGTCTTTATATCTATTCTCACTTGAAACTTTCTTTAGCTTTTGTAATAAAGACATCAATGATGATGTCTTGCTACTGTTCATGTCATAATGTGTGGGTCTTAATAGTTAATACATATTCCTCTCTTGGTTTTAGTTTGCTATATACATGGGTTAGAAACTTAGAATTTATTTGTTAACAATGTCTTTGTCTTGGTTTTGCTTTTTCCAGGTTATTGACATGGTTAGGGAAGAAACCAAGAACCGCACGGGTATGATCCTTCCTTCTAACTCTTCTGTTTTGGAGTATTTTTTAGTTTGAAGATTAAATGTTTTCTTGGAGTCTACAGCCAAAAGCCCAAAAGGAAAGAGCAATTTTTCTTGATCGAATTCAGTAAATTATAACAGAAAACAATGTCTTTAAAGTATGCACTTTAGTTTTTTCTATCATAAGAAAAGATTTGTATGATTCTTTTCTTACTAAATGGATGCTCCAGGGGTAGGACGTGGAAGGGGAAGAGGTCGTATGGATGATATTGGAGGTGGGGGGGGCAAGCTAAAGGTGGTATGAGGGGGAGGTTGCTATGACGGCAATCCCAGTGGCAATAGAGGTAAATTTTGACTTTTCGAAGGTCATTACATTCTTGTGCTATTAACATTTTGTAAAGGCAACTATTTAGTTGATATAAATGGTTGGCTCCATTGTTAGTTATTGAGTCATCAATCTATGTTTATTTATACATAGGTTGATATCTTACTTATTGTCATTGGCAATGCAATGTATATTGTTTGTAAAGATTTGAAATGACACCATCATTTTTTTATTTTTTTATTTTATTTGCTTTGTAATATTTTTATACTATTGTAGAACGATCTTTACTTTTTTTTTTTGAAAGATATTGACCAATTAATGGTCTATCTTAAATAAATTACATTGGTAACATTTAATCTTTTAGGAACAACAGGTTTGAAGTGTATTTTCATTACCTAATTTGAGATATGCCTACAAAATGTATGATGCATTCCTACATTTAAGCATTTACATGTACATAGTATTTCTTTTCAATCGAGTCATCATCTTTCACCTTTGGGTTTTTTCAGAAGTTACATGTTTATTCTAATACGTAGCCACTCTTACATCATCGACCGAAAAAAAGGTTTGTGTTAAAGAAACTATTTCGGGTGTGGGGACGATTTCGTTGTACGGGTGTATCATTTGCATTAGCAACTATTCATAATCATTAATAGACATAAATACACCGGTATGTTTCAACCTCTATAAGTGGTTTATGTTACATGAGTAAATAGAAATTGTATTTACTTGGGCTGTTATGGAGGTTGATATATTTTTCACTACATAACAAGGTCAAAAAGGTTTTAGGGATTTCGATATAGCTTAATCATTGAAAGGTCGTATCAAACTAAAAAACACTTCAAGAAGAATCATGTGCTAATGAATCCCAGCTACCGCATTGGATGAAATTCTTAGCTTTTGAAAGGATTGTGCCGTTTTTAACCAAGAACAAGAAAGAAAATGGTTGGCTTAGTGTAATGTGTTGTGTTTTTGGGATATGTGAGGCATACGAACTGTGAGTTTATTGATATGGGTTTTTGGTAAATCATATAATGCTATATGGAAAGTGTACATATTATTTTTTTATATCTATCAAGTATATAATACTTACATTATTTTACTACTCCGATATAACATATTATTTACTCAAATATTCTTAACAATTGATCATTACTTTTTCACATAATATCAAAAATTGTTCTCTTCTATAAACTAATTTCTTTTCATAACAGATTCAAAACTACTATTCCACGGTTCTCAATTTAATCCTGTGAATTTCACGGGTCAATAACCTAGTAAGTTATAAACACTTCTTTTGGAAAAACAGTAAGTTTTAAAATGTCTATTGATCCACAAGTGTTGATTTTATTTTCCTAGGTTTTCAGTTGTATGAATTGAAAGAGACTTATTTGCACTTACTTTGTTAGAATATTAGTGTGTAATAGTTAGGATATAAGTTTAAAGGGAGTTGTAGTTTAGGTCAAACATAACGAGGTTAGTCATGTATTAAGAAATCTTCTAAACTCCTCAATTATAGATTTCTTGTTCACCAAGATAAGTTTCTCCCCTCATTCTCTATAAATAGAGATAAGGGGGTGAGGTTTATTTTTACCTTCTTTTCTAGCTCACGTTTAATAAACGTTTGAGTGTAAATATCTCATGTGTACGTTGGTGCCACTCGACATTAAGGGATCATAAACCTTTGTTGAGTTCTTGTTGAAGTTGTTCTTGATTCGTGGTTCCACTCTAGAACGGGTTGGTTTGATTTCTTCCAACAAGGGGTATGTATATATAGAGCTTTGGTTTGTAAAGGTGGAAGCGAGGTTGATCGTGTAAAGGGTTTTCCTTGTTAGTCGATTGTTCGGTAGCAAGGCTTGAAGTTTAAGGTATCGAGCTTCAAGGGTTTCGAGTTTCAAGCAAGAAGAAGATGTTTCATTTTTGTCGGGTTTGTTTCAAAAACAGAACACGACAAAGGTACATGCATGTGAAGGTAAGGTCGCACGCATATTGCTTGTTACATGTTGAAGTAATTTTCTGCTAGGCAAAGTGGACGGCTCTCACGTGCCCTCCGTCTTTATCCCGAGCTTGAAAATATGCTACAACAATCAAAGAACCCGTTAGAAGGGGTCCTGAGGCCGAAGCCCCGGGGACCACCCTCCGACGGTCAAGTCAGTGTCTCTATGTAGGAGATTCGGTATGACTGTATGTAGTGCATTATATGTATTGTAATGAGATATGATATATGTGGCTAATATATAGAGAGAGGTAGGAGAAATAGTATGTGTGAGATAATATCTTATGCAAGTGGGAGATAAAGTAGTATATATAGAGAGAGAGAAAAAGTGGGGGACACTATCCCAAAATACCCGGATTACGTGGGAGACACAATCCCGTAAATCCTGGGATGGCGGCGGTAGTGCTGCTGTTGCCATCTGTCCCTAGGTTAACGCCACCTGTCCTATTACTTACAGTTATACGGGCCGGACGAGTTGAGTGCCTTTCGGCCTTTATCCGGATGACTCCATGCCGTCCGGATGGTCGGATAAGATAGGTCGTTCAGGTACATACGTCAACAAGTCCCCCCAGTATTGTAGTATCGGTCGAAGACCGATGGTGCAATACTTAAAGAATATCTTAATGCATTTCGGCACACGTCGTTCGGACATATACACCAACATGTCCCCCCTGCATTATTAGTAAAAGACTGATGATCTAATATTTAAAGAGTACCTTATGGCATTTCAGCCTTTATCATTCGGACATGCCTTCCATCCAGTGACCATCTTAGAGCAGTTTACCAAGTGACCCATAAGCTAGTGTTTTCATAAGGCGAGTTGGGTCTATTAGACCACATGCCATCATGTCCCCCCAGTATAGTATTGTTGACCTATGGTCAATGATACTATACTTAAACATTGTTGGATCCGAAGTGAGACATACTTTTTCCGTCGTCCCTTTGTTTCCTGCACAAGTAAAACACAGCTTTTCTACCATAATCATTATTTTGTGAAGTGTCGTTAGATATCATTTATATTTTAACCACAAACCTATACCAAACACTTGTTTTTTATTACCGTCGCTACTTGCATAGCTCCGGAGGTACAAGCTAGCGTTTGATCTAAGTTTTGGTTGTAAACGCGCAATACTTGTTTTTTTTATTACCTTTACCATTTACATAGCTCCGGAGGTACAAGCTTATATGTTTTCGGGCGACACACGCCATTCGGCCTTTTTGCCATAATTATATGGCAACCCCTTTTTGGGTATGAACCATTTTAGAACATTGACCACTGATCTCCGGAGGGCACGAACCTCTCGGAGGGATCACTTTCGACTTATGTTCGGAAAATAATAAATGATTATGCGGCCACCCCTTTTTGGGTGCCGTTCGGCCTTTTTGCCATAATTACATGGCAACCCCTTTTTGGGTATGAACCATCTTTGAACATTGACCACTGATCTCCGGAGGGCGTGAACCTCGGGTCATTTTCGGCTTATGTTCAGAAAATAATAAATGATTATGCGGCCACCCCTTTTTGGGTGCCGTTCGGCCTTTTTGCCACTTTTGAACATTGATCACTGATCTCCGGCGGGCACGAACCTCTCGGAAGGATCACTTTCGACTTATGTTCGGAGAATAATAAATGATTATGCGGCCACCTTTTTTTGGGTGTCGTTCGGCCTTTTTGCCATAATTATATGGCAACCCCTTTTTGGGTATAAACCATCTTTGAACATTGACCACTGATCTCCGGAGGGCGTGAACCTCTTGGAGGGGTCATTTTCGGCTTATGTTCAGAAATTTGTAGTTGTTACGCATGTGGAACCTCATGTAGTTATCCCTGCAGAGTAAAACATGAAAGCTCTTGTCTCTTCCGTTAGATACGAAAGATATAATATTTCACATGTATTAATACATAAAAAGGTCACAACGAGATCGTAACACAACCGATAGAGTTGTCATACTGGTATACTCCCCCCAGTTCAACGGTGCTATTACTTGTT
The DNA here is from genome assembly GCA_021014915.2 of Artemisia tridentata subsp. tridentata. Taxonomy (NCBI): domain Eukaryota; kingdom Viridiplantae; phylum Streptophyta; class Magnoliopsida; order Asterales; family Asteraceae; genus Artemisia; species Artemisia tridentata. The sequence continues at coordinate 367,433,956 of CP139503.1, read as the reverse complement.
AGTATCGTTGAACTTAAATGAAATGAAGTGCTAGACAACATAAAGAACGATTAATAACAATTGTTACCCATGAGTGTTAAATATCCAACGTGTGATGTTTTTCGCCCTCATTGACCACGTTTTACGAAATCATCACCTTGCTTGTCAGTCCTGTAGAATAAAATTTGAAAGCTTTTTTGCTTTTTCCCGTTAAACATGATAAACAAAATATTTCACTCATATCAATACAACATTCGGGTCATGACTGAACTGTAACCATATTATTTTCATGTTAATATATCAAGTATAGAAATTATTAAAGTTGTTTTTTACATGTTATAACTTTCGCCGAATAAACAACGCCCTACCGAACGATTAATCATAAAAGGATGATATGATGCAGCGAACGACACAAGAGATGGGATGGTGATTGGGAATTATAAATAATAAACCCCGCCAGCAAACTTCTAAGAGCGTATCCTTTATAATTATTTGTCAACCATTTCTTTGCAAAAGAATAAAAGAAAGAGCAATTTGTCATAGTGAAATCAGTTTCTCAAGGCAAACATGTGCACAGAACTAGTAGTCATATCAACAATGTACTAGTAAAATATTTCTGTTACAGCCGAATGCCAATTCTGTTACATAAATAGGCATCAAAGTTTCACAAAAGTTTTAGAAAAGAAGCCAACTATGAGTCTATACCATTATGATGGCATTAGTAAAGTAAAAAGTGAAAACAAAGGTAACAACAGTATACATTTGGCTCAAAGTCATATGCCCTTACGGATTGATTCACAAACCAGTGTACCTAGTTCTTCAATTTAGAACAGCCAAGATTCCTATTGAAATAGGAAGAAATCACTCATATAGGCATTAAATGGTAAGATTAGATGTATGGTAGAAGTGATGATGCCGAACTTAACGAAATCAGCCTAGGCGATAGTCAAAAACGAGTTGTTACTTACCGTGGCCCACTATATTATTGCTTTCATAGACGCTGCAGTTAGTTACACCACTTGTTTAGACGACATACTAGTACAAACTAACTACAGTAGCATCCATTCTATAAAGTAAAAACTTATCCAAATTAAAGAGATACCGTGCTTATACATCCTAAGCCATCAACACTTCAACAGAATCATAACTAAGTATGTGTGACGTAGCTATCACATACAAACATATAATTATAATCCAATTCATTCAACGATACAATTAACACAATAATCAATTAGAAACAGTCAACTGACTTCATCGGTCCACTGACTTTTAACAAAATACATAACAATCTGATTCGAAATTACGTACCTTAGCGAGAATCTAAAAATCAAAGCTAGGCGAATGCGAAGGAATAAACCGATCAACAGCATCTCTAACAGCAGAAACCTGTACAGATGCCGGAGTTTTTTCACGATCCTGAATTTCGACAAGTGGTGAAACGTACTCAACTCCAGCGGTTGATGACTGAGTCTCCGCGGGTAATAGGAGGATCGTCATTATAGAAGGAAAGATTCTTAGGCATTAAAGTACGCAAGTGTCCCATTAAAAGTATCACCCATTTCAGCTTTTGCTACCAATTGGTTTTGAGGTAGAACAAGTTACCAACCCCTAAAATCGTACCAGATTTTTGCTTGTATACGGCATGGTATGAACATTCGTACCAGAAGTTACCAACCCTTAGTCGATCCGAAAGAATACATGGGATGAAACCCGTAACCAATATATCCGAACGAGGCAGTCCTCCGAGGATTATAGTATTTCTAAACAACTTGACCGAAGAGATCATATCGAAGGATCTTTAGCAGGTCCATGTCGGAGGTCCAACGTCCGTGCCGAGCGAGACAGTGTGTTCGAACGAAACAACACATCCGAACAGGATAGCTCATTCGAGCAAAATGACCGAACGAAACAACATATACAAGGAACCGGAAGTTCATCACTAAGCTCATCAGTCAGTTTATCCGAACTCAAATCAAGAAGACGCAACTTCTTGCATACATTCAAACCCTTGGGGATTTCACCAGTTAATAAGCTCTGGTCCAAATTAACCATTTCCAAGCTTCTACAAGCACCCCAATCCTCCAGGGACTTACCCTCCAAAGTTGTTCTTGGCGCCCACAACACCTTCAACTTCGGTAAGCTAGTAATCCGCAGGTAACACACCCTGAAAATAATTATACTCTTTACACGAGCAAGTCATCTCACTTTCCGCAATACTATTGGAATATATGAATCATAATAACTATAAACACATAAACATATAACATCAAGCACGCAGCGGAATAAACAAGATCTATATACACGTAATTAATTAACTAAATATAAAAGTGATGCATACCTTTTGATTCCTAGCAAGAACAAGGAATCGTGCACTCCAAGAACAAGATATAAACCCTAAATTAGGGTTTATATAAATTGACCTACATCAAATTGAATTGGGGAAATCACAAGCTAAAGGAAGCTTGTTCTTTGTTCTTGTACACACGTATTACTAGCGTCTCAATGTGAAAAGCTAGGTTCTAATTCACAAGCAAATCAAACACTTATGTGTTTATGTCCAACCGAAATTCCCAAGGTGTTTGGGATGTTAGGATCGGCCATAATCACTATAGGGAGGAGAAGAAGAAGTTAGATTGCTAGGAATTAGGATTAGGGAATTCCAAATACAAGGGGTTTGTATTTATAGGCAACCAACAACTTGTTCCTTACTCCAAGAAACCAAACCCTAACCCATAAAGGGAGGGCCGGCCATCTTGAGCCCATGGGAGGGTTCTAGATTCTTCTTTCCTTCTATTTCATATTTAGTCCTTTTATTTAACGAGCGTTATCCAAACCCCGTTAAATACTAACGACCGTTAAGTGTTTGTTTGTGAAATGAATAAATAAATCATAAAACTATATTTAATTATTCAAACCATTGAGACTCATACGTAATGTGTGCAATCCCGAAGTCTCGTGTTCGAAACTGGACATATATATATTAATTATTATCCATAACTCTAACAACTCTCACTTGGATATTCATTAATATAGTAATGACATGGGTTAGTCTAGCTTAACACCCCTAATGCCCCCAGATCGACACGAATATGGTTTTCCTGGAAAAAACCATGTGATGATTTAAATCATCATACTTATCCTTTTGTTTCTAATACTGCGTTAATATGGATATGGATCTAAGTCATTCCATAATTAACTATTTTGTTTCTCGTTTTTAATAATTGATCAAGATTAGCAAAACATCTGAACGTATTCTAGATAGATCTTGGGTGTGGCCACACATACATCTTGTCAACCCTACGAGGGGCCCAGCAGTATTATACTTCAAAACAAATTTGAAGGAACAAATCCTTTATTGACTACGAGCATAACCCTCGAACTTTGCATCACCTCTGAAAATAGCCCTTATAACTACCAGTTACGGATAGCGTTAGACTATCTTACAGAAAATGAGCTACATCCTCGGCAGTCATCTGGTATCTCAAGTCTGAGGATAAATATTCATGATTTACTTAATGACGACGATCCATAAAGTACAATCATGTGGTTGGGATAAGTCCTATATTCAATTTATCCAATATTGAATATCATGTGATATTGGTATCTCAACCTTACAGTACATTCTACCAATCCTCACATTTGTCTTTATTTAATGATATTCCCATATCATTAATCGACAACGGACAATTTAGAATAACGTAAGTTATTCACGAATTTAAACATGCAAATATAGAATACAATTTATTATTAATGAAAACAAACGTACCACGTACTTTAATTCATTGTATCCAAATACTAACTAGATCAATGCATGATAATTCTCATTAATGAATTATGCCACAAGTCACGTTCCACATACTTGTTGACAAGGCATAAATCAACTAATGTTGATCTATCGGAATTTTGAGAATACTTATTTTAAGAATGAAATTCTTGTATGTGTGCATTCATCCATCATGATATTGCCACATAATATTTCATAAATTGCATGACATCCTCAATCGCAAATTTATGATAATTAAACTACCAAACCTTGTAGTTAAAGTATTCTAATTCTTTATGTATAATGTAACTATGCTCATATTAAGCATAACTAGTACAAATGGTCTCCTAATAAGGATGAGCTCCCACCATGACTAGTATTGAGTGTCATCTCAATCTTAGTAGCATCATTGTATCCAAACAACAACATGCTCTTCCAAGTTCCCGTAAACTTTAATATTCATCGTGTAATGTTTGATATCTTCAAATCTTTCAAGATTTGTCAACTATATGAACATCTTGCCATATGGTTCTTATTTAGAATTTTGGAGCAAATCTAGGCTGAGGATGTAAATTCTAAACCATATCCATTACACTTAGCTATCTAATAATTTTTAATTAGATACTAATGTTGTCAATCATCTTGCATCCAAGCATGATACAACAAATAACATAATGTACATGAATAATCCTATCGTCAACCTTAGATTTTATTCATGTCATATCTTTTCAAAGATATGTATCTATCTAGCCTCACTAATAGATTATCATGTTTATTAGAATTAGTTATATTACCGCTTATGTTTATAACAATAAACATATACTCCAAGGTTTTATTTTCTAAATTTCCATGTGAAGTTTCATTCCAAACTAAGATTTAACATATAAATGTTAATGGAATGTTACTTCCTATATGTTATACAACATATATGAAATAAGAAAATATATATATCACTCCCACTAGCTTTTAGGAATATTAAGAAATATCTTATTTTAATTATAAATCAAAACTAGATTTAATAACTAAAATTAAGTATATCTTCTAGATGCATGCATTAATCCATTCACAAATGATTTGCATTTTGTATACTACTAAAGATTATTTGAATTCAAATACTCCTTTCAATTACTTTCCGTCCTCGCACAAGTAATTACTCAAGAAAGAGATTTGATATTCCATTATTAATTTCATATAAATGAAACTAATAATGACAATCATAATTTTTATACATTTAATATGCTTAGAAAGAATTTCAATTACATTTAATTGCTTAAGTGTGATTGATAATCTTTTCACCCATTAAATATGTATACAAATTTGTCCCTTATGATTTCTACACAAGAATTTAAATCTCTAGGATTTTCATTTCCTTTGTAGAAATTCATCTTCATTCTATAGTGTTACTATAGAGTTTAAGATCAACTACGTTTCCAAACTAGTTATCTTCTTGGACTGCATCTAATTATTCATAGTATGAGTAATTTTGCCAAATTAAATATTTGCAATTTATTAACAGGCTTACCATGATCCTATTACTCATAATTCTCAACATATTCTACAAATATTTGAGATATCCTTGCGGATCTATGAATAAGCATTCCATCATCTTGAGATTCAACATTAACATGTTTAATCCTCATTATGATTTTGCTAGTGTATTTAGAAGATCATGTATCTTGTAATTTTATCTTTTCAAGATAAAACTCCCACTTGCCTTTTGCAATTTATAGCTAAACTATAAATTCTTAGCCAATAAAGCAACACAACTTGTTCTCTTTTGGGACTTTACAAATACATATTGACAGTTCCTAACCTTAATTTGTTAATAGCCTACTCACAAGTAGTTTAACAAATTCTGAACTTCAATTTTTAAGACTTAATGTGATTGATCACATTCCATATTAAATGGTGTCTTATTAATCTTCTAGGTTGGAGTCAAATTGAGTATTTTCAATCCATACTCTATTTTCTAACTTTGATATCTTTTAGGAAGAATAGAAGATATAGTTATCTCAAATCAAACAATATAACAAGAGTTTGATTTTCCTAACTGAGCATACCATAAGCACTATGTATTCCATTAATATTAATATTGTAAGTTAATCTTACAATATGTGAGATAAATATATTTCGTTTTGGCTTACCTATTTACCATCTAAATCAAGTTAATGGTAAAATAGAATTTCCAAGCCAATTGCATGCTTTATAACATAAGTACTTCTAATCAAGTCACTTCATGTCTATGTCTTACCAAGAAGACATAACTGTTATAATCCCAATCTACGTTATAAGTCATTAATCAACTCAATGACTCCTTGTATATGTCTTAATTAAAAAAACATAACAAGTTAACGTCTTACTTTATTATAAGTCTTATACCAATAAAAGACTTCATATTCATATCTTTATGCTAAAATATAAATATGCATAACTAAAGTAATCATGAACACCACAACTTGGTTTCAATAGTTTTTCAAGTTAATTTATTACTTCATTTATTTATGTCATTCCAAGAATACATAAACATTCAAATTTTGAAGTAGTATAAGATTACTTCAATTATTTATGTCATTACAACAATACATAAATATTCACATTAGAAGTAGTCTTATTATCATATTGACACTTGTTCTAATAGTTATCTAATTTAGGAACTTGCAACTTTAACATAGTTTCATTACATCAGCTTAGGCTGCTAGTAATGAAAGTATGTAATTTGCCTTGTCATTAATATCTATTATCAAGTATACACTGATGCTAGATATTTACTTCAAGTGTTCTATAACTAGAATGTGAATAAACCACATTAGAACATTGATCTCTTACCTTACAGTCAAGAGAACCCTATAAACCATATTCCATTATGTTGTTGCTTGCACACAATAAAGATTTCTCCCACTTGTGCATGGAACAACACCATGTATCAGATAAACAACACGTCAATCGTTTGCTTATGTGACCTATATGATTTGTGTCATAGATATAAGTAGATATAGAAGCACCTTGTCTAGTAAGGAAACGTACACGACTATCCTTAATACCACAAGTGTCTATAATTGGAAAGTATTTATCTCAAGAGTTCTAGAGATAATCTGGGTAACTACCAAGATGTCAAGACTTGTAGCTCCCACTGAATTAAAGATCACTACATGAACTCATTATTCAGTAATTACAACACAATGCTCCCACTGGATTTGACAACATTGTAAGTGTTGCGTAACCAGTAAAAGCAAATAGCGTGCTGTTTACTTTCCTACACCTTTGAGGGATCCCTTACGTAACACTACTAAGGTACTCAAAGAATGTATTCTACTTTGTCAATGATGGAATATCCATCAATGCAATTAACTTGAAAGAATTGGGTATGCAATTTCTTCCTTAATTAGGTCTACTATTCTCATCATGGTATGTAGCACCTTTAAATGGTTAATGCACAACAACTAGATCAAACATTTTAGTTTGCCTTTTACTAATTATGCGGTAATTAGTCTAGCTTCTAATTTAATAACTCCTATACGTGCAATTTCTTAAAAATTCGCCATGAGTTATTTCTTAGAATATAGACAATTCCAATTTTCCTATTATACCTTTCTCAATCATGAAAAGGAATAGGATTAAGTCTTACTCTTCACACGGAAAGTAGACTCGGTTTATTCTTTTCAGTAAAAATTGACTCTATCCAAACCCCTCCGGGTGTGGATCAATTTACTACTAAAAGAATGTCCCACGTTTACGGTTTTAACGTTGCATTAAATACACTAAATGAATTTTCAAAATTCAATTTTAGTATTTTCGATAATAACTTTTCAAGAAAATTAAACACCCACGGTAAATAAATTTAACCATTTAATTTTCATGGAAAATTAGGATCCAAATTGACGTCGTTTCATTACATCAGCTTTGGCTGCTAGCAATGAAAGTACTCAATAAGGTACGGGTCAAACCCAATTGCCAATATCCAATTGCAATTCCTAGAATCATGGGACTTACATATTAGGCCAACCTCAGTTGCAAATGTAAGCATGTTTCATCCCAAATCTTTATGCCTTGACGCCGTTCCATTACATCAGCTTTGGCTGCTAGTAATGAAAATGCTCAATTAAGTTAACCAACTTAAGAAACTGTAAATTGACGTGGTTTCATCACATCAGCTTTGGCTGCTAGCAATGAAAGTACTCAATTTACCCTTAGCCAACCATCCTTTGAACATTACATTCAGCTTTGGCTGCTAGTAATGTAGGATGAAACCTTAGGTGTTTTCGCTTCAGTTGGATGGCATATTAGTTAAATTTAAGGGTATTAAATATTTGATGTGTGTGTGGAAAACTAGAAGGGGTGGTTGAATAGTTTTACATCTTTTTAATTTTATTTTGAAAACTTTATTTACTTTTAAAAACTTAGATTTGAGTTTATGTGAAAAATAATACTTGAACAAAATTATTAATTATATGTGTATCCTTTTAGATTAGTTATAAGAGTTTTGTTTTTATGAATGGAGTTCTAAATTGATCTTATGTGAAATCAACTTCTAAATAATACTAACAATTATATATGCATATGTATATGAAAGTAATGACGATATAAATAAAGAAGTAAGTAAGAGATGGAAAGATCAAACAGAGACACGAGGGATTTATAGTGGTTCGGCTACAAGGACACCTTCCTTGCCCTACTCCACTCCCCGAGCACCTAGCTCGAGAGTTTTCTTCACTACTTCAACAAGCACCCTTATGGCGGAGAAAACCTTACACAACTTTCGCTTACACCGGTTTAACGACACAAAGCTAAATGTCGAGTTCTAATAGTAGCTAGAACCAATCTCACGACTTCAATCACAACTTCTTCACAATCTCTTCACGACTTCTTCACAACTTCTTCACTATGGTTTCACAACTTCTTCACGATCTCTTCATGATTTCTTCACAACTTCTTCACTATGGCTTCACAACTTCTTCACGATCTCTTCATGACTTCTTCACTATGGGTTCACAACTTCTTCACGACTACTCACGACTACTACACACCACAACTACTTCAAAACTATACACTACTTCATCACTTCCTAATACTACTTCTTCACGTCTCTACTTCTTCACACATTTGCTATACTTCTTACACACCTTGTATTTCTTTACTCCTTAGCAACTTCTACTTCTTCACTATCTTACGACTTCTTTACGATGGCTTCACCATTTCTTCACACCACAACTACTTCTCCACTTTACAATACTTCTACTCTACTTCTTTACAACACAACTACTCATACACCTTCTTCACTACTTATACACTACACAAATCTAATCACTTATGTTCACACCTAATATACACACCTTATTACACAAATGAATGAATGATTTGCAAAGTATATTAAACTAACAACTTAGGTAACAAGATGATACTTAAGTTGTAATACTTCTAGTCTTGATTGATAGATGATGAAGCGAAAAGTGTACCGCTTTTAAGGGGTCATTTAAGCCCTAAATCGTATTTATTTGATCAAATATTGCCCTAAATCGTTCCTTTTGTCATTTTAGGTACTTTTGAGGAGAAATCTGGAAAAGGAGGCATTTTGGACGTTTTTGGAGCATTAAAGTGAAGAAAACGGCAAAGTCTCAAAAATCGGCTAAAAGTTACTCTTGACGGCGTCAAGATTTACTCTAGACGGCGTCATGCTTTGGCAAGAAAAGTTGGACGTGAAATTTACTCATGATAAGCCAGTGAAAATAGCATGTGAATTCTGACGGCGTCACGCTTTAACTTGATCAAGGGCGTCACGGCTTAAATCATAAGGGGACGGCGTCACGTTCATGGTTCGACGGCGTCAGGCCTTGATAAGCCAGAATGGATTTTTGAAGAGCTAAAGAGGGACGGCGTCAAGAAGGTCATCCGGGAACCCTAAAAGCGGCGAGGTGACGGCGTCACACTCCATAAGGTGACGCCGTCAGATCCAAAAATCTATATATAGTTTTCTAATCTTTTGTCATTAAGGAGAGCTTAGTGTGTGGAATTTTGGGATAAAACCCTAGGACGAATTCAGCTACTTTTTCAGGGCTTTTTGCCTTGAGATCTTCCATGTTTCATTGAAAGATAAGTTATCAATTAATCATTCAATATGTCTATGTGTTGTTTGATTCTATCTTATTCTTGTCTTTTGTTTAACATGTTAGGCTAAATTTATCTTGTGTTTGCTTAGATCTAATGAAACTTAGCTATTGATTATTGGTTGTTAGTGTGTTATTAGTTGTATTGGATGATTGTTTATCTATGTTAGGCTTAAGAAAACTGGCTAACTTCCTATTCGGTAACTTGCTTGAACGTCTTAAGAAACATGAACCAAATGCGTACTAAAGGTTTTTATGGTTGTATTTAATGCACAAGCGAATTCTAGTGATCCCATGTTAGGAGCTTCCTAGCCGGCTTGACATAGGAGTGAAGTAGGAGCTTGTAGAGTTGGGGAAGTAAGTACGCCACCCCACGAATGGTATTAAGGAATACACCCGTCATCCACGCAACTAATACACACTAATTAACCGGTAAAAGGTAGTTAGGGAGTAAGGAAATCTAAGTAAACACATTTCTCCACACTAAGTTTCTCACCACATTTTATTTTCAGTTATTTATTTTATTTGCATTCGTAGTAAATTGGGTTAGTTGACTAGCAACTAATTCCGCCCACTCCTTCAAAACCGAGATTTTATTTGCTTTCATAAAATTATAAAAACATAAAAAAGAATCTTCCTCAACCCTTAGACCTAATTAGAGTAGCCTTTCATACCTAACGAACACTATTCCCTGTGGAGAACGATCAATCCCCCGTACTTACCACTACACTATACTACATCGGTCAGGTACACTGCCTGGTGGGGTTGTAAGCCTCTTGAGATCCCTCGAGAGGTAAAACCTGTTGTAAGGTTACAAAACCACGCAATCAAGTTTTTGGCGCCGCTGCCGGGGAATAGTTATTGTTTAGGTTGAATTTTTATTTCTATTAGGTCTACTCACTAGATTCCTTTCTAGTGAGATTTTTATTTTATTTTTATAGGTTTTCTTTAGTCTATCTTTTTCTTTGTGTGTTTGTTCGTAATTTCCATTGACTCTTCCGTTCACCATTATGGAGTACGCGAATCCACCATACCACCAACCACAAAGGCCATTCTACCCTATTGACATCTCGAATTTCAAACAATATCGAGATGAACCCATATATGATGCATGGACTCGTTTTAGAAATTTACTCCAAAAATTCCCTCATCATAGTTTCGCTTTAGCATCCCTAACCCGAACCTTTTACTATCGTGTTGGCCAATATGACCAAATGCGCATTGAGGATTTTGCCAATGGGGACTTTAGGGAATTATGTGCTGAAGAAGCATGGGATGCCATAGAAGATTGTGCCCAATATTATTATAGGGTAGACAACCCAACAAACGTTAGTACAAGTCAATTGAATATAAATTTCCTGGATCAAGAAACAAGTTTGTTTGGGGATGAATACATTAGTGTTGAGATACCTAAGTGGTTGTCATGTAATGCCATAGTACAAAACAAACACATAGGTGACCTTGATGTGATGGAGGATTTAGCTGAGCATGATCTCATTGATCAAAAAGACCTAGGTTTTGTGATTGATGACGTCGAATCTCAAGAAACACATGATGAATCTTTTAGGCAGTTTGAATATAGCAGTCAGAGTATTGAGGATGATCCGTATGATTTGGACATAGAAGTTGAAATGCCTAGAGAAGCACTTGAGATACTTGGGAAAATGTTAGGGTTAGATCCTACTAAAACGCATGATGAGGATATAGGTGAGCTTGACGTAAGGAATGATGAGGTAAGTAACATAAGCCCACCAAGTGCCCCACAAGTCCTACCATCATTTGAGGCACATACACCGCCCGTGACTTACCCGAAAGAAGTAGAAGAGACTATAGGAACCCCAATAGAGGTAGAACCTTTGAACGAAACAAAACTAGAAGAAATAGGTTTGAATACTTGTAGTCATAACCTTTATTTTAGTTCTATGGAAGTTCCTAGTTTTGATGAACCGGAGCCTAAACCAAAACCGTTACCTAATCTTCCATCCTTAGATGTGAACTTAGGAATTGAATTAGGTCCCGATCCACCCATCAAACCATGTAGTCCGGGTAATGTTAAGATTAAGGTAGTAGACATTAAGCCTTATAGTGAGGAAGACAATATAGGAGTGAAAAATGACCTTACATGTCTACATCACCCATGCATGATTGATCATAAGAAACATTATGGGTTTAAACCGGGTCTATTGGGTCAAGATGGATTCCCAACTAGGAGTCTCTCGAAGTTGTTAGAAAATGATCCCTTTTTAGGAGAACACTTTAACTCACCCATTGACCAAAGTGAACTAGGTAAGGTTATGATGAAAGGAGCACACCCCTTTGAGCATATAATTCATCCACCACTCTTTCCTCACGTGGCATACTCCTACCGAGCTGGTGTGTATCGCTACTATCACCCGCACTTAATCCTAAGTGTAGGGAAAACCTCTCCTTTATCCATTAAATAAGGGTAGAGTCAGGCTCATGACTCGAACAAAAACAAGCGCTTCTTGGGAGGCAACCCAAGCTTTATTTGCTTTATTTGTTTTATTGTTTGTTTATTTAATTTTATTTGTTTCCGTATGCATTTCTTATTCTTTTTGTTTACTGTTCATGTCTCAAATATAAATTGTGAAAATGCTTTATTTTGTTTTTAACTTCGTCTTAACTACATATAAAGGTATTTTGCAAAAGATAAGTGTAAGGGAAATCCAAATTTGTTTTTAAGAACAAGATTGAACATGAACGATAACAATGAGATATAAGCATGCATATTAGTATTTGTTTGAGTCAAATGCTTGTATCGAGTCATAATGATGTTTTGCAGGATTTCCAGGAAGTAAGGTAAAGGTTTTTCCAGAAATTTTCCGGAAACTAAAAATGAAAATTTTTGTCAGGTCATTTCTGACGGCGTCAGGGGTTATAACCTGACGGCGTCAGATTTAATTTTCAGAAATTTTTGAAAGTTTGTTTTTAAAAAAGTTTTTATTAAAATCTCCAACTTATAATCTCCAGGAATCTGCAAAATTATCATTCCACAAGCATTATATCCTTATATATAGATCTTTCCCGCCGATGTTATGCAGGTTTTCGTGTTTGTTTTCTCAGGTTTAACAGGTTATTTTGGACAAGGAGATGTTTATGGAATCAAGCTTATGGCGATGCATTAGTCATGAAGCTTCAACATTCTCTTTGGAGGAAGATCTAACCGTGTAATTTCATTATCCACCGAGCGAATCAGGGGAGTATTTGATTTCATTCTTTTACTTTTTGCTTGTACATCTTATTATTTGAACATTGGGGACAATGTTCATCTTAAGTGTAAGGGGAGGGTAAAAGTACGATTTTAGAGAATACAATTGCGCTTGATTTTTGTTTGTTTAATAGTAGATGTGTAATAAAACTGAGAGAAATACTTGTTAAGGTAATTTTATTGCCAAATTTAAAATTTTTTACAACATATAGGAGTGAAACTTTGATCTTAATGAGCGTCTCACGGATAGGAGTTATATGACTAGCACAAAAAACCGTACCACTAAAAAATTTTCCACCCCCAAATATGTGAGGTTCGCCCCTAGAATTGGTAGGAAAAGCATTTATGCTATGATGTGTGTACCGGTAGCACTTAGATTCTAGAACTTGCGTTAGGACCATTCCGAGGCCACAAGTGAGACTACATTCGTGTAGTTAGATTTACTACATGATAAGAGGCATTAGGATTAACCCATTGTTTTACACCTGTGTTTTTGTTATAATTACGTTGGCTACATTGGTCAAGTAATTCTCCCACACCCTTTGCGTTGTACTCATTTTTAGTACACGATACCCTAGTACACCCCTCAGAGCCTATCTTTTCGTTTCGACCTTTAAGCATTTTACTTAAAGGAAGAATTTGTTACACCCCACTAAAATGTACACCCAAATCGCCTTAGCCTACCTTGTATGCACTCATCTTTAGTGCATTATTGTGACAACATTTGTTTAAACCCCAAGTTAATTATCTAATTGATTACATGGTTGCTAAGTCGAGTCATATCCTTGTACATATTGTTTTGGGATGATTGGGACTCATGGGTAAAGTACTAGTGTAATGGAGTAATGGGGAAGAACATCATTTATTACCCCCATATGTGCTAAATATTTTAAAAGTACTCCAAGTTTTTCAATTATCTTAATTCGAGTCATTAGAATAGTTATTTGTAAAGTAATGTAAAAATTCAAGTGTAAGGGGAATGCAACGCCCCTATGATGTATTATTTTGGATGGTAGGGCAAGAGTGTATGCAAAAAAAAAAAAAAAAAAAAAAAAAAAAAAAAAAAAAAAAAAAATCGAAAAAATCAAGAAAAATACAAAAAAATGAGAAAAAGAAAAAGTAGAAAAAACATCCGGACTACCATCCCGTTTCATTTTATTTTATTTTATGTTTTTGTTATTTTGTTTTTAGCTTAAGATCGAGTCGAGTCTTGGCTTAGCAACATTGTATAGTACATGTAATTAATCAAGATCTTTAACTCGCCACCAGTAAAATATCCTTTATCCAACAAAACCGTGTTTTCCTTTTCTTTACACCTAACGTTATAACCCGTTTAAAAGCCCTCTTTGATAGTTTATCTTAGGTGCTTACGCCTAGTGGAGGAGGTTTTCGATCCTTTCCCAAGCCTATGGTAATCTATTTGCTATGACAAGTAGTGAGAGATATTATCCGTTTTCATTTATGAGATTTATTTTGATGACACTTGAGAGATGTGAGTATCTAAACACTACTTGTGAGGTGCTAGTTTGTAATCTCCGTGCTTATTATGACTGAAGTGGAACGAATATTTGTTGTAATTACTTTTATGTTTGCATTAAATGACCCCTAACTTGTATTTTGATTAGAATAAAAGCGCATTTGCTTGAGGACAAGCAAATCTCAAGTGTAAGGGTATTTGATGAAGCGAAAAGTGTACCGCTTTTAAGGGGTCATTTAAGCCCTAAATCGTATTTATTTGATCAAATATTGCCCTAAATCGTTCCTTTTGTCATTTTAGGTACTTTTGAGGAGAAATCTGGAAAAGGAGGCATTTTGGACGTTTTTGGAGCATTAAAGTGAAGAAAACGGCAAAGTCTCAAAAATCGGCTAAAAGTTACTCTTGACGGCGTCAAGATTTACTCTAGACGGCGTCATGCTTTGGCAAGAAAAGTTGGACGTGAAATTTACTCATGATAAGCCAGTGAAAATAGCATGTGAATTCTGACGGCGTCACGCTTTAACTTGATCAAGGGCGTCACGGCTTAAATCATAAGGGGACGGCGTCACGTTCATGGTTCGACGGCGTCAGGCCTTGATAAGCCAGAATGGATTTTTGAAGAGCTAAAGAGGGACGGCGTCAAGAAGGTCATCCGGGAACCCTAAAAGCGGCGAGGTGACGGCGTCACACTCCATAAGGTGACGCCGTCAGATCCAAAAATCTATATATAGTTTTCTAATCTTTTGTCATTAAGGAGAGCTTAGTGTGTGGAATTTTGGGATAAAACCCTAGGACGAATTCAGCTACTTTTTCAGGGCTTTTTGCCTTGAGATCTTCCATGTTTCATTGAAAGATAAGTTATCAATTAATCATTCAATATGTCTATGTGTTGTTTGATTCTATCTTATTCTTGTCTTTTGTTTAACATGTTAGGCTAAATTTATCTTGTGTTTGCTTAGATCTAATGAAACTTAGCTATTGATTATTGGTTGTTAGTGTGTTATTAGTTGTATTGGATGATTGTTTATCTATGTTAGGCTTAAGAAAACTGGCTAACTTCCTATTCGGTAACTTGCTTGAACGTCTTAAGAAACATGAACCAAATGCGTACTAAAGGTTTTTATGGTTGTATTTAATGCACAAGCGAATTCTAGTGATCCCATGTTAGGAGCTTCCTAGCCGGCTCGACATAGGAGTGAAGTAGGAGCTTGTAGAGTTGGGGAAGTAAGTACGCCACCCCACGAATGGTATTAAGGAATACACCCGTCATCCACGCAACTAATACACACTAATTAACCGGTAAAAGGTAGTTAGGGAGTAAGGAAATCTAAGTAAACACATTTCTCCACACATAAGTTTCTCACCACATTTTATTTTCAGTTATTTATTTTATTTGCATTCGTAGTAAATTGGGTTAGTTGACTAGCAACTAATTCCGCCCACTCCTTCAAAACCGAGATTTTATTTGCTTTCATAAAATTATAAAAACATAAAAAAGAATCTTCCTCAACCCTTAGACCTAATTAGAGTAGCCTTTCATACCTAACGAACACTATTCCCTGTGGAGAACGATCAATCCCCCGTACTTACCACTACACTATACTACATCGGTCAGGTACACTGCCTGGTGGGGTTGTAAGCCTCTTGAGATCCCTCGAGAGGTAAAACCTGTTGTAAGGTTACAAAACCACGCAAGTATTCTTCTCTTTGCACTTGGATGATTGAAGCTTGAATCACTTGGAAACAAAAGCTTAAGATTATATGATCAAAGGATTTAGGAAGATATAAGAAGAGATTTAGAACAGAAGGTTTGGGGTGCAAGAGGTGAGGTAAAAGTCCAGGATTAGTCCAGTATTTATAGGCAAAAATTGACAGCTGGAGGAGCGGGGCGGAGGGGGGGTCCCCTTAAATAGGGGGCCGGTCCCTTTAATAATCAAGGGGGCCGCCCCCATAACCGTTGCCCAGCTTTGTCTTTTTGTGGGGTTAGGTTTTTCTGAAACATTTTTGCCATTTTTGGTTGAAAATTTGAATTCATAAATTTATAATAGATTAAACATTTTTATTTAATACCAAAAATGATTTTCTAAAAGATATAAAATGTTTGTGTCATTTTATAAAAAATCAAGTGATTAAGAAAATGTTCCTTTGATCATATAATGCATTATGCATTTGTTTATTCATACCTTAAGTGATTAAGTTATAGAAGTGAATATTTACAACTAAATACTTGTTTATTTAATAAGTTTATGTTTAATGAGTTTACATTTTGTGATTATCAAAACATAGAGATATCAAGAAGTATTAATAATGTTTTTAGGCCTTATTTATATCAACAATCTCCCCCTTTTTGATGATTACAAAACTTAAATTCATTAAATTAAAAATTAATTTTAAGACAAGTATTTATTTAGTAAGTTTATATTCACTTCTCCCCCTTTTTGTAGAATCAAAAAGGTTATGCCGACTAGATTTAGATACGAAATTTGTCGGAATGAGAGCTCCCCCTTGATGTGTACTCCCCCTCGTTCGAGGGCACCAAGGAATTGAGATATGGAATACTTGCAAGAAAAATATTAGAAGCACAAGCATATATGTAGCATAGCATGAAAAATAAGAGCAACAGGCATAGCAATCAAATATTAAGGACATGAAACAAAACATATATTAATTCAAAATGATCATGTGAAAAACATAATCATTGATACAACATTTATTAGGCTTAGAGCATACAATAAGTAGAAAATTCTAATTTGCCAAAGAGAGCCATCGGACTTGCTTGCAACATAAAAACTTGAACTATTTTGTTTGAGAAACAAGAAATATAAGCATATAGTATGCTTGGATGGTTGATGGTGGAGTATTTGGAATGGAGGTGGTTGAGTGAGGGTGAGAATTTTGGATTAATGGAGGTATGTTTTTGGGTGCATAGATGTTGGAGAGTTTGGTGGTGGAGAGTTTGGAGCGGAACATGTTGATTGAGGGTTTTGATGTTGTTCAAGTGAGGGTGTTGGATGAGATCTAGTGAGAAGATACTCAATCCAAGTGAAGTGCTCATTCAATGCAATTGTTTATTTTTGGAGAAAGATGCAACAAGGACAATTGTTGACATGTTTCTCAACTTGACTCAAGTTGTGGGGTGATGAGGGAGAGCTAGATGGAGGTTGATCTAAGTTGCGTTGAGCAAGGTGTAGGGCAAGAAGAGCACTAAGCTCATGGGCTTCCTTGAGTTCTTCAATGAACTTCAAGTGTTCGGAGGAAGGTGATGATGGTGGAGTGTGGTTGTTATTTGGGATGGATGTTTGGACATGCAACATAGGAGTAACATGTGAGTTGGTAGGAGGTGGTGGTGATACTCTTGGTGGTGGAGACATTTGTGAGCTTGGGTAATCATGAGTGGATGAGGATGGAGATATGGAAGAAGAGTATATTCCAAGAGTGGTGAGTGTTTTGGATGGTGCATTGGTGGGTTGAGCAAGATGTGGGGTGGTGTGAATGAGATTGGGATTATTGTTTTGGGATTGATCATGCTCTTCATATGAATTATATGGGTAAGATGAAGGTGTTTTTTTGGGAGCAAGGGTGGATGATTGGTTATGTTTGTGAAAGGGTTCATTAGGGTGAGCATGAGGCTTAGGTGTTGGTTGATTTTGAACAACATCATTTGTTGAGTTGGTGTTATGACAAGTGTCAAGCTTTCTTCTCCAAACGGGTCTTACGGAGATTTTAGCAACTCTTGAAGGCTTGGATCTTGGGTTGTTAGGAGATGACATGTTTGGATGAATGAGCACTAATGATGGAGAAGGGTATTTATAGTGTAAGAATGGTGTGGTTGAGGAAGGTGAATTTTGGTGGGTGGTTTAGGACAAAATATGTTTGTGAATTTTGGGAAGTGTAGGATGAAATGGGCTAAAAAGTGAAAAAGAAAACAGTGCTCCCCGACCATCAGATGGCCGGTCCCCTTAATTAAGGGGCCGGTCCCCTTAAATATTAAGGGGGCCGCCTAATGAATTAAGGGGGCCGCCCATCTGCTGATTCCCAGGTTACCAAAAATGGGTTTTTGGCAGAAAATTGTAGAAAAGGTTGTGTTTTTGGGTTTAGTTTCAAGCAAGTCCAACTCTTTGAGGCAATTTAGCATTTAATAACTTATGTATGCAAAGCATATTTATTAAAGACATTAAGCATTTATATCTAGCATGCAACCTACTCATTAAGCAAGTAAAATACATCTATATATATATATGGACAAGAAAAATAATACATAACACCAAGTAATACATAATATCATTTTTAGGAAGATTAATAAGCTAGTTAATTAATCCTAATGAGTGTTTATGTGCAAAGGAATGGGGAGTTGTGATAGCATGAACTTCTAGACTTGTACCAAGCGAGATCTTAATGGGTAAACCATGATTTTTCAGATTCGATTTAGTTCACTTATAAATGTCATATACACAAGTATAGATGACAGATATGAGATCACCATGCATGATTTAAATAAGTGTTTTTAGCATTATTCAAAAATGTTTGAGAGTGGGTTTTTATGTGGATGTGAAAATGATTTTAACAAAATAGATTTGGTTTTATTTCAAAATGTTTTTATGAGGAAAGAAAACAAAATTTTCCAACCTTTGGCTTTGATAAACACATAATTATGGACGAAAGTTGGGAAGAAATGAGGGATGGTAAAACATGTTAAGTAGAAAGGTGGCATAATCTTTTGAAAAATCATTTTTCCAAAATGTGAAGTTTTTGCTTATAAAAAAAATACCATTAATCATAGATTAAAAAAAATGGTTGTAAAAGATCTCATGCTCAAGGGAGTTGGTTAAGGCTATTGTCACATGCTACCCCTTTCTACATATTCTATGATCATAAGGAAGTGATGACTAGATTCTATATGTTTGATGCAAGAATGAGATATATGCTTATATGACTCCTTTGATTACGCACATTATCTTCCTTAATGCCATAGTCTGTAAGAGTTTGCTTCATCCATAGGTTATATTGTGATATATCTAATCCTAATTCTATGTTGATAATTAATCTACTTTACTTGCTTCATCTACATGAGTTTTCTACTAGTGGACATAGAAGATTTCTGTATTAAATTTGAGAAGGCTAGATGAAGAATGAGTTCGATAGTGAGCACTACATTTAATACTTAGATGGCTAACTAAAGGGTTTCTAGTTTATTAAATCATAAATCGGCTATAACTAAAAGTGAAAAGGCAATGCAACCTATCAAACTAAGCATATCCTATGGCAATGACTTATAAGACTATGTATAAAGTAACTACTCATGAAATTTAAAAAGAGAACGTACCTTATGTCCAGCTTTTCTTCGCAATATCCAGGATGGTAAGCGAAGTTGTGAATGATGGATGAGTCTTCAAGATAACCGAGGTATAAAAGTATATCATAGCAAGCTTCTAACGCCTTATAGGACCAAAGCGACTTGACCCGAACATGTCTTGTACTTGAATCATTTGATGTCTTAACCTTGATACATATAACTTCTTTTGTTGAGACTTTCACATCTTCATTGCAACCACATCATGCTTTTTCAACAAGTACTTTTTGATTTTGATTTGTAGATTTCTCAAAATTTCCGATTAAGTAGTAGAGATATCTTCATTGATTCTCCAATAGCCGCACCATTAATATTCCACTACCTCATTAGCTATTTCTTGAGATGAATTATCATGTGAGATATTGAGTGTGATTCAAGATTAGATAATCCATTTGTCTTCACGCGCGCGTTTCGAATGTGATTAGGTTAACGTAAGATTGAGTTTCTTTCCTTTGTGCGTTTATCACCTAATCAAGTAAAACAGCTTGGTACCCGGATTCTTATGGGTCCGAGATGGTTAGTTGATGACACCCATTGCATTTGTATGCACATGGTGAGGATGTCGCCAAGAAGTACAAGAATTCCTTAACAGTTTGTTTTAATGTACAAACAATGGATTTCTTGACTTATATTGTTTATAATCATTGTAAATAACCTTATTTCTAAATTGTTCTACTAGGTTTTACAAATATAATTTGTTTTGATTTACTTGTTGATGAGTTATCCGAACTAAATCCTAAACCGGTTTTATCTTCGAATGGCTTTTGACAACTTAGTAGGTATTTAAGAGATTTGGAGCTTTCTTAAAATTTAGCTAATATTTTTGCTCTTTCATTTAATCTTTTAATTTCATGTTTATATTCTTGACATGTTTTGCATTCTAAATCAATTTCAATATTACTTTCAAGTCTAGACATTTTATCTTCTATAATTATTTCTTTTTCAAAATTGCTTTAAAAAATTTCTAATGATTCATGTTTAGAAATGGTTTTTAGATCTATGTTGCAAAAATATTTAAAATCATTTTCTAATTTTGAAAATTCTAAAATGAATTGATCATAGCAAAAATGTTCGGTTTCGGATTGTACCTTATTTGGAGTTTTATCTAATTTGCATTCTTCACATACCGGATAGTGATGAACTCAAATAAGTACATTTTATTACTATCATTTATCCTATTAATTTGACTTGTTTTACTATATTATGTATGAGGATTGATACTTAATCGTTTACTTTTGTAATTCTCAGGTAAAAACAAGCATTTGGTGAAACTTAGCGATTTTGGACTGATTATGGAGCAAAACATGCATAATGTGAAGAGTCTACTGAAATGAAGAAGATCAAGACTAATCTGCTCCAGATGCGCCGCATCTCACTCATGACATGCGCCGCATCTCTATCAAGATATCACCAGATACGATCCAAGATACAAGAGGACATGCGCCGCATCTAATCATGGAGTTACGCCGCATCTTCTGGCGGTGTACGAATATTCCTGAATATTATAATCTTGGACCCCACGCGAAGTTAAGTACATGCGCCGCATCTATTCCTTAGATGCGCCGCATCTTCCCTCAGACAGAAACTATAAATACCCCAAGACCAGACGAATTTCGTAGGCATTATATAAGTTTCGAAGACCGAACAGAAGAACAAAAGGACGAATTCAGTTAAGGAGGCAGCACAAGACACACCCAAATCAAAGATACAAGAGCTGTAAGAAGGTGCTGCATGTGTTTAATTCATTAAGTAGTTTTGTTTTATTGTGTTAGCAAACTTTAATTCATCAGGATTGGTGGCTTGTGTAATGTGACAACGAAAGATTGCACTCCCTTTAATACTTGCTTTTCCATCAATTAAAGTTTATATGTTGATGTCTTTGGTTACTACTTATTAGTGCATTGATAACCTCTGTGTCTATTAGTGGCTTGCGGGCATTTGACTGCGGGACATAATGTGGCTCCCACGGTTATTACTAAATTGATCACTTAGGAATAACTTTTAGACATAAGTAATCATTAAGGGTTTACTCGCCGATAAGAATAGGACCAACGAGAAAGGGTTAATTACATACACTTCATATAAAGCTATCAATAAAACAAGTGACAATCTACTTAATCATAAGGACAACCCTCTTATTGTCTCAAGTATCTATCTGTGTACGTGTGTGCTACTTGCTGATTCGTGCCTATTGGTTTATTTTATTATTTAATTGCAAACAAATCGTGCCAGTCTCTCAGGCTGAAACCCCCTTGCGTTAGGATATTAAAATACTGATTAGAATAACGAGATAATACGTTCCACTCTTAGTGATCGACACTCTACTTACCATTATCTTCATACTGACAGGGTACACTGCTCGTTAAGTGTGTGTGTTATTGATAAGTCGGCTAAATATAAATTTAAAACTTGAGTAGGCATTAAAACTGCCAAAACTTTACTCCAACGCACGCCCATCAAGTTTTTGGCGCCGCTGCCGGGGAGTGAATTGTTATTATCTGTTAATTTGATTAGTATTTTAATTAGGTTTTTCTTTTTATTAGATTAATTGCATCATTGTATTATTTTGCATATTTGTTGTACTGTGTGTTATTTGTTTTGTGTTATTTGTTTGCTTTATTTGTTTTTATTTTTGTGTGTTTTTATTTTTGTTTTTATTTTTCGTATTTTTCTGTTCTGCTATCGTTGTACTGTGCTAAATCAAACGATACGGCGCATCTGATATCTCAGATACGGCGTATTGCGTTTAATTTTTAAAAATACAACGCGTTTAATTAATTCGATACGACGCATCTTTTCCCCAAGATACGGCGTATCTGTTTTTAATAAGAAATTTTTCTAAGCGATAAAGTAATACGACGCATCTGCTTTTGCAGATACGGCGTATCTGTTTTTGATAAAAAAAAATTTCTAAACGTTAACGCCATACGACGCATCTGCTTTCGTAGATACGGCGTATCTATTATTTTAATTAAAAACAGTTTGCGAATTATTAAACAGATACGGCGTATCGATCTTTGTCGATACGGCGCATCTTACTGAATCAAAAATCGATATTTATTTTTAAACGTAACGAAAATACGGCGCATTAACTTTCGTTAACACGACGCATTTAATTTTAATTAGATAAGCTGATTTTTGATTAATTAATTCGATACGGCGCATTCAAAATTCTAAGTGGCGTATCTATTTTCTGAATAAAGTCTGATTAAATTTTAACGTATTAAGATACGGCGTATCCAATTCTTTGGATACGGCGCATCGTCTGCAGATATCAGTTACTTTAATTTTTCGTATTCCGTTTTCGTTATTAATTATCTGATATATTACTTACTCGAGCATACCCTACTGATATTTTTTGTGTTGATTTCAGGAAGTGCATGACCAGGAGTTCTACGAAGAACTTGATTCAACCTTTCGAAGATCCTGAACGAGCCCTGCATTCGCTTAAAAGGCTTTTCAACACAAGAAGCTTTGATCTTTCAAGTTCACTCGAGCTTGATTACTTTTCTGAAGAAAAAGAGGAAGTTGAAACAGAAACAATGGGCGAAAACACTACTATGGAGGAATACATGAACAGCACCCGTGCTGATTACACTTCAGGAGTTGCTAGACCAAAGTTTGATGATAAGTCAAAATTTGAGTTGAAGGGTCAATTTCTCAAAGAACTAAGAGAGAATGCTTTCAGTGGGACGGAACATGAGGATGCTAATGAGCATGTTGAAAAGGTCCTGGAGATTAAAGATTTGTTTACTTCAGAAGGAGTCACTGACGATCAGATCATGCTAAGAATCTTTCCAATCTCGCTAAAAGGAGCTGCTAACAAGTGGCTAAGGAATGAACCTGCTAGTTCAATCACTACATGGGGAGATTTGAAGAGCAAATTCCTGAAGAGATATTGCCCACCTGCTAAGACTGCTAAAAAGATGGAGGCTATCAATAGTTTCAAGCAAGAGCCTGATGAAACCCTTTATCAAGCTTGGGAACGGTTTAAAGATTTATTGATAAAATGTCCTCAACACTATCTAACCCCTATGCAGGAGATAATATTGTTTTATCAAGGACTGGACGTGCCTACAAGACAGATTTTGGATGCTAAGGGAGCCGTACCTCAGATGAGTGCAACTAATGCTAGAAAAGCGATCCAAGAAGCTGCTGATCATTCTCAGAAATGGCACGATGGGACCTCTACTAGATCTAAGAGCAGCACTAATTTTGACGGGATTGCTGCTATTCAAGCTCAATTGGATAAAATTAGTAGAGAGATGAAGAAGCGAGATGAAAGAGCGTATGCTGCCCAAGTTGGATGTGAAAAGTGCGAAGGACCTCACTACACTAAAGATTGCCCGAATAAGAATGAAAGTGAGACGTTTGAAGAAGCATATTACACCCAATTTGGACAACCATTCCGACCTTCGGGAAGATTTAGGGAAGCTAGTCCGGGATTCTATCAAAAGAACAACTTCAATCCCGCTTATCAAGAGAGGAGGCAGACTTTAGACGATACTTTAAAGCAAATTATGGCCGATGCTGCTAAAAGACATGAAGAGAATACTGCTATGATCAAAGAAATCCGAGCTTCAACGGACACTACTACAAGAAATCAAGGAGCTTCGATCAAAGCATTGGAACAGCAAATTGGTCAAATGAGCAAGGTTCTTCAAGAAAGGGGATATGGAAGTTTACCGAGCTCAACTGAAACCAACCCAAGAGATCATGTCAAGGCCATAAGCACCACTGAAGAAGTCACTCCTAATATACCTAGAAGATCGATGAATGGTGATGATGGTGCAGGACCCAAATTTTTCTTTAATTCTTCAATCAGCTTAAGGAGACTACTAAAAGAAAAGACAAAGATTGAAGAGGAGATCAAGGCAACAATGAAAGAAGAGAGCTCTGCAACCGACTTAAATGCCTTGCCTCATAAAGAAAGAGACCCAGGAAGTTTTACTCTACCTTGTTCTATTAATAATATATCTTTCAATAATGTGTTAGCTGACTTAGGAGCTAGTGTTAGTGTTATGCCTCTTAAGACATTCGCTACCCTAGGACTAGGAAAATTAGCACCAACTAAGTTACTTATTGAATTAGCTGATAAAACGGTAAAACGACCTGAAGGGATTGCTAATAATGTACTAGTTAAGATTGAGCAGTTTATTTTTCCCGTAGACTTTGTTATACTAGACATGCCCGAGGATGTTAAGATTCCTTTAATCCTCGGAAGGCCTTTCTTGTCTACTGCCCATGCTAAGATTGATGTGTTTAAGAGAAAAATCTCATTAAGGGTGGGGAATAATAAACTAGTCTATAAATGTCAAGATCCTGTTAAGAGCATAATTAGAGGTGTTTATGTGCTAGGATTAAGAGAGCGTATGGACCTCGATCTTGAAGCTAGACTTATGGGAGAAACATTGATTCAAAACAACTCAACTAATCCTAATCATGAGAACTTTGAGGAATTCATTGACCTTAATGTACCAACCGAACTTAGACGCGATGTTGTTAATGATTCTGATGATGAGTGGTATGATTGTGTAGTAATTAATAAGCGTAGGAGAATAGTTGAGAAAACGAATTTGAACAATGATGTGTTTATTGAACTACCACCCCACCTTGCTTATTTATGCCTACATGATAATAAGAATTTCCCGTCTATCATTTTGTCATCTCTGCCCGAAAGGGACAGGACTTTGTTTATACAGATATTGAAGAAGAACGGCGTGGAAATTAAGGATGAGCAAGGAGTGTTCAATATTACTGAATTGGCGATGAGGGAGCGCGATGTTTCCGACTCCTTCAATGATCGATATTAAAGAGCTGAACGTGAGTCTAACTTGAAGACTCTGGAATAAAGACAAGTGCTTACCGGGAGACAACCCGGATTTATCTTTTAATTTTCTGTTTTCTGTGTCGAGTCAGTCAGGCCCGCACGAAGATACGGCGCATCTCCATTCTGAGATGCGACGCATCTCCTGCAATGGTCATATCCTATTTTATTTTTCTGCATTTTTATTTTCGACTTTAAAACTCTTTATCAGTTTATTTTTAATGCGGCGCATCCCTGGTTAAGGATGCGGCGCATCTTTATTCTGATCCGTATTAATTCCAGGCTCGATATGGCGTATCTTCTTCCATAAGATACGGCGCATCGACTGACCTGATGATTTTCAGTTTTAATTTTTAAGTTTTATTTTTCCTAACTACTAATGTATTATGCAAGTTGAACCTTTCTTATCTTAGGTGTGTTTTAAAGTGTTGGTGGTATTATAGTTTCCTGGATTTCCTGTGGATACATCAAGTATGAAGCTTTAACGTTCTAATCCACAAGAAAGATGATTTTTGCTCTTATACTAATGGAGGATCATACCGAGCAAATCTCAGGGGAGTTTTTCTGTTCTAATTCTTTTATTTTCCAGTTTTTAACCTTTTATACAAACAACGAGGACGTTGTTTAACTTAAGTGGGGGGATTGGAGAATTAGAACACTTAACATTTACTTGTCCTAAACTTTTTCAAAAATTATGCTTAAAATGTGCTTAATATATCAAACTTAAAAAAAAAATTTAGCATGTTTTTGTTTAAGATCTAAGTTGCATAGCTGCACACATGACGTTATTTTCAAAAATTGTGATTTTCCAAAATTCACAAATCTATGAGTGTGCCGGTGACTTGTAAACTTTAGAACTTGGCTTGTATACTATTCGAGACCACCATAATGAGTATTATTTTATATAATTGGAATGACTTGTCTAAATTGGTAAATTTCTAGGATTACACCCAAAATAGCCTATTATATGTTATGTGTTATTAACTAACTACACTGGTTAGTTAACTCCCGTATAAACCCTTTTGTTACTCTCATTTTTAGAGTAAGATACCCCTAGAAAAACCCTCAGAGCCATTCCTTTCGTTTCTTACACCTATGTTTAAAATGTTTCGTTACACCCTTACACCTTAGCCTACCCTGTAGATTATAATCCGTGGTTGGTTAATTGTTATAGGCAGAGTGTGTTTCCTTACATTACCTGTGTTCGCGTGCGTAATTCATTATCTATGGTTAGGTCGGGAAATTGCACAATGCAATTGGAGTGAAAGTAAATATTATATATTTTTGAGTTTATTTTTCGTGTGTTTACTACTTTCACTATTACCGTTATTTCTGAAGTATGAAAAATATAGAAAAATTATCCGGAAAGAAAGTTGTAGTGATGTGGTGAAATTTTACACATCTATGTTTATGTTTCAAGTTAAAAAAAAAAAAAAAAAAAAAAAAAAAAAAAAAAAAAAAAAAGAAAAAAAAAATCGAAAAAATAAGAAAAGAAAAAGAAAGAAAGAAAAGTTGGAAGTTAATTTTAACCAACTTATGTAAAGTTATGTAAGTGGTCGATATCACCACTATTTGTTGTACTATATCTATGGATTGAATGGGAATTGGCAGTTATGGAACACCAATTAAGGTTTATTCTTTGATTAAGATCTTGTTGAGTATAATTCGTGTCTACCTAAAGCGTGTGTTTCAAAGTGTTAAAGCGTGAGTTATTCTATGATATGGGTCTTATTCATGGGATGGTTGGGATAGTGATTAACCACACTTAGGATTTTAATTTATTTGTTTTGTTTATTTTTATTTTTACACCAATTTATATCCCAAATGTTAACCATACCCTTTATTATTCTTTATCCAACCAAACCTTTGATTTATTGAGATTAGGGATTTGAGCAATCTTAAGTATCGTAGTCGTGGATTCGGCTATGTATTTATGATTTTGTCGCCCTTTTTGATATATTATTATTGGTGAAGTTTGGACCTATCTTTAGCCTGTTCGAGTTAAGGATTTGAGCAATTGCAAGTATCGTGTTCGTGGATTCGATCATGTATTTGTGATTTTGTCGCCTTTTCTGGAATTTGAAATCGATAGTGAAAAGAGAATAATTAACCCTTAAGCCTAAAAACCCTTTTTAACCGCTTTAGACTTGTTATTCCTTAGCTTTAGTGGTGGAGATGTGTATATTTGCCAAGCTTATGATAGAATATTCGTCACGACTGGACAGTTAAACGATTAGATTTGCTTTTATCGACTTATTTTATTTTACTTCTAATTCGTTAAGTGTTTAGTTGTGTGATTATGAAATAAACGAATACATGCTTAAATATAAAAATAAATCCTAACATCTTTTAGGATACATTTTCATAAAAGAAATTCTAAGGTTTACTTGGGGACAAGTAAAGTTCAAGTGGGGGGATATTTGATGAACTCAAATAAGTACATTTTATTACTATCATTTATCCTATTAATTTGACTTGTTTTACTATATTATGTATGAGGATTGATACTTAATCGTTTACTTTTGTAATTCTCAGGTAAAAACAAGCATTTGGTGAAACTTAGCGATTTTGGACTGATTATGGAGCAAAACATGCATAATGTGAAGAGTCTACTGAAATGAAGAAGATCAAGACTAATCTGCTCCAGATGCGCCGCATCTCACTCATGACATGCGCCGCATCTCTATCAAGATATCACCAGATACGATCCAAGATACAAGAGGACATGCGCCGCATCTAATCATGGAGTTACGCCGCATCTTCTGGCGGTGTACGAATATTCCTGAATATTATAATCTTGGACCCCACGCGAAGTTAAGTACATGCGCCGCATCTATTCCTTAGATGCGCCGCATCTTCCCTCAGACAGAAACTATAAATACCCCAAGACCAGACGAATTTCGTAGGCATTATATAAGTTTCGAAGACCGAACAGAAGAACAAAAGGACGAATTCAGTTAAGGAGGCAACACAAGACACACCCAAATCAAAGATACAAGAGCTGTAAGAAGGTGCTGCATGTGTTTAATTCATTAAGTAGTTTTGTTTTATTGTGTTAGCAAACTTTAATTCATCAGGATTGGTGGCTTGTGTAATGTGACAACGAAAGATTGCACTCCCTTTAATACTTGCTTTCCCATCAATTAAAGTTTATATGTTGATGTCTTTGGTTACTACTTATTAGTGCATTGATAACCTCTGTGTCTATTAGTGGCTTGCGGGCATTTGACTGCGGGACATAATGTGGCTCCCACGGTTATTACTAAATTGATCACTTAGGAATAACTTTTAGACATAAGTTATCATTAAGGGTTTACTCGCCGATAAGAATAGGACCAACGAGAAAGGGTTAATTACATACACTTCATATAAAGCTATCAATAAAACAAGTGACAATCTACTTAATCATAAGGACAGCCCTCTTATTGTCTCAAGTATCTATCTGTGTACGTGTGTGCTACTTGCTGATTCGTGCCTATTGGTTTATTTTATTATTTAATTGCAAACAAATCGTGCCAGTCTCTCAGGCTGAAACCCCCTTGTGTTAGGATATTAAAATACTGATTAGAATAACGAGATAATACGTTCCACTCTTAGTGATCGACACTCTACTTACCATTATCTTCATACTGACCGGGTACACTGCTCGTTAAGTGTGTGTGTTATTGATAAGTCGGCTAAATATAAATTTAAAACTTGAGTAGGCATTAAAACTGCCAAAACTTTACTCCAACGCACGCCCATCAGATAGTAATCTTCTTCTTTGTCTGTGTCACTCCATGATTTTGAATTGAGTTCACTTCGGAGTTGATTCATGTAGTCTTCGTCATTAATACCTTCATTAAAAACATTTGAACTAGTAGCACATGTATCTATTTTATCTAAATGTTTATCTATTAAATTTTCTGGGACAATTAATTCATGTACAAGATCAAATTCCTCATCTTTGGCTTGACATTTTTCTTGATGAAAGTTTAAAAGACTTTTCCAAATATCATTAGCCGTTTGACAGAAGAATATTCTTTCATATTCAACTCTCGACAATGCTTTATAAATAATTATTTTAGCTTTATTATTTTTGTCATTCTTTGTTTTGAAATAATTATTTTCACTTTCAAAATCCGTTTTTGTTGGTTGAAAATCACCAATCGAAATGACATGCCAAACATCTAGATCAATTGATTTCACATAATTTTCAAATTTATTTTTCCATTCAAGAAAGCTATAATTTTCAAATAGTGGTGGTTTTTGTATAGATTGTCCTTCTAAATATTTTTCCGATTCCATAGATCGATTCAAGTTTTAAAATACAATATATTTTAAAAATCTTGTTTAACGTGGCTCTTGATACCAATTGTGGAAAACTAGAAGGGGGGTTGAATAGTTTTACGTCTTTTTAATTTTATTTTGAAAACTTTATTTACTTTTAAAAACTTAGATTTGAGTTTATGTGAAAAATAATACTTGAACAAAATTATTAATTATATGTGTATCCTTTTAGATTAGTTATAAGAGTTTTGTTTTTATGAATGGAGTTCTAAATTGATCTTTATGTGAAATAAACTTCTAAATAATACTAACAATTATATATGCCTATGTGTATGAAAGTAATGACGATATAAATAAAGAAGTAAGTAAGAGATGGAAAGATCAAACCGAGACACGAGGGATTTATAGTGGTTCGGCTACAAGGACACCTTCCTTGCCCTACTCCACTCCCCGAGCACCTAGCTCGAGAGTTTTCTTCACTACTTCAACAAGCTCCCTTATGGCGGAGAAAACCTTACACAACTTTTGCTTACACTGGTTTAACGACACAAAGCTAAATGTCGAGTTCTAATAGTAGCTAGAACCAATCTCACGACTTCAATCACAACTTCTTCACAATCTCTTCACGACTTCTTCACAACTTCTTCACTATGGCTTCACAACTTCTTCACGATCTCTTCATGACTTCTTCACAACTTCTTCACTATGGCTTCACAACTTCTTCACGATCTCTTCATGACTTCTTCACAACTTCTTCACTATGGGTTCACAACTTCTTCACGACTACTACGACTACTACACACCACAACTACTTCACAACTACAATCTAGTTCACAACTATACACTACTTCTTCACTTCCTAATACTACTTCTTCACGTCTCTACTTCTTCACACCTTTGCTATACTTCTTACACACCTTGTATTTCTTCACTCCTTAGCGACTTCTACTTCTTCACTATCTTACGACTTCTTTACGATGGCTTCACCAGTTCTTCACACCACAACTACTTCTCCACTTTACAATACTTCTACTCTACTTCTTTACAACACAACTACTTATACACCTTCTTCACTACTTATACACTACACAAATCTAATCACTTATGTTCACACCTAATATACACACCTTATTACACAAATGAATGAATGATTTGCAAAGTATATTAAACTAACAACTTAGGTAACAAGATGATACTTAAGTTGTAATACTTCTAGTCTTGATTGATAGAAGTATTCTTCTCTTTGCACTTGGATGATTGAAGCTTGAATCACTTGGAAACAAAAGCTTAAGATTATATGATCAAAGGATTTAGGAAGATATAAGAAGAGGTTTAGAACAGAAGGTTTGGGGTGCAAGAGGTGAGGTAAAAGTCCAGGATTAGTCCAGTATTTATAGGCAAAAATTGACAGCTGGAGGAGCGGGGCGGTCCCCTTAAATAGGGGGCCGGTCCCCTTACTAATTAAGGGGGCCGCCTTGATAATTAAAGGGGCCGCCCCCCATAACCGTTGCCCAGCTTTGTCTTTTTGTGGGGAAGGTTTTTCTGAAACATTTTTGTCATTTTTGGTTAAAATTTTGAATTCATAAATTTATAATGGATTAAACATTTTTATTTAATACCAAAAATGATATTCTAAAAGATATAAAATATTTGTGTCATTTTATAAAAAAATCAAGTGATTAAGAAAATGTTCCTTTGATCATATAATGCATTAAGCATTTGTTTATTTATACCTTAAGTGATTAAGTTGTAGAAGTGAATATTTACAACTAAATACTTGTTTATTTAATAAGTTTATGTTTAATGAGTTTACATTTTGTGATTATCAAAACATAGAGATATCAAGAAGTATTAATAATGTTTTTAGGCATTATTTATATCAACATTGTGTAATCAAAATATGTACAAAGATGTCATGCATTCATCTTTGTATCATATGTTTCAAAACCAGTTTACTCATTCGTTAAGATGCTTCGTACTTTTTCATGATGTACTGGGTAAGTCTAATATTGACGCACAGGCGAGCGGAGAGGCAAACGTCCGCCCGAAGGCTAATTAAAAATGCGCCCCTTTCGGATGACAATTTAATGTCAAACCTCCTTATACCCACTTTATAGTTTGTCAATATTAGGTCTGCCTTTCGATCACTTTTGTACAGTCGCATCAATCAATTAAACACTTATGATTTTCTTGCTTAAAACAATGTTACACCATTATTAAGTCATATTTATTTTTATATTGAAAAATTACCCTTTTGTTATAAACATGTCTACAACATATTAAACAAATTCGCAATTAAAAAAAATAAACATAAACAACTTAATAATGAACATGCTAAAAAACAATTAATATGTATATATTGGTCTTAAGACTCCCATTGATTTTCGAGCTCATTGTACCCAATGGACCACAACACCAATTTTTTGGCCGCGTAAATCTTATTATTAATATATACATAACACACATAATTGATTAAATACGCGATTAAATGGGGTCTTCCCCAATTATAGGTCTTCCCTAAAAACCTAGTTAATTAACTTTTAGTAATTTTAATTCGTATTCAACAATATAATTACTAAAACCCTAGTTAATTAACAATCGCATACAATTAGCACGTAGAACATGTAACAATTTAGCATCAAATTCCATGACATAACATGCATGTTTTTTTCATGGATTCCCCATATTGCACTTATAATCATGTAGCACATATTATCAAGTCAATATATATACGCATACTCAATTAATGACGTCACCATGTACTCATTAATTTAACATATAAAATTTATATGCAATCCTAGGGTTTCTACAAGTTTTATCAAAACTAAAATAAAAAAATAAATAAAAAAAAAATAAAAAAAATCTCGATGAACAGTAACCGCGATGAACAGTAACTGCTCGATGAACAGTACTTTCGATTTTATTAAAAAAATTAAGGTTTTAATAAAAACTTAGAAACCACAAAGTATGCAATAATCGAATAGATCCAATTTTATGTGTTTTTAGTAATTATTTACAAGAATAAACGGGCTCTTGATGCCACTGTTGGAATATATGAATCATAATAACTATAAACACATAAACATATAACATCAAGCACGCAGCGGAATAAACAAGATCTATATACACGTAATTAATTAACTAAATATAAAAGTGATGGGTACCTTTTGATTCCTAGCAAGAACAAGGAATCGTGCACTCCAAGAACAAGATATAAACCCTAAATTAGGGTTTATATAAATCGACCTACATCAAATCGAATTGGGGAAATCACAAGCTAAAGGAAGTTGGTTCTTTGTTCTTGTACACACGTATTACTAGCGTCTCAATGTGAAAAGCTAGGTTCTAATTCACAAGCAAATCAAACACTTATGTGTTTATGTCCAACCGAAATTCCCAAGGTGTTTGGGATGTTAGGATCGGCCATAATCACTAGAGGGAGGAGAAGAAGAAGTTAGATTGCTAGGAATTAGGATTAGGGAATTACAAATACAAGGGGTTTGTATTTATAGGCAACCAATAACTTGTTCCCTACTCCAAGCAACCAAACCCTAACCCATAAAGGGAGGGCTGGCCATCTAGAGCCCATGGGAGGGTTCTAGATTCTTCTTTCCTTCTATTTCATATTTAGTCCTTTATTTAACGAGCGTTATCCAAACCCCGTTAAATACTAACGACCGTTAAGTGTTTGTTTGTGAAATGAATAAATAAATCATAAAACTGTATTTAATTATTCAAACCATTGAGACTCATACGTAATGTGTGCAATCCCGAAGTCTCGTGTTCGAAACTGGACATACATATATTAATTATTATCCATAACTCTAACAAATACCACCAACATTCGGCATTGGATTAAACAAACTTAAAAACACAAGAACCGTAAACTCCTTACAATTACCAAGCTTTTTTGATACATGCCCACTAAGACTATTTCTCGACACAATTGATTCTTGCAAACTCATACTCAGTTTGATCAATATTAAGATTGAAACCACCCAATTCTTCATCACTCCCCTCAATAGTCTTTATTCCCGATAACCTTATTTTAGCTTTCATATCAAAATCTAATTTTTCCTTAAATTCCAAAGCACTTCTGATGCTCTCATCACCATTAGACACTGCACCTACATATCACACTTGCCATTCTTATCGGCTTCCTATCTGATACTAGATTAAGCACATTTATCACCTTTCAACTTGTGAAACAACCAATCCAACTTCTCAAAAGCATCAAGCTCTCCATTCTCCCACTCTATATCCTCAAAACCCAAATGACACCAACCACTTATCCAACTCTATCAAATACTGAACATATATCAGTTTCAAAGACGCCACATGTACAATATCTAACCCACATTCAAAATCCCACAAGTTTTCCTTGAAACCAAATTATAATCACCTATTTTTCTGTGCAAATCAATTGACTGAGACTTGTAACAAAAATAGACTAAAGTTTATAAGAAGCTTGAGATAATCTAATTTATAGGGTAGTTATGGGAGAGAATTGAAATTAAGCGAGCGTTATCGAACCGAATCAAAATTAAGTGAACATTACCGAAGATTCCGATGTCCAACCGTCATGGTGACGCACACGAGGGATGGAACCCGTCGCCAGTATATCCAAACAAGGTCGCTCCTTTGAACGATGTGTCCTTTCCGAAAAATATAGTACATCCGAACGAGATCAGTAGTATATCCGAGCGATTGTGAGATAATAATCTCGACATTGCTTCTTCACGAAACTCGAAGGACCAAAGAAGTTAGTTAGATAGTTTACAACCGCCAAACGGTTAAGTAGTTATTATGGTTAGTTGGTTATGGTAGTTATGTCGGTTATACAAACCGAACAGACACAACAAAGGGACACACCCTTTCATTTACTATATATACTCATGTACATGTAACGATGAAACAGTTAGACGAATTAATAGTTATTCAAGTTTATTTGCAATTTCATTTTTGACACACTTTGGGACAACAATTGGCATCAGAGCCTTTGTTTCATTTCACGCTCGTTAAGACAACCAAGAAACCCTATACGCGAGAACAACCAAAGAAGAATACGCAGGAACTTTGTTACAGCAGGAAGTACGCGACGTTTTAAGAAGAGAGAACGTTGCCTGGATAACTAGGAACACAAGGAAAGTAGTGCACGACCATACTTGTGTAGGAGTTGCAAACGTTTGGCACCAAACGACATTGGTGGCCTGATTTTGTTGTGATCACTGTAACTCGACAACAAAAGAACAAGAAGGAAAGAGAACAATTGTTACGAGACTTTGTTGGTGACTGATAACACGACAACAAAGAAAAAGGAGAACCTTTGTTGCTAACTAACGCAACAAAGAAAAAAGGATACGACGTCAAGAGATAGGGAACTTTGTGTAGTAAAAGAAACCGGTTGACAAAAGGAAACACACAAAGGAATACGCGTTATAAACGCAAGAGGAAGAGTTGCTTGTAGATTGGTTGAAAGACACCGAGAGAAGAAAACAATCTAGGATTGTTTGTGAGAAAGAAAGCGTTAGCAATACAAAGAACAACAACAATAGCGAACAAAAAACAAGCCGATCACTTGTTTTGAAGGAAATACCGACGGGTATTTGGAGTTTTGTTGTAGAACACGGTGTGGAACAAAAAGGAGAACAAAGAGGAGTATTGTGGAACAACGTTTTGGAGAAGGACAAGCAACAACAACGACAAACAAAAACTAACAAATTGTTTTGTCGTGGAAAATAATACCGAGTGGTATTAGTGAAGGAAAAAAGCAAACCGATTGCTTTGTTTGAAATACCGAAAGGTATTTGAGAAAAGTTTTGTGAAAAGAACTTGGAATTTGGAAAAAAAAAACAACAAACAACAAAAAACTTGTTGTTACCAAGAACACTTAGGGTGTTTGGAAAGGAAGCCGAGAACAAAGAAGGTCTAGGGCGCGTTTTTTTTATTTTCAAGTCGACACAAAAAGGTTAAGACAACGTGGGAAGTGTGGTATAATAAGAGGAAGAAGTTCGTTTGGTTTATTGACGAGAAGGAAACAATTCGACAACATCAAAAAGGAGAACGAGAGTTTTTTTTTTCTTTTCGAATTGGTTTGGTGACAAGAAATAAACAACGAAACAACAACAACACGTTGGTGAACAAGGGAAAGAAAAGACGTAGTTGGTATAATACGTACCGACAACAAAAGGGAATACGATTGTGTTGAACACAACAACGAGGTCACAAATTCAAATTTTGGATTTCTATTATATTACGATAGTGTAGAAATTTATTTTATACTATTAGGAAATCCCGAGAACTATATATTGATCCCGTACTATTAGGATTCCCGGAAAACTATTTTCTATTCCCGTAGTAGTAGGAGATACCATACTAAGTTAGAAATTCCCATACGATTAGAAGGTGAAGATCATAAGCACTTTTGAGATGGCCGGTGAAGATACAACTAACACAACACTGAAACCCGTAACACCAGTTGCACAATACCAATGCCCTAAACTCAAAACCACAAACTACACGGTTTGGGCTATACAAATTAAGGTTATATTAGAAGCACATGGTTTATGGGAAGCGATAGAACCTAAGGAAAACACGCAAGTAGATGATAAAAAGGATAAGGCAACGACGGCCTTCCTATATCAAGCGTTGACCGAAGATGTGATTTTACAAGTAGCAAGTTGTAAAACGGCAAAGGAATTATGGGAATCATTGAAGAAAAGACACGTTAGAGAAGAAAGAGTGCAGCAAGCACGGTTACAATCATTGATGATTGGATTTCAAACACTTCAGATGAAGGATGATGACACGGTGGATGCATTTACGGCTAAACTAAACGGTTACGCCACAAAGGCTGAAGAATTAGGGAAAACCTTGGATGAATCACTTTTAGTACGAAAACTATTAGATTCCACACCAGATAGGTTCATTCAAATAGTAGCATCCATAGAACAAACTAATGATCTCGACGACATTACCTTAGATGAGATCACAGGAAAACTTAAGGCATTTGAGGAATGGATAAAACTCCGAAAGGGAGGACAAGTGGAAAGCCAGGAGAACCTATTATTCACACAAGGTGAAAATTCTAGAAAGGAAGACGACTTACCAAACGCGGAGGTAGATCAAACTTCTCACGAGGAAACTGGCATAATAATAGAAACAGAGATAACTCGAATGAAGAAAGCTCAACTCACAAAGAAAAGTCAAATAGGAATAGACGTGAGTGGGATAAAAGTAAGGTAAAATGTTTCAATTGTGGGAAACTTGGACATATTAAGAAAGACTGCAGAAAACCATCGACAACTCAGGAACAATCAAACCTTATCTTAGAAGACGATGAACCATCACTATTAATGACTACACACGAAACTGAACACGAAGAAGTTTTGTTGAACGAAGGACAAATTCAACCCGGAAAATATGCTACAACAGATGCTAGCATATGGTATTTAGATAATGGTGCAAGTAACCATATGACGGGAACCAAGAGTCATTTTAAGGATATTTACGAAAGCATAACTGGACGCGTTCGTTTTGGAGATGGATTATATGTGGAGATAAAGGGTAGAGGTTCTATACTGTTAGTATGTAGGAACCAAGAACAAAAGATAGTTTCGGCATTTACTACATTCCAAACCTCAAGAGCAACATACTTAGTCTAGGACAACTTACGAAGATAGGTTGTAAGATTATCATGGACGGAAACAAATTGACTTTGGATGATAAGAATAAGAAGTTGTTGATGAAAGTAGAAAGTTCTTATAATCGACTTTACAGTATTAGACTACAAATAGAAGTACCTATATGTCTCTTAGCAAATGTAGATAACCAAGCATGGTTATGGCACGCTAGATTAGGTCATCTGAACTTTGACGACATCAACAAGATGACAAGAAAGGGTCTAGTGGAAGGAATACCAAGAATAAATCATGCAGGACAGATTTGTGATGCATGTTTATTAGGAAAATACGGTAGAACACCATTTCCAAATCAAGCTAAATTCATATCAAAGAACCCGTTGGACTTAGTATATGGAGATCTCTGTGGACCCATTAGTCCAGCCACACACTCTGGAAAGAAACTCATTTTCTTATTAGTGGATGACTGTACACGTTTTATGTGGGCCTACTTTCTGACATCGAAAGATCAGGCATTTACTACTTTTAAGGAATTTAGACAACAGATTGAAATGGAGATGAGAATGAAATTAAGAATGCTAAGAACAGATAGAGGAGGTGAATTTACATCTAATGAATTCACCAAGTACTGTAAGGAAAATAAAATAGCACGACAGTTGACAGCACCATACTTACCACAACAAAATGGAGTAGTGGAGAGTAGAAATAGGACAGTGTTATCAACTACGAGGAGTATGATGAAAGCAATGAAATTACCTTTAACTTTTTGGGCGGAAGCAGTTAGACACACCATTTACATACTCAACAGGGTACCTACGAGAGCCCTGGTAGATAAAACACCATATGAAGCACTCTACAACAGAAAACCGAACCTGGAAAACCTAAGAATATTCGGATGCACAGCTTATGCTAAGATAACAATACCTCACTTGAAGAAGCTGGATGACAGAAGCATACCAATGATTTACTTAGGAGTAGAGGAAGGATCAAAAGCATGTAGGTTATATGATCCAATAGGAAAGAAGAAACATGTTAGCAGGGATGTAAAGTTTATGAAAACAAAACCGTGGGATTGGGATATCAATAAAGAAGATACAAGTACACAAGACACGTTTTGGGCAAGTTTTGTGGTAGAAGGAGTTGACAATAAAAACCCTACACCAGTCAACACAGAAAATGATAATAATACATATCATGAACAGGATCCGATTCCAGATCCTGACTCACCAATAACCCCACCGACATACACTTACAACCCACCCTCAGAAGAAGAGGAAGAAGAAGATACTTTTAGCTCATTAGGAAGCTCAGAAAAAGGATTTGATGATACACCAGTATGAGGTTTTAAGAATATAACAGAGATATATGAGAATGCACGTGAAGTTGAAACTGAAAGTTTACTATTTACGGAAGAAGAACCACGTAACTATAAGGAAGCATCGGTAGATAAGAAATGGATTGAGGCCATGGAAATTGAATTGGATTCAATCAACAAAAATAACACATGGACTCTTACAACATTACCTGCGAATCAGAAGGCAATAGGACTCAAATGGGTTTACAAAACCAAGAAGGATGCAAAAGGAAAGATCATCAAATATAAAGCAAGATTAGTAGCAAAAGGATATGTACAAGAACAAGGAATAGACTTCGATGAAGTATTTGCACCAGTCGCTAGGATAGAGACAGTTCGGTTGATATTAGCACTAGCAGCATATCATGGATGGCAAGTACACCACCTAGATGTAAAATCAGCATTTTTACACGGAGATTTGAAAGAAGAAGTCTATGTTACACAACCTGAAGGATTTATTCAACAAGGAAACTCAGGGAAAGTCTACAAGCTCACTAAAGCTTTGTACGGCTTAAGACAAGCACCACGTGCTTGGAATGTGAAACTTGATCAAACCTTGAAGTCATTAGACTTTAAGAAATGTAATCTCGAACAAGCAGTTTACATGAAGAGAAGCAAGACTTCTACACTTATAGTTGGAGTTTATGTAGATGATTTGAAAATTATGGGCACTCCAAGGAAGGAAATATACTTGTTCAAATCCCATATGGAAGACAAATTTGAAATGAGCGACTTAGGATTGTTAGCTTATTACCTTGGGATAGAAGTTACACAGACAGGAGGAGAGATTACAATCAAGCAAACAGGATATATTAACAAGATCTTGAAAGAAACAAGTATGACAGACAGTAATGATACGAAGATACCAATGGATCCCGACACTAAGTTGGTCAAGGCGGAAGATGGAAACTCAGTTGACTCAACTTACTACCGAAGCTTAATTGGAAGTCTCAGGTACTTACTACATACAAGACCAGATCTTAGTTACTCAGTCGGACTACTCAGCAGATTTATGCAAGACCCGAAGGATCATCACCTGAAGGCAGTGAAACAAGTAATCCGATACATCAAAGGAACAAAGGAGCATGGCATAATATACAAGAAAGAAGGCGGCTGCAAGATTACAGGTTACAGCGACAGTAGTTATGGAATCAACACCGATCAAGGAAAAGGAACTACTGGGATAGTATTTTATTTTGGAGAATCACCTATTACATGGTGTACTCAGAAGCAACCAACAGTGGCGCTCTCATCATGTGAATCAGAATTCATGGCGGCTACTGGAGCAGCATGTCAAGCCTTATGGTTAAAACGACTACTTAGTGAATTAACTGGATGGGAAGAGAAAAGGATAACGCTGAAAGTTGACAACATATCAGCAATAGCACTCGTCAGGAACCCAGTTTTTCATGGAAGAAGCAAGCACATCGACATTCGCTATCATTTCATTCGTGAATGCGTAGAGAATAGACACATCAATGTGGAACACGTCAGTGGAGAATTACAAAGAGCATATATTTTAACAAAAGCTTTACCAAGACTGAAGTTCGTGACTATGCGACAAATGCTCGGAGTTCAAGACTTAGGACGAAGCAACGATCAAGATTAAGGAGGAGAATGTGAGATAATAATCTTGACATTGCTTCTTCATGAAACTCGAAGGACCAAAGAAGTTAGTTAGATAGTTTACAACCGCCAAGCGGTTAAGTAGTTATTATGGTAGTTATGTCGGTTATACAAACCGAACAGACACAACAAAGGGACACACCCTTTCGTTTACTATATATACTCATGTACATGTAACGATAAAACAGTTAGATGAAATAATAGTTATTCAAGTTTATTTGCAATTTCATTTTCGACTCACTTTGGGACAACAGCGATCAGTCCTTCGGATGATGCGTCCTTTCCGAACAACGTAGTATATCCGAACGATCCTTAATCGTTGCATCCCGTCTATACTTATCGTTCTTACCGGTCGTCTACGCCAGGCGAACAATCCGACTGATTCGAACCCATTCGAGGCCGAGGAGCTGAGACCCACCTATAGCGGATCATTTTTCTCCCCGTTTTGAGATCGAACAAAGCCATACCTTCCTTCCATTTCAGACCAAGATCTGAAATTGAGACAGGATCTACACAAACCCATCAACCATAGAGATCTACACAAAACCATCAACCATAGAGATCTACACAAACCATCTACGTGCAAAACAAAATGGAGATGAAACCTGTCATTCTTAGCTCTAGTAGACTGAGTAATGGGTCTCATGGATGGCGCCAATTTGTTGAAGTAATTTTTTGCTAGGCAAGGTGGACGGCTCTCACGTGCCCTCCGTCTTTATCCCGAGCTTGAAAATATGCTACAACAATCAAAGAACCCGTTAGAAGGGGTCCCGAGGCCGAAGCCCCGGGGACCACCCTCCGACGGTCAAGTCAGTGTCTCTATGTAGGAGATTCGTTATGACTGTATGTAGTGCATTATATGTATTGTAATGAGATATGATATATGTGGGTAATATATAGAAAGAGGGAATATGTAGAGAGAGGTAGGAGAAATAGTATGTGTGAGATCAGATCTTACGCAAGTGGGAGATAAAGTAGTATATATAGAGAGAGAAAAAGTTGGGGACACAATCCCACAATACCCGGATTACGTGGGAGACACAATCCCGTAAATCCTGGGATGGCGGCGGTAGTGCTGCTATTGCCATCTGTCCCTAGGTTAACGCCACCTGTCCTATTACTTACAGTTATACGGGCCGGACGAGTTGAGTGTCTTTCGGCCTTTATCCGGATGACTCCATGCCGTCCAGACAAGATAGGTCGTTCGGACACATACGTCAACATTACATGCACACGTGAAGGTTTTGACTAAAGAAGGGCTCTTTTGTTTTCTTTCTTGTTTTAATCGATTCTAAAAAAGTATTGTCTTAGGTTTTTGTTAATCTAAAGCAAGGATCTTTTACACACCGGATACTTTGTTTAGTTCGGTGTTGTGAGATTTATATCACAAGGTTATCAGAATAAACAAATGGTTAAAGAATGATGTCAAGTACCAAGTTTGACGTCGTGAAATTCGACGAAACTGGGGATTAAGCACTATGGAAGAAAAAGATGAGAGCTTTATTGACTGTTGTTGTTGGCTACGAAGCCTACAGGTGTAGCAGGCATGACATAGGATGAGATGCTAAAGAGTGCGCATCAATGATCTTGTGTTTGGGTGACTGGGTCCTTATGGATGTCAACAAAGAGACGTATGTAGCGGGAATTTGGGCAAACCTCGAGACTTTATACATGAAAAAGTATTTAGCTAATCGTCTGTACTTGAAGAAGAAGCTATACACCTTTTATATGCATCCAGTTAAGAAACAGCCTGAGCATATTGATGATTTTCACAAGCTGGTTGGTGACTTAGCGGCTATATATATTGTGATATCGAATGAGGATCAATCATTATTATTACTCACATCCTTGCCATTATCTTATGAGAATTTGATGGAGACTTTGTTGTACCGTCGGGATACTTTGAAGCTGGAAGACGTGCTGGCACACTTAATTCTAGGGAACTTCAAAAGATGACGGAAGCAAAGGGTGATGGTGGTAAAGGGTTATAGGTGAGGGATAAATATGATCAGAGGGATATGAAGTAGGGAAGAGGTAGTGTGCTATGAAAGTCACGAGGTTGAGGCAGTAAACTCAGGTGTTACATATGCGATTCTGTGGAGCATTCAAAGAGGGATTGTCCCAAGAACGATCGAAAGAAATATCAAGGTTTTTCCAGGAATGAAGATCAAACATCTAGTCTTGGAGCTGATTATGACAACGGTGATTTGTTAATAGCTTTGACCATGGGGCCATTTTTGGACTGGATCATGGATTTAGGGGGCTCATACCATATGACATACATGAGAGATTACGTGGTTGATTTTGTCGATTATGACAGTGGTAGTGTACTGCTAAGTATAGTAGGGAATGCCATTTATGGGTTTATGATACAGGAATGTGCGATGAGCTGGGAAGCTACATTGCGGCACATGATGGCTTTGTTAACAACTGAAACGGAGTACATGACACTTACTGGATAATTGAAGGATGATACATGGCTATAGGGACTCTCTATAGAGTCAGAATTTGACCTAAGGTAAGTAGCGGGTATTGCTACTAGTGTCTTAATGAAGGCGGTCCCCAACCCGAGGTTCTGACACTGGTTGAAGCTGTTGCGTATCAGAGAAGGCTAACTATCACCACTAAGGTGGAAATTATCAGAATATTAGTATGTAATAGTTAGGATATAAGTTCAGAAGGCTAGTTGTAGTATAGCTCAAACTTAAGGGGGGTTAGTCATATATTATGAAATCTCCTAATCTCCTCAACTATAGATTCTTTGTTCACTAAAGATTAGGTTTCTCCCCGTCATTATATATAAATAGAGATGAGGGGGTGAGGTTTATTTGTACCTTCTTTTCTAGTTCACGTTTAATAAACGTTCCAGTGTAAATATCTCGTGTGTGTGTTGGTGCCACTCGACGTTAAGGGATCATAACCCTTAATCGAGTTCTTGTTGGAGTTGTTTTTATTAATTGTTCCACTCTAGAAACCGGTTTGCTAGATTTTTTTTCCAACATACTTGTTTCATAGTAGTTTAGGACTAAAATATGTTTAAGAAAACTTTCCTATCCGGGAAATTTTTGCCTCCAATATAAAGCACATCCGCGAACTCTCCATGATAGATAATCTTCATACATTTAGGCCCACAAATCAGTTTACAATCTTGGACCACCAACAAAATCTATTCTCTTACATAACTACACCAAATCTAGCAATCAAAACCAAACCAATCCGACCATTTATAAGTTTGCATGGCTAATCGTAGACGTCGCAATTCCTCTGCTTCTCAGCATCCCGAAAATGACAGCAATAATCCTCCTTTGGCAACTGGCAGCTCCTCTACTCGCCAACCGATTTACCATGGCATCCGACTGCGAGCTGGCAAATGGGTATCTATCTAATATTCTTGAACCAAACAAGCCAACTCGTATATGGTTAGGCACTTATCCTAAACCCCAAAACGGAAGTTGCTCCTTATAGGGTAGATGCATTGGCACTTAGGTACGTATGTCATAGTCAACTTTCCTGAATCTAATTTGAATAATACACTTCCTGAATGTCCCGCTGCTGATGACATTCGAGCTCCAGCAGCAAAAGTTGTTGTAGCTCGAGCTCCCACTATTCAAAGTGGTGCTGGAAGCTCAAGTGGGACTGTGACCAACCCTTATGGACAGCATTTGGACCATAAATATGTATTTGGTATGCCAAATATGTTAGCCGAGATGGCAGAGGGAATGTTGCTAATCCCACCAAAAATCAACTTTAGTCCACCAGATGACGGGACGTATTATAATTATTATTTTGGTGGTGGTAATCTATGGAATTATTGAAAAGAAGCTTGCTATCAACCGGTCTGCGCATGAACTATGAACCATTCGATGTTTGCGCGGTTTAGTTTTACGTTGTTTTGTTGTGTGCCTTTTTTAAAATCTCCAACATATCTTTGGTCATTAAGAAAAGAATGATGAATATATTGGGGTTTTCTGGGTGAATATAACTCACCAAGTGTTATTAAAGGATTGCACCGTTTATTTTTCTATCGTGCATGGTTATGCATGTTTTTATGTTATAATAAAACTGACCAGTTTATTTGATGTATAATTTTGAATAACAAGTATGGCAGCGGCCTGGCGGGGTTTTTTTTCGTTGTATTTGGTTTATGATGTTGTTTATCAAAAATATTTTAAAACTAATGTACGGTTTTGTCTAGTATCAATTTTTCTGCCGTTACAATTTACAGCCCTAATATTGACAATAAAAATCGATAATTTAAGCAAAAAAACAAAACCATAAACGCATATGTTTGGCAATGAGAGCTACAAACAATCTCAATATGAATTAATGTGGAGTAAAACCACCACCAAT
Source organism: Artemisia tridentata subsp. tridentata (assembly GCA_021014915.2). NCBI lineage: Eukaryota > Viridiplantae > Streptophyta > Magnoliopsida > Asterales > Asteraceae > Artemisia > Artemisia tridentata. The sequence goes on along the minus strand of CP139503.1, from coordinate 367,388,991 downwards.
GTCATGTACAAATTCCAAACCACACATACTAAAACAAAGGATAGCAAAAAAAATCTTAGCCGAGGTAAAAAACGAATTCGACCCCAAATAACTTTGCACCTCTCAGTTTCACCCCTTGATTGTTTAGAACATTAGATTAATAACCTCTGAAACAATACATAGACAAAAGTCAATGGGCATTATGTACCATTCACAATGGATATGACGGAAAAATCCATTAAAAAGCATAACCGTATAGGCAACCACTTCGAATAGGTTTGCCAGCTAGTGCAACAACACCTATACAGTAAACAGAACACCTGGGATGTAGAGAACCTAAAAATAAAAATAGATGTATATCGCTCAAAAGAAATTAACAAAATAAAATTGGGTTGCAAATGCAACTGTGCTGAGTTATCAATAGTTAATTATTCATACATTGTTGGACTCACCATCAAATACTCAAATAGTGCAAAGTCACGACGCCATTTAACTCACAGACCTTTGGGTTTTAAAGAGCAATATGGCCACGACAAATGGCTATCAAAACTTCCCCTAGAATTGCATCCCCTAACAGCATCTTAAGACGCCAAACAACAATTGAAATTGCAGCCCCTAATAGCATGTGAAAGACTCTAAATGGCTATCAAAACAGCCCGTGAAATTGGAGCCCCTAATAGTATCTTAAAGACGTCATACAGCCCTGAAATTGCAGCCCCTAATTGCATCTTAAATACGACATACGGTTGCTGAAATTGCAGCCCCTAATAGCATGTTAAATACGCTAAACAACTCCTAAAATTAACTCTGAAACTCTTAAGCATCTATTTCGACCCGTTAATGTAGAATCTCATATTAAAGGAAATATCAGTGTTAAACCTTGCATTCCCTTCTTATTCAGAAAAAAAATGTAACAATTATTGAGAAAAAAATGTAAAAAAAAAAAAAAAAAAATCAGTGTTAAACCTTGCATTCCCTTCTTATTCAGAAAAAAAATGTAACAATTATTGAGAAAAAAATGTAAAAAAAAAAAAAAAAAAAAAAAAAAATCAGTTTATAAACGGTTTTAAGGGGGTTATGTTATTTGTTTTGGGCTTATATTTACTAAAAATAAAATTTTACCCATTTTCTTAACTTAGAAAGTGACTATTTAATCAAATTCGAGCATAGATTCAATAAGCACATAGCAATCTATTCAAATATGATTGGTATACCACTTTTTCTGATTTGACACCGCCACCGATGATATTAAAGACTAAATATGTATCAAATTTTTGCAGGAATGCATACCACGCCAGACACTAAATTAGCAGGACTTACCAAACAGCGTACCGTGTGGGCTTCAGACTACACAATTTACAGACACACCAGGATATTTCACCAAAAGCACTCTGCATTCATTTTATAAAACTTTTGAGACATGTGAACCTAAAAAGTATCTAAATTTGAATAGCTAAAAACCATTACTTACTTGCAGATGTTGAGATTCCAAACTTTTAAGATTTCGAAGATATTTGCTACGGTTGCCTTTCCTATAACTTTCACTGACTTTCACTGGTGCAGTTAAATGAAAGGGAAAAAACATTCTTATATAAGCTATAAACTGCAGATATATATTACGAAGTTGTTTGGAATTGCTTATTTTTTCCACTAAACTTTACTTATCACATTGATTAGGTTCAGTTAGTAGTGGCAAAGTTGAGACCATTAGCTCAAAAAAAATGTTAGAAGAGTTTATTGTACCTGTTCAGGTGCACCTTTGCTCACTCTGTGCCAATTTCCTTTTTGATTGAGATCACTGGATTGAAGGTCAGAAAATCCACTTCACTCAACAACATAAATATTTGTGTCTAGTATTTTAAATATATATATTCTTGGTAGTATCATTACCTCCTTAGGATCTGTAAGCATTCCCACGATGCAAGCATCGATTACATTAACTTTTCCAGCATCACAACATCCTTCAACAGTGGAATAGCCAAAACCCTTATCAGCAGCCTGCTGACCTTCTTTCGCAGGCGACATTTTCAATTTAAACAAAACATCAACCACCGAATTACCAAATATCGATACTATGTCACAAATGGTTAAATTTGCAAACAAAATTACCGAAGTAGTTTTTTTGTTATCAGGGTGCGCTTCCTTGAACTCCTTCCTGAAATCATCCTTGCACCACAAAAATCTATTAAACTAAAACACACTATAACCATGTATAAAATTTATAGTTACATAAACATATCGAAGGCACCGTGTGGCCTTTTCAGCTTACCTTTCTGAAGCAGGTTGTTTAGCAACTGGTCCAGTGGGTGCTTCTGAAACTCATAATGAAATCTAAAATAGAACCCTTACAAAGAAATTATACTAACAATCCAACGATGGTAAACATAAAACACCAAATACACATTAAGAACTATTGAAACTCACTAAAATCGTCAAGAAAACCAACAGTCAACATACTATTTAAAAAGTAAAAGTGCACAACCACAAAATCTAAAATAAATTCTTATATGTATATTCACAAAATGATTTCGAAAATTAGGTTTTGCAAACTTACCTACATACAATCTTAAACATCACGGCCAAACAATACGTTGACAGGCGAAACTGCGGACAATCTCAACTCTAATCGAAGGCATAAAAATTCATCACATCAAAATCCTACAATCAACGGCCAAATAAAACATATCAACAATAGCTTCAAATCATCTAACCCCCAAAGCTATTTATAATAGAAATCCCGAACCTAAAAACCCAATCAATATCAACATCTTCGAATCCTTTAACACCAAAAGATATTTATAAAAAAACTCAACTCCAAAATGATAAGTAAACCCTTAGTTTCATCCTTTTTTCACAAATCATCAAAAACCCACAAATGATATCAATAACCAAACACAAATCCAAAAACCCACAAATGATACATGTAAGAACTAAGCTATCTACTTTATCACTCACTAAACTATACTATTCGATGCTACTCAATAACAAGAACAAGATGAGAGATGTGGATCGTATATTTAAACTGGATGTTATTAACTTGGAAAGAAAGATAACAAAACACAAACATAAAGCACACACACTCTCACCTATACAAGACAATGAGGCACACCAACTTATGTGGTGAGAGTGTGTATTTATACATGAGGTATGACGCCCTAAGGCTTTGTGATGGGCTTTCGGTTGATTACATGGATTGGACTTTGTACAATTATCTTGATATTACATGGACTATTGAATAACTTAGACATTTAGATAAGTCCAACCGAGCCCTTAACTATCTAGACTTAACGACACATATGCAAAGTTGTAAAATCGAAAATGACCATCACTTTTAAATTAATGCTAACAATCTCCCCCAAAGGGATGGTCATTCAAATGATGCTCCTAGTGATTTGGTCTTTCGTCTTCGATGTCTTTAACTTTGTGTGTCGTTGTAGAATAGTCTTCGTTCCGTGTTTCTTCATGCTATGTGATCTTTAAAGTAATCGTCATTTGTATCTTTCTTGCCTTGATCAACATCTTTTGTACATTTTCATCGACGTTTCTTCCATCATACTCATACTTCTTCTGTACTTCATGCTTATGTCGTCCTCACTTGATACATGAACTTGTTCTTGACGTCTTAATTAGCTTCTTGACTTTGTCGTAACACATTGTCTTTAACTTGGTCTTTTTGTCTTTAACTTTTCACTTCGAACTTTTGTTGAGGATGATCTTCATAACTATGAGTATGAGGAGATATGGATGTTGAGACATATGATGATGGTGAATGGACTTTTATGAGTACCTGCATGAAACAGTTAGCAATAAACGTCCAGCGCTTACAGGTTCAAAATTCGAGATCGTCAATAGCATAGTGTGAAGACTTTCTCTAATCCTAGCCCAGGCCGTTCTGAATCGGATACCCCCAAAAGAGCTTACACAGACACACCGAAGTGCACCCACGATTCAGCGAGTCGCTGGAGATCACCCCACGACTGTAGACCGTTTGAAGCACGTAACCATCATGATATAAGGCAAGATCCAAGGATCTCATTAAGACTCTTTTACACCATGTGTCCTTATTGGTGAACACAGGTGTATTATATGGATAGTGTTCCTAAAAGATCTTTTAATGAATCTCATGGCTCTAGACTCGATAATGTGCGTTTTGGTTTTAGTAGTCGGAGGCATGGAGCAGAGTGCCACCTTTTCAATATCAACACATCTCGGAATGAGAGGCCGATAGATTATGCAGTGTTCTCCGTGAGAAATGAAATAAATATCTTTTAAGAGATATCTGAGTGGTCAGGAGGGGTTTGTGCAGCGCGTCACTAGGTCCATGATGTCTTGTCTTCAATATCATTATCACCTTAGTGAATACCAATAACAGATGTATTGACCCGGTTTCTGCCCTAAGTTTTTGTGGAAAACTAGAAGGGGGGTTGAATAGTTTTTACCGTTTTTAAAGTTTTATTTGCTTTGTTACTTTATGTTAATTCAAAGGAAACAATCACAAATAAATAATCACACAATGTAAACAAAAGATAAAGAGAGGAAAGATCAAACCACACGACACAGTTGTTTATAGTGGTTCGGCTACAAGAACTCTATTCCTTGCCCTACTCCACTCCCCGAGTTTCCTACTCAAGAGTTTATCTTTCACTAAGAAACAAACTCCTTTCCTAGGCGGAGAAAACCTTTACACGTCGCTTACTTCCTTTTCCGGTACTAAGCTAAACACCGGGTTCTTTTCACAAGGTAGAACCAACCTGACGTCGCCTAATTACTTTACCGACACTAAGCTAGATGTCGAGTTCTTTACAAGGGTACAACCACTCCCTACACTCTTTGTACTTTAAGGACTAAAGTACTAACCACACTCACTGATTACAAATGATAGATATGATGTGTGAAACAAACTACAAGATCACACAGTAATGCAACTAAAGGATTACGGTTCTGTAGATCCTTGAATGCTTGATCTCCTTTCTACAAAATGGAAGATCAAAGTGAAATGCAACTATGAATGATGTTAATAAGATATGTACTGAATGAATATATGTGTTTAAGCTATATGAGTGATGAGAGAGCCAAATGATCAGCTTCCTATTTATAGGCAAGCTGATCTTCAGCTCACGGATCCGGCGGATCCCTCAAAAGGGATCCGTCCTTTATAGGACTTGGATCCGTGGGATGTGACAGCTATGTAATAGTTGTCTCTTACCATATCTTAGTTGTATCTTACCATATCATCCAAGATCTTCAAATGTCAACTATGTTGCTTGCATATCTAACCAAGATATATCAAAGATATTGTATGTGATGCATACAATGATGTCATGGAATGGTTTATGAATTAAAGTTTCCTTTTAAGGAAACAAGTTACTAAACTTGTAATGCTTAGTTAATATGTGAAGTGTAAAGTGTGTACTTAAGAGACTAAGCTAGTATTTATTATTTGCTAAAAGATATTCCTTATATTTGTCATTAACAAAACTAATGAAAGATCAAAGAATATAAATAACGTTTTTGGGACGCTATTTGTATTAACAATCTCCCCCTTTTTGTTGATGACAAAACATAAGATATATTTTTGAGCAAGAGAATAAATATAGCATGAGTTCTTAAAAATATATATTAAGTTTGTTTATTAAAGAAAAGTTTTGTAAAAAATGTATGTACTGTGATGGTTCACAGTTGATGCAAACTTAGTCCTTTCTCCCCCTTTTTGTCGAAACAAAAAGAGTAGCGAAGCGGAATGCGATTTTGAGAACTTTAAGAGCTCCCCCTTGTTTTATACTCCCCCTAAATGGAGTAATCAAGTAAATGATGCATGAATCTACAAAACAAACGGTTAGTATATGAGATGCTTATGAGATGCTCCCCCTCGATGTATACTCCTCACTTCTCGAGTACCAACGTATACTATTGAAGGGTATGATATGCTGCAAATGAAGTGTTAGTTATGAAATGACTTCAATGAAGAAGTAGAATGCTTGTTAAGTGTTCTTCCAAACAAGCCTTTCAATATGTTTGACATTAAAAAGTCAAACTAAGTGTCTGATGTTAATTTGTACCTAAAGCAATCATATGCAAGATATAATGTATGCAATATAGGAATGTTAGTTCATAATGATAATGATAATATGCAATATGTTGATCACTCATACGCATAAAACATCACATTCATATAGATTGAAAATTTTGTGACAAAAGTCACAATAGTGAAATGATGTTACAAATAAGAAGACATCCAAAAAAAAATAAAAAGGTCCTAAACAAACAACTAAAACAAAAATAAAAATCTAAACAACTAATCTAAAGAGCTCCTATTGAGAAGGATGAGAGATTGCGTTTAAACGTTCAAGAACATGGTTCAAGATGAACCTCATCTCGTTTTGAAGCTCATGGACCAAGATATTGGTCCTTTGGGCCAAGTGAGCCGTTCTCTCACAATGTGCGCAATCATGAGTTGAGAAGCCGGGCGGAAGACTAGGGTCCAAGTTGTGTGGTGGTGGTGGTGATGGTGGTTGGGTGTTGTTGTTGTTGGATGGTTGTTGTGGTGTTTGGAGGGAGTTCATAAGAATGTTTTGGATGTCCATTGCTTCATGAAGGCGATGGTCAACCATACCCGAGAGAGTGTAGAGACGATTGAGCTCTTCACTAATCTCTTCTTGGGTTTGAGGCATATTCATCCACATTGCCTCGTCAATGGCAACTAGAGTGGATGTGGGTGATAGAGGTTTTTGTTGAGGTTGGGATGATTGTGCATCATGGTATAAAGGGCCATGGATATCCGGGTAAACCGGGTGAAAAAGCATGGGTTGTTGACCTTCAAAAGTCATGGGTGGAAGATTGGGTAATTTTGGTGAAAGTTCTTCTAAGTCATCAAGATGTGGTGATGTAGGAGGAGTCCTAAATAATTCCAAGGGTTGGAGTTTAGGTGATTTTGGTGGTGATGGTGATCTAACAGTCTGTGATGGAGCCGGTGGTGGAGTAGTGGCTATTGGAGTAAGGGTTGGTGGTGGTGTTTGTATAACAACATGTGATGGTGTTGGGGTGGAGAGTGTAAGGAAATTTTCACTAGCAATGGGTGATGATATATTGAGAGGAGAATTTTCCTCAGATGAAGAGTTTGCTAAGTTGATAAAACAACAGGGTTTAACACTAATGCGGGTTGTTCTTCTTGAAGTTCTAGATGTGGAAGAGTTGTGTGACTTGGTCATGGTGAAGTATGATATCTAAAGTGTACAGGAGAGGAAGTGTTTGTTGTGTGAAGAGATGATCCTAAAGTGCTAATTTATAGACAGAAGGTTTGTGAGTCTGTGTGTTTGGATTTGATGTAAATCCAATAGAGAATGTTGGTTACTAATGATTTGGAACAAAAATTTGTGCAGGTCATATCAAGGAAGTCAAGCCATTGAGCTTTGGTTGAGTAATATGTTTTGGATATGCAGTTAATACAAGAGGATAGTGGAAAATCTGATGATTTGATATTTCCACGGATTTGACGGATCCCTAAAAAGGGTTCCTTCTTTGTATCAGTTTGGTAACTTACACCTAAAATTCAAAAATTTAAATTTTGGTGGGAAATTTTGTTCCTAAGTTTCTAAGAGTTCCTAAATGATTCTAAGATGAATTATGATCAGTGAATAGATCCTAAATGATACTAAACACTAAGATTTAAGAATCGGGATAAGTCGAAAAAGTTTTATAATTTTACTGGGAATCCTGCGGATCCAAATGGTTGCAAATGCGGAACCTTATTTTGCAATCCGCCAAATCCGCAGGGTGGCGTTTGGCGGATCCAACGATAAGCCTTGGCGGATCCTTATTTTGGGATCCGCGAGATCCGTAGGCCTAAAACTAAGAAAGTAAACAGAACATATGTCATATTTCGCGTTTTTCGACGAAAACCCGAAAATTCATCTAGACCTTACTTAACATCTAATATGTATAGCAAAACAACTAAATATGATAATATTAACACATGATTGCACATAGTTTAATCCATACTTAGAAACTTACCGTTTTAGGTGTTATGCCAAACATAGGCAATAACCCGGAAAATTGATAACCATGATGGTTATCTACCTGCAAGTGTTAGTTATTACACATACACAATAAGTATTATCAGATAAATTCAAGACACATAGAAGTTTAACAACACAATATCCAACATTGTTTAAAACCAAACACTCCATCAACTCAGCTTCTTCTTCGACTTCTTCATCCCCTTGTGTAATTTCATCATCCAACGCCCCAGATTCTTCACCATTCCTTTGATGTTTCGATACTCAGCGGATTCATGTGGAATTGTAGGAAGATGGCTCAAGTATTCGGGTGGAGGAATCCTAAAATTTGGCATACCATCATCTTCACTCATGGAAGATGATGAGGATGATGTTGGAACACGAGGACGTTTGCCCTTATCAACACTAACCCTAAAATCACTCAAAGGAACGAAGGTGTGTTCAATTTCATTGTAATCCGGAACAAAGCCTAGATGGTTTGGACGAGCGGGTGCAAAGGCTCTATAAAGTCGGGTTAAGAGCATACCATAAGGCATTGCAATCTTGCTTTGAACCGGAATGTCACACATTCGTTTGGCAACATAATAAGCAAGATTGAAGGGTTGACGAGTAGAGATGTTGTACATCATGTGGCATAAACAAGCATTGATATGATCACGGTTTCCTATGGTGCACATCACATTTGCTCTTAATACATCCTCCATCTTCTTGAATTCGGGTCTTAGTTCATTAAGTTCCATTGCAAATGGATCTCTAGCAACTTCACGACCACGATACATTCTTGTGGGGTTGTTCTTAGGAATGAAGAGATGTTCCCTAATCACTTCTTTTGATTGGAGAGGAGTGGCATATGGTGCCGTCCTATCGAGATTGGAGTCTAAGATTGTTAAGGACCATTTGTCCGAGTAAATACATGTACCTTGACTTGGAATTCCTAAGACCTCACCAAATTGATCAAGAGGGATGTTGACAAGATTTCCATTTAGAGTGAAATGAAGACTTAAGTAACCTTCATCACTCGAGCTAAGACCTACACTAGCATAGAACTCAAGTATGAACCTAGGAATGATTGGTTCATCTATGTCTAAAAGAGAATCAAATTGAATTGCGGCTAATTGTTCCCTAAGTTAAGTGCCTTCATAAAATGATGCATCTACGGCTCTACCCTCATGAACATACTTTTTCTCTAAGACTTTGAAAATTTCGATTTGGGCATCGGTTAGACCCTTGGTTTTGTGGACTTTGGGTAAGTAGTCAACGGTTTTCTTGTGATCGTAGTTGGTTGCGGGAGGCATGATTTTCCTAAGTACAAAAGTTACATAGTTTTAGTTAAAATGATCAAAGGAAGTGTAAAATTCCTAGTGTGTGCCTACATGGGGACAATGTGGAGGTGCGGTTATCTCGACTCCTTTTGATGCAAGAAAAATTAGTTTATGCAAGTTTTGTTTACAAACGAGAGATAACCCAAACACTCCTATTTCAATGTAGCTACGGTTGAATGTACCCGAAAATACATATTAGTTATGTATTCCCTTTAGCATTCAAGAGACATTATGCAAGTGAAGTCTAAAAGATAACGTTTTTGCATTTGTATGAACAATGTAAGAAAAAATCATTTTACCTAGTCGTTAGAAGATTTTAGTGAAAAATTTTCATGGGGTTTTTGTTAAATTAAGACAATGTGCTATGAGATGCAATTCCTAACTAAGAAAAACATGTTTTTAAGTATAATGCAATAAATATGCTTCATGATTTTTCAAGAATTATGCATATACCCCAAGTTTTGGTTTTGTGCATGAAATGGAAATCCTAGACGCAGATCAGGAGTATAAATATGATAAGAATACTTACAGTGATGTTAGAAGCACAAATTTGTGGAAGAAAATGGTCTAAAATGTGATGGAGATTAAGTGTGTGTCGAGTATAGTAAGGTGATATGTTTTGGAGTGAGGAGTGAATAGTACTTGTTCTTGTTTATTAAATAATAAACTGGACTTAGCATGCGGCGGATCCGGCGGATCCCAAACAAAGGATCCGTCTTTGTTGTCGATTGGATCCGCGGATTCAGAACACATGTTTTGGTTTAGTGTCGTGTGTGGCTAAACTAATGTTTATACTAATGTTTCTCCTAATCACTAGGTTCCATTAATCCTAATCCAAGTCTAAGATAGTTGAAAGGTTCACGTTTAAGTGGTTTAGTGAGGATATCGGCAATGTTGTCCTCTGAGAAAACTTTCTCAATTGAGATGATTCCCTTTTGTACATTGTCGCGAAGGAAGTGATGGCGTATTTCAATATGTTTGGTTCTAGCGTGTTGAACTGGATTTTTGCTTAAATCGATAGCACCTTTGTTGTCGCAAAGAATGGGAATGTTGTTGAGTTCAATTCCATAGTCGACGAGAGCTTGTTTCATCCACAGTGCTTGTTGACACGCCTTTCCTGCAGACACATACTCTGCTTCTGTTGTTGAGATTGCGAGGGCAGTTTGTTTCTTAGCGAACCATGATGTGAGACAATATCCTACAAAAGTACAAATACCACTAGTACTTTTCCTATCAACATAGTCACCTGCATGATCTGAGTCGGTATACACTATGGTTTCTACACCCGTTCCTTTGGGATACCATAATCCTAAGTGTGTAGTACCTTTGATGTACTTAAATATTCTTTTAACGGCTTCAAGATGGGACGTTTTTGGATCTTCTTGAAAACGTGCACATAGACAAACACTAAACATAATGTCAGGCCTACTAGCCATAAGATAGAGTAAACTACCAATCATTCCTCTATATTTAGTGCTATCTACGGATTCATTTTCTTCATCCCTAGTGAGTTTGGTTTCGGAGGACATGGGTGTTCTCATGGGTTTTGAGTCTTCAAGACCAAACTTCTTAAGCATATCTTTGATATACTTTGATTGGTTGAAGAATATCCCATCTTCTAATTGTTTAATTTGGAGACCTAAGAAAAAGTTTAGTTCCCCATCATACTCATTTCAAACTCGTCATGCATGATTTTTGAGAAATCGTCGCATAACTCTTGACAAGTTGAACCGAATATAATGTCATCCACATATATCTGGACTATGATAATATGTGATCCCTTTTTCTTGGTGAAGAGAGTATTATCTACTAGGCCCATGGTATACTTATGGTCAACTAGGAAAGTCTTAAGTCGATCATACCAAGCTTTTGGTGCTTGCTTAAGTCCGTATAAAGCTTTCTTAAGTTTGAAAACATAATTTGGTTTTTCAAAGTCGGCAAAGCCGGGAGGTTATGCAACATATACTTCTTCATTTATAAACCCATTTAAGAAAGCACTTTTGACATCCATTTGAAATAACTTAAAATCACGTGCACATGCATATGCAAGTAATATCCTAATAGACTCAAGTCTAGCTACGGGTGCAAAAGTTTCATCGTAATCTATACCTTCTTGTTGATTGTAGCCTTGAGCTACTAGCCTAGCTTTATTTCTAGATACAATACCATTTTCATCCATTTTATTTCTAAAGACCCATTTAGTGCCGATTATGGTTTGGTTTTTAGGTGGAGGGACCAACGTCCAAACATCATTTCTAATAAATTGATTTAGTTCTTCTTGCATAGCAATTACCCAAGATTCATCTTTTATTGCCTCGTCTATGTTTTTGGGTTCAACCGTTGAAATAAAACAAAAATAATTACTTTCATTTTGAGCTTTGGATCTTAATGTTCTTTCATTAAGTTTTCCTATGACGTTTTCTAATGGATGACTTTTAGTTTCTTTAATATTAATAATTTCTCCTTTTATGGGTTCATTGCCATTTTCAATGTTTTCTATATCATTAACCATTTGACTTTCAACTAAGTCATCATCTACCAAAGGTGATGTCTTAGAGGGAGGCGGACTTTCGTTGAATGTTACGTTCAACGATTCCTCGACTCTTGATGTTTCCTTGTTTAATACAATGTATGCTTTACTGTTTTGCGAGTACCCAAGGAATACACCTTCATACGACTTTAGGTCGAACTTAGTGAGATAGTCCTTTGTGTTTAAAATGAAGCACTTGCTTCCAAAAACTCTAAAATATCCTAATGTAGGCTTTTTGCCTCGATAAATTTCATAAGGAGTTTTATTTAAAAATTGTCTAATTAAAACTCTATTAAGGATATATGTAGAAGTATCTACAGCGTGACACCAAAACTTTTGTGGTATGTTTTGTTCATTTAACATAGTTCTACTCATTTCTTGAATTGTTCTATTTTTACGTTCTACTACACCATTAGATTGAGGTGTACGAGGAGCCGAGAAATTATGAGTTATTCCATTTTTATCACAAAAATTTCCAAATTGAATTTCATTGTCAAATTCTCGACCATGGTCAGTTCTAATAGATACTATATTACTTCCTATTTGATTTTGAATTTTCTTGCTTAGAATTTCAAATTTATCAAATGCCTCATTTTTAGTTTTCAAAAACTTTGTCCATGTATATCTAGAGTAATCATCTACTATGACTAAAGTGTAAAAATTTCCTCCATAACTTTGTATAGCCGACGGGCCAAACAAATCCATATGTAATAATTCTAGGCATCTAGATGTAGATACCATGTTTTTAGCCTTATGGCTATTATGTACTTGTTTCCCAATTTTGCAAGCATCACAAAAGTGTTGGTCATATTTCAACTTGGGTAGGTTCCTAACGAGTTCTTTGGAAGACAAGGATTGAATAAGCCTCATATTAGCATGACCTAAGCGTCGATGCCATAGAGTTGAGTTTTCGTCCAAGGAGGTAAGACATAACTTATCTTTAGGTGTTTTATCTAATTTCATAACATAAACATTATTCTTTAAAACACCTTTTCCTACGGTTATGCCATCTTTAAGTATTTTACTTCCATTTTCACTGAAAAGGACGTTATACTTTTTGCGGCATAATTGACTTATACTAAGTAGATTAAATCCTAAATTATCTACATGAGCAACATCATCAATAGATAGAGAGTCATGAGAGATTGTACCTTTTCTGATGATTTTACTTTTAAGCTTGCTACCGAATGTGACATTACCTCCGTCATACACTTGGTAGGTTGAGAAAAGATTTTTGTTTCCCGTCATGTGTCTTGAGCACCCACTATCTTTGATCCACTCATCAGGTTCAAGATCAACTTTCAAGCATACCTAAGTTCATAAAAGACTCAAGCATTTGGTCCCCAATATCTCATGGGTCCGTTTGGGTTAAACATGACATTATCATGGTTTATGTACTGAAAAGGTGGACAATTGTTCCACGGCATATAATTAGGACCATGAAAGTTTCTAGACATGTTTTGGTTCCAATTATTTTGATAAGTGTGTTGTGAATTAACTATACTTTTTGGAAAGGGGTGTTTGGGAAAACTCATCTGAGGTCTTTGTTGATCCGTTTTAACTCTATATTCATTTCTAGCTTGACCTCTTCCTAAAGATACTGCTGGTTTGTGTTTATTATTGGTTATGCTACTGTTAGGTTTCTTAGTAACTTTAACAAACTCGGAACGGTCGACTTTGTGAACCTTCTGTTCAACTTCTGTACCCGCGGATCCTTTGGATATACCTGGCGGATCCAAATTTTTGGATCCGTCGGATCCGTGAGTGTCTAACTCTGTTGAATCAGTTTTAATCACAGTCTGTTCCTTATAATCACTTAAGGTTCCTAGTTTCATAAAGCCTAGACCTGTTTTATCATGAGGTAGCTTTTGCATTTTCATTATTTCATCTGCACAACTTATGTTTTTATCAAACCTTTTAAACTTTGAATTTTGTTTGATTAAATCTTCCTGTGTGGTTCTTAAGGTTTCTAGTTCAAGTTTTAGTTCTTGACAAGACACACATGTTTCTTTACTAACTTTACCTTTTTCAATTCTTATTGCTTTTTCTTTAAGCCAATATATTTCATTTTCTAAAAGTGTTGTCTTTGTTTTCAAAAACTTGTTTTTGTTTATGATTTTTAAAGTGACATCACACAGTTTGTTATATTCTACTTCTAAGGTTTCATCATCTATAAAGGAGTATGAATCAGAATGTACCTCTTCTGTGTCATTAGCCATAAGTGCAATTTCGTTGTTCTTAGGCTCATCATCATCATCTCCTTCACTATCGCTCCAAGCTCCACTAACGAAGGCTCTTTGAGACTTGATCTTTGGAGGCTTTGGACATTCTCCTATTAAGTGACTGGAGTCACCACACCTATAGCATTTCCTATCATCCTTACCTTTCTTATCGTCACGATTTTTCCGAGAGGATTTCTTTTCATCACGAGGTGGTTTTACAAACTTTCCTCGTCTCCTGAAGAATTTCTTGAAATCCCTCACGGCCATGGCATATTCTTCATCATCACTGTTTGAACAAGACTCATCATCACTTGACTCGACTTTGGCTTTCAAGGCAATAGACTTAATCTTCTCCTTTTTGCCTTTGACAATTTCCGAGTCTTTTTCCATAATCATTTCGTGAACTTTTAGGTTTCCTATGAGCTCATCCAGTGTCATGCTTGAGAGATCCTTAGATTCTTCAATAGCTGTCACCTTTGCTCTCCATTTCGGATGGAGTGCTCTTAGAAATTTCCTGACAAAATTCTTGCTAGAAAAAGATTCGTCAAGTGCTTTAAGTGATGTAATAATAGTATTGAACTTAGCAAACGCACTATCAATGGTCTCATCTTCAGAGATAACAAATTGTTCGTATTGTTGGACAAGAAGATCAATTTTGTTATCTTTTACTTGTGAGTTCCCTTGATGTGTGATGATAAGAGATTGCCAAATATCCTTAGCCGTTTTACACATAAAAATTCTTTCATATTCTTTCTTAGGTAAGGCATTATAAAGCATCATTTTGGCTTCGTTATTTTTGGCAATTAGTTTCTTTTGCTCATCACTGTGACGAGTAAGAGAAGCTCCTTCATCCCGACCACCCGAAATATTATTACTAATAGGCTTGTAATCACCATCAACTATATATATACCATAGATCTATATCCTTTGACTTTACATAAGTCTCAAAGCGATTTTTCCAAAAATAAAACAATTTGGTTCAAATAGAGGTGGTCTCTGCATAGATTGCCCTTCTTTAAAGTTTTCAAAATCCATGGATCGTTTTAAGTTTTAAAATACAATATATTTTAAAGATCTTAAGTAACGTAGCTCTGATACCAATTGTGGAAAACTAGAAGGGGGGTTGAATAGTTTTTACCGTTTTTAAAGTTTTATTTGCTTTGTTACTTTATGTTAATTCAAAGGAAACAATCACAAATAAATAATCACACAATGTAAACAAAAGATAAAGAGAGGAAAGATCAAACCACACGACACAGTTGTTTATAGTGGTTCGGCTACAAGAACTCTATTCCTTGCCCTACTCCACTCCCCGAGTTTCCTACTCAAGAGTTTATCTTTCACTAAGAAACAAACTCCTTTCCTAGGCGGAGAAAACCTTTACACGTCGCTTACTTCCTTTTCCGGTACTAAGCTAAACACCGGGTTCTTTTCACAAGGTAGAACCAACCTGACGTCGCCTAATTACTTTACCGACACTAAGCTAGATGTCGAGTTCTTTACAAGGGTACAACCACTCCCTACACTCTTTGTACTTTAAGGACTAAAGTACTAACCACACTCACTGATTACAAATGATAGATATGATGTGTGAAACAAACTACAAGATCACACAGTAATGCAACTAAAGGATTACGGTTCTGTAGATCCTTGAATGCTTGATCTCCTTTCTACAAAATGGAAGATCAAAGTGAAATGCAACTATGAATGATGTTAATAAGATATGTACTGAATGAATATATGTGTTTAAGCTATATGAGTGATGAGAGAGCCAAATGATCAGCTTCCTATTTATAGGCAAGCTGATCTTCAGCTCACGGATCCGGCGGATCCCTCAAAAGGGATCCGTCCTTTATAGGACTTGGATCCGTGGGATGTGACAGCTATGTAATAGTTGTCTCTTACCATATCTTAGTTGTATCTTACCATATCATCCAAGATCTTCAAATGTCAACTATGTTGCTTGCATATCTAACCAAGATATATCAAAGATATTGTATGTGATGCATACAATGATGTCATGGAATGGTTTATGAATTAAAGTTTCCTTTTAAGGAAACAAGTTACTAAACTTGTAATGCTTAGTTAATATGTGAAGTGTAAAGTGTGTACTTAAGAGACTAAGCTAGTATTTATTATTTGCTAAAAGATATTCCTTATATTTGTCATTAACAAAACTAATGAAAGATCAAAGAATATAAATAACGTTTTTGGGACGCTATTTGTATTAACAATCTCCCCCTTTTTGTTGATGACAAAACATAAGATATATTTTTGAGCAAGAGAATAAATATAGCATGAGTTCTTAAAAATATATATTAAGTTTGTTTATTAAAGAAAAGTTTTGTAAAAAATGTATGTACTGTGATGGTTCACAGTTGATGCAAACTTAGTCCTTTCTCCCCCTTTTTGTCGAAACAAAAAGAGTAGCGAAGCGGAATGCGATTTTGAGAACTTTAAGAGCTCCCCCTTGTTTTATACTCCCCCTAAATGGAGTAATCAAGTAAATGATGCATGAATCTACAAAACAAACGGTTAGTATATGAGATGCTTATGAGATGCTCCCCCTCGATGTATACTCCTCACTTCTCGAGTACCAACGTATACTATTGAAGGGTATGATATGCTGCAAATGAAGTGTTAGTTATGAAATGACTTCAATGAAGAAGTAGAATGCTTGTTAAGTGTTCTTCCAAACAAGCCTTTCAATATGTTTGACATTAAAAAGTCAAACTAAGTGTCTGATGTTAATTTGTACCTAAAGCAATCATATGCAAGATATAATGTATGCAATATAGGAATGTTAGTTCATAATGATAATGATAATATGCAATATGTTGATCACTCATACGCATAAAACATCACATTCATATAGATTGAAAATTTTGTGACAAAAGTCACAATAGTGAAATGATGTTACAAATAAGAAGACATCCAAAAAAAAATAAAAAGGTCCTAAACAAACAACTAAAACAAAAATAAAAATCTAAACAACTAATCTAAAGAGCTCCTATTGAGAAGGATGAGAGATTGCGTTTAAACGTTCAAGAACATGGTTCAAGATGAACCTCATCTCGTTTTGAAGCTCATGGACCAAGATATTGGTCCTTTGGGCCAAGTGAGCCGTTCTCTCACAATGTGCGCAATCATGAGTTGAGAAGCCGGGCGGAAGACTAGGGTCCAAGTTGTGTGGTGGTGGTGGTGATGGTGGTTGGGTGTTGTTGTTGTTGGATGGTTGTTGTGGTGTTTGGAGGGAGTTCATAAGAATGTTTTGGATGTCCATTGCTTCATGAAGGCGATGGTCAACCATACCCGAGAGAGTGTAGAGACGATTGAGCTCTTCACTAATCTCTTCTTGGGTTTGAGGCATATTCATCCACATTGCCTCGTCAATGGCAACTAGAGTGGATGTGGGTGATAGAGGTTTTTGTTGAGGTTGGGATGATTGTGCATCATGGTATAAAGGGCCATGGATATCCGGGTAAACCGGGTGAAAAAGCATGGGTTGTTGACCTTCAAAAGTCATGGGTGGAAGATTGGGTAATTTTGGTGAAAGTTCTTCTAAGTCATCAAGATGTGGTGATGTAGGAGGAGTCCTAAATAATTCCAAGGGTTGGAGTTTAGGTGATTTTGGTGGTGATGGTGATCTAACAGTCTGTGATGGAGCCGGTGGTGGAGTAGTGGCTATTGGAGTAAGGGTTGGTGGTGGTGTTTGTATAACAACATGTGATGGTGTTGGGGTGGAGAGTGTAAGGAAATTTTCACTAGCAATGGGTGATGATATATTGAGAGGAGAATTTTCCTCAGATGAAGAGTTTGCTAAGTTGATAAAACAACAGGGTTTAACACTAATGCGGGTTGTTCTTCTTGAAGTTCTAGATGTGGAAGAGTTGTGTGACTTGGTCATGGTGAAGTATGATATCTAAAGTGTACAGGAGAGGAAGTGTTTGTTGTGTGAAGAGATGATCCTAAAGTGCTAATTTATAGACAGAAGGTTTGTGAGTCTGTGTGTTTGGATTTGATGTAAATCCAATAGAGAATGTTGGTTACTAATGATTTGGAACAAAAATTTGTGCAGGTCATATCAAGGAAGTCAAGCCATTGAGCTTTGGTTGAGTAATATGTTTTGGATATGCAGTTAATACAAGAGGATAGTGGAAAATCTGATGATTTGATATTTCCACGGATTTGACGGATCCCTAAAAAGGGTTCCTTCTTTGTATCAGTTTGGTAACTTACACCTAAAATTCAAAAATTTAAATTTTGGTGGGAAATTTTGTTCCTAAGTTTCTAAGAGTTCCTAAATGATTCTAAGATGAATTATGATCAGTGAATAGATCCTAAATGATACTAAACACTAAGATTTAAGAATCGGGATAAGTCGAAAAAGTTTTATAATTTTACTGGGAATCCTGCGGATCCAAATGGTTGCAAATGCGGAACCTTATTTTGCAATCCGCCAAATCCGCAGGGTGGCGTTTGGCGGATCCAACGATAAGCCTTGGCGGATCCTTATTTTGGGATCCGCGAGATCCGTAGGCCTAAAACTAAGAAAGTAAACAGAACATATGTCATATTTCGCGTTTTTCGACGAAAACCCGAAAATTCATCTAGACCTTACTTAACATCTAATATGTATAGCAAAACAACTAAATATGATAATATTAACACATGATTGCACATAGTTTAATCCATACTTAGAAACTTACCGTTTTAGGTGTTATGCCAAACATAGGCAATAACCCGGAAAATTGATAACCATGATGGTTATCTACCTGCAAGTGTTAGTTATTACACATACACAATAAGTATTATCAGATAAATTCAAGACACATAGAAGTTTAACAACA
Organism: Artemisia tridentata subsp. tridentata; assembly: GCA_021014915.2. NCBI lineage: Eukaryota > Viridiplantae > Streptophyta > Magnoliopsida > Asterales > Asteraceae > Artemisia > Artemisia tridentata. Next base: position 367,370,073 of record CP139503.1, on the reverse strand, counting down.
CAATATCCAACATTGTTTAAAACCAAACACTCCATCAACTCAGCTTCTTCTTCGACTTCTTCATCCCCTTGTGTAATTTCATCATCCAACGCCCCAGATTCTTCACCATTCCTTTGATGTTTCGATACTCAGCGGATTCATGTGGAATTGTAGGAAGATGGCTCAAGTATTCGGGTGGAGGAATCCTAAAATTTGGCATACCATCATCTTCACTCATGGAAGATGATGAGGATGATGTTGGAACACGAGGACGTTTGCCCTTATCAACACTAACCCTAAAATCACTCAAAGGAACGAAGGTGTGTTCAATTTCATTGTAATCCGGAACAAAGCCTAGATGGTTTGGACGAGCGGGTGCAAAGGCTCTATAAAGTCGGGTTAAGAGCATACCATAAGGCATTGCAATCTTGCTTTGAACCGGAATGTCACACATTCGTTTGGCAACATAATAAGCAAGATTGAAGGGTTGACGAGTAGAGATGTTGTACATCATGTGGCATAAACAAGCATTGATATGATCACGGTTTCCTATGGTGCACATCACATTTGCTCTTAATACATCCTCCATCTTCTTGAATTCGGGTCTTAGTTCATTAAGTTCCATTGCAAATGGATCTCTAGCAACTTCACGACCACGATACATTCTTGTGGGGTTGTTCTTAGGAATGAAGAGATGTTCCCTAATCACTTCTTTTGATTGGAGAGGAGTGGCATATGGTGCCGTCCTATCGAGATTGGAGTCTAAGATTGTTAAGGACCATTTGTCCGAGTAAATACATGTACCTTGACTTGGAATTCCTAAGACCTCACCAAATTGATCAAGAGGGATGTTGACAAGATTTCCATTTAGAGTGAAATGAAGACTTAAGTAACCTTCATCACTCGAGCTAAGACCTACACTAGCATAGAACTCAAGTATGAACCTAGGAATGATTGGTTCATCTATGTCTAAAAGAGAATCAAATTGAATTGCGGCTAATTGTTCCCTAAGTTAAGTGCCTTCATAAAATGATGCATCTACGGCTCTACCCTCATGAACATACTTTTTCTCTAAGACTTTGAAAATTTCGATTTGGGCATCGGTTAGACCCTTGGTTTTGTGGACTTTGGGTAAGTAGTCAACGGTTTTCTTGTGATCGTAGTTGGTTGCGGGAGGCATGATTTTCCTAAGTACAAAAGTTACATAGTTTTAGTTAAAATGATCGAAGGAAGTGTAAAATTCCTAGTGTGTGCCTACATGGGGACAATGTGGAGGTGCGGTTATCTCGACTCCTTTTGATGCAAGAAAAATTAGTTTATGCAAGTTTTGTTTACAAACGAGAGATAACCCAAACACTCCTATTTCAATGTAGCTACGGTTGAATGTACCCGAAAATACATATTAGTTATGTATTCCCTTTAGCATTCAAGAGACATTATGCAAGTGAAGTCTAAAAGATAACGTTTTTGCATTTGTATGAACAATGTAAGAAAAAATCATTTTACCTAGTCGTTAGAAGATTTTAGTGAAAATTTTTTATGGGGTTTTTGTTAAATTAAGACAATGTGCTATGAGATGCAATTCCTAACTAAGAAAAACATGTTTTTAAGTATAATGCAATAAATATGCTTCATGATTTTTCAAGAATTATGCATATACCCCAAGTTTTGGTTTTGTGCATGAAATGGAAATCCTAGACGCAGATCAGGAGTATAAATATGATAAGAATACTTACAGTGATGTTAGAAGCACAAATTTGTGGAAGAAAATGGTCTAAAATGTGATGGAGATTAAGTGTGTGTCGAGTATAGTAAGGTGATATGTTTTGGAGTGAGGAGTGAATAGTACTTGTTCTTGTTTATTAAATAATAAACTGGACTTAGCATGCGGCGGATCCGGCGGATCCCAAACAAAGGATCCGTCTTTGTTGTCGATTGGATCCGCGGATTCAGAACACATGTTTTGGTTTAGTGTCGTGTGTGGCTAAACTAATATTTATACTAATGTTTCTCCTAATCACTAGGTTCCATTAATCCTAATCCAAGTCTAAGATAGTTGAAAGGTTCACGTTTAAGTGGTTTAGTGAGGATATCGGCAATGTTGTCCTCTGAGAAAACTTTCTCAATTGAGATGATTCCCTTTTGTACATTGTCGCGAAGGAAGTGATGGCGTATTTCAATATGTTTGGTTCTAGCGTGTTGAACTGGATTTTTGCTTAAATCGATAGCACCTTTGTTGTCGCAAAGAATGGGAATGTTGTTGAGTTCAATTCCATAGTCGACGAGAGCTTGTTTCATCCACAGTGCTTGTTGACACGCCTTTCCTGCAGACACATACTCTGCTTCTGTTGTTGAGATTGCGAGGGCAGTTTGTTTCTTAGCGAACCATGATGTGAGACAATATCCTACAAAAGTACAAATACCACTAGTACTTTTCCTATCAACATAGTCACCTGCATGATCTGAGTCGGTATACACTATGGTTTCTACACCCGTTCCTTTGGGATACCATAATCCTAAGTGTGTAGTACCTTTGATGTACTTAAATATTCTTTTAACGGCTTCAAGATGGGACGTTTTTGGATCTTCTTGAAAACGTGCACATAGACAAACACTAAACATAATGTCAGGCCTACTAGCCATAAGATAGAGTAAACTACCAATCATTCCTCTATATTTAGTGCTATCTACGGATTCATTTTCTTCATCCCTAGTGAGTTTGGTTTCGGAGGACATGGGTGTTCTCATGGGTTTTGAGTCTTCAAGACCAAACTTCTTAAGCATATCTTTGATATACTTTGATTGGTTGAAGAATATCCCATCTTCTAATTGTTTAATTTGGAGACCTAAGAAAAAGTTTAGTTCCCCATCATACTCATTTCAAACTCGTCATGCATGATTTTTGAGAAATCGTCGCATAACTCTTGACAAGTTGAACCGAATATAATGTCATCCACATATATCTGGACTATGATAATATGTGATCCCTTTTTCTTGGTGAAGAGAGTATTATCTACTAGGCCCATGGTATACTTATGGTCAACTAGGAAAGTCTTAAGTCGATCATACCAAGCTTTTGGTGCTTGCTTAAGTCCGTATAAAGCTTTCTTAAGTTTGAAAACATAATTTGGTTTTTCAAAGTCGGCAAAGCCGGGAGGTTATGCAACATATACTTCTTCATTTATAAACCCATTTAAGAAAGCACTTTTGACATCCATTTGAAATAACTTAAAATCACGTGCACATGCATATGCAAGTAATATCCTAATAGACTCAAGTCTAGCTACGGGTGCAAAAGTTTCATCGTAATCTATACCTTCTTGTTGATTGTAGCCTTGAGCTACTAGCCTAGCTTTATTTCTAGATACAATACCATTTTCATCCATTTTATTTCTAAAGACCCATTTAGTGCCGATTATGGTTTGGTTTTTAGGTGGAGGGACCAACGTCCAAACATCATTTCTAATAAATTGATTTAGTTCTTCTTGCATAGCAATTACCCAAGATTCATCTTTTATTGCCTCGTCTATGTTTTTGGGTTCAACCGTTGAAATAAAACAAAAATAATTACTTTCATTTTGAGCTTTGGATCTTAATGTTCTTTCATTAAGTTTTCCTATGACGTTTTCTAATGGATGACTTTTAGTTTCTTTAATATTAATAATTTCTCCTTTTATGGGTTCATTGCCATTTTCAATGTTTTCTATATCATTAACCATTTGACTTTCAACTAAGTCATCATCTACCAAAGGTGATGTCTTAGAGGGAGGCGGACTTTCGTTGAATGTTACGTTCAACGATTCCTCGACTCTTGATGTTTCCTTGTTTAATACAATGTATGCTTTACTGTTTTGCGAGTACCCAAGGAATACACCTTCATACGACTTTAGGTCGAACTTAGTGAGATAGTCCTTTGTGTTTAAAATGAAGCACTTGCTTCCAAAAACTCTAAAATATCCTAATGTAGGCTTTTTGCCTCGATAAATTTCATAAGGAGTTTTATTTAAAAATTGTCTAATTAAAACTCTATTAAGGATATATGTAGAAGTATCTACAGCGTGACACCAAAACTTTTGTGGTATGTTTTGTTCATTTAACATAGTTCTACTCATTTCTTGAATTGTTCTATTTTTACGTTCTACTACACCATTAGATTGAGGTGTACGAGGAGCCGAGAAATTATGAGTTATTCCATTTTTATCACAAAAATTTCCAAATTGAATTTCATTGTCAAATTCTCGACCATGGTCAGTTCTAATAGATACTATATTACTTCCTATTTGATTTTGAATTTTCTTGCTTAGAATTTCAAATTTATCAAATGCCTCATTTTTAGTTTTCAAAAACTTTGTCCATGTATATCTAGAGTAATCATCTACTATGACTAAAGTGTAAAAATTTCCTCCATAACTTTGTATAGCCGACGGGCCAAACAAATCCATATGTAATAATTCTAGGCATCTAGATGTAGATACCATGTTTTTAGCCTTATGGCTATTATGTACTTGTTTCCCAATTTTGCAAGCATCACAAAAGTGTTGGTCATATTTCAACTTGGGTAGGTTCCTAACGAGTTCTTTGGAAGACAAGGATTGAATAAGCCTCATATTAGCATGACCTAAGCGTCGATGCCATAGAGTTGAGTTTTCGTCCAAGGAGGTAAGACATAACTTATCTTTAGGTGTTTTATCTAATTTCATAACATAAACATTATTCTTTAAAACACCTTTTCCTACGGTTATGCCATCTTTAAGTATTTTACTTCCATTTTCACTGAAAAGGACGTTATACTTTTTGCGGCATAATTGACTTATACTAAGTAGATTAAATCCTAAATTATCTACATGAGCAACATCATCAATAGATAGAGAGTCATGAGAGATTGTACCTTTTCTGATGATTTTACTTTTAAGCTTGCTACCGAATGTGACATTACCTCCGTCATACACTTGGTAGGTTGAGAAAAGATTTTTGTTTCCCGTCATGTGTCTTGAGCACCCACTATCTTTGATCCACTCATCAGGTTCAAGATCAACTTTCAAGCATACCTAAGTTCATAAAAGACTCAAGCATTTGGTCCCCAATATCTCATGGGTCCGTTTGGGTTAAACATGACATTATCATGGTTTATGTACTGAAAAGGTGGACAATTGTTCCACGGCATATAATTAGGACCATGAAAGTTTCTAGACATGTTTTGGTTCCAATTATTTTGATAAGTGTGTTGTGAATTAACTATACTTTTTGGAAAGGGGTGTTTGGGAAAACTCATCTGAGGTCTTTGTTGATCCGTTTTAACTCTATATTCATTTCTAGCTTGACCTCTTCCTAAAGATACTGCTGGTTTGTGTTTATTATTGGTTATGCTACTGTTAGGTTTCTTAGTAACTTTAACAAACTCGGAACGGTCGACTTTGTGAACCTTCTGTTCAACTTCTGTACCCGCGGATCCTTTGGATATACCTGGCGGATCCAAATTTTTGGATCCGTCGGATCCGTGGGTGTCTAACTCTGTTGAATCAGTTTTAATCACAGTCTGTTCCTTATGATCACTTAAGGTTCCTAGTTTCATAAAGCCTAGACCTGTTTTATCATGAGGTAGCTTTTGCATTTTCATTATTTCATCTGCACAACTTATGTTTTTATCAAACCTTTTAAACTTTGAATTTTGTTTGATTAAGTCTTCCTGTGTGGTTCTTAAGGTTTCTAGTTCAAGTTTTAGTTCTTGACAAGACACACATGTTTCTTTACTAACTTTACCTTTTTCAATTCTTATTGCTTTTTCTTTAAGCCAATATATTTCATTTTCTAAAAGTGTTGTCTTTGTTTTCAAAAACTTGTTTTTGTTTATGATTTTTAAAGTGACATCACACAGTTTGTTATATTCTACTTCTAAGGTTTCATCATCTATAAAGGAGTATGAATCAGAATGTACCTCTTCTGTGTCATTAGCCATAAGTGCAATTTCGTTGTTCTTAGGCTCATCATCATCATCTCCTTCACTATCGCTCCAAGCTCCACTAACGAAGGCTCTTTGAGACTTGATCTTTGGAGGCTTTGGACATTCTCCTATTAAGTGACTGGAGTCACCACACCTATAGCATTTCCTATCATCCTTACCTTTCTTATCGTCACGATTTTTCCGAGAGGATTTCTTTTCATCACGAGGTGGTTTTACAAACTTTCCTCGTCTCCTGAAGAATTTCTTGAAATCCCTCACGGCCATGGCATATTCTTCATCATCACTGTTTGAACAAGACTCATCATCACTTGACTCGACTTTGGCTTTCAAGGCAATAGACTTAATCTTCTCCTTTTTGCCTTTGACAATTTCCGAGTCTTTTTCCATAATCATTTCGTGAACTTTTAGGTTTCCTATGAGCTCATCCAGTGTCATGCTTGAGAGATCCTTAGATTCTTCAATAGCTGTCACCTTTGCTCTCCATTTCGGATGGAGTGCTCTTAGAAATTTCCTGACAAAATTCTTGCTAGAAAAAGATTCGTCAAGTGCTTTAAGTGATGTAATAATAGTATTGAACTTAGCAAACGCACTATCAATGGTCTCATCTTCAGAGATAACAAATTGTTCGTATTGTTGGACAAGAAGATCAATTTTGTTATCTTTTACTTGTGAGTTCCCTTGATGTGTGATGATAAGAGATTGCCAAATATCCTTAGCCGTTTTACACATAAAAATTCTTTCATATTCTTTCTTAGGTAAGGCATTATAAAGCATCATTTTGGCTTCGTTATTTTTGGCAATTAGTTTCTTTTGCTCATCACTGTGACGAGTAAGAGAAGCTCCTTCATCCCGACCACCCGAAATATTATTACTAATAGGCTTGTAATCACCATCAACTATAATATACCATAGATCTATATCCTTTGACTTTACATAAGTCTCAAAGCGATTTTTCCAATAAATAAAACAATTTGGTTCAAATAGAGGTGGTCTCTGCATAGATTGCCCTTCTTTAAAGTTTTCAAAATCCATGGATCGTTTTAAGTTTTAAAATACAATATATTTTAAAGATCTTAAGTAACGTAGCTCTGATACCAATTGTGGAAAACTAGAAGGGGGGTCGAATAGTTTTTACCGTTTTTAAAGTTTTATTTGCTTTGTTACTTTATGTTAATTCAAAGGAAACAATCACAAATAAATAATCACACAATGTAAACAAAAGATAAAGAGAGGAAAGATCAAACCACACGACACAGTTGTTTATAGTGGTTCGGCTACAAGAACTCTATTCCTTGCCCTACTCCACTCCCCGAGTTTCCTACTCGAGAGTTTATCTTTCACTAAGAAACAAACTCCTTTCCTAGGCGGAGAAAACCTTTACACGTCGCTTACTTCCTTTTCCAGTACTAAGCTAAACACCGGGTTCTTTTCACAAGGTAGAACCAACCTGACGTCGCCTAATTACTTTACCGACACTAAGCTAGATGTCGAGTTCTTTACAAGGGTACAACCACTCCCTACACTCTTTGTACTTTAAGGACTAAAGTACTAACCACACTCACTGATTACAAATGATAGATATGATGTGTGAAACAAACTACAAGATCACACAGTAATGCAACTAAAGGATTACGGTTCTGTAGATCCTTGAATGCTTGATCTCCTTTCTACAAAATGGAAGATCAAAGTGAAATGCAACTATGAATGATGTTAGTAAGATATGTACTGAATGAATATATGTGTTTAAGCTATATGAGTGATGAGAGAGCCAAATGATCAGCTTCCTATTTATAGGCAAGCTGATCTTCAGCTCACGGATCCGGCGGATCCCTCAAAAGGGATCCGTCCTTTATAGGACTTGGATCCGTGGGATGTGACAGCTATGTAATAGTTGTCTCTTACCATATCTTAGTTGTATCTTACCATATCATCCAAGATCTTCAAATGTCAACTATGTTGCTTGCATATCTAACCAAGATATATCAAAGATATTGTATGTGATGCATACAATGATGTCATGGAATGGTTTATGAATTAAAGTTTCCTTTTAAGGAAACAAGTTACTAAACTTGTAATTCTTAGTTAATATGTGAAGTGTAAAGTGTGTACTTAAGAGACTAAGCTAGTATTTATTATTTGCTAAAAGATATTCCTTATATTTGTCATTAACAAAACTAATGAAAGATCAAAGAATATAAATAACGTTTTTGGGACGCTATTTGTATTAACAGTTTTCATGGAGGGCTATTTCTTTTCACCTTTCATAAACTTTTCTTTTGCATTCTTCAACCCCTTCTTTCCCTTTCTCATTTACTTCTTTTTTTCAATCTTTCCTAAGGACTTCTAATTCTAATCTATTGGAATTGTCCTTGGGTAGATCCCTCCGGCTCTGGCGGATCATTGGACATAAACCTAACCATAATCACCTTATTACTCCATGATTATTCTAGATTTATTGATCACTTGCCATAAAACCTTTTGTGAAAATCTCTGAAAGTGTTTATGAATAAACACATATTAGTTAACACTTCGAGAGTTTTGCATTTTCAGAAATACTCCCCATTTACATGTGCTCATGCATTTTTGATATAAATTTGCACATGTTGGGTAGAGTTCGCACATTTAGAATTGATCGATTTTCAATGAACATGACCTTCGCGAGACACATTTACATCACTAGTTAGACTAGCTTGAAATTATTACCCGTCCCGGTCATATTCAAAGCGAATTTCTTGAATTGGTACATTCTACTTAGACAAGTCCTTTGCGGGACACGTTTACATCACTGAATAACCAGCTTGAAATTATTACCCGTCCCGGACAAGTCTTTACGATTACTGACATTTAATTATCGTCAATTCGAAGGTTCATACTGAGTCGAGCTCTTATTGAGATTCAATCCACAATCTTTAAACTTTTTGATCACATTTTAATCACGTCTTCTCCCCCTAAAAAATAGCATGTAGTGATATTTTTTATATCAACTGATTGAAATGAAAGCGTTTTGGAGAGATAGACGGATTTTTGAGCATGAAATTGGAACATTTTTTTTTTTAATTTTATACTCCCCCTTAAATAAAGTATATTTTTAAACTTTTGAGTTTAAATAAATTTTAAGGGTACAGAGGGAGTTATCTTGAGCACAGAATTTTGAGAAAGATTTTGAAAAATCTTTTTTTTTTTGAAAAATCTTGATCATGTGCTCAAGGATTTTTGTTTTGACATTAACAATACGAGTCCTGATCGGAAATAATCAGAAGTCATCATTGTAGCGCAGGTTTCGTACTGAAATATACGAAAGCTGTAGTGAAGAAATTTTGAGAAACGACATGTTTTAGAAAAATTTTAAATGAACTCTCGCTCAAGCATCTGTACATGTTCGTATCATTGTTGAATGACATTTCTAGATACGTACAGAATATCGATTATACGAGAGACGTGTCGTGAGAAGAATATTTTTTGTTTTTATATTTTATATTGTTTTTGTATTTTTGAAATTTTTCTATTTTTTATTTTGTTTTTGTTGGTTTTTTAAATTTTGCATTTTGCTTTTTTCAAAAATATTTACAGCAAAGCTTTTTGAGATAAATTTCAAGAAGTTTCGAGAAGACTTTCTAACTCTTCGGGAGTTAGGCTTCGCATGCCAATTCGTCGAACTAAGTTATCAAACCTCTCTTTTGGAAGGGCTTCAGTAAATAGATCGGCGAGTTGGTATTCAGTCTTCACGAAAAATAATTTAACAGTACCATTTTCAACGTATTCCTTTATTTAGTGATAGCGGACTCTAATATGCTTGGTCTTTGAGTGTTGCACGGGATTGCACGAGATGGCTATGGCACTTTTCGAGTCACAATACATAGGTATGCGGTCGAAAGAGAAGCCATAATTTGTTAGTTGTGTCCTCATCCAAAGAACTTGGGCACAACATGCTGATAGAGACACATACTTGGCTTCTGCGGTTGAAAGCGTCGTACAATCTTGTTTCCTTGATGACCAGCCTACTAGCTTTTCATCGAAAAATTGTGCTCCACCGGATGTACTTTTGGCTGTTTCTTAGCAACCAGCATGGTCAGCATCTGAAAAGCCTGTTAGTTTAAACTCCGAATCCTTCGAATATCAAAGTCCCATGTTAATGGTTCTTCGTAGGTACCGAAAGATCCATTTAACCTCTTGGAGGTGCAGTTCGGTAGGCCTTGCCTGAAACCGTGCTAATAAACAGAAAGCAAAATGAATATCGGGTCGACTAGCTGTTAGATACATGAGAGAACCAATCATGCTCCGATATTTCATTGGATCCATGGGTTTCCCATATAAATCAGCGCCAATTTTGGGTGAAGTGGCCATTGGTGTACTAACAGAGTCACAATTTTCCATTCCATGTTTTTTCAAAATCTCAATTGTATATATAGCTTGATTTATAAAAATACCACGTGGGGCACGTGATTGATGAATTTGTAATCCCAGAAAGAATTTTAGTTCCCCCATCATGGACATTTCAAATTAGCTTTTCATGAGATTTTCAAAATGTTTTGAATGTTTCGGATTAGTGGACCCAAAGATCATGTCGTCCACGTAAATCTGAACAATCAAAATGTCATCTTTGAATTTTTTAGTAAACAAGGTCGGGTCAATTGTTCCTTTGGTGAAATTATTATAAAGTCAGAAAGATGATAATTCGTCATACCACGCCCTTGGGGCTTGTTTCAAACCATAGATAGCTTTCTTTAGCTTGTAGATGTAGTCTGGATGATCTTTGTCAACGAATCCGTGACTCACGTACACTTCTTCTTTCAGAGTTCCATTCAAGAATATTGTCTTGATATCCATCTGATAGACCGTGATGTTTTTGTGAGCTGCATATGCTAAGAAGATCCTGACCGCCTCAAATCTTGCTACTGGCGCGAATGACTCATCGAAATCTATCCCCTCTTCCTGTCTGAATCCCTTGGCCACAAGACGAGCTTTGTTGTGAATGACAGTCATCTCTTCATCCTTTTTGTTCTTCCATAACCACTTAAGATCAATGACAAGTTTGTCAATTGGTCTTGGCACTAAATCCCAAGTGTCATGTGATTGATATTGGAGAAGTTCTTCCTGCATCGTTTCAATCCAAGCATTGTCTGCCATCGCCTCCCGAATGTTCTTTGGCTCTTTTAGACTGAATGAGCAGACGTAGATGCACATGTCGCAATCGGTGGCGAGTTGTCTTCTCGTCTGTACTGGCCTTGAAGGTTCACCAATAACGTGATCTATTGGATGGTCTTTAGTCCATTGTAACGTTGAAGGGTACCTTGGATTTTACGAATGCATGTTAGATGGTTCATGTAATCTTGAAGATGATTCAGCAGAATCCGTTGCAAACGGGTTTTCGAATGGTTCTTCTTCTAACACAGCATCGTTTTGTTGTTGTTCTTCTTGAATTGGTGTAGTTTGGTTTTGCTCATCAACTCTTGGTAAAACAATCTCAATTACTGGAGTTGCTGGAGTAGATGTTGATGACGTGGAGGGAGTTGGTGCGTCAGCTTCAATTGTTGTGGATGCATCTTGTGGTGGTTGATGATTTTGAGCAGGGTGCAGCTGAACGTTGTTGTGATGCATTGGTCGAAGCTCCACCATTGTATTCATCATACATAAACTTGGAGAAATTTTCCCGTTCTTGATTTGTAGGTTTTTCAGTGTTAGTTGACTGAGCTCCTTGGGGTACGAGTCCTGAACTTATATGTCCAGAAGTCTGACTGTTTGGTGCTGGTCCTAATCTGGTACGATTAGAAGCCATCGGGTTAAGCGCGGGTTCTAGAGCGAGTCTCTCAGAAGCCATTTGTGAAATCTCGTCAAATTTCACATTCATCGTCTCCATTATCCTCTTAGTCCTTCTGTTATACACCCTGAATGCCCTCAAGTTTTCTGAATAACCAATGAAGATTCCAATATCACCATCAGCTTTCAACTTCCCCAGATCTTCTCTATCGTTTGTTGGATAGCACAAAGCGCCAAATACATGAAGGTAAGAGATGTCGTGTTTTCTGTTGTTCACTAATTCATATGGTGTTTTATTGTATCTTGGATGGATTAGGGAATGGTTCTGAGTAAAACAAGCAGTGGCAACAGCATCAGCCCATAAGAATAATGGTGCACTAGAATAAATCAGCATTGTGCGAGCAGCTTCCACAAGAGTTCTATTTCTTCTTTCAACTACCCCGTTCTGCTGTGGAGTTCTAACAACTGATGTCTGGTGAGTAATTCCAGTATCTTCAAAATATGTTCTTAATTCCTGATTAGTAAATTCTGTGCCATTGTCTGTTCTTACGATCCTTACTGGAGCTTGAAGTAGGACTTGAATGCACTTCAGAAAGGTAATGATGATGCCGGGTGCTTCGTCTTTTGATCTCAGAAACTTTACCCATGTATATCTTGAATAGTCATCGACGATAACAAGAATATACTTCTTCCCATTTATGCTTTCAACTCTCATTGGGCCACATAAGTCCATATGCAACAAATGCAACTTGTCAACCGAACTGGGAACGGTTTTAGGTTTATAAGTTACTCTTTTGCTTTTTCCTAGCTCACAAGATGGACATAGGTGATCTTTGGTGTATTTGAACTTAGCGAGACCGTTGACGATGTTGTCTTTGGTTGGCTTAGTTAAGGTGTCGAAGTTGAGATGGGATAAACGTCTATGCCACAACCAGGACTTAGTTTCGCAAGCTTTTGTCATGAGACAAATTGGTGATGAAGAGGCCATTTGGTTTATGTCGATAGCATAGAGATTGGTGCCACGATTTTCGGTTAAGAGACCATCTCCAATCAAAATCCTAACGAAGCAAGTATTTCTCCTAAATGCAACCTCTAAATCTGCATCACAAAACTGCCCAACTGAAAACAGATTATGTCCCAACCCTTCGACATAGTAAACCTGAGTGATTAAGTAGTTCCCAAAATGAAGATCTCCATAACCCAGAATAGCTGCTACATGATCATTTCCAAAATGAACAGTTCCCATGAATTTCCATACAAAGTTGATCAGCAGCTTCAGATTCCCGGTCATGTGCTTGGAGCAACCCGAGTCGACGATCCAAAGACATATTTCGATAACCTGCCAATAACAGAAGATTGTGCATTTGGAAACCGTTTATCATTTGGTTCCATGGGGTTAGGGGTAACAGACGAATCACATTCATAGACAGTTTTTACTGGTTCCTGTGGAGCCTTTTTTAATTTACCATTTACTAAAATGAATTCTCTACCCGTTGGTATCCATCCATACGCACAACTTAAGATAGTTCCTAGGCAATATGCTACTAGTGGTTAACCTAGCTGCTTTAATCAGTCTTTTAACATATCTAGACCTAGCAGTAGTTCCTGGAGGAACATCTTTCTGTTCAGGCATAGCATTCACATTCACATAATTAGAAACAATATCATCACAAGCATTTTCAGATAACGATTTCTTGCACATTAAACAAACAGAGTCATTACATGCACTTGAAACAATACTCTTAAGTCTTAACATTACATCCAGATGACATATGTTTCTTATTAGAAAGCGATAAATTCCTAGGGTGTTCTTCTACTTCTTCAGGTTTATTCTTGCTATCACTCTTAGAGGCAGGCGAGACTCTATTGTTCATTGTATTGCTCCTTGGCTGTAGTCTGCTGCTCCTAGAGGTACTTTCTACTCCTGTAAAAGGTAAGGCACACACATTAGGATTTATCTTGTTGTCTTTTGAATTAGTTTTAGCATTCCTAGTCTCTTTTGGATTATCGTTAATGCTCTTGTCTATCGCCCAATATGTTTGATATGTAGAGGTAGACGCAGTAGTGGTACTAATCCTATAAAGACCAGGTGCTATCATATTCGGTGTTTCGACAACTGCTTTCCCTTTATCAACACATTTTGCTTTTTCACATTCATTTGCAGGGGTGTTGGAGTGACTGGTTTTGTCAAATCAATTGTCACATCAACTTTTGGAACACTTTGAGAAATTGACATTTTTGGTTTTACAACCGGTTTGTCCAAAGTCGATGGTTTTGCAAACTTAGTTTTCTCGCCCTTCCTTTTTTGACTATCTAGCTGAGACTTCAAATGATCATTTTGCTCTTTCATGTTTTTGTAAGCACGCTCATACGACAATTTGTCATACTTGCATTATTCCTTTTTCCGATCAAGTTTTTTAAAATATGTGACATTTTCTTTTTCAAACTTAGCAAGCGTATTTTCATTTTTTAAAACAATTTTAGAAGTCTCAGCTCGGAGTCTTTCATCGTCTTCTACAGAATATGTTTGGTAAATTATGGACATAATATCAGTCGACAGAGCTACTTCAAAGAGAGTGTCATTGTGTCTTTCCAAAACTTTGATGTGTTCAATGTTTTCATTAGCTTCCTTTACCAGGGATTTGTGGTCCTTGACAAAGTCGGCTGTTTCTTTTAAAATTGCATTTTCAACATTAAGTACTATCGCATGAATTGCAATTAATGGAGTAGTAATTTCTGTTTCAAACACCTTTTTTATTTCATTATGAAAACTTGAATGCCAGTTGTTGATGCTGATATTTGTTTTGGAAGCCACAATCATTTGAAGCGTTTCAACTCTCTTTTTAAGATCATCCAAATATCTTCTAGCGTCACTTGTGTTAAAAGGGTTACTAGATGACATTTGTTCGATGTTAGAAAGATTTTTAGAAACAACTTTTGGTTTTGACAAAACAACTGGTTTTTTTGAAAACCACTGGTGTTTGTTTTTGAACAAGATGAACTCCGGAAAGTTTGTTAAGTTTATCATAATCAATTGGTTTAATTTCTGGGTTCATTTGTCTCATTTTGATTCTACTCTCTTCGGCAAGCTCAATCGTTTCATAAGAATCCCGAACCTCGGGAGGATCATGTTTAGCAAATATCACATTACCATTATACAACACATTCTGTTCTTTCTGAGCTTTCTTGAGATGATAAGGGTATTCACAACCGATTGCCATTTTCTTCATTGTATGTAAAATCGGGTTTGGATCTTTAATTAGCATATGTATTGTTTGAGCAGAGTGACCCGTTTTTACAAGCAAATCTTCCAACTTTTTAATGGTTTCTTGTTTTTCAATGATTTCATCAAGAAGATCCTTTTCACGTTTTGAAAACCTTGCATTCAACTCTTTCTTTTCTTTTTCAAGATCAGAACAAGTTGATTTTTGTTTAGAAATTTGGTTGGTTAATTCTGAAATTTCCGTGTTTAAGGATTTTATTTTCATGTTCAAATTAACATCGAGTGTGTCAAATTTGATTTGAAAATGTTTTTCTCTTAAAACAGAATCTCGATAACCAATTTCTAATTATGACAGTCGTTTGTTATTAAATTCAAAATCTTGTTCATTAACCTTATATCTCTCAAGCTCAGCAGTCAATTTTTCATTCGCGGCCTTAACATCGCGATTGACCTTTTTGACCTTTTCAATTTCAATACTACAATTTTGCAATAATGATTCAAATAACGCACGTGTTTCCTCTTCATTTGCAGTATGCTGTGTCTCGAAGCCTCCATTAGGAATCATATCTGGAGTGGCCAAATTAATATTGCTACAACTTGGCGTGTCCATATATGTATCATAAGTGGGTGCTGGAGTCAAGATGTTGTTCATTCTGAGGTGACATATCAAACATTTCATTATTGTGACATGTAGTGAATGGTGGTACCTCAGAGACTGCATTGGTGTCATACACAGGAGGTGTCTCAGAATCCGTATCATACTTGGCCTCCTGTAGATTTGCCATGAAAATGCAGTTGGCATCGATGTCCTCAAGATCTTCCATATCATCCATAAGTGCCATGAAGTCATTCTCTTCTGCATTCAACTGAAACCCAACCTTTTCCTTTTTTGCCAAAAGCACTGCTTTCTGTAGATACTCAAGATCTTTCTTTTTCGGCTTGGTGGGACAGTTCCTTGCCATGTGACCAATACCCTGACAGTTGAAACACTTTAATAAGTTACCCTGATTCACATTTTCACCAATCCCAACAACTGGAGCAACATTCCCAAACTGATTACCAACATTTTGATTCCTAACATTCTGCCCCCTTTGATTTCCAACAACTTGACCCATCTGATTCCCTGCATACTGACCCATCTGATTTCCAACATACTGCCTTGCATTCTGATAACCCATCTGATATCTAGGAGCATATCCCTGCTGATTCCCATAACCTCCAACCATTTATCCTTTTTGACCCATGTTGAAACTCGGCTGTTCAATCTGCCTCTTGCGAGTGTTCGAAGAAATCCTTTGGTTGTTGTTAGTTGGTGTGGAATAGCGTCCTTGGAATACCTTTGTTAGAAGAGTAAATGCTTGAGTCAAAGCAGCACTATCATCATTTTCAATGAAATCCGGTTCTTGGTATTGTGGGTATTGTTGTTGTTGTGGGATAACTTGTTGTTGTGGGTAGAATTGTTGTTGTTGAGGTATGATAGCAGTTGGTGGAACGTATTGTTGTTGCATGTAGTTCTGAGTGGGTGATGATGATGATGGTTGTGTATTCACTGTTACAGGTGTTGGTGTCTGAGCAATCAATGCAAGAGGATCATGTTGCTTTGCTAGTTTTTCTCTCCTGACCTCATTTGCCTCAGCCTGGTTTTGCTTAAGAAAGTCGTAGAGCTGATCATAGTTCACCTGATGAAGGTCCTTTGTTTGATTGACAATTTTGACGAATCGTCCCCATTCTTCTGGTAAATTGTTGATGAACTTGATGTTTTGAACAATTTGCCTTGGTGTCAACTTGTTTCTGATCAGCTCATTCATTAAAGTGCAAAACCTGGTGTAGTAAGATTCAATTGGTTCAGTTGGAGTGGATGTGAACTTTTCTCATTCAGTTAGAAGCTTGTTTTCAACATCTTGTTGCCCAATTTCTGTGCCATGACAAAGCCTTCTAACTCTCTCCCACATATCATAAGCAGTTTCACAACTGTCAACAGCAGCAAATATTTCCCGTGGTAAACCAAGTTGAATTAAGTGCATTGCCAAGTCATTAGCTGCAATTTGCTTCCAATCCTCTGTTGTGTATTCTTCTTCTTTTTTATCACGAAAGGATGGTGGTACGGGAGGTGTTGCATTTGGGTCACCAGCTTCTTGAATCTGACAAGGCTTGAATGGTCCTTTCTGGATGGAGTTGAGCAGGAGTCTACCTTGACCATCAGGTTTGGTTTTGATATAACGAATCATACGACTTGTCCATGGAAGATAACCACCTTTTTCAAGCATAGGAGGATGGTTTTCTGCACCGGCTGCATGAATGTCTTGTTGAGTAGTCATTGTTGATGTTTTGTATGATAAAGTTGATGTAGGATCGTTGCAACAAAATAGGAGTTGTGGTTGTTGAAGGTTAAACTTAGTTGTTGTAGTGAAGTCTTGGTCTTTAGCTGAAGATCGTTTGAAGTAACTTGCAATTTAGATAAACTACGTCAATTTAGATAAAAGTAGCAATTTGGATAAAGTTACTAATTTCGGCAAGACTATAATTTAGACAAGATCAAATGTTCACAATTTCGACAAAGTTATGTAAATTACAATTTAGATAAAACCACAATTTCTATAGAAATTTCAATTTAGACAAAATTTATACAAATTTTGGCAAAATTTTAATTTAGATAGAAATATGCAATTCATATAAATTTGCAATTTATATAAAAATCTATCTAATTTATACAAATTAGAAGATATACTCTTTGCTGAAGTATTCTTAACACTTATACAAGCGAGAGAATACCGAGTTCACGTTTGATGTTGTGGAAATTAAGTATAAATTGAATTTAAATAAGTTTATTAAGTTGCCACAAATTTTCTAACAATTGCGATAGAAGTGTCCAAGATCAGAATTGCAATAGAGATGCAGTCCACGATTGCGATAAACCCACAAAGACCCACAATTGCGATAGAATTGCACACTTGCGATAGAATTGCACACTTGCGATAAAATTGCACACTTACGATAAACTTGCACACTTGCGATAAACCCTAACATCCAGATTTGCGATAAAACACAAATTCAGAATTTGCGATAAACCCTTTTCTATCGCAATTCTTATACAAGAATGCGATAAACCCTTTTTTCTATCAAAAATTCTTATACAAGAATTTTGATATTTTGCAAGTCGAAGTAGATTCAAACACAAGTTACTAACAATCTTTAACGCCTTTTTCCATAATTCAATGACTTCAAAACTCGTAAACACTAATAAAGTTTGAACCTTTTATCGCCAATATGGTATAGAAACTAATTTTTCGATACAAAGATTAAACCTTTTTGATGCAAGACTAGTTTTTGAAGCTAAGATTCAACTTAAGAGATATACAAAACCCACTAAAAGTCACGTAAAAACTATTAAAGTTGTAACCTTTATCCAAAATATTGCGTAAAAATCAAAATTTTCACACAAAGTTTGCATTTTATTGAGGAAAAAAAATGAAACTTTATGCTACCTTTTTTATTACAAACGAAACTACTAGACTCCTACAACGTTGTTTAGCGTGATGATACCACTTGTAAGAACTAAGCTATCTACTTTATCACACACTAAACTATACTATTCGATGCTACTCAATAACAAGAACAAGATGAGAGATGTGGATCGTATATTTAAACCGGATGTTGTTAACTTGGAAAGAAAGATAACAAAACACAAACATAAAGCACACACACTCTCACCTATACAAGACAATGAGGCACACCAACTTATGTGGTGAGAGTGTGTATTTATACATGAGGTGTGACGCCCTAAGGCTTTGTGATGGGCTTTCGGTTGGGCTTGATTACATGGACTGGACTTTGTACAATTATCTTGATATTACATGGACTATTGAATCACTTAGACATTTAGATAAGTCCAACCGAGCCCTTAACTATCTAGACTTAACGACACATATGCAAAGTTGTAAAATCGGAAATGACCATCACTTTTAAATTAATGCTAACAATACCTTTTGGGTATGACGCATCAAAATTTGGATTAACATGGCTTCCGCGAGCATCTTCTTTTACCTTTTGCTCTTGCTCTACCCGCATCAAAACCTTTAGAATAGTAAAATGTGATTAACATGCAAAGTTTTTGCAATAAAAAAGAAGACTGATGTTATTATATGAAGCCTCGAATTAGAACCTGAAGCATGGCATTTTCTTGTTCCTGCTTGTTCATTTGCTGTTAACTAGAAGTTAATTATTCGATATAACAACTAAAAGTTCATGAGTCATTTCTGAAGTAAAAATAGGCTTCGATAAGCAATAACAGATACATAAAGCACTGATATCCGGTGTGAACAATAATTTCTGTTTATAGACCTACAAAGGCTTCAAGGACTATTCCACAGAACATATTTATACTAACATACAGATCCAACACATAATATTCCGCTAACCTAAGTATTGCGATGGAAAAAGTATTTACCTGAGTATTGCAGATCTTTTTTCCTCCAGTACTTTGCACAGCTCATTCTTCAGCCATGCCACCTACACAAAACAAAATAGGATTTGAAAGACCATCAGAAACTACGATAGAAAACAATTGTGATCAAAGTATATCATTAAAGAATGTACGAAGAACAAAACGGGGAATGGGTAACCTGGTCTTGAAGATCTTTAACAGGGTCAATCTCCACATCCCCTGTGGATAATTCATCTGCATTAGAAGACTCGGAATTCATTCGTGATAATCCACCATTTTTCGATTTATTTTCATTGAAACCATATAACTAAGATGCCAAATCCTGTGAATCCCTCCACATATTTAGAAGTGACCGACCTTTCTTGTGTCCTGCAAATAAACATCCTGAAAAATTTATGAGGAGTCCATTAGAAGTGACCGACCTTTCTTGTGTCCCCAATATAACTCGAAGCAATAAACATCCTGAAAACCAACAATACAACACATAAATCATACAGGTAAAGGTAGAATCCAACTAATCCAAACAGAAAAACTATAACCCCAAATTTTTCGCATACACCTTTGATGATTACAAATCAGATCTGAAAGTATCTAACGCATACTCATAAATAACTATCAATAAGTTTACCAAAAAAGAATATAATTGTCATCGAAAACCCTAAATCTGAAGTCCGACAAAATTAAATACAATTAAAACCAAAACCATAAAACTTTTACCTGGTATAACCGTACCTCATTTTTCCCCATCTTCATCGTCGGTGTGTGTGTGTTTTGATGGTAAGTTGGTGAAGATTCTCGATCTTCCTATACTTATCTAAAGATTTTTATTTTTTTGGAGGAACAGAGAAGGTTCAGGAGTATTATCATTGCATAAGTGGGCCGGATTTGTCAAGAACAGGCCGGAAAATAAGGCCAAAAGTGGCCCAACGATTTTGGCGAGAAAAGTGGCAAGCAAAACGACGTCGCAGCTGACGCTCTGTAAGATATACTTATAATTACACATCAAAGTTAATTATCCACTTTCTAATCCGTACTGAAGTGTGTAGCTTAGTATTTTAGCTAGCAAGAATTATTGAATTTATTTTAACAAAATCAATCGTATCTTTTATATCTTAAGTTTAAGCTACTTGACACGACATTGTTTATATTATTATCGTTTTTTATAAAAAGAGGATACCAGCCTTGTAATGTTCTAAGGGGCCGTTTGGTTTGTATACGGGTTTAGGATTATAATTTGTATTTAGATTATGATTTGAATTTAGATTTAGATTTGAATTTGATGTAAGAAAGACAAAATATATTATAAAAATATAAATTCTTTAAACTTAACATCATATATTTCATCTATATATCTACGTATCGGGGTTGTTTTGATTCGAAATGAATGGTAAATGTATATACATTAAATCTAGTTTTCATTTTCTTTGATGAAAATCATGAATATAACATAAGAGAAAGTCAAGATGAATGAAATAGATATATATTCCGTTTTAAAATTATTGTCTGCTGAAAAAAATACATGGTTAAAAAAACATAATTATTTAAGTTCTTTTCTTTTTTACAATTTTATTATTAAATAATTAATTATTTCATCTTTTAAGGTTTGTAATGATTAAGTCAAATGAAGATAATACGATAAATTTGATTAAAATTTACTTTCGTAGTCGACATATGGCAACGAAAAAAAGCAAACTAGACAATAAATTTGTGACATCTACTTTTTTAAAGTGTGACAAACGAGTGGATGTGGGAGTCTGCCGGTCTGGCATTATTTAGCTTAGGACCACGCGCGTGATAGTTACTGCAGAATATTTTTCCTCGTACCTCACTTACTAAGAACACCCATAATGAGGCGCTGATCAAGCAAATTCAAGGCCTTCCGCGTCTCATCCACGCCCCACCACCATTACCTCCATGTGCTGGTCAAGCAAAAATCAATTGGGGCGTCCAGCCTTCCAGGCCCGTGCCCTCTATTCCTTTAAAAAAAACTAGCCGTTCAACGACTATACAACCGTTTTTTTTTTTTTTTTTTTTTTAATTAATTTTTATAACTTTTACCTATAAAACCCGCTTCAATCCTTCACTTTCTCTCACCATTCTCTCAATTTTTATAAACTATCTCCCTCTTTTTATACAACAATTTTATCACCATGAATCCCAACCGTTCAACCCGCTCACAAAATTACACCAACCCCGGTTACGTTCGTCCTCGTCGTGTTAACGAGTTTTGTGAGGGTGCGTTTTCAAACCAAGATCTTCTCGATGTCATCTCGCATTTGCCACCGAACATGCAACTGCAAATGGGGTTTCACAATTACAGTTACGGTAACCAAAATTACGGGTTCAACTCGTACACCCTACAAAACCCCTCGCAACAATTCTCGTCTCAACAATTCCCGTCGCAACACGAGCCGGTTGACGTCGAAGCTTACAAGAGGGTCCCGGAGACTCCTCCAAGCGTTACTCAACCGAAGGGTAAGAAAACCGCCGCTGCCGAACCGTCTCAACCAAAAAAAGTGGTCACACAAAAAGAAACCCGCGAACGAGCCGAAAGCCACGATCAAGTGTATGCCTTGGACAGATCACGAGGAAATGTGTTTTGCACATGCGTAGATAGAAATTACCACGGATGCTAACGCCGGTAAGTTTAAATAATTACTTTCTTACTAACTTATTATGTTTATATAAAAAATTTTACTAACTTATTATGTTTAAATAATTTTTTTTAGTTACTATGTTTATGTTTAAATAATTTTTTTTTTAGTTATTATGTTTATATAATTTTTTTTACTAACATATTTTGTTTTTTTTTTTTTTTCTATTGTTTAGCAGATTATCAACGGGGACACGTATTTTGGCATCGGGTTCGAGAAGCGTTTTTTACCGCCATGGATGTTGGACCCGATTACCGTACGCAAGACATGATTTCGGGCAAGTGGACCGAAATGAACAATCGGTGTCAATTTTTCAACAGTTGCTACAAACGGAAAAAGAATGCCGTACCGAGCGGTGCGAGTTTCTTGGAATGGCCATACCACGCCGCTTGTAAGGAGTACAAACAAGCCAAGCTTCAACCATTCCAACTCAAGGAGGTATGGGAGTACCTTCACACCCATAAAAAATGGCTAGATCAACCCCCTTTGGAAGTTCGTACAACGAGCCCGTCGAAACGGTCCAAAAGTGAATCGTCATCCGCCCCCGAACACGATAGCCAATCGTCCGATGCCCACATGTTCAACTTAAACACGATGTGAGAGACGAAGTCGTCGTCTCGAGAGGCAAAGGCCCCCGGGTAGGCGAAGTGCCAAAGGAAAAGCGGTTTCCTCGTCCTCATCTGCCGCCCCCGACAACAACGCGTTGAGCTAAATTGCGGCTCAACTTGCGAAAATATGGGCTGAGGCGGAGCGTCGTCGTGCACTTAAAGAAAAAAGATACAATGATGTGCTGCGTGTGTCGTTGCGGTTTAGCAGTTTTAATGCCTAATCAAGTTTTAAATTTATATTTAGCCGACTTATCAATAACACACACACTTAACGAGCAGTGTACCCGGTCAGTATGAATATAATGGTAAGTAGAGTGTCGATCACTAAGAGTGGAATATTATCTAGTTATTCTAATCAGTATTTTAATATATTAAGTTAGCTATACAATCTAATCTAACGCAAGGGGGTTTCAGCCTGAGAGACTGGCACGATTTGGTTGCAATTAAATAATAAACTAGACCAATAGGCACGAATCAGCAAGTAGCACACACGTACACAGATAAATACTCGAGACAATAAGAGGGCTGTCCTTATGATAAGTAGTTTGTCACTTGTTTTATTGCTAGTGTTATATGAAGTGTATAGTTCGATGCAACGCACCGAGATTAAGTCCTTTCTCGTTGGTTCTAATCTTATCGGCGAGTAAACCCTTAATGATTACTTATGACTATCCCGTTTATCTTTCTCCTACTTTTCTACAGACCATAGAATACATAGGCATCTAATAAACAGGCGAGGGCAGAGGCATGGCGACCCGATCAACGCTCAGCTAGCCACAGAGGTTATCAATGCACTAATAAAAGTCACCAAAGACCACTAACATATAAACTTTAATTGATGAGAAAGCAGTTTTAAGGGAGTGCAACCTTTCCGTTGTCACGTTACACAAGCCACCAATCTTGATGAATTAAAGTTTACTAACACAATAAAACAAAACTACTTAATGAATTAAACACATGCAGCACCTTCTTACAGCTCTTGTATCTTTGATTTGGGTGTGTCTTGTGCTGCTGCCTTGACTGAATTCGTCCTAGGTTTCTGGTCTTCGGTCTCGTATATAATATATGTCGTACGAAATTCGTCTGGTCTTGGGGTATTTATAGTTTCTGTCTGAGGGTGAGATGCGGCGCATCTTGTAAGTAGATGCGGCGCATATACTTAACTTCGCGTGGGGTCCAAGATTGTAATATTCAGGAATATTCGTACACCGCCAGAAGATGCGGCGTATCTTCATCTTTGGATGCGGCGCATGTCCTCTTGTATCTTGGATCGTATCTGGTGAAATATTGATAGTGATGCGGCGCATGTGATAAGTGAGATGCGGCGCATCTGGAGCAGATTTGACTTGATCTTGTCCATTTCAGTAGACTCTTCACTTTATGCATGTTTTGCTCCATAATTAGTCCAAAATCGCCAAGTTTCACCAAATGCTTGTTTTCAACTGAGAATTACAAAAGTAAACGATTAAGTATCAATCCTCATACATAATATAGTAAAACAAGTCAAATTAATAGGATAAATGATAGTAATAAAATGTACTTATTTGAGTTCATCAAATATCCCCCCACTTGAACTTTACTTGTCCCCAAGTAAACCTTAGATTAAAACTTATGAAAATGTATCCTAAAAGACATTAGGATGTATTTTTATATTTAAGCATGTATTCGTTTTATCATAATCACACAACTAAACACTTAACTAATTAGAAGTAGAATAAAATATTTCGATAAAAGCAAATCTAATCGTTTAACTGTCCAGTCGCGACGAATATTCTATCATAAGCTTGGCAAGTATACACATCTCCCCCACTAAAGCTAAGGAATAACAAGTCTAAAGCGGTAAAAAGGGTTTTTAGGCTTAAGGGTTAATTATTCTTATTCATTATCGATCTCAAATTCCAGAAAAGGCGACAAAATCACAAATACATGATCGAATCCACGAACACGATACTTGCAATTGCTCAAATCCTTAACTCGAATAGACTAAAGATAGGTCCAAACTTCACCAATAATAATATATCAAAAAGGGCGACAAAATCATAAATACATAGCCGAATCCACGACTACGATACTTAAGATTGCTCAAATCCCTAATCTCAATAAATCAAAGGTTTGGTTGGATAAAGAATAATAAAGGGTATGGATAATATTTGGGATATAAATTGGTGTAAAATGAAAAATAAACAAAACAAATAAATTAAAATCCTAAGTGTGGTTAATCACCATCCCAACCATCCCATGAATAAGACTCATATCATTGAATAACTCACGCTTTAACACTTGAAACACACGCTTTAGGTAGACACGAATTATACTCAACAAGATCTTAATCAAAGAATAAACCTTAGTTGACGTTCCCATAACTGCCAACTCCCATTCAATCCATAAATATAATATACAACAAATAGTGGTGATATCGACCACTTACATAACTTTACATCGTTGGTTTATCAATCTTCCAACTTTTTTCTTTTTCTTTTTCTTTTCTCATTTTTCGATTTTTTTTTTTTTTTTTTTTTTTTTTTTTTTTTTTATAACCATAAACATAGATGTGTAAAATTTCACCACATCACTATAACAATAATTATGGATAATTTTTCCATACTTTTCATAACTTCAGAAATAACGGTAATAGTGAAAGCAGTAAACACACGAAAAATAAACTCAAAAATATACAATATTTACTTTCACTTCAATTGCATTGTGCAATTTCCCGACCTAACCATAGATAATGAATTACGCACACGAACACAGGTAATGTAAGGAAACACACTTTGCCTATAGCAATTAACCAACCACGGATTCTAATCTACAGGGTAGGCTAAGGTGTAAGGGTGTAACGAAACATTTTAACAAAGGTGTAAGAAACGAAAGGAATGGCTCTGAGTGTTTTTCTAGGGGTATCTTACTCTAAAAATGAGAGTAACAAAAGGGTTTATACGGGGGTTAACTAACCAGTGTAGTTAGCTAATAACACATAACATATAAGGTTATTTGGGTGTAATCCTAGAAATTTACCAATTTAGACAAGTCATTCCAATTATATAAAATAATCTTATTATGGTGGTCTCGAATAGTATACAAGCCAAGTTCTAAAGTTTACAAGTCACCGGCACACTCATAGATTTGTGAATTTTGAAAAATCACAATTTTTGAAAATAACGTCATGTGTGCAGCTATGCAACTTAGATCTTAAACAAAAACATGCTAAAAAATTTTAAATTTTTATATATTAAGCACATTTTAAGCATATTTTGAAAAGTTTAGGACAAGTAAGTGTTAAGTGTTCTAATTCTCCAATCCCCCCACTTAAGTTAAACAACGTCCTCGTTGTTTGTATAAAAGGTTAAAAACTGGAAAATAAAAGAATTAGAACAGAAAAACTCCCCTGAGATTTGCTGGTATGATCCTTCATTAGTAGTAGAGCAAAAAACATCTTTCTTGTGGATTAGAACGTTTAAGCTTCATAATCATGTATCCACAGGAAATGCAGGAATCTATAATACCACCAACACTTTAAAACACACCTATTATTAAGAAAGGTTCAACTTGCATAATACATTAGTAGTTAGATAAAAATAAAATATAAAAATAAAAATGAAAAATCATCAGGTCAGTCGATGCGCCGTATCTTATGGAAAAAGATACGCCGTATCGAGCCTGGAATAATTACGGATCAGAATAGAAGATGCGCCGCATCCTTAACCAGGGATGCGCCGCATTGAAAATAAACTGATAAAAAGTTTTAAATTCGAAAATAAAAAATGCAGAAAAATAAAGATATGACCATTTGCATGAGATGCGTCGCATCTCAGAATTGAGATGCGCCGTATCCTCATGCGGCCTGACTGACTCGACACATATAGAAAATTAAAAGATAAATTCGGGTTGTCTCCCGGTAAGCACTTGTCTTTATTCCAGAGTCTTCAAGTTAGACTCACGTTCAGCACTTCACTTAGTTCTTGTCACGGTCCATCCTTCTTCCTTCATCCGAAAGATTTTCCCGTATAGCTCTGCGACGTTTTCCTCCGTTCGACTTAATCTAGTATAACTCTTGGTCGTCGTCGCAACATACTCTTCCTCTGGTCCCAAAGAATACTTGATGATTTTAAACTTTTCAGAAATAATCATGGGTGGCTTATTATAGGGGATTCCAAGTAGTTGACACTTTCTTTTGGTGAACTCTTCCTCGTCTTTATCAACAAACTTAAAGTAAGGATCCTTAATCAAATAGTCATCAAGTTCATTGATTAATGACTCATTGTTATCATCTTCTTGAATTGCCTCCCACTCTCTTTCCAATTCCCATTGCAGCCGTCGACTAAGCTTCGTGAAATCATCAAATTGTTTATGCACCCATTCCCAGAAAGTAGTATCTGATGTTCCCTTAAGTCCTTTCAAGCGTTCAATTCTACCCTTTTCTTGCAAAGCCTCCGCTTTTTGTGGGCAGTCTTCAACATTATCGTACCACTCATAATCTTCAAAGGTTACATCTTTTCCAACCCGTTTCATCCCAATAATACTTCCCCCATTACAGGTTCCGTCACTTTTATAATCACAGGTCGGCCAAACGCTACTCCCGTCCTTGAAAACGAAGGGTGTACAGGTGTGATTAATGTGCTCAAATTCCCATGGTTTATCCCAAACCCATGGTACTTGGTCATTCCATTCATAGTACCAGGTGTTTTTGAAATCATCATAAGTCTTGAATCCTGGTAAATCTCCAGTAAGCACATCATCGTCGACTTGAAGAAGGTAGTTAAATTCCTTGAACTGCTTGCACAAAGGTGTCTCATAATCGAACACATCAATGTCAATTCTGAAAAGTTCTTCAATGCCCTCATTGACTGTTGAATCATGAAGTGACGACCCATAGTCGCTTTCTACTTCTTCGTCGTCTCCTCTCATCCAATATACCCATAATGCATCCTTAGTAGCTCGATCCATGCTCTTATGGTTATTAAACTTACTAGCCAACCATTCTGAAAAATCAACATCGTTAGGATCGTGGTTAACGTCAAAGCAAGCCTTTCCAATCATATTCCTTCTTATCTCCATGAACTCGTTAAATTGCTTCTTAAAACTCCGAGTCAACCATGAAGTCATAATCAGCTTGACTTCATTTGCAGGGGCGAATTCCGGACTACCATATTTAAGTTCTAGCCAATCATTGAGCGAGAGGTCCATCAATCTTACCAACTTGCCATGAAATAGTAACTCCGCCACAGCATAAATTCCTTCATCGTCCAGATAGTTCTCATTTAATCCCCAGTACTGTTCGGAATAAGGCATGTAAGAGATTTGGCTATTGCCTCCACCACAGCTTTTGTTGCTTGAGTCCATGTATGCAAGATAGAATTTCCCATCATCTTCTTCGATAGTAGTCCAGTTCAATCCTTTGGCTTCAATGATAGGCCATAAGAGCGACAATTCTTCTCCAGTGTACCTCACAAATACATCATAAGAGAATACCCCTTTGTCAATGTTGCATAAACGCATGAATTCCTTAAAAGCAGCTTCAAGGGGGGTCTCCCAAGAGAATAAATCTGCATCGATCATGAGCACATTGAATGAATCTGAAAGCAAGCATTCCTTAGCAAGATATCCGTTAACTGATATGTCTTCCATAGCAAAATCTGTCATCAAAGGTAAAATCATCAGTAGGATTTGTTCGCTAGAAGAGAAATTAATGAATATAGAAACGGATATAAGAATACAAAATAGCTGATATCTGCAGACGATGCGCCGTATCCAAAAAGTTGGATACGCCGTATCTTATAATCGTTAAAATTAGATCAGACTTTTATTCAGAAAATAGATACGCCGCTTTAGAAATTAGAATGCGCCGTATCTGTTTTAATTATCAAAAATCGATATACTTATAAAAATTAAATGCGTCGTATTAACAAAAGTTAATGCGCCGTATTTTCGTTACGTTTCAAAATATAAGATTTTTGATTCAGAGGATGCGCCGTATCGATAAAAATCGATACGCCGTATCTGTTTAATAATTCGCAAACTGTTTTTAATTAAAATAATAGATACGCCGTATGTGCTAAAGCAGATGCGTCGTATCGCGTTAACGTTTAGAAATTTTTTTTTATAAAAAACAGATACGCCGTATCTTGGGGAAAAGATGCGTCGTATCACTTTATCGCTTAGAAAAATTTTCTTATTAAAAACAGATACGCCATATCTTGGGGAAAAGATGCGTCGTATCGAATTAATTAAACGCGTTGTATTTTATAAAAAGTTGAACGCAATACGCCGTATCTGAGAAATCAGATGCGCCGTATCGTTCGATTTAGCTCAGTACAACGATAGCAGAAAACAAAAATTACGAAAAATAAAAACAAATAAAAACACACAAAAATAAACACAAACAAAAGCAAACAAATAACACACAAAAACAGAAAATATGCAAAATAGTACAATGAATGCAAATTAAACTAATACACAACAAAATTAGCGGTTAGAAAAAAATTAAAACCTAATTAAAATACTAATCAAATTAACAGATAATAACAATTCACTCCCCGGCACCGGCGCCAAAAACTTGATGTGCTGCGTGCGTCGTTGCGGTTTAGCAGTTTTAATGCCTAATCAAGTTTTAAATTTATATTTAGCCGACTTATCAATAACACACACACCTAACGAGCAGTGTACCCGGTCAGTATGAATATAATGGTAAGTAGAGTGTCGATCACTAAGAGTGGAACGTATTATCTAGTTATTCTAATCAGTATTTTAATATATTAAGTTAGCTATACAATCTAATCTAACGCAAGGGGGTTTCAGCCTGAGAGACTGGCACGATTTGGTTGCAATTAAATAATAAACTAGACCAATAGGCACGAATCAGCAAGTAGCACACACGTACACAGATAAATACTCGAGACAATAAGAGGGCTGTCCTTATGATAAGTAGTTTGTCACTTGTTTTATTGCTAGTGTTATATGAAGTGTATAGTTCGATGCAACGCACCGAGATTAAGTCCTTTCTCGTTGGTTCTAATCTTATCGGCGAGTAAACCCTTAATGATTACTTATGACTATCCCGTTTATCTTTCTCCTACTTTTCTACAGACCATAGAATACATAGGCATCTAATAAACAGGCGAGGGCAGAGGCATGGCGACCTGATCAACGCTCAGCTAGCCACAGAGGTTATCAATGCACTAATAAAAGTCACCAAAGACCCCACTAACATATAAACTTTAATTGATGAGAAAGCAGTTTTAAGGGAGTGCAACCTTTCCGTTGTCACGTTACACAAGCCACCAATCTTGATGAATTAAAGTTTACTAACACAATAAAACAAAACTACTTAATGAATTAAACACATGCAGCACCTTCTTACAGCTCTTGTATCTTTGATTTGGGTGTGTCTTGTGCTGCTGCCTTGACTGAATTCGTCCTAGGTTTCTGGTCTTCGGTCTCGTATATAATATATGTCGTACGAAATTCGTCTGGTCTTGGGGTATTTATAGTTTCTGTCTGAGGGTGAGATGCGGCGCATCTTGTAAGTAGATGCGGCGCATGTACTTAACTTGGCGTGGGGTCCAAGATTATAATATTCGGGAATATTCGTACACCGCCAGAAGATGCGGCGTATCTTCATCTTTGGATGCGGCGCATGTCCTCTTGTATCTTGGATCGTATCTGGTGAAATATTGATAGTGATGCGGCGCATGTGATAAGTAAGATGCGGCGCATCTGGAGCAGATTTGACTTGATCTTGTCCATTTCAGTAGACTCTTCACTTTATGCATGTTTTGCTCCATAATTAGTCCAAAATCGCCAAGTTTCACCAAATGCTTGTTTTCAACTGAGAATTACAAAAGTAAACGATTAAGTATCAATCCTCATACATAATATAGTAAAACAAGTCAAATTAATAGGATAAATGATAGTAATAAAATGTACTTATTTGAGTTCATCAAATATCCCCCCACTTGAACTTTACTTGTCCCCAAGTAAACCTTAGATTAAAACTTATGAAAATGTATCCTAAAAGACATTAGGATGTATTTTTATATTTAAGCATGTATTCGTTTTATCATAATCACACAACTAAACACTTAACTAATTAGAAGTAGAATAAAATATTTCGATAAAAGCAAATCTAATTGTTTAACTGTCCAGTCGCGACGAATATTCTATCATAAGCTTGGCAAGTATACACATCTCCCCCACTGAAGCTAAGGAATAACAAGTCTAAAGCGGTAAAAAGGGTTTTTAGGCTTAAGGGTTAATTATTCTTATTCATTATCGATCTCAAATTCCAGAAAAGGCGACAAAATCACAAATACATGATCGAATCCACGAACACGATACTTGCAATTGCTCAAATCCTTAACTCGAATAGGCTAAAGATAGGTCCAAACTTCACCAATAATAATATATCAAAAAGGGCGACAAAATCATAAATACATAGCCGAATCCACGACTACGATACTTAAGATTGCTCAAATCCCTAATCTCAATAAATCAAAGGTTTGGTTGGATAAAGAATAATAAAGGGTATGGATAATATTTGGGATATAAATTGGTGTAAAATGAAAAATAAACAAAACAAATAAATTAAAATCCTAAGTGTGGTTAATCACTATCCCAACCATCCCATGAATAAGACTCATATCATTGAATAACTCACGCTTTAACACTTGAAACACACGCTTTAGGAAGACACGAATTATACTCAACAAGATCTTAATCAAAGAATAAACCTTAGTTGACGTTCCCATAACTGCCAACTCCCATTCAATCCATAGATATAATATACAACAAATAGTGGTGATATCGACCACTTACATAACTTTACATCGTTGGTTTATCAATCTTCCAACTTTTTTCTTTTTCTTTTTCTTTTCTCATTTTTTCAATTTTTTTTTTTTTTTTTTTTTTTTTTTTTTTTTTTTTTTTTTTTTTACTAAGCATAAACATAGATGTGTAAAATTTCACCACATCACTATAACAATAATTCTGGATAATTTTTCCATACTTTTCATAACTTCAGAAATAACGGTAATAGTGAAAGCAGTAAACACACGAAAAATAAACTCAAAAATATACAATATTTACTTTCACTTCAATTGCATTGTGCAATTTCCCGACCTAACCATAGATAATGAATTACGCACACGAACACAGGTAATGTAAGGAAACACACTTTGCCTATAGCAATTAACCAACCACGGATTCTAATCTACAGGGTAGGCTAAGGTGTAAGGGTGTAACGAAACATTTTAACAAAGGTGTAAGAAACGAAAGGAATGGCTCTGAGTCTTTTTCTAGGGGTATCTTACTCTAAAAATGAGAGTAACAAAAGGGTTTATACGGGGGTTAATTAACCAGTGTAGTTAGCTAATAACACATAACATATAAGGTTATTTGGGTGTAATCCTAGAAATTTACCAATTTAGACAAGTCATTCCAATTATATAAAATAATGCTTATTATGGTGGTCTCGAATAGTATACAAGCCAAGTTCTAAAGTTTACAAGTCACCGGCACACTCATAGATTTGTGAATTTTGAAAAATCACAATTTTTGAAAATAACGTCATGTGTGCAGCTATGCAACTTAGATCTTAAACAAAAACATGCTAAAAAATTTTAAATTTTTATATATTAAGCACATTTTAAGCATATTTTGAAAAGTTTAGGACAAGTAAGTGTTAAGTGTTCTAATTCTCAAATCCCCCCACTTAAGTTAAACAACGTCCTCGTTGTTTGTATAAAAGGTTAAAAACTGGAAAATAAAAGAATTAGAACAGAAAAACTCCCCTGAGATTTGCTCGGTATGATCCTCCATTAGTAGTAGAGCAAAAATCATCTTTCTTGTGGATTAGAACGTTTAAGCTTCATAATCATGTATCCACAGGAAATGCAGGAATCTATAATACCACCAACACTTTAAAACACACCTATTATTAAGAAAGGTTCAACTTGCATAATACATTAGTAGTTAGGTAAAAATAAAACATAAAAATAAAAATGAAAATCATCAGGTCAGTCGATGCGCCGTATCTTATGGAAGAAGATACGCCGTATCGAGCCTGGAATAAATACGGATCAGAATAAAAGATGCGCCGCATCCTTAACCAGGGATGCGCCGCATTAAAAATAAACTGATAAAAAGTTTTAAATTCGAAAATAAAAAATGCAGAAAAATAAAGATATGACCATCTGCAGGAGATGCGCCGTATCCTCATGCGGCCTGACTGACTCGACACAAACAGAAAATTAAAAGATAAATCCGGGTTGTCTCCCGGTAAGCACTTGTCTTTATTCCAGAGTCTTCAAGTTAGACTCACGTTCAGCTCTTCACTTAGTTCTTGTCACGGTCCATCCTTCTTCCTTCATCCGAAAGATTTTCCCGTATAGCTCTGCGACGTTTTCCTCCGTTCGACTTAATCTAGTATAACTCTTGGTCGTCGTCGCAACATACTCTTCCTCTGGTCCCAAAGAATATTTGATGATTTTAAACTTTTCAGAAATAATCATGGGTGGCTTATTATAGGGGATTCCAAGTAGTTGACACTTTCTTTTGGTGAACTCTTCCTCGTCTTTATCAACAAACTTAAAGTAAGGATCCTTAATCAAATAGTCATCAAGTTCATTGATTAATGACTCATTGTTATCATCTTCTTGAATTGCCTCCCACTCTCTTTCCAATTCCCATTGCAGCCGTCGACTAAGCTTCGTGAAATCATCAAATTGTTTATGCACCCATTCCCAGAAAGTAGTATCTGATGTTCCCTTAAGTCCTTTCAAGCGTTCAATTCTACCCTTTTCTTGCAAAGCCTCCGCTTTTTGTGGGCAGTCTTCAACATTATCGTACCACTCATAATCTTCAAAGGTTACATCTTTTCCAACCCGTTTCATCCCAATAATACTTCCCCCATTACAGGTTCCGTCACTTTTATAATCACAGGTCGGCCAAACACTACTCCCGTCCTTGAAAACGAAGGGTGTACAGGTGTGATTAATGTGCTCAAATTCCCATGGTTTATCCCAAACCCATGGTACTTGGTCATTCCATTCATAGTACCAGGTGTTTTTGAAATCATCATAAGTCTTGAATCCTGGTAAATCTCCAGTAAGCACATCATCGTCGACTTGAAGAAGGTAGTTAAATTCCTTGAACTGCTTGCACAAAGGTGTCTCATAATCGAACACATCAATGTCAATTCTGAAAAGTTCTTCAATGCCCTCATTGACTGTTGAATCATGAAGTGACGACCCATAGTCGCTTTCTACTTCTTCGTCGTCTCCTCTCATCCAATATACCCATAATGCATCCTTAGTAGCTCGATCCATGCTCTTATGGTTATTAAACTTACTAGCCAACCATTCTGAAAAATCAACATCGTTAGGATCGTGGTTAACGTCAAAGCAAGCCTTTCCAATCATATTCCTTCTTATCTCCATGAACTCGTTAAATTGCTTCTTAAAACTCTGAGTCAACCATGAAGTCATAATCAGCTTGACTTCATTTGCAGGGGCGAATTCCGGACTACCATATTTAAGTTCTAGCCAATCATTGAGCGAGAGGTCCATCAATCTTACCAACTTGCCATGAAATAGTAACTCCGCCACAGCATAAATTCCTTCATCGTCCAGATACTTATAAAAATTAAATGCGTCGTATTAACAAAAGTTAATGCGCCGTATTTTCGTTACGTTTCAAAATATAAGATTTTTGATTCAGAGGATGCGCCGTATCGATAAAAATCGATACGCCGTATCTGTTTAATAATTCGCAAACTGTTTTTAATTAAAATAATAGATACGCCGTATCTGCTAAAGCAGATGCGTCGTATCGCGTTAACGTTTAGAATTTTTTTTTATAAAAAACAGATACGCCGTATCTTGGGGAAAAGATGCGTCGTATCACTTTATCGCTTAGAAAAATTTTCATATTAAAAACAGATACGCCGTATCTTGGGGAAAAGATGCGTCGTATCGAATTAATTAAACGCGTTGTATTTTATAAAAAGTTGAACGCAATACGCCGTATCTGAGAAATCAGATGCGCCGTATCGTTCGATTTAGCTCAGTACAACGATAGCAGAAAACAAAAATTACGAAAAATAAAACAAAATAAAAACACACAAAAATAAACACAAACAAAAGCAAACAAATAACACACAAAAACAGAAAATATGCAAAATAGTACAATGAATGCAAATTAAACTAATACACAACAAAATTAGCGGTTAGAAAAAAATTAAAACCTAATTAAAATACTAATCAAATTAACAGATAATAACAATTCACTCCCCGGCATCGGCGCCAAAAACTTGATGTGCTGCGTGCATCGTTGCGGTTTAGCAGTTTTAATGCCTAATCAAGTTTTAAATTTATATTTAGCCGACTTATCAATAACACACACACCTAACGAGCAGTGTACCCGGTCAGTATGAATATAATGGTAAGTAGAGTGTCGATCACTAAGAGTGGAACGTATTATCTAGTTATTCTAATCAGTATTTTAATATATTAAGTTAGCTATACAATCTAATCTAACGCAAGGGGGTTTCAGCCTGAGAGACTGGCACGATTTGGTTGCAATTAAATAATAAACTAGACCAATAGGCACGAATCAGCAAGTAGCACACAAGTACACAGATAAATACTCGAGACAATAAGAGGGCTGTCCTTATGATAAGTAGTTTGTCACTTGTTTTATTGCTAGTGTTATATGAAGTGTATAGTTCGATGCAACGCACCGAGATTAAGTCCTTTCTCGTTGGTTCTAATCTTATCGGCGAGTAAACCCTTAATGATTACTTATGACTATCCCGTTTATCTTTCTCCTACTTTTCTACAGACCATAGAATACATAGGCATCTAATAAACAGGCGAGGGCAGAGGCATGGCGACCCGATCAATGCTCAGCTAGCCACAGAGGTTATCAATGCACTAATAAAAGTCAACAAAGACCACACTAACATATAAACTTTAATTGATGAGAAAGCAGTTTTAAGGGAGTGCAACCTTTCCGTTGTCACGTTACACAAGCCACCAATCTTGATGAATTAAAGTTTACTAACACAATAAAACAAAACTACTTAATGAATTAAACACATGCAGCACCTTCTTACAGATCTTGTATCTTTGATTTGGGTGTGTCTTGTGCTGCTGCCTTGACTGAATTCGTCCTAGGTTTCTGGTCTTCGATCTCGTATATAATATATGTCGTACGAAATTCGTCTGGTCTTGGGGAATTTATAGTTTCTGTCTGAGGGTGAGATGCGGCGCATCTTGTAAGTAGATGCGGCGCATGTACTTAACTTCGCGTGGGGTCCAAGATTATAATATTCAGGAATATTCGTACACCGCCAGAAGATGCGGCGTATCTTCATCTTTGGATGCGGCGCATGTCCTCTTGTATCTTGGATCGTATCTGGTGAAATATTGATAGTGATGCGGCGCATGTGATAAGTGAGATGCGGCGCATCTGGAGCAGATTTGACTTGATCTTGTCCATTTCAGTAGACTCTTCACTTTATGCATGTTTTGCTCCATAATTAGTCCAAAATCGCCAAGTTTCACCAAATGCTTGTTTTCAACTGAGAATTACAAAAGTAAACGATTAAGTATCAATCCTCATACATAATATAGTAAAACAAGTCAAATTAATAGGATAAATGATAGTAATAAAATGTACTTATTTGAGTTCATCAAATATCCCCCCACTTGAACTTTACTTGTCCCCAAGTAAACCTTAGATTAAAACTTATGAAAATGTATCCTAAAAGACATTAGGATGTATTTTTATATTTAAGCATGTATTCGTTTTATCATAATCACACAACTAAACACTTAACTAATTAGAAGTAGAATAAAATATTTCGATAAAAGCAAATCTAATCGTTTAACTGTCCAGTCGCGACGAATATTCTATCATAAGCTTGGCAAGTATACACATCTCCCCCACTAAAGCTAAGGAATAACAAGTCTAAAGCGGTAAAAAAGGGTTTTTAGGCTTAAGGGTTAATTATTCTTATTCATTATCGATCTCAAATTCCAGAAAAGGCGACAAAATCACAAATACATGATCGAATCCACGAACACGATACTTGCAATTGCTCAAATCCTTAACTCGAATAGGCTAAAGATAGGTCCAAACTTCACCAATAATAATATATCAAAAAGGGCGACAAAATCATAAATACATAGCCGAATCCACGACTACGATACTTAAGATTGCTCAAATCCCTAATCTCAATAAATCAAAGGTTTGGTTGGATAAAGAATAATAAAGGGTATGGATAATATTTGGGATATAAATTGGTGTAAAATGAAAAATAAACAAAACAAATAAATTAAAATCCTAAGTGTGGTTAATCACCATCCCAACCATCCCATGAATAAGACTCATATCATTGAATAACTCACGCTTCAACACTTGAAACACACGCTTTAGGTAGACACGAATTATACTCAACAAGATCTTAATCAAAGAATAAACCTTAGTTGACGTTCCCATAACTGCCAACTCCCATTCAATCCATAGATATAATATACAACAAATAGTGGTGATATCGACCACTTACATAACTTTACATCGTTGGTTTATCAATCTTCCAACTTTTTTCTTTTTCTTTTTCTTTTCTCATTTTTTCAATTTTTTTTTTTTTTTTTTTTTTTTTTTTTTTTTTTTTTTTTTTTTTTTTTTTTTTTAAGCATAAACATAGATGTGTAAAATTTCACCACATCACTATAACAATAATTATGGATAATT
The DNA here is from genome assembly GCA_021014915.2 of Artemisia tridentata subsp. tridentata. Classification (NCBI taxonomy): domain Eukaryota; kingdom Viridiplantae; phylum Streptophyta; class Magnoliopsida; order Asterales; family Asteraceae; genus Artemisia; species Artemisia tridentata. The sequence goes on along the minus strand of CP139503.1, from coordinate 367,332,692 downwards.
TTTCCATACTTTTCATAACTTCAGAAATAACGGTAATAGTGAAAGCAGTAAACACACGAAAAATAAACTCAAAAATATACAATATTTACTTTCACTTCAATTGCATTGTGCAATTTCCCGACCTAACCATAGATAATGAATTACGCACACGAACACAGGTAATGTAAGGAAACACACTTTGCCTATAGCAATTAACCAACCACGGATTCTAATCTACAGGGTAGGCTAAGGTGTAAGGGTGTAACGAAACATTTTAACAAAGGTGTAAGAAACGAAAGGAATGGCTCTGAGTGTTTTTCTAGGGGTATCTTACTCTAAAAATGAGAGTAACAAAAGGGTTTATACGGGGGTTAACTAACCAGTGTAGTTAGCTAATAACACATAACATATAAGGCTATTTGGGTGTAATCCTAGAAATTTACCAATTTAGACAAGTCATTCCAATTATATAAAATAATACTTATTATGGTGGTCTCGAATAGTATACAAGCCAAGTTCTAAAGTTTACAAGTCACCGTCACACTCATAGATTTGTGAATTTTGAAAAATCACAATTTTTGAAAATAACGTCATGTGTGCAGCTATGCAACTTAGATCTTAAACAAAAACATGCTAAAAATTTTTAAATTTTTATATATTAAGCACATTTTAAGCATATTTTGAAAAGTTTAGGACAAGTAAGTGTTAAGTGTTCTAATTCTCCAACCCCCCCACTTAAGTTAAACAACGTCCTCGTTGTTTGTATAAAAGGTTAAAAACTGGAAAATAAAAGAATTAGAACAGAAAAACTCCCCTGAGATTTGCTCGGTATGATCCTTCATTAGTAGTAGAGCAAAAATCATATTTCTTGTGGATTAGAACGTTTAAGCTTCATAATCATGTATCCACAGGAAATGCAGGAATCTATAATACCACCAACACTTTAAAACACACCTATTATTAAGAAAGGTTCAACTTGCATAATACATTAGTAGTTAGATAAAAATAAAACATAAAAATAAAAATGAAAATCATCAGGTCAGTCGATGCGCCGTATCTTATGGAAAAAGATACGCCGTATCGAGCCTGGAATAATTACGGATCAGAATAGAAGATGCGCCGCATCCTTAACCAGGGATGCGCCGCATTGAAAATAAACTGATAAAAAGTTTTAAATTCGAAAATAAAAAATGCAGAAAAATAAAGATATGACCATTTGCAGGAGATGCGTCGCGTCTCAGAATTGAGATGCTGATGAGGCGAAAAGTGTACCGCTTTTAAGGGGTCATTTAAGCCCGAAATCGTATTTATTTGATCAAATATTGCCCTAAATCGTTCCTTTTGTCATTTTAGGTACTTTTGAGGAGAAATCTGGAAAAGGAGGCATTTTGGACGTTTTTGGAGCATAAAAGTGAAGAAAACGGCAAAGTCTCAAAATTGTGCTGAAAGTCACCTTTGACGGCGTCAACATTAACTCCAGACGGCGTCATGCCTTGGCAAGAAAAGTTGGATGTGAAATTTACTCATGACGGGCCAGTGAGTTTGCATGAGAATTCTGACGGCGTCACGCTTTAACTAAATCAAGGGCGTCACGGCTTAAATCATAAGGGGACGGCGTCACGTTATAGGTCCGACGGCGTCAAGCCTTGATAAGCCAGAATGGATTTTTGAAGAGCTAAAGAGGGACGGCGTCAAGATGGTCATCCGGGAACCCTAAAAGCGGCGAGGTGACGGCGTCACAATGCATAAGGTGACGCCGTCAGATGTCAAAGTCTATATATAGTTTTCTAATTTTTTGTCATAAGGGAGAGCTTAGTGTGTGGAATTTTGGGATAAAACCCTAAGACGATTTTAGCTACTTTTTCAGGGCTTTTTGCCCTGAGATCTTCCATGTTTCATTGAAAGATAAGTTATCAATTAATCATTCAATATGTCTATGTGTTGTTTGATTCTATCTTATGCTTGTCTTTTGTTTAACATGTTAGGCTAATTTTATCTTGTGTTTGCTTAGATCTAATGAAACCTAGCTATTGATTATTGGTTGTTAGTGTGTTATTAGTTGTATTGGATGATTGTTTATCTATGTTAGGCTTAAGAAAACTGGCTAACTTCCTATTCGGTAACTTGCTTGAACGTCTTAAGAAACATGAACCAAACGCGTACTAAAGGTTTTTATGGTTGTATTTAATGCACAAGCGAATTCTAGTGATCCCATGTTAGGAGCTTCCTAGCCGGCTCGACATAGGAGTGAAGTAGGAGCTTGTAGAGTTTGGGGAAGTAAGTACGCCACCCCACGAATGGTATTAAGGAATACACCCGTCATCCACGCGACTAATACACACTAATTAACCGGTAAAAGATAGTTAGGGAGTAAGGAAATCTAAGTAAACACATTTCTCTACACATAAGTTTCTCACCACTTTTCATTTTTTGTTATTTTATTTTATTTGCATTTGTAGTAATTTGGGTTAGTTGACTAGCAACTAATTCCGCCCACTCCTTCAAAACCCGAGATTTTACTTGCTTTCATAAAAATATAAAAACATAAAAAGAATCTTCCTCAACCCTTAGACCTATTAGAGTAGCTTTTCATACCTAACGAACACTATTCCCTGTGGAGAACGATCAATCCCCCGTACTTACCACTACACTATACTACATCGGTCAGGTACACTGCCTGGTGGGGTTGTAAGCCTCTTGAGATCCCTCGAGAGGTAAAACCTGTTGTAAGGTTGCAAAACCCACGCATCAAGTTTTTGGCGCCGCTGCCGGGGAATAGTTATTGTTTAGGTTGAATTTTTATTTCTATTAGGTCTACTCACTAGATTCCTTTCTAGTGAGATTTTTATTTTATTTTTCTAGGTTTTCTTTAGTCTATCTTTTTCTTTGTGTGTTTGTTCGTAATTTCCATTGACTCTTCCGTTCACCATTATGGAGTACGCGAATCCACCATACCACCAACCACAAAGGCCATTCTACCCTATTGACATCTCGAATTTCAAACAATATCGAGATGAACCCATATATGATGCATGGACTCGTTTTAGAAATTTACTCCGAAAATTCCCTCATCATAGTTTCGCTTTAGCATCCCTAACCCGAACCTTTTACTATCGTGTTGGCCAATATGACCAAATGCGCATTGAGGATTTTGCCAATGGGGACTTTAGGGAATTAAGTGCTGAAGAAGCATGGGATGCCATAGAAGATTGTGCCCAATATTATTATAGGATAGACAACCAAACAAACGTTAGTACAAGTCAATTGAATATAAATTTCCTGGATCATGAAACAAGTTTGTTTGGGGATGAATACATTAGTGTTGAGATACCTAAGTGGTTGTCATGTAATGCCATAGTACAAAACAAACACATAGGTGACCTTGATGTGATGGAGGATTTAGCCGAACATGATCACATTGATCAAAAAGACCTAGGTTTTATGATCGATGACGATGAATCTCAAGAAACACATGATGAATCTTTTGGGCAATTTGAATATAGCAGTCAGAATATTGAGGATGATCCTTATGATTCGGATATAGAAGCTGAGATGCCTAGAGAAGCACTTGAGATACTAGAGAAAATGTTAGGGTTAGATTCTACTAAAACACATGATGAGGATATAGGTGATCTTGACACAAGGAATGATGAGGTAAGTAACATAAGCCCACCAAGTACCCCACAAGTCCTACCATCAATTGAGGCACACACACCGCCCATGACTTACCCGGAAGAAGTTGAGGAGACTATAGGAACCCCAATAGAGGTAGAGCCCTTGTACCAAACACAACTAGAAGAAGTATGTTTGAATACTTGTGATCACAACCTTACTCTTAGTTCTATGGAAGTTCCTAGTTTTGATGAACCGGAGCCTAAACCAAAACCGTTACCTAATCTTCCATCCTTAGATGTGAACTTAGGAATTGAATTAGGTCCCGATCCACCCATCAAACCATGTAGTCCGGGTAATGTTAAGATTAAGGTAGTAGACTCTAGGCCTGGTAGTGAGGAAGACAATATAGGAGTGAAAAATGACCTTACATGTCTACATCACCCATTCATGATTGATCACAAGAAACATTATGGGTTTAAACCGGGTCTATTGGGTCAAGATGGATTCCCAATTAGGAGTCTCTCGAAGTTGTTAGAAAATGATCCCTTTTTAGGAGAAAACTTTAATTCACCCATTGACCAAAGTGAACTAGGTAAGGTTATGATGAAAGGAGCACACCCCTTTGAGCATATAATTCATCCACCACTCTTTCCTCACGTGGCATACTCCTACCGAGCTGGTGTGTATCGCTACTATCACCCGCACTTAATCCTAAGTGTAGGGAAAACCTCTCCTTTATCCATTAAATAAGGGTAGAGTCAGGCTCATGACTCGAACAAAAACAAGCGCTTCTTGGGAGGCAACCCAAGCTTTATTTGTTTTATTTGCTTTGTGTGTTTATTTATTTGTTTGTTTGATTTTATTTGCTTCCGTATGTATGTTTAATTTTTATTATTATTGATTTATGTTCAAAACTAAAATTGTGAAAATGCTTTATTTTGTTTTTAACTTCGTCTTAACTACATATAAAGGTATTTTGCAAAAGATAAGTGTAAGGGAAATCTAAATCGGTTTATTAGAACACAAATGAACATGAATCATAATAATATTAAATTAACATACATATTAGTATTTGTTTGAGTCAAATGCTTGTATCGAGTCATAATGATGTTTTGCAGGATTTCCAGGAAGTAAGGTAAAGGTTTTTCCAGAAATTTTCCGGAAACTTAAAACGAAAATTTTTGTCAGGTCATTTCTGACAGCGTCAGGGGTTATAACCTGACGGCGTCAGATTTAATTTCCAGAAATTTTTGAGAATTTTGTTTTCATAAAAAGTTTTTATTAAAATCTCCAACTTATAATCTCCAGGAATCTGCAAAGTTATCATTCCACAAGCATTATATCCTTATATATAGATTTTATCCCGCCGATGTTATGCAGGTTTTCGTGTTTGTTTTCTCAGGTTCAACAGGTTATTTTGGACAAGGAAATGTTTTGAATCAAGCTTATGGCGATGCATTAGTCATGGAGCTTCAACATTCTCTTTGGAGGAAGATTTAACCGTGTAATTTCATTATCCAACGAGCGAATCAGGGGAGTATTTGATTTCATTCTTTTACTTTATGCTTTTACATCTTGTTATTTGAACATTGGGGACAATGTTCATCTTAAGTGTAAGGGGAGGGTAAAAGTACGATTTTAGAGAATACAATTGCGCTTGATTTTTTGTTTGTTTAATAGTAGATGTGTAATAAAACTGAGAGAAATACTTGTTAAGGTAATTTTAGTGCCAAACTTAAAATTTTTTACAACATATAAGAGTGAAACTTTGATCTTAATAAGCGTCTCACGGACAGGAGTTATACGACTAGCACAAAAACCGTACCACTAAAAAATTTTCCACCCCCAAATATGTGAGGTTCGCCCCTAGAATTGGTAGGAAAAGCATTTATGCTATGATGTGTGTACCGGTAGCACTTAGATTCTAGAACTTGCGTTAGGACCATTCCAAGGCCACAAGTGAGACTACATTCGTGTAGTTAGATTTACTACATGATAAGAGGCATTAGGATTAACCCATGTTTTACACCTGTGTTTTTGTTATAATTACGTTGGCTACATTGGTCAAGTAATTCTCCCACACCCTTTGCGTTGTACTCATTTTTAGTACACGATACCCCTAGTACACCCCTCAGAGCCTATCTTTTCGTTTCGACCTTTAAGCATTTTACTTAAAGGAAGAATTTGTTACACCCCACTTAAATGTACACCCAAATCGCCTTAGCCTACCTTGTATGCACTCATCTTTAGTGCATTATTGTGACAACATTTGTTTAAACCCAAGTTAATTATCTAGTTGATTACATGGTTGCTAAGTCGAGTCATATCCTTGTACATATTGTTTTGGGACGATTGGGACTCATGGGTAAAGTACTAGTGTAATGGAGTAATGGGGAAGAACATCATTTATTACCCCCATATGTGCTAAATGTTTTAAAAGTACTCCAAGTTTTTCAATTATCTTAATTCGAGTCATTAGAATAGTTATTTGTAAAGTTATATAAAAGTTCAAGTGTAAGGGGATGCAATGCCCCTATGATGTATTATTTTGGATGGTAGGGTAAAAGTGTATGCAAAAAAAAAAAAAAAAAAAAAAAAAAAAAAAAAAAAAAAAAAAAAATCGAAAAAAATCAAGAAAAATACAAAAAAAAATGAGAAAAAGAAAAATAGAAAAAAACATACGGACTACCATCCCGTTTTATTTTATGTTTATTTTATGTTTATGTTATTTTGTTTCTAGCTTAAGATCGAGTCTAGTCTTGGCTTAGCAACGTTGTATAGTACATGTAATTGATCAAGATTTTTAACTCGCCACCAGTAAAATATTCCTTTATCCAACCAAACCGTGTTTTCCTTTTCCCTACACCTAACGTTATAACCCATTTAAAAGCCCTCTTTGATAGTTTATCTTAGGTGCTTACGCCTAGTGGAGGAGGTTTTCGATCCTTTCCCAAGCCTATGGTAATCTATTTGCTATGACAGGTAGTGAGAGATATTTTCCGTTTTCATTTATGAGATTTATTTTGATGACACTTGAGAGATGTGAGTATCTAAACACTACTTGTGAGGTGCTAGTATATAATCTCCGTGCTTATTATGATTGAAGTGGAACGATTATTTGTTGTAATTACTTTTATGTTTGCATTAAATGACCCCTAACTTGTATTTTGATTAGAATAAAAGCGCATTTGCTTGAGGACAAGCAAATCTCAAGTGTAAGGGTATTTGATGAGGCGAAAAGTGTACCGCTTTTAAGGGGTCATTTAAGCCCGAAATCGTATTTATTTGATCAAATATTGCCCTAAATCGTTCCTTTTGTCATTTTAGGTACTTTTGAGGAGAAATCTGGAAAAGGAGGCATTTTGGACGTTTTTGGAGCATAAAAGTGAAGAAAACGGCAAAGTCTCAAAATTGTGCTGAAAGTCACCTTTGACGGCGTCAACATTAACTCCAGACGGCGTCATGCCTTGGCAAGAAAAGTTGGATGTGAAATTTACTCATGACGGGCCAGTGAGTTTGCATGAGAATTCTGACGGCGTCACGCTTTAACTAAATCAAGGGCGTCACGGCTTAAATCATAAGGGGACGGCGTCACGTTATAGGTCCGACGGCGTCAAGCCTTGATAAGCCAGAATGGATTTTTGAAGAGCTAAAGAGGGACGGCGTCAAGATGGTCATCCGGGAACCCTAAAAGCGGCGAGGTGACGGCGTCACAATGCATAAGGTGACGCCGTCAGATGTCAAAGTCTATATATAGTTTTCTAATTTTTTGTCATAAGGGAGAGCTTAGTGTGTGGAATTTTGGGATAAAACCCTAAGACGATTTTAGCTACTTTTTCAGGGCTTTTTGCCCTGAGATCTTCCATGTTTCATTGAAAGATAAGTTATCAATTAATCATTCAATATGTCTATGTGTTGTTTGATTCTATCTTATGCTTGTCTTTTGTTTAACATGTTAGGCTAATTTTATCTTGTGTTTGCTTAGATCTAATGAAACCTAGCTATTGATTATTGGTTGTTAGTGTGTTATTAGTTGTATTGGATGATTGTTTATCTATGTTAGGCTTAAGAAAACTGGCTAACTTCCTATTCGGTAACTTGCTTGAACGTCTTAAGAAACATGAACCAAACGCGTACTAAAGGTTTTTATGGTTGTATTTAATGCACAAGCGAATTCTAGTGATCCCATGTTAGGAGCTTCCTAGCCGGCTCGACATAGGAGTGAAGTAGGAGCTTGTAGAGTTTGGGGAAGTAAGTACGCCACCCCACGAATGGTATTAAGGAATACACCCGTCATCCACGCGACTAATACACACTAATTAACCGGTAAAAGATAGTTAGGGAGTAAGGAAATCTAAGTAAACACATTTCTCTACACATAAGTTTCTCACCACTTTTCATTTTTTGTTATTTTATTTTATTTGCATTTGTAGTAATTTGGGTTAGTTGACTAGCAACTAATTCCGCCCACTCCTTCAAAACCCGAGATTTTACTTGCTTTTATAAAAATATAAAAACATAAAAAGAATCTTCCTCGACCCTTAGACCTAATTAGAGTAGCCTTTCACACCTAACGAACACTATTCCCTGTGGAGAACGATCAATCCCCCGTACTTACCACTACACTATACTACATCGGTCAGGTACACTGCCTGGTGGGGTTGTAAGCCTCTTGAGATCCCTCGAGAGGTAAAACCTGTTGTAAGGTTACAAAACCCACGCATCAGCCGTATCCTCATGCGGCCTGACTGACTCAACACATAAAGAAAATTAAAAGATAAATCCGGGTTGTCTCCCGGTAAGCACTTGTCTTTATTCCAGAGTCTTCAAGTTAGACTCACGTTCAGCACTTCACTTAGTTCTTGTCACGGTCCATCCTTCTTCCTTCATCCGAAAGATTTTCCCGTATAGCTCTGCGACGTTTTCCTCCGTTCGACTTAATCTAGTATAACTCTTGGTCGTCGTCGCAACATACTCTTCCTCTGGTCCCAAAGAATATTTGATGATTTTAAACTTTTCAGAAATAATCATGGGTGGCTTATTATAGGGGATTCCAAGTAGTTGACACTTTCTTTTGGTGAACTCTTCCTCGTCTTTATCAACAAACTTAAAGTAAGGATCCTTAATCAAATAGTCATCAAGTTCATTGATTAATGACTCATTGTTATCATCTTCTTGAATTGCCTCCCACTCTCTTTCCAATTCCCATTGCAGCCGTCGACTAAGCTTCGTGAAATCATCAAATTGTTTATGCACCCATTCCCAGAAAGTAGTATCTGATGTTCCCTTAAGTCCTTTCAAGCGTTCAATTCTACCCTTTTCTTGCAAAGCCTCCGCTTTTTGTGGGCAGTCTTCAACATTATCGTACCACTCATAATCTTCAAAGGTTACATCTTTTCCAACCCGTTTCATCCCAATAATACTTCCCCCATTACAGGTTCCGTCACTTTTATAATCACAGGTCGGCCAAACACTACTCCCGTCCTTGAAAACGAAGGGTGTACAGGTGTGATTAATGTGCTCAAATTCCCATGATTTATCCCAAACCCATGGTACTTGGTCATTCCATTCATAGTACCAGGTGTTTTTGAAATCATCATAAGTCTTGAATCCTGGTAAATCTCCAGTAAGCACATCATCGTCGACTTGAAGAAGGTAGTTAAATTCCTTGAACTGCTTGCACAAAGGTGTCTCATAATCGAACACATCAATGTCAATTCTGAAAAGTTCTTCAATGCCCTCATTGACTGTTGAATCATGAAGTGACGACCCATAGTCGCTTTCTACTTCTTCGTCGTCTCCTCTCATCCAATATACCCATAATGCATCCTTAGTAGCTCGATCCATGCTCTTATGGTTATTAAACTTACTAGCCAACCATTCTGAAAAATCAACATCGTTAGGATCGTGGTTAACGTCAAAGCAAGCCTTTCCAATCATATTCTTTTTTATCTCTATGAACTCGTTAAATTGCTTCTTAAAACTCCGAGTCAACCATGAAGTCATAATCAGCTTGACTTCATTTGCAGGGGCGAATTCCGGACTACCATATTTAAGTTCTAGCCAATCATTGAGCGAGAGGTCCATCAATCTTACCAACTTGCCATGAAATAGTAACTCCGCCACAGCATAAATTCCTTCATCGTCCAGATACTTATAAAAATTAAATGCGTCGTATTAACAAAAGTTAATGCGCCGTATTTTCGTTACGTTTCAAAATATAAGATTTTTGATTCAGAGGATGCGCCGTATCGATAAAAATCGATAAGCCGTATCTGTTTAATAATTCGCAAACTGTTTTTAATTAAAATAATAGATACGCCGTATCTGCTAAAGCAGATGCGTCGTATCGCGTTAACGTTTAGAAATTTTTTTTATAAAAAACAGATACGCCGTATCTTGGGGAAAAGATGCGTCGTATCACTTTATCGCTTAGAAAAATTTTCTTATTAAAAACAGATACGCCGTATCTTGGGGAAAAGATGCGTCGTATCGAATTAATTAAACGCGTTGTATTTTATAAAAAGTTGAACGCAATACGCCGTATCTGAGAAATCAGATGCGCCGTATCGTTCGATTTAGCTCAGTACAACGATAGCAGAAAACAAAAATTACGAAAAATAAAAACAAATAAAAACACACAAAAATAAACACAAACAAAAGCAAACAAATAACACACAAAAACAGAAAATATGCAAAATAGTACAATGAATGCAAATTAAACTAATACACAACAAAATTAGCGGTTAGAAAAAAATTAAAACCTAATTAAAATACTAATCAAATTAACAGATAATAACAATTCACTCCCCGGCATCGGCGCCAAAAACTTGATGTGCTGCGTGCGTCGTTGCGGTTTAGCAGTTTTAATGCCTAATCAAGTTTTAAATTTATATGTAGCCGACTTATCAATAACACACACACCTAACGAGCAGTGTACCCGGTCAGTATGAATATAATGGTAAGTAGAGTGTCGATCACTAAGAGTGGAACGTATTATCTAGTTATTCTAATCAGTATTTTAATATATTAAGTTAGCTATACAATCTAATCTAACGCAAGGGGGTTTCAGCCTGAGAGACTGGCACGATTTGGTTGCAATTAAATAATAAACTAGACCAATAGGCACGAATCAGCAAGTAGCACACACGTACACAGATAAATACTCGAGACAATAAGAGGGCTGTCCTTATGATAAGTAGTTTGTCACTTGTTTTATTGCTAGTGTTATATGAAGTGTATAGTTCGATGCAACGCACCGAGATTAAGTCCTTTCTCGTTGGTTCTAATCTTATCGGCGAGTAAACCCTTAATGATTACTTATGACTATCCCGTTTATCTTTCTCCTACTTTTCTACAGACCATAGAATACATAGGCATCTAATAAACAGGCGAGGGCAGAGGCATGGCGACCCGATCAACGCTCAGCTAGCCACAGAGGTTATCAATGCACTAATAAAAGTCACCATAGACCCCACTAACATATAAACTTTAATTGATGAGAAAGCAGTTTTAAGGGAGTGCAACCTTTCCGTTGTCACGTTACACAAGCCACCAATCTTGATGAATTAAAGTTTACTAACACAATAAAACAAAACTACTTAATGAATTAAACACATGCAGCACCTTCTTACAGATCTTGTATCTTTGATTTGGGTGTGTCTTGTGCTGCTGCCTTGACTGAATTCGTCCTAGGTTTCTGGTCTTCGGTCTCGTATATAATATATGTCGTACGAAATTCGTCTGGTCTTGGGGTATTTATAGTTTCTGTCTGAGGGTGAGATGCGGCGCATCTTGTAAGTAGATGCGGCGCATGTACTTAACTTCGCGTGGGGTCCAAGATTATAATATTCAGGAATATTCGTACACCGCCAGAAGATGCGGCGTATCTTCATCTTTGGATGCGGCGCATGTCCTCTTGTATCTTGGATCGTATCTGGTGAAATATTGATAGTGATGCGGCGCATGTGATAAGTGAGATGCGGCGCATCTGGAGCAGATTTGACTTGATCTTGTCCATTTCAGTAGACTCTTCACTTTATGCATGTTTTGCTCCATAATTAGTCCAAAATCGCCAAGTTTCACCAAATGCTTGTTTTCAACTGAGAATTACAAAAGTAAACGATTAAGTATCAATCCTCATACATAATATAGTAAAACAAGTCAAATTAATAGGATAAATGATAGTAATAAAATGTACTTATTTGAGTTCATCATACAACGACCTCCAAACGATTATCAAAAGGAAATATTTGGCGCAATTGCAACAAAGTACCGAGGGGCTAGACCCCGAGGCAAAAGAAATTAACGAAAAACTCAACGAAGAAATCCGCTGAAAATATCGTGAAGCTTAGTTTTTATTTTTATGTAATATTTAGTTGTCGTTTTTTTTTAAAATTGTGTTTGTCGTTTTTTATTTTTAATTATGTAATGTTTTAGGTTTTATTTTAATGAAATTGTCTTTTTTTTTTTTATTATTTAGTTTTATTTATTAGTTTTAGTGATTAAAAAAAATATAAAAAAAAAAGAAAATAAAAGGGGTGTCACATGTCACATCATGCCCCATCTACCATTATACAATTTTTTTCTTTCAAGCCCCATGGTGGCCCACAATGCCACATGTCAAACCATGCCCCATCCTTCTTACACTATCATTACACATGGTCTAAATAGGTTACGTTTTATAGATCTATTTGGCCCTTAATTTACCGTCTGTCAATTAGTTTATAAATGGATAGGTTGTTGATACCCTTAAAATGTCAACAAACCCTTTATGTTTTTTCAGTTTTATATATTTAATAATTTTGGTTATATTAAAAAGCCCTAAAACTAAAAATACGAAACATGAAATATAAAGTTTAACAATCTAAAAACATTAAAATGAAAAGGAATGAAAAAAAAAAAAAAAAAAAAAAAAACTTTATTATATTGTAAAAAACGAGGTTAGCAAAGTATTAGTTGTAGAAAGTGAGAGATCTTAACGCCAATGCTAATTGTATAGTTGCCCCTCAGTCAACCGAGTAGATGACCGAGTTATCTCAATTAGCCCAACCGAACAATGATCGGTCATCCCAACCTTTTCAAAGTTTTGGTTGACCTACCAACTGCTAGTTTCAATTGTTTCGTGTGTGTACTTTATTTATTTATTTATTATTGTGGGGTATGTTTTTTTTTTTTTTTTTGTCGTTGCGATCACCTTATTAACAAATTATGGTTGGGTATAGTTTTGGAATGAGAAATCTGATGTGCTACTAATTCGACGAAAAGTGACCACAATATTTACTGTTACTATTAGCATTAGCCTAATAGCATGACCCTTTAACAAATCTAGCTAAGATATTTTAGTACCATTGTACCACCGACAATATGGATATTTTGTCATTTCCAATAAAAGTGCATCCGAGAACTTGCCATGGTCCATAAATTTTCTACCCATATATAATTTGGATACAGAATCTTCTGTTTTTTACAACTAATCACAAATCTAACTTCAATTGTATGGCTAACCACTCCTATCATTTTCAGCCACCACAAGAAGACAACATCAACATCAACAATCCTTCCCCGACAGCCGCCAAAGGCACCTCGTCCACCCGCCAGCCGGCTTACTATGGCATCCGATGCCGAGCTGGCAAATGGGTGTCTGAAATTCGTGAACCAAACAAACCAACCCGTATATGGCTAGGCACATATCCTACACCCTCGATGGCTGCTGCTGCTTATGATGTAGCTGCCCTGGCACTTAAAGGCACTTATGCGGTACTAAACTTCCCTGACTCGGTTTTGCCTAGTTCGGTTCCCGAGTGTCCCACGCCTGATGATATCCGTGCCTTAGCAACCAGAGCTGCCACGGCACGAGCTCTCACTGATGAAAGTGCTCCGCAACAACTTACTACGGGTGAGGAAATGGTGCCAAGCGACTTGGCAGATAACTCTGGGGATGGGACAAGGGAATGGCAAGCTTAGTAGCCGCAGGTATATGAATATATATATTTTCAAATCTGTGCCTTCTAAATTCCTCCGTATGTGATCTTCGTTCGGTTTATGAAGTTGTTTCAAGGTGAATCTAACTCAACAAATTGTGTCAGTGACTTCTAGTTAATGTTATGTTTTATATCTGTACGTGCTATCTAATATACTTATATTAATAACAACCGTAAGATTAATTCTACTACTTGTAAAATATAAGAGGGGTACAAGGAGGAACGGGTTTTTAATAAGCTTCGCGTTGACCATTGTTTTTACGCTCTTTTGTGCGTTAAATTGGAGCTACCAAGTACGACTATTTTATGTACAAAATCACCTTAAGGGGGAATTAGCTTTAATTCCATGCGCCACTTTGTGGTAATTATCCGAAACACTAAGTCTTTAGGCTTATGCAAAAGTAAGATATAATGGACGATAATTAAAGGTAAATTATTTGATTGGTGAACCCAATACCTCAATTGAAAACGTTTGCAAATTTGATCTTAATAAATTGGTAAATAAAAAGGTTTTATTAAACTTGTGATACGAAGATGTATGCATACTTCTTCGTACATATTTTGATTATAAACATCAGAAACTAGTACCTTTAAAATTAAGTTGATGCCATCTAATTAAAAGAACACTTGAAGTTGTGATTTACGTCATGTGAGAGCTTGGACTAGATTGCAATGGAAAGGTAAATTCATACTTTCATTACTAGCAGATCAACTGATGTAATGGAACTATGTTAATTTGCAGTTCTTTAAATTAGATGACTTAATTGAGTTGTAAGTGAGAGCTTGGACCCAAGGTATTAGATGAGAATAAAAATCCTTATATTGCAATATTGTTTGGCAATGTAAATTCCATAAAGATCTAGGAATTGAAAATTGTTTGCCAATTATTGTTCAACAATTACCTTGTTGAATACTTTCATTACTAGCAGATCAACTGATGTAATGGAATTATGTCAATTAGAATCCTAGCTTTATGAAAATTCTATGGTTTATATGAATATTAACCAATGGGTATTTAATTTTCTTAAAGATTGTATTATCGAAAATACTAAAATTGAATTTTGTAAATTCTTTTAAATGTATTAATGCAACATTAAGCCGTAAACGTGAGATATTCTTTTATTGGTAAATTGTCTACACCCGTAGGGGTTTTTTTTTGCTATAGTCAACTTTACTAAGAGGATAAACCTAGTCTTTTTTCCATGAGAGAAGCGTGAGACTTAATCTTATTTCTTTTCATGAATGAGAATGGTATGATAGGAAAATTAGAATTGTCTAAATTCTAAATAAATAACTCATAGCAAACTTTAATAGTTAAGATTATTGCACATTTTATGAGTTATTAAATTAGAAGCTAGACTAATAACTGCAAAATGGTAAAAGATAAACTAGTATATTTTATCTAGTTATTTTGTTTTGACCATTTAAAGGTGCTACATACCATTGTGGGGATGGTAGACCTATTAAGGAAGAAATTGCACGCCCAATTTTTCAAGTTAATTGAATTGATGGATAGTCTATTATTTACAAAGTAGAATACATTCTTTTAGTACCTAAGTAATTGTTACGTATGGGTTTTCTCAAAGGTGTAGGAAAGTAAATAGCAGACTATTTGCTTTTACTGGTTATGAAACACTTATAATGTTGTCAAATCTAGTGGGAACAGTGTGTTGTAATTACTGAATAATGAATTATTGTAATGATCTGTAATTCAGTGAGAGCTACAAGCTTTGTCATCTTGGTAGTAACCCAAAGTATTATTTGAATGTCTCAAGATAATTACTTTTCAATTGTAGACACTTGTGTTTTTTAAGGATAGTCATGTACGTTTCTTTACTAGACAATGTGGTTCTATATCTACTAATTATGCTAATATCTATGATACAATCATATTGATCACATAAACAAACGAGTGACGTGTTGTTTATCTGATACATGATGTTGTTCAATGCACAAGTGGGAGAAATCTTTATTGTGTGCAAGGTACAACACATAGGAATATGGTTTAAAGGATTTTTTTGACTGCAAGGTATGAGACTAACGTTCTAATGTGACTTCTTCACATCTAATCCAAGAAACACTTGGTGTTGCAATTTACGTTATGTGAGAACTTAGCTAGATTGCAAAAACCAGGTAAATATCTATGTTACGTGAGACCGTATTTGAAAAAAATTGCAGTTTCTAAATTAGATACCTATTAGAATAAGTGTCAATATGATAATAAGACTACTTCAAACCAAATATTTATGTATTATTGAAATGACATCAATAAATGAAGTAATCTAATACTACTTCAATTTGAATATTTATGTAATTTTGGAATGACAAAAAATAAGTGAAGTAATAAATTAACTTGAAATTACTATTGAAACCAAGAGATGGTGTTAATAATTACTTTAGTTAAACATGTTTATGTTTCATTGTAAAGATGTTTTATAAACATGAAGTCTTTTAATTGTTACAAGACTTATAATAAAGTAAGACGTTAACTTGTTATGTTTTTTAATTAAGACATATACAAGAAGTCATTGAGTTAATTAATGATTTATAACGTATAGTGGGATTATAATATTTTATGTCTTCTTGTTGAGACATTGACATGAATTGACTTGGTCAAAAAGTACTTATGTTATATAGCATGCAATTGGCTTGGAATTTCTATTATACCATTAAGTTGACTTAGTTGGTGAATAGGTAAGCCAAACGAAATATATTTATTTTACATATTGTAAGATTGTCTTACAATATTAATCCTAATGAAGTACCAAATGTTTATGGTATGTTCAGTTAGAAAAATCAAACTCTTATTATATTGTTTGATTAAAGATAACTATGACTTATTTTCTTTCAAAAGTTATCAAGGTTAGAAAATTGAGTATGGATTGGATATACTCAATGAGACTCTAATGTAGAAGATTAATAAGACACCATTTTGTTATAGAATGTGATGAATCATATTAAGTCTTAAAATGAAGTTCTGAATTTGTTAAACTACTTATGAGTATGTTATTAACAAACTAAATGTCAGAAACTGTCAATATGTATTTGTGATGTCCCAAAAAGAGAACATTGTATTGTTGCTTTATTTGCTAAGTATTTATAGATAGTCTATAAATTACAAAAGGCAAGTGAGAGTTTTATCTTGAAAAGATAAAATTACAAGATACATGATCTTCTAAAACACACTAGTAAAAATCATGGTGAGGCTAAACATGTAAATAATAGACCTCAAGATGATGGAATTCTCATTCATAGATCCACAAGGATATCTCAGATATTTGATTAATATGCTGAGTATTATATTAGGATGCATTACCAAATATTGAATTGTGTAAATCACTCATACTATGAATGTTAAAGATATTGTCTATAAAGATAATCAATTTTTGGAAAATTGGTTTATCTTAATTCTTAATAGTTAGACTAGAAAATAAAGATGAGTTTCTTCAAAGATAAGGTAACCCTAGTGGTTTAAATCTTTGTGTAGAAATCATATGGACAATATTGTACACATATTTTAATGCATATCTTATGACAAGATTATCAATCATACTTAAGCAATTAACTATGATTGAATATTCTTTTCTAAGCACATTAAATATACAAAGATGGTAATTGTCATACTTATTTTCATGAATATGAAATTTGACAATGGATTAAAACTCTTTTTGTATAATTACTTAAGCAAGGACGGTAAGTAATTAAGAGTTTTATGAATTCATATAATCTTTGAAAGTGTACAAAATGCAAGAATTCAAGTATGGATAAATGCATGCATGTAGGAGATGAGTCTTATGTTTAAATATTAAATCCAAGTTTTGATTTATAATTTAAAATAAGATAACTCTTAAGTAATCCTGAAAGCTAGTGGGAGTATTATGTTTACTTTCTTAAATCATATATGTTGGATAAAATATAGGAAGTAACATTTCATATAAGTTAAATGTTAAGTCTTAACTTGGAATGAAACTTCACTTGAAAGATTTAGGAAATAAAACATATAACGTTGGAATGTGTGTTTATTATTATAAATATATGCGGTAAATAAATCTAATAGAACATGATATATCATTTAGAATGTCTAAATGGACACATATATTTTAAATAAGATAGAACATGAATGAAATCTAAGTATGACTCGAAGATTTTTCATGAAGATCATGTTACATAAACGAATTGTTATAAGATGTTATGACAATGTTGATATCTAATTGAAAGTTATTAGATAACTATTGTAATGATTATTCTAATGGAATATGTTTGGATATAGAATTACATCCTCAGCCTGGAACAGCTTTCAGATTCTATAAATGAACAATTTGTCAATTGTTGTGCAAATTGTCATAGCCAAGAAACTTGAAAGTTTGAAAGGCATCAAACATTACACAGTAGATATTAAAGTTTACGGAATTTTTAAGAGCATATTTTTGTTTGCATACAATGATACTAATGAAATTGAGATGATACTCAATACTAGTCATGGTAGGATTTCATTATTGTTAATGGCCATTTGTACTAGTTATGTTTAACTAAGAGCATAGTTGCATTATACATTAAAGAACAATAATACTTTAAACTTTAAAATGTTTGAAAGTTTAATTATCATAAATTAGTTGTTGAGGATGTCACACACTTTATGAAATATTATGTGGCAATATCAAATTAGTTGAATGTACACATACAAGAACTTCACCAGTTGAATTCTTGAAATAAGTATTCTCAAAATTCTGATAGATCAAAGTTGGTTGATTTATGTCTTGTCAACAAGTATGATTGTCATAGCTTGAGACATAATTCATCAACTAGAATTTTCATGCATTGATCTATTTAGTATCTGGATAAAGGATGTTAAATGTTTATTATTTATAATGAATTTAAGTACTTAGTACGTTTATTTTCATTAATAATAAATTGTGTCCTATATTTGCATGTTTAATCCATGAATAATTTAGTTACTGTAAATCATCCGTTGTCAATTAATGATATGGGAATATCATTGAATTAAGACAAATCTGAGTTTTGGTATAATATACTTGAAAGTATATTGATGCGTTGACATGCCAAATTCACATGATATTCAATTAATTGAATATAAGACTTTTCCCAAACTACATGATGTTACTTTATGGATGTTGTTATTAATAAAATCATGAATAGTTATCCTCAGACTTGAGATACCAGATAACTGTTATGAATGTAGTGCATTCTATGGAACAATTTAACGTTATACGTAACTGGTAGTCATAAGTATTGTTTTCGGAATTGTTAAAAAATTCATAGGTTATGCTTGTAGTCAAGATAAAATTTGTTCCTTCAAATTTATTTTGGAGTTTAATATTGTTGGGTCCCTCGTAGGGTTGACAAGATGTTTACATGGCCATGCCCAAGATCTCCCTTGAAATGTTCAAAAGATTTGGTAATCTTGTTCAATCACAAACAACGAAAAACATAATAGTTAAATAAAGAATGACTTAGATCCATATCTTTATTTAATGTAGTATTAGTAACAAAAGGATAATAATAATGATGAATCATTAAAAGGTTTTTTCAGGAGACCTTACTCGAGTTATATTAGAGGCATCGAAGTGTTGCTAGACGCTAACCGATGTGATCACACTATTAAAATATGTCCAAGTGGGAGCTGTTAGTTTTGTGGACATAATTTAGTAGTTGTGTGTTAGGATCAAACACGAGATTACGGGATTGCACACTTTACGTATGAAGAATTAATGATTAATAAATAATATATAAAAAGTTATATTTAATTATCAAATACACAATAACGACTAACGAGCGTTAAATAATTAACGGTAATTGACTAACGGTCGTTAAGTGTTAAAGGGAAGGACTATAGATGAAAATAGAGAACAAGAAGCTTCCGAAATCCCTATGGGATAGGTAGGCCGATCGTTTGGGCCATGGGGAAACCCAACCCAAACATAACTTGTTCCCTAAGTTTTGCATACTATAAATATAAGGTCAAGGGTTCATTGTTTGCTAACTTTTGTACACACACAATACCCTAAAACCTTTTCTCTCCTCCCTTTTTATGATAATCGTTCGATCATTAAACCCTTAAGGGTTGATTGAATTTTTTGTTAAACAAAATTGTTTTCGTTTTAATTATTATGTTTTCTAGCTTGAACTAGCATTCTCATTAATTTGGTATTAGTACGTGTGTACAAGAACGTGATTCAATCACATTATTGATTGAATCTTGGAGTGAATTACAAAACGGTAAGAGGTAATTCTTTAATCCAATTATAAACCCTAATTATGGTTCTTGGTGATTCAATTGAAGATTGATTCTTGTTTGGCTAGAATCAAAAGGTACACATACTATTTATGTTTGGTTAATTAATTTATGCATTATATGATCCTACTCGCTTCCGCCATTACTTTGATGATTTATGTGTTTAATTTATGATTGTCATGATATTAAAACTCCAACACTATAAACCATTCGATGTTTGCGTGGTTTAGTTTTACGTTGTTTTGTTGTGTGCCTTCTTTTAAATCTCCAACATATCTTTGGTCATTAAGAAAAGAATGATGAATATATTGGGGTTTTCTGGGTGAATATAAGGCTGCGTTTGTTTGTTGTCTGAATGCCTCTGAACAACGTCTGAACGGGCAAAATGTCTGAATCGGTCAGACATTTTGTCGTTCAGACCGTTTGTTTTTTTGCATCTGAACAGTGTCTGAACGGCACTATTTGATCTTAATGGTCAAAACTTGAGAGGGGTGTCTTAACGCGTCTGAATGCCTCTTGTTGACACAAAATAACAAAAAAAAAAAAAAAAAAAAAAAAAAAATTCCCGTTCAAACACGAGTTTTTTTTTCCCGTTCAGATGCGTTCAGATTCAGACATTTACGCCTTAGATTCAGATTCAGACGTGCGGTTCAGATTCAGATTCAGACCCTCTTAATAAACAAACACTGGGGTTTTCTGGGTGAACCTAACTCACCGAGTGTTATTAAAGGATTGCACCGTTTATTTTTCTAACGTAATGTCTTACAATTTTTAAGCAAGTGAATGTAACATCCCCTGTCTATCGTGCATGGTTATGCATGTTTTTATGTTATAATAAAACTGACCAGTTTATTTGATGTATAATTTTGAATAATTACACATCAAAGTTAATTATCCACTTTCTAATCCGTACAGAAGTGTGTAGCTTAGTATTTTAGCATGAATTATTGAATTTATTTTAACAAAATCAATCGTATCTTTTATATCTTAAGTTTAAGCTACTTGACACGACATTGTTTATATTATTATCGTTAAAAAAAAAAAAAAAAAAAAAAAAAAAAGAAAAAAAAAAACTTTCGCTTATTTATAAAAAGAGCATACCAGCCTTGTTATGCTCTAAGGGGCCGTTTGGTTTGTAGACGGGTTTAGGATTATAATTTGGATTTAGATTAGGATTTGAATTTAGATTTAGATTTGAATTTGATATAAGAAAGACAAAATATATTATAAAAAGATAAATTCTTTAAACTTAAAATCATATATTTCATCTATATGTATACGTATCGGGGTTGTTTTGATTCGGAATGAATGGTAAATGTATATACATTAAATCTGGTTTTCATTTTCTTTGATGAAAATCATGAATATAAATCCGTTTTAAAATTATTGTCTACTGAAAAAAATACACGGTTAAAAAAAATAATTATTTAAGTTATTTTTCTTTTTTACAAATTTATTATTAACTAATGAATTATTTCATCTTTTAAGGTTTGTAATGATTAAGTATTTCGTCTAACGGTTAACCTTCATTCGGTTAAGCGTGCTCGTGTGAGAGTAGTATTGGCTTTGGTGACCTGCCGGGAAGTCTTCACATGATGGCCGCATAGCTCTGTTGGTAAGGCAATGAAGAGGAGAGTCTGCAAGCCAATGTTGCGCAGGCTCGAATTTGAGCCGCTCCCGGTTTTCATCCGGCCGTTACTCCAGCGAGGAAACTCGTGTGGAGGCGGTACGGTTTCCGGACGGAAGCCGTTAAAAGTCCCCACTACGCCAGCGTTGGCCTGATTCAGACAACATAGTCTGAGTACGTGGTGGATGAGGGTCTGCCGATGTGACGAGTGCGACTCCAATCCAATAAATGAAAGTCGTTTTAAAAAAATAATAATTATAATAAAAAAATAAAAAAAAAAAAAAAAAAGTCAAATGAAGATAATAGTATAAATTTGATTAAAATTTACTTTCGTAGTCGACATATGGCAACGAAAAAAAGCAAACTAGACAATAAATTTGTGACATCCTACTTTTTTAAAGTGTGACAAATGAGTGGATGTGGGAGTCTGCCAGTCTGGCATTATTTAGCTTAGGACCACGCGCGTGATAGTTACTGCAGAATATTTTTCCTCGTACCTCACTTACTAAACAGGTTACCTTTTATAGATCTATTTGGCCCTTAATTTACCATCTGTCAATTAGTTAATAAATTGATTGTAACCCTTAAAATGTCAAACAACCCCTTTATGTTTTTTCAGTTTTTTTATTTTATTATTTTTTTATTTTTATAATTTTATTTATATTAAAAGTGTTTTGTTAACCACAACCCATAGAGTTGTGTTTAAACATACATTAATTAAAAATTTTGCATTAAATGAACACTAAACATTTCATGTTTAACATCAAATTTCATGTTTAAAATGAAAAAATATGTATAATTTTGGTATATAGTACTTCACTTAATGCAAAATTTTTAATTAAGATATGTTTAAACACAACCCCATGGGTTGTGATTAACAAAACCTATATTAAAAAGCTATAAAACTAAAAATACGAAACATGAAATATAAAGTTTAACAAACTAAAAAGATTAAAATGACAAAAAAAAAAAAAAAAAAAAAAAAAAAAAAAAAAAAAAAAAAAACTCTATGATATTGTAAAAAACGAGGTTAGCAGAGTATTAGTTGTAGAAAGTGAGAGATCTTAAGGCCAATGTTGTAGAAAGTGAGAGATCTTAAGGCCAATGCTAATGGTATGGTTGCCCCTTAGCCAACTGAGTAGATGACCGAGTTATCTCCATTAGCCCAACCGAACAATGATCGGTCACCCCCAACCTTTTTGAAGTTATTTTTGGCCTGCCAACCGCAACTTTCAGGTGCAGTTTGGTTGCCAGTTTTGGCCAGATTTGAATGAAAGAATCTGAAAATCCTTTGTTTGGTTATTTATGGTGGGCCCATAATTGGAAATCAAGAATAAAAATATTATTTCATGCTAAGTTGGTGTCTTTTGATCAAATCCTTATGCCACAAATTTCTAGACCACACACTTTATTTATTTGATTTGATTTTTCTTTTTTTGTCTTTTTATCAAAAGTTATCAAACTTTTTGACTATTTGACTATTATTAGTTTAAAATAAATATATAAATTAAATATTAATTAATTTTCTCTCTCCTTATTTTCTTTCAAACATTTCTCATCCGAATCCAATTCCAATTACAAACCAAATGCACTCACAATTGTTTTGTGTGTGTAGTTTATTTATTTATTTATTTATTTTGTGGGGTATGTTTTTTGTTGTGATTGCGGTCACCTTATTAATAAATTATGGTTGGGTGTAGTTTTGGAAAGAGAAAGCTGATGTGCTACTGATACGACGAAAAGTGACCACAGTATTTACCGTTGCCATTATCATCCTAATAACATAACCCCTTAACAAATCTAGCTAAGATATGTTAGTACCATTGTACCACCGACAATATATCCTATTGTACCTAATTTAACATGGATATTGTGTCATTTCCAATAAAAGTGCATCCGAGAACTTGCCATGGTCCATAAGTTTTCTACCCATATATAGTTTGGACACAGAATCTTCTCTTTTTTACAACTAATCACAAATATAACTTCAATTGTATGGCTAACCACTCCTATCTTTTTCAGCCACCACAAGATGACAACATCAACATCAACAATCCTTCCCCGACAGCCGCCATAGGCACCTCGTCCACCCGCCAGCCGGCTTACTATGGCATCCGATGCCGAGCTGGCAAATGGGTGTCCGAAATTCGTGAACCAAATAAACCAACCCGTATATGGCTAGGCACATATCCTACACCCTCGATGGCTGCTGCTGCTTATGATGTAGCTGCACTGGCACTTAAAGGCACTTATGCGGTACTAAACTTCCCTGACTCGGTTTTGCCTAGTTCGGTTCCCGAGTGTCCCACGCCTGATGATATCCGTGCCTTAGCAACCAGAGCTGCCACGGCACGAGCTCTCACTGATGAAAGTGCTCCGCAACAACTTACTACGGGTGAGGAAATGGTGCCAAGCGACTTGGCAGATAACTCTGGTGATGGGACTAGGGAAAGGCAAGCTTAGTAGCCGCAGGTATATGAATATATATATTTTCAAATCTGTGCCTTCTAAATTCCTCCGTATGTGATCTTCGTTCGGTTTATGAAGTTGTTTCAAGGTGAATCTAACTCAACAAATTGTGTCAATGACTTCTAGTTAATGTTATGTTTTATATCTGTACGTGCTATCTATGATACTTATATTAATAACAACCGTAAGATTAATTCTACTACTTGTAACTGGCATGCATGTTTTGTTTATTAATCCAAGGGCGAAGGCCGTTTAATTGTCTCATTTCTATTTAGGTGAAGCTAGGTTACACACTTTTTTTTTTTTTTTTTTTTTTTTTAATTCTCTCAATATGAAAAGCAAACATAAACAAGTGTTTTGCTTTTCTTTTCTTTTTATGTATACTCGGTTGGATGTTTAAGAATTCGTAAAATCGATTAACAGGGCCGGCCAACTCAATCTAAAACCAGAAAAAGCGCAAAAAACGAGAAAACTCGTTTCTCGCAATTTGGTTTTGGTTTTGAATTTTGTGTTAAATTTTTACAAAGTTATGATCAATAACCAAGAATCAATTACCTAGATTCAAACAAAACAGATTTTATTAAGTATCAACCCAACCAACCACCTCTTATGGTTGATACATTATGAGTTTTACAATACAAATGATGAAAGAGTTTTATTACAGAAAACTAACCATCACTCTGAGAGAAACACACAGTGAAAACCCTAAAAACTGATTACAAAGAAGAGAATAAGAGTATATATAGCCAGTCTTGATAGTTTCATTTCGCAGTCACTTTAGCCCCTTCATCTTTCTATCCGGGAACACTTCCAGTCCTTGACCTTTGAACTGCTTGTCTTTGATAACCTGTACAACAAAACAAGAGAAAACCAACTATCCAAAATGACATTAAGCCCTCGGCTTATTATTTCAACATTCCCCCTTAAGCTGAGGCTTATAAAAATCTTTTAAGTTTAACAGCTCACAAAACTTTCTATGTTCATGAACACTCAATCATTTTGTAAAAACATCTGCAATTTCATATTTGACTTTAACTGTTTTGAAAAAACAAGTCAATCTCAAAATGTTTTGACCTTTCATGTAACACAGGATTTGCAGCAATTTGCATAGCACTGCTATTATCACAAAACATCTCCACAGGTGTCTCAACCTGCATCTTAAGATCTTTGTAGATTTTCAAAATCCACATAATCTCACAAGTAACATTACACATAGCTCTAAATTCTGCTTCAGCAAGAGATCTAGCCAACACAGATTGTTTCTTACTTTTCCAAGAAACAAGATTGTCTCCCAGATAAACTGCAAATCGAGTAACAAACTTTCTAGTTACTTTACATTTTGCCCAATCAGAATCCACAAACACTTTCATATTACAATGACCACTTCTTCCAAAAGTTATTCCTTTGCCTGGTGATTCTTTTAAGTACCTTAAAACTCTAAATGCAAGTTTTAAATCTGATTGCATAGGACTATGCTTAACCTTGCTTAAGCAGTGAACTGCACAAGACAGATCAGTTCTAGTCAAAGTTAGGTATATAAGTTTACCCATAAGTTTTTTATAATTAGTAACACCAACCAAAGGTTCATCCTTAACAGCACTCTTATGTTTATTTTTATCAGAAACATTAATATATTCAATTGGAGTCTTGCTTGGCTTACATGCAAGCATTCCAAACTCAGCAAGTAATTCTAAACAGTACTTTCTTTGTGTTAGACAAAACCCAGTGTTATCTTCTAACACTTCAATTCCAAAAAAAATACTTTAACTTTCCCAAGTCTTTAATAAGAAACTTGGTTCTTAACAATTCTTTAACTTTTTCAATTTCAACAACATTGTTACTAGTGATAACAATGTCATCCACATACACCAGTAAAACCAGAAACACATCTTTATCTGACTTTGTAAACAAAGAAAAAGCACTTTTACTTTGACAAAATCCATTTTTTTAAAAACACAAGTCAACTTTTTATTCCACTTTCTAGGGGCTTGTTTCAACCCATATAAAGACTTGTTTAATTTGCAAACCCTTTTATCATTTTCATCAAAGTAACCTTGGGGAAACTGCATATAAACATCTTCCTCAAGTTCACCATACAAAAAAGCATTATTTATATCAAGTTGAAACAATGGCCAGCTATTCTGCACAGCATGACTTATTATGATTCTAACAGTAACAATTTTAATCACAGGATAGAATATCTCTTCATAATCTATTCCTTTTTTTTTTATTATTAAAACCCTTGGAAACAAGCCTGGCTTTGCATCTTTCCACACTTTCATCAGATTTATATTTTATTTTCCAAACCCATTTACATCCTATTGCCCTTCTGCCAATAGGAAGTTCAACAATAACCCAAGTATTATTTCTGTTAAGTGCTTCCATTTCAAGATTCATGGCATCAATTCATCTGTTATCTTTAATGGCCTCATTATAAGTTCTAGGTTCAATAACTTTATTGAGATTGGTAGAAAACACATAATTTTCTTTACTCAGATTACTATAGTTTGTCAATACCATATCTTACTTTTCCATCTAGAACATAATCACTCAATTTAACTGGAACATTAGATTTTCTACCAGACTTTCTAGTATAAATTCTAAGATTTGTTGTTCTGTCTGGTGTCACCATAGGTGTTACAACAGTATCTTGAAACATATCATTAAATTCTGGATAGTAATCATCATCACCCTAAGATATTTTATCATTATCTACAAGTGTTGCATTCTCCAAATCATCACTGGTGGCTTCAACTGTGACATCAGGATGCTCCACCTCATCCTTTACAATGTCATTAATTGTACCTCCAAGTGAAGATTGGTCTATGCCTTCACTTAATTCAGGAGTCTTAACAGACTCTTTCTCTCTCTTATCATCACAGGGATCATCTGATGTTCCTAGGCCAGAGTTAAAAAAAATTTGATTGTTGATATTTTGAAATTCAAACTCAAAATCTTTGTTTTTAGAATTGTGTTTAAAAGGAAAAACTGTTTCATAAAACTTCACATCTCTTGAATAAAAAACCTTCTTTGTTTCTAAACTGAACAACTTGTATCCTTTTTTGTTAAAAGAATAACCAATAAAAACACATTTCTCTGACCTAGAAGACAACTTATCAGGATTATTTAAAACAGTTGAAAAACATAGACACCCAAAAACCTTTAAGAGAGAGAGATTTGGTTCACATTTATAGATCATTTCATATGGTGACTTCCCAGACATCATTGAACTAAGTGTCCTGCTAATTAAGTAAACAGGTGTTAGAACACACTCATACCACATGTTCAAAGGTATCCCCCCTGAAACATGAGGGCTCTAGCTACATTTAATAAGTGTCTGTGTATTCTCTCTGCCAAACCATTTTGTTGTGGGGTATAAGAACATGAACTTTGTTGATGAATACCATTATCTTTACAAAACTTATCCATATTTTGGTTCACAAACTTAGTTCCATTGTCACTTCTAAAAATCTTTACAGTTTTATCAAATTGATTTTTAATCAGATTAAAGATAGTAACAACATGTGAAAACACCTCAGTTTTCCCCCTTAACAAGAACACCCAAACAGCTCTAGAAAAGTTATCAACAATAATCAGAAAGTTACAACATGTGAAAACACCTCAGTTTTCCCCCTTAACAAGAACACCCAAACAGCTTTAGAAAAGTTATCAACAACAATCAGAAAGTACTTATACCCTTCTTTACTTTGAACCTTGTAAGGACCCCAAACATCTAAATGAACAATCTGTCCAACTTTAGTGGTTTGATGTTCACTAAGAGGAAAAGGATCCCTAGTTTGCTTAGCCTTGTGACACACATCACAAGGATCATTTTTGGCTTCATTTTTAATTTTAAGTTTGTGTTTAAGAATTTTCAGAACTTGGTCAGATGGATGACCAAGCCTGTTATGCCATATACACTTAGATAAAAAGCAAACTTGAATATCGTGATTAGCTAATTTTTTTCTTCTATTAAGAAAATACAGTCCATTACTTTGATTACCAGTCCCCATCTGGGTCCTTAGAATAGAATCCTGAATAATATAAACATCTTCATAAAAAATAACTCTACATTTGTTATCTTTATTAAGCTTGTGAACAAACAACAAGCTAACTTGATATCCAGGTACAACCAAGACATCATTTATGATCAATTTATCTGTCAATTTTAAACTCCCAATATGTGTGACTTGGGCTTTAGTACCATTTGGATGACCCACAATCATATTAAGTTTTGATACATCAACAATATTAAACATGTTTAGAACTGTGTAAGTCATATGTTGACTTACACCAGAGTCAATAATCCAACCAATGTAAATGTTATATGTGCTTATGTTGGTATTATGGTTAAAAAATTTTGAATGACAGAAACTTATAACACAGTTTATACTTGCAATGTTTGCAGGCATACTGCTGCGCCCATAATTGTCATTGATCAAAGCCATGAGCCTTTTATACTATTCATCTGTAAAGGAATTAGATGAACCAGCAGGCCTATCCTTATGCCCTGAAACAACATTGCTACTAGCATTGTTTTGATTAGTCATATTTTTCTTTTGAAAAGCAGATGGATACCCAACTAACTCTAAACATCTATCAGCAGTATGACCATTACTTTTACAATGTGTGTAGACCAAGTTAGGCCTACTTAGCCTTCTAAACTGATTATTATTATTAGTGAAAGTGTTCTTGTTGGCAGACCAACTTTAGTTTCTAGGATTAGCCTTAGAAACAAATGCAGTGTTATCAGACTTAGAAGTACTGTGAGATGAAGCAGTTCTGTGAGACTCATCCCTGGACAAAGTGGCAAAGGACCCTTTCACATCAGGAATAGGGTCAGTAGTGAGAATTATACTCCTAATAGGAGCATAAACCCCATCTAACCCCATGAGAAATTGCATTAGCTTGATGAGTTTGTTATGTTCTTTTAGTTTAGTTGAAGCAGTACAAGTACACTCTAGCAAGCTGAATAGGGAGTCATATTGCCTCCACAAAGCATTGAATTTATGATAGTATTCATAGAGACTTATTCTAGATTGTGTAAATGAGTGAATTTTATAATGAATGTCAAAGATTATGGAAGCATCTTGTTTATCATATGTTTCTTTCAATTCATCCAATATATCTTTAGCATTTTTAGAGAATATATGACCCATAAACACATCTTGTGAAACACATCCAAGAATCCATGAAAGAACCACAAAGTTACACCCATCCCATTGTTCTTGCAAAAAAAACCAGCCTAATCAGGCCTTTTGATTTTTCCATTTATAAAACAAAACTTGTTTTTTGTATGGATTGCTATAGTAATAGCAGCAGACCATACCTTATAATTTTCAGGTCCTTCAAATTTAAAACTTATTAAAGGTAAACCATTAGTATCATCACTGTGCAAAAACAATGGGTCAAATTAATCAAGGTGATCAGCATCACCTGATCCAGATGCCTTATCCTTATTCTTATCTTCAATAGTCATACTGAAGACTCAAAGGATAAATAAATAAATAAATAAATAACAAAAAAAAAAAAAAAAAAAAAAAAAAAAAAAAAAAAAAAAAAAAAAGAGATACACCATATATCACCTTTAGTCACAGATAACCACCAATAATCCAATCAACACCAACACAAACAAATCCCTTAACCTATACTTCCACCGGTTCAAATCTAAAACACTATAAAACAAATTTCCTAAGAGAGAGAGAGTGATGAGGGGTGTTACAGTGCACGCAACTCCAAGCTATATTGATCAAGAAGTTCAACTCAGAACAATGCAAAGTGGAATCAGAATCTTTTCACCTGAAAAATAACATAACCAAATTAGAAAGGAGTTTTGTACAAAAATAACAAGAATAAACAAATAGAAACCAATAACTAACAAATCGAATCAAGTAACACTCTATTCCTAAATTAGGGTTTGATACAGTAAACCTTAATTTTGAAGACAGTTAAACAATATCAAGATCTGTAAGATCTTAATCAAAATCAACAGATTAACACACGTTAATCACCCTAAATATCACAGGATTGAAAACCCCCAATTTTTAGAAAATCCTAAAAATTGACACAACCAATTGACCTTTAATTGATACCCAAAATAACTGATTCAACCACAAAATCGAACGATTAACACAAAGATCTAGCAAGATCTGAACTCAAACAAGAAACCTCCAAATTTTATTGAAACCCTAATTTTTTGAAAAAATGATTTACGATCAAAAACTTTGTATCAAAGCCAACCTAGCTCTGACACCATTTTAAATTTATACAAAGTTATGATCAATAACCGAGAATCAATTACCCAGATTCAAACAAAACATATTTTATTAAATATCAACCCAACCAACCACCCCTTTTGGTTGATACATTATGAGTTTAACAATACAAAGAATGAAAGTTTGATTACAGAAAACTAACAATCACTATGAGAGAAACACCCAGTGAAAACCCTAAAAACTAATTACAAAGAAGAGAATACGAGTATATATAGCCAGGTCTTGATAGTTTCAGCTCGTAGTCACTTTAGCCCATTCATCTTTCTATCCAAGAACACTTCCAGTCCTTGACCTTTGAACTGCTTGTCTTTCATAACCTGTACAACAAAACAAGAGACAACCAACTATCCAAAATGACACAATAAGCCCTCAGCTTATTATTTCAACATTTTGTATACCAGCAATTGCTCATACCGAACCGTGTATATCATACACACATATTTTACCTAAATATGCAAATAATTTTAAAAACATCCGTTGCATTTTTGGAGTACTTGTATAATACAAAGGCTACTTAGAAAAACATTCACCAACATATTTGTGTCCAACTTTATTTGTCGAATATTTATAGTTGGTTCAGTTATTGTGTCGCATCTTTTTAATGCAATCGTTGGGATGAGGCAACTTTACTATTTAGATGATTCTTTTCGATGTTATTACACTTTCATAAAAGTATTTTACAATTTGCATCATGTTATTTTTAATTCGGTTCGACTAGACCAAATCTTTAGAGAGTTTAACTACTATACAAATCAGGGGTGACCGCTTATTTTGGATGCCTGCATGTTCGGATACTCGCTTAATACGATTTGGTTTTAGCTAGTGAAATAATCTACCCACCTATTAAAAAATGGTATAAAATATTTAATAAACCAAACCGAATCGCCCTATGAACACCCTAAATATACGAACCATTCACTACAAAAAATATACATATACTAGGGTTCGTTTGGTACGACGGAATGAAATAACAATTGAATGTAATGGATAACGTAATGGAATAAATGGTGTAAAAAATATATTTTTATATAATTTTGATTTCATTACAAGATGAAATGAAAAAAAAATAAAAAATGGAGTCCCTAATGAATCAAAATGATAATTTTTGATTTAATGAGTCATTGCATGTAATAAGTCATTATATTATAGAAAGCAATATGTTTTCTTCATTACACCGTAATGATCTTTTTCTTTCTCCCTTTCATCACACTGCACAGGTTTTACTCTAAAGTGGCTAAAAGTCATTATAGCTAATGAAAACAAAAAAAGTATAAACACATATATCGATCAATTGCATCCAGTTTCCCTTCTCTCAACCTACCCCATTTCTTCCCTTTAAACACACACACACAAAAACACACACCGATTACACTCTCGATTATACAAAACCCTAGATCTGAAACACACTCATCGAGATCAATTACACACCTCAAACACCATATCCGGTCATTAGCATCGTTCCGATCATCTAACAGTACCGGAAATGCTTCGAGCTAGCCGAAATTGCCTCGAGTTTGGCGAAATTTGTTTGAGTTCGCGGTGTATGCTTTAGATCTGTTTCGTATTGTGGATTTGCTAACTTCGTGACTAGTATATATTCTGCAATATTTTCAACTAAATGTTAAAGTGATATTAGATATTGAATATGTGTTTAGTCCTTTTATGTAAAAAATGGAAGTTAGATGCTCAGTATGTTTTTAGCATGCAAAAAATGAAAATTAGATGCTAAATATTGTGATTAATGTGATTTCCGTCAAATTAGTTTGTTCATTCTGATAAATAGTGCAATCTTAATGTGATTAAGCTATTAAATTATGAAACCTAAAGCATTTGCCTATTTTATTTATATTAGATAGTGGTAGGCCTTTTACGCATGAGAAGTGTTTGATAAAATGCTCACGCGAAATGTTGGATTAAAATTAGTGTTTAATGCACTTCAAGGCCTTATTGCATGACTCCTTATGCATTGGTGAAAGTATAAGTGCCTTAGGGAAAACTATGTAGATAGGTGTCTCTATTGTGATGCAAATGCTAAAACTGAATGAATGTTAGTTTACTAGGTCGTTTGCTTTACCATAATTTGTAGTCATGTTATATTATTTTGAGGTTATTGTGATAATAAATAATGTTATTATGTTCTCTTTATTGCTCTATGAGTCTTATTCTGATGAAGCATAACCTAATTTTGATAATAAGCTTATGTGACCGTCTTCGCAGTAACAATTATCGCTCATTTCAGTTGATTTAGTTCGGTAGATTGGCCGAAAACTCTTGGAATGTATTGCATGTGTGTAGTAATCACTTAAGATAGTCCCTTATATATACTTTTTATGTTATTTGTGTCCTTGACGAGTCTGTTAAAAACAACTATTTTTCATTATCTATTGTTGTTTTCGCTAAAAAATCTTTTTTTGGTAATTAACCTACTTAAAGCAGGGTGTCCTGTTGTCTGCTGGGTTACTGGTACCTAATATTGAATAAATTGCAATTGTGCATGACTTGCGGCTTATTCATATTGGTTTGAAGCCTCAGAACATTCTTCTTGTGTTGCAAGAGTATGTTAAAATGCCTGGTTACAAGGTATAGATTATTGATTTGCCACAACCATTATGTTGATAGGGGTGTTTCAGCGTGATTGTTGGTTTGCCACAACTATAGTTACTTTGTATGTTTTGCAGGGTTCATCCAGGTCTCCTATGGATAGCTCTTTTCCTAAGAGAGTCCCGAAATCCAGTGTAATCAAAGTGATTGGCTTTGGTAGCACTACATTATTCAGCAAACGTGTCAAAAGTCGCTCAAAGTGTACCGTAAATGCATAAGACTCCTGATAGCTCCTAATTCATATATGTTTTAGGTATCAAATTCCCCCGATAATTACTCCTTTTTGCCTTGTTTTGATAAAATATCGTACTTAATTGCTGTAAATTTGTGTTTTAGTATTTATTTGGAACAAAAGGAGAATTCTCGCGAAAAAGACCGAAAATCAAGCCAAAACTGCCAAAGAATGACGAAGTGTATTTTCCAGCTATTTACATACGCCGTATGCCATTCCTTAGGCATACGGCGGATGTCGTCTCGTCAAGAATTTATCCAAGTTGAAGATGCATGCGCCGTATTGTCACTCCTATTGCATACGGCGTATGAGCTCTCGTCATGATTTTATTTTTCAAGTGTTGAAGACCATACGTTGTATGACCCATCCCACCATACGCCTTATGGAATGATTCTAGAAGATTCGTTTATGCTATTATAGAGGCATATGGCGTAGCATTGTAGAAACCTTAGTTCGTTTTGGGAGGCTACAGAAGGAAGGAAGACAACAAGAGTAAAGATTTTACACATCATAAACATTTGATTATCAATTTTCATTATGATTTCGATTATCTTGTTTGCTCTGAATAATCATTGCTTATCATTTGTTATAGAAGGTTAAGCCTTTTGTGCTTGCATTGTTATGAACCTCTTTCATTTAATGACATATATGTTCTTTAGTTTATACTACATGTGTTTTGGATGATTTATATAGTGTTAAAGACATACCCTTTGCGTAGACCATGGTTACCTATTGATTATGGTTGTCACCTATAATAAATATAGAATATGACAATGTGATCATAGACACCCATGTGAATCTTTGATAATACTATTGGCACGTATGTTAGTGGTCGAGGCAGGACTGAAAGGTGCTCACCTGATTAAGAGTGGCAGACAACAGGGTTTAAGATTTAGTAGCGATACTCGCGTTATTGGACCTGAAAGGGCGCTCTCTCCTTTATCAAGAAAACTAAATGGTTTGACACCCACACACAAATGTAGGTTACATAGATAAGTTGATGACACTTAATGCTCAGATCATTAGTTAGGGTAGCAGACCGAAAGACATGCCCAGCT
The DNA here is from genome assembly GCA_021014915.2 of Artemisia tridentata subsp. tridentata. Classification (NCBI taxonomy): domain Eukaryota; kingdom Viridiplantae; phylum Streptophyta; class Magnoliopsida; order Asterales; family Asteraceae; genus Artemisia; species Artemisia tridentata. Next base: position 367,298,600 of record CP139503.1, on the reverse strand, counting down.
TTAAGGAAGAAGTTAGGAGCGGAAGCGGCCAAGCGGAAGCGGCCATACCTTAGATTCAACAAAGCACACTAGATAAACGAAGCACTAGAACCATGTCATTAATGAAATTAGGGGATTAACAAGGCAAGCATGCATTTATCTCTTGATCTTCTCTTCACAGAACTACTGTTTGTTTATTTTACTTTTATTTTATTTTATTTTTAGTTTCTTAGTTAAGTAGCATTAAAAACGTAATCGGCGGATTTAAAACACAATGACAACTTAAAAACTACTAGACATTTAGGATTTCTTCGCTCCCTATGAACGAACCGGTCTTGCCGACTCACTATACTATACGAACGGATACACTGCCCGTAAGTGTTGGTGATTTTTTAAAGGATTCGATATACTATAAATTTAAATCTTAGATCAGACACATCAAGCTTTTTGGCGCCGCTGCCGGTGAGCAAGTGTGTATTTTAGGTGTCATACTAGTAGTTTTTGTATAGTTATTTTCACTTTTTAGCATTTTAGTTTTTCTAAGAAGCGTTTGGTTTTGCAGAATTCATTGTTTGGAGGCCCATATGGCGTATGCTCTTCTTATAGCATACGGTGTAAGAGCTTACGATGTGAATTATTTTCAAATTAGGTCACACATACAGCGTATGCTAACCCAATATAGCATATGGCGTAAGAGCACTCGTCTTGAATTTTTCCTTGCTAGGGCACGTATATGGCGTATACTCTCAAATAGTATAAGGCGTAAGCAATATACGACGTATCGGCCCATTACATATATGGCGAGAAGTTCTTAAAGAAAGGCAACCTTTTTATTTTCGTTTCTTTTAAATTTAATTTAGTTTATTTAAGTTTACTTTTAGTTTGCTTGTATTACGAATTTTCTTGGGTCATATTTCACATAATAGGAAAATGGCAAACATTAACGATAACACTATGGAAGAGTACATGGCAAGGAAGAGTACCAATCATGGTGATGGAGTTGTGCGACCTAGGATTGAGGATAACGTCGCGTTTGAAATCAAAGATCACATTCTGAAAGAGCTAAAGGACACTCCCTTTAGCGGAAAGGACGATGGGATACCAATGAACACATTGAGAAGGTTTTGGAAATATCTGATATATTTAACCTTCTGGGAGTAACAAGGGATCAAATCATGCTTAGTAACTATCATGAGTTATTGAGTTAAGTAAATTATGTCAATTGCGTAAATCACATAAATGAAGTACGTCATCCTAAAGGTATAGTATATCTTTAGTATATGGTTTGCAGAATGACTTGATAGGTTGAAAATCTTTATAAAAAAATTGCAAATATGTGGTGACATGAAGAAAGCATATTCAATTAAAAAATCAGTCGGGTTTATTTGTTGAAGTCTTAGTGTTGTGTGATACTCAATAGATTGCAAAACAAAGGTTAAAAATACTGAATAAAAATTAAGATTACTAGAAAAACGGTTATGTAATAGAGATGCTTTAAGCCGAGTATGTAACTATTAACATGTGACAAGAAGCACGTCCAACAAAGTGTCACGAGCCAAATTCTGAAGGGTCGGGTTCTGCTTGAAAGTGTGTTGAATGCGAGGGTTCTTAGTTTATCCTGTTGGTCTTGTTAGAATACATTAACAGTAAAGTTATAGTAGTGCCACGAGTAGAGAACTCGACATGACACCACACTGGTAGAGAGTTGCGGCCGCTCCCTTGATGAGTCCAAGACATGATGAAACCAGTGAACCTCTATTATACGTGGGACGGATGACTGGTCTTTATCGGATTAAGGACGTTACGGATGGTCAAAGGAATTACTCCGTGACAAAAGGCTTGATTATACACTTTAAATCAACAACCAAAATGTGAATTAGTCCGGTTATACTTAGAGACGGGATTTGCACACTCTAAGTTGCACTAATTGTACCTTTTGCAATAAGATTGTGAAAAAGTACAACAAATATTCTCCGATGTTGACACTAAATATATACACTATTTTAGTGAAATGATCGTATTAATTGAATTGCATCAAAGATAATGTTTTATTATTTATTACACAAATCCAATGGCTCACACATGTCCAACTTCACTAACGTTGTAAAAACAACTTTAGAGAATCCTTCTCTCAAAAAGTACACACTTTTAACCTCTAGCATCATAATATAATTTAAAGAACAATATATTACTTCAATGTTGGCACTAGTTGAAAAAACAAGTTGATTAAACTCATTAAAAAGATATTTAGTGCAAAATTTAGTGTATATAGTGGAGTGATATTTTTTTAACGAGAACAACCAAATATATTCTTCTTCTTTTTTTGCATTAAAATAATGCAATTTTTTAGTGTCAACATTAGAAAAAAAAATATAGTGAAAGAAGGAGGTGGTTGAGGATGGAAGGGGTTCATGGGAGGATGAAGGCATTTTATTTAAAAATTATTTTTCATTCTGAATATATTGAGAAGTTTACAATAGATTACGAAAAAAAAATTAAATAAACTTTACATAAACATAGCAAAACTGATATTAAATTAAAGAGCATAAAAATATACGTTTATCGGTATAATTTATTTGATGAAATATATTCATAATTTTACATATATATGATATTTAAACACATTGGTGGTATAATCTTACTATCTTATAAAATATATAGAACTTTTTGGGCATTTTTAATGCCTTAAAGTTCAACATTACAAGTATCTATACATAGTATAAAACTTTTTAACGCACTAAGGCATTACAAACTTGAAAATTGAAACATACAAATACAAATAAAGAGACATATTGTACAACTTTTTACTGCACTAAGACATTAAATTAACACATAATTAATATCACATATATGTTGAACTTTTCAACCATGGTACAATATCACATATATGTTTTCACTCATTCCTGCTAATAAATCAACCTCAGCAGGTACAATATCACATATATGTTTTCAATTATTCGCAGTCTTGATGAGAATGGAGCAAATTTAGAAGAAATCAATGAGCTCGAATGATAACATTAAGTTGATTACTGAGTCATACCCGATTTCCCATCATGTATCTCATTTCCCCTATCAAATCCATGCTGTCACTTTTCCCATTTGCCACATTGAGTACAAGATTATCTTCATCTGTTAGATTATCTTCCTCGTCGTCTTCAATAGCAGCCGAGTCATCATTATAGTTCATGGGGTCGCCTTTGGCATTGACCGATTCACACTTCTAAGTAACTTGCTTAGATGGGTTTGTCCTGTTGAAAATCTTGTTCATCACTGAATTCATTATATCGAGCTCTTGTTCGTTAACCCCATAACTTGCATCCTCAACTTTTGAAGATTGTTTTTTACTGGGTGGAGGAAATTCAATGGAGTGCTCTTCACAATCACAAAAATTGGTACAGTGATTAAAAAAGGGTAAAGTGGGGGTAGGGAAAAGGGTAAAGTCAAATTGGTACACATGGCTCATCTTTGATATAAAAAACTTGTAACCAGCTGGGTAAGTCAAATAGTGCGTTTTTAAGGGTGTTTTCAGGAGTTAAGGTGATAATTTCTACAAAAATTTAGTTGGGTACGTCAAACCGCTTTCACGTAAAGTTGCGTACTTTTTTAAAGATTTTCCCCTTTATAATTTGTGAATGAATATACGATTTTGATGTTTGAATGTTGTTGTTAGGACATGCGATTTGAATGACGATTCATCTGTTTTGATTTTTTTATGTTAAGGTGTAAATGTTGCGGCTCGATTTCGGTTTTAATGACGATTCATCTGTTTTGATTTAATTATGTTTGTGTCATTGTTTTTTGTAGGCCAAAAGCGCAACACGTGATGAGTCGAGGAAATCGAATTTATGTTCTTTAATAATCAAACAGGTAATTGTTTTAGTCCGTTTATTGATTTAGTTAGTTTCAAAAAGCATGTAATTATTTTTATGTTTGATTTTTGGTAAACTTATAATTTGGATTCGTAGCCAATTGCATACACATGAGTTATTTGATGAAATGTCCGTTTGTTTATTCAGATATAGAGAGCCGAATGTGAGATGGTCTGAGAAGCAATATGGTAAACATATAAATTACTATTTTTTTTTTGTTATCAATAAAATTGATAATTATATTGTTTCCTCTTCTTTTTTTGGCTATTAAACTTATGTCAATTTGTACTAAATTTCATGGATATATTTCAATGTTTGTGTGCAATCCTCATTTCAAGCTGCTTTGGACGTGGTGATTTTTCTTAACATTTTTTTTACAGAAAACGTTAGTCACTAGTTTCATTCGTTTATTTTAACTAAAAAGTTATTCACTGATTGAGGACCTGTTCCAACCTCTTTTAAAGATATGTTATTCTTACTTGGTTGTTGTTACTTCATTTAATAGTTTATTGAAGAATCGTATCGGAGTCTATTTGATGCAATCATGATTGTTAGAAAGGCCATGAAGAATTCTACAGTGGTTGCTGGTGAAGGTTAAATAGATGTATGTTTGTCTTTATATAATGTGATCTTTCCAACTCAGTGGCGATTATAGCGTCATAATTCATATATGTTCATTTGTAGATGGAGATAAGTCGCTACTTGTGGCAGCATGCACGAAATATAGGTGAAAAGTCTCAGCTATTCATAAATGCCTTCGCTAAAGCCCTTGAGGTAGGTTTTCTCACGTTTCTTAAGTTGCACAGTTACCATCTTCTTTCTTTACTATACTTGAAAACTTTAAAGCAACCTGAATTTGATGTTAATATATGCATCTATCTTGATTTTTACAAGTCTTTGGCCTATGCATTATCTGTCACATTCTGTGCATTTTGTACGCAGCACATCTGTAATTATCTATATATGGAACTAATGGTTGGATGTAACTGATGGGAATCGGGATTTGATGAACATGTTATTCCACGATGTAAAGACCAAGAATCGACTTTTAACACCTTCCGGTGGTCGAGGTTCATGAAAGAAGATGATATTCATGTTTGGTTTAGTGAGAGAGTTTAGAGAGAAGGTGGCTGTGTGAAACATTAATACCTCGATCTTCACTTTGGATGAACACCGAGTGCTTCCACTATGTCACACAAACACAAGCTTCTTTGATGACTCTCACTAACACATTTATAGCACAAGAGTGGTATGGATCATATGTAAATTTTCAAGTCAAATGTTTATTAATCTTCAAAGAGAAAAGAAATAATACAAGTGACTTGGGTGGGACTCTCTCACACACACACACTCTCTTTCTTAACTAAAATGAGGCACTTTCTAAATGAGATGTGTGTGTGTGTATATACGAATTCACAGCCAACCAAATGGGTATTTGGTGGGCTTGACTTTGGACTTCATGTGGGCTTTGTATCTTGCACTACACTTATACAATTTAAACACTTATTGTTCTAATGCTACAAGCCCACTTTACAACATATTACATGACATACTTAAGTCTAATTGCCAAAATGACCATCACTTCAAAGTAGCATAAATTCAATGCTAACAATCTCCCCCTAAGGGATGGTCATTTCAAATGATGCTCCCTTGATTGGTCTTTAGCTTTTGACATCTTGAACTTCGTGTGTCAATGTGTAATCTTCTTCATTCAATGTTCCTTCATGCGCTGTGATCTTCATAGAGTCGTCTTGTGGTCTTCCTTGCCTTGATCTACATCTTCAGTTCAGCTGCATCGCCGTTGTAGATGATGATGGTGAATGGACTTTCGTCGGTACCTGCATAAAACAGTTAGCAATAAATCGTCCTTCGGCCATCATGTCGTGAGGCAAGATCTTTGATCTCATTAAGACTCATACAACTTGTATCCTTTTGAGTGAACACAAGTGTATTGCATAGGAAGTGTTCCTAAGAGATCTTTGATGAATCTCATGTCTCTAGACTCAATAATGTGCGTTTTGTTTTTAGTCGTCGGAGGCATAGAGCAGAGTGCCACCTTTTCAATATCAACACATCTCGGAGTGAGAGGTCGATAGATTACATAGTGTTCTCCGTGAGAAATGAAACAAATATCTTTTAAGAGATATCTGAGTGGATAGGAGGGGTGGAGCATTGCGTCACTGGGTCCATGACGTCTTGTCTTCAATACCAGTATCACCTTAGTGAGTACTGATAGCAGATGTATTGACCCGGTTTCTGTCCTAAGTTTTCATGGAGGGCTATTTCTTTTCACCCTTACAAAAACTTTTCTTTTTCATTCTTCAACCCCTTCTTTCTCCTTTCTCATTATACTCCTTTTTTCAATCTTTCCTAAGGACTTCTAATGCTAAGCTATTGGAATTGTCCTTGGGTAGATCCCTCCGGTTCTGGCGGATCATTGGACATAACCTAACCATAATCACCTTATTACTCCATGATTATCCTAGATTATTTGTCACATGCCATTAAACCTTGTGAAAATCTCTCAACGTGTTTATGAGAAAAACACATTTTATTAACACATCGAGAGTTTTACATTTTTGAAACACTCCCCCTTCACATGTGCTCATGCATTTTTGAAATAAATTGCACATGTTGGGTAGAGTTTGCACATTTGAAATGATCGACTTTCAATAAACATGACCTTCGCGAGACACGCTTACATCACTAGGTAGACTAGCTTGAAATTATTACCCGTCCCGGTCATATTCAATGATCATCTCTCGAATTGGTACATTCTACTCAGACAAGTCCTTTGCGAGACACGCTTGCATCACTGGTAAACCAGCTTGAAATTATTACCCGTCCAGGACATGTCTTTTCGAGAACGGACATTTAGTTTCGTCAATTCGAGGGTTCATGCTGAGTCTTTTTGAAGAACTCGTTTTGAGATTCAAACGACAAAACTTCTTTTAGATCATATTTTAATCACGTCCTCTCCCCCATATTATAATAAACACCTAATCTCCCCCTCAAAAATAGCATGAAGTGGTATTTTTGAAAACAGTTGATTAAAATGAAACTTTTTGTGGAGAGACGGACTGATTTTAGCATGAAAAATGGAACATTTTTTCTTTTTATACTCCCCCTTAATCAGAGCAAATGGTTAAACTTTTGAGTTTAAAAGCATTTTAGAGGTCTTTGAGGGAGTTGTCGTGAGCACAAAATTTATAAAAAGACTTTGAAAAATCTTTTGAAACAATTTTGATTAAGTGCTCACAGGTTTTAGCTTTTCGCCATTAACATTGCGAGTTCTGATCGGAAATAATCAGAAGTCATTCAATGTAGCGTTTATTTGAAACCTTTTCCGGCATACCCGAGCTACATTTAAAAGATTTCACGTTTAAGAACGGGTTCCGTACTGAAATGCACGAAAGCCATAATGAAGAAAGATTTGAGAAACGACATGTTTTAGAAAAAACATAAAAAAACAACTCTCGCTCAAGCATCTGTAAATACCCGTATCATTGTTAAATGACATTTCTAAGTACGTACAGAATATTGATTAGACGAGAGACATGTCGTGAGAAGAATATTTTTGGTTTTTGTTGTTTTATATTTTTTATGGCTTTTTGATATTTTCTATTTTTCTATTTTGATTTTTTAAAAGGTATGTATATATTTACCAAAAATATATACATAAATATTTACAAAAAATGTTTACCAAAATATTTACAGAAATAGTTACATGCGAAGCTTTATGAAGTAAATCAATGAGATTCGAGAAGACTTTCTAACTCTACGGGAGTTAGGCTTCGCATTCCAATTCGACGAACTAAGTTTTCAAACCGCTCTTTTGGGAGGGCCTTAGTAAATAGATCGGCGAGCTGGTATTCTGTCTTAACGAAAAACAATTCAACAGTACCCTCTTCAACGTGCTCTTTTATGAAGTGATAGCGGACTCTAATATGCTTGGTCTTCGAGTGTTGCACTGGGTTGCACGAGATGGCTATGGCACTTTTTGAATCGCAATACAAAGGTATGCGGTTGAAAAAGAAACCATAATCTGTGAGTTGTGTTCTCATCCAAAGAACTTGAGCACAACACGCAGATAGAGACACATACTCGGCTTCTGCTGTTGATAAAGCAGTGCAATCTTGTTTCCTTGACGACCAGCCTACTAGCTTTTCTCCCAGAAATTGCGCTCCGCCTGATGTACTTTTCGCTGTGACTTGGCATCCAGCATGATCGGCATCTGAAAAGGCAATTATTGTAAACTCCGAATCCTTCGGATACCAAAGTCCCATGTTAATGGTTCTTCGAAGGTATCGAAAGATCCGTTTAACCTCTTGGAGGTGAAGTTCGGTAGGCCTTGCCTGAAACCGTGCAAGTAAGCAAACAGCAAAATGAATATCTGGTCGGCTTGCAGTTAAGTACATGAGAGAACCAATCATGCTCCGATATTTCTTCGGATCCATGGGTTTCCCATATAGGTCAGCGCCAATTTTTGGTGAAGTGACCATTGGAGTACCAACAGAGTCACAATTTTCCATTCCATGTTTTTTCAAAATCTCAATTGTGTATTTAGCCTGATTAAGAAAAATTCCACGTGGGGATTGATGAATTTGTAAGCCTAAAAAGAATTTTAATTCACCCATCATGGACATTTCGAATTTGCTTTTCATGAGATTTTCAAAATGTTTTGAATGTGTCGGATTAGTGGACCCAAATATTATGTCGTCCACATAAATCTGAACAATCAAAATATCATTTTTGTATTTTCTTGTAAACAAGGTTGGATCAATCGTTCCTTTGGTGAAATTATTTGACAACAAGAAAGATGATAACTCGTCATACCACGCCCGTGGGGCTTGTTTCAAACCATAGATTGCCTTCTTTAGCCTGTAGACGTATTCCGGATGATCTTTGTCAACGAAACCGTCTGGTTGACTCACGTACACTTCTTCCTTCAGAGTTCCATTCAAGAACGCTGTCTTGATGTCCATCTGATAAACCGTGATGTTCTTGTGAGCGGCATAAGCTAAGAAAATCCTGACAGCTTCAAGCCTTGCAACCGGTGCGAATGACTCTTCAAAATCTATTCCTTCTTCCTGTCTGTATCCCTTTGCCACCAGACGAGCCTTGTTGCGAATCACAGTCATTTCTTCATCCTTTTTGTTTTTCCATAACCACTTAAGATCAATGACTAGTTTGTCAATTGGTCTTGGAACTAAATCCCAGGTGTCATGGATTTGAAATTGAAGAAGTTCTTCCTGCATCGCTTCAATCCAGGCATTATCTGCCATTGCTTCCCGAATGTTCTTAGGTTCTATGAGACTGACTGAGCAGACATAGATGCACATGTCGCAATCGGTATGAAGTTGTTTTCTCGTCTGAATTGGTCTTGAGGGTTCACCAATAACCTGTTCAATCGGATGGTCTTTTGTCCACTGTAGAGTTGAAGGGTACCTTGGACTGAACGACTGCGTGTTAGTCGGTTCATGTAATCTGGAAGAGGATTCACCAGATTTCGTTCCAAACGGGTTTTCAAAGACTTCTTCGTCTAACACAGCAATATTTTGTTCTTGCTCATCAATTCTTGGTAGAACAATTTCAATGAATGGAGTTGCTGGAGTAGATGAAGATGATGTTGATGTCGAGGGAGTTGGTGCGTCAGCTTCGAATGTTGTGGATGCATCTGGATTTGTTGGAATTGGTGGTGGTTGTTGATGTTGAGTGGTTGCAGCGGAATGTTGGTTAGATGCATTTTTCGAAGCGCCACCATAGTATTCATCGTACATGAACTCGAAGAAATTATCCAGTTCTTGAGTTGTGGGTTGTTCTGAATGAATTGATTGAGCTCCTTGAGGTGCGAGTCCCGAACTGATATGTCCGGAAGTCATCGGGTTAAGCGCGGGTTCTAGAGCAAGTCTCTCAGGTTTGTTTGGGGAGCATCATATCGACAACTGCATCCTGGATTATAGACTGATGACTTGTAACTTCTTCACAGGTTTGTTTGGGGAGCATCATGTCGACATCTTCATCTCACTTAGAATGCTTCAAGTTCTTCATAAACAGCCCCGATGTACACATTTCATACATTTCTCCCTCCAGGATGATGACGATCTTTCGGACTCATCCTACATATGTGTACATAGACATATCAACTAGAAGCAACATGCAAATCAATACCCCATGAGTGGATGTCGATAACTATTCTCTCTACGATTCTCTTAGGATCAATCTCTTCTCTAACCTCTTGTATCAAATCAACGGCTTTTGGTAGTGACTGCTGATGGATAAACCCACTATGACGAACTTGAGACTGAAGTAAAATATCCCAGACTTGTGACTTAAACTTGCACGATTGTGTGACTAAGAACCTATACTGAGCACTACAACGTAACTCCTTAAAGCATATAGGTCGTTTCATATACCCATCCATCCTTCCTTAACTGTATATGAACCTCTCTTGAATTATCCACATCTTTGTGTGACACTGAGTACTACAACGTATCTCCTTTAAGTGATAGTTAACTAGGTCTTCGTCCATCCTCCCCTTGACCTATGAAAACTAGATAACCCAAGACTTAGTCACTATTCTCTAAATGCTCAAACAAGGATCTCGAAGAATCATGCATCCAACCAACCCCGATATCTTCAAGATACTAAGTACACGTACCCGTGATATTCCACTTCAACTTCAAATAAGTAATAATGAATCATCCTTGTAGTCACAGTTAATAAGTTAGCCATTGTCATTTGATTGCGATTCTTGTTCAGGATCTTTTCGGCTATACGTGGTGATGTTGACGGTGTAGGCCAAAAATATTATTTGTGATTTTGGTGTGAAAAATGCCATAAAATGACATTCTAATGATGCTGGGAAAATTTGAGTTTTACAATTTTTACGCCAAAAATTCCCCGAAAAATTCGAATTTTGGCCAAAAAATTTGAATTTTGGGCCAAAATTTTCACTCTTGAACCAGAATTTGAATCTCGCGTAAAAATTGTCCGTTAAGTCTCCTGTAAAAATTAAATTTTACTCGAATTTTCCCGCCAATTGCGATAAGAATTCCCAATTGCGATAATTCGCTAGTTTCAGTCAACTGCGATAGAAAGCAGCCAATTGCGATAAAACGCAATTTTCAGCCAATTGCGATAAGTGACGCTGATAGGGCCAAATGCGATATTTTCGCCTTTTTCAACCACTTTTTGACTTTTTGCACTTATCTCTTACAAACCCACTAGCTTGCACATGCTTCCTGACAACTTCTACTTACTTTCACTGACATTGATCAACTCAATAATTCACATAAACAACTAAAAACATAAAACTTATAAAAGTTGTATGATTCTAGTCGATCTATGGAACAAAGAACAAACCAAGTTTAAAGTGAAGAACAAGTAAAATTCACAGCTATTTCGCTAGAACACCAAACAAACACAACCTTTGATCTTTATTTTGTGTACGATTTCAAGATAAACAACACAAACATCGAACACAAAGCATCAAAACTGCTACTGATGAACAGTAACAGTCAAGAACACACCACAAAATCACATTTTTACCTTAAAACACACCACGATTCGCCCCCGGTTAGCTCTTGATACCACTTGTAATACCTCGATCTTCACTTTGGATGAACACCGAGTGCTTCCACTATGTCACACAAACACAAGCTTCTTTGATGACTCTCACTAACACATTTATAGCACAAGAGTGGTATGGATCATATGTAAATTTTCAAGTCAAATGTTTATTAATCTTCAAAGAGAAAAGAAATAATACAAGTGACTTGGGTGGGACTCTCTCACACCACACCCGAGATATTCCACTTCAACTTCAAATAAGTAATAATGAATCATCATCCTTGTAGTCACAGTTGATAATAATCAATTTTGTAGCCATTGTCATTTGATTGTGAATCTTGATCAGGATCTTTTTGGCTATACGTGGTGATTTTGTAGGTGCAGTCCGATAATTTCATTTGTGATTTTGATGTGAAAAATGCCATAAAATGACATTCTAATGATGCTGGAAAATTTTGAGTTTAAGAAATTTTTATGCAAAAAATTCCGGAAAAATTTGAATTTTGGCCTAAAAATTTGAATTTTGGGCCAAAATTTTCACTCTTGTACCAGAATTTGAATCTCGCCTAAAAATTGACCGTTAAGTCTCTCCTCCGAATTATTTTTTACTCAAGTTTTCCCGCTAAAATACACTTTTTTTTTTTTTTTTTTTTTTTTTGCAATTGTGATAAGTTAGGCCTGTCCGATATCTGAATTGGATTGTTTGATAACCATTTGCTATAAGCATCTCTTACATGAATTGCGATAAAAGTGACCAAAGCCAATTTCGATAATTTTGTCGAAATTTGAATTTCGATAAAATTGTCAAAATTTGAATTTCGATAAAATTGTCGGAATTTGAATTTCGATAAAATTGTCGAAATTTGATTTTCGATAAAATTCTGTTTCAGAATTGCGATAAAGTCCAGCTTTTCAATTTCGACAGAATTGTCAAAAACCAATTTCGATACTTATCGCAATCTTATACAAGATTGCGATAACTTATGACGAATTGCGATAGACAGCAGACCTTCTGAATTTCGATAAAAGGCAGTTCACCAACTCCTTGTCATTTAGTCACTTGCCCACTGTCTTCCCCATGCTTGTCATATCCAACCACTTTGACCAACTTCTATCAATAATTCTTGAACAAGAATTATACGCAACACAAAAAACAATGATTATCCAAAAACAAATCTTGAACAATCTTCAATAATTTTTGTCGATCTAAATACTTAGAACAACAAAAAAATCCATCCTTTGACCACAAGATTCTTAGTGAAGAACAATCAAATCTTCACAACCCAACTCGTTAGGACTAACAAACACAATCTTGAACCTTAATCTTTGTGTACGAATCCAAGAATAAAACCACAAACTGCCACGATTTTTGAAGGACAAAAAAACACGACAGTTTGGAATTTAAAAACACAAATCGACACACAAATACCTCTAAACTCGGCTGATGAAGAAGAACCGAGATAAAACACAACATAAATCACATTTTTCACCTTAAAACACACGTTTAGCCACCCGGTTAGCTCTTGATACCAATTGTAGAGACCAAGATTCACGTTCTAGAGGTTGGGGGAACACGGTCAAAAGATTAAACATGGTAGAACTTTATTGATTAGGGGAGGTGTGTATGTTTTCTAGAGAGAGAAGTAAAGAAAACACACACACCTAAGTCTAATTGCCAAAATGACCATCACTTCAAAGTAGCATAAATTCAATGCTAACACACGACAACTTTGTGATAATGCTTGATTTGGTGAACAGGTTATTCCACGACAACTTTGTGATAACGCTGGATTTGTTTTTTGTTGCAAGCACTTAAGACTATTGGCCGCTTTATCCTATTGCTGCTGTGAGTTTGTTCCGGACAGGTGCAGTTCTTTGTAATTCTGTTCATGTTATAGTATCTGGTATGGTGTTTCTTGTGCTCATCCATGGTGGTCGAGAAGCAGCATCAATGCCTCATAACCCACTGCTTCAATCTTTAAGAGATGTTGTGACAACTTCTTTTGGAAGCATTTCTTATGGATCACTTTTTACAGCTACTATTAGGACACTGCGTTGGGAGGTAAACACATTTCATATACGCGCAATTTGCTTTATATTGATATTGAATAGGCTATTTGTGTTTGAATTTTTAAAGTGAATATGTAATACGTTTCAAGAATACGAGAATTAGATGTACTAAAATGGGTTGTAGAAGATGGTGTTTTGATGTGTCTTGGCTGTTTAAAGTTGTAATATGGTGAGTGTTTGACAAACCTTTATTACATAAGGTCATAAGGAAGTAACAAATATCAGTTCCATGAAGAACATTCATTGGAAAATAGTGGACATATTATGAATTTGAGTAAAGGTTTCTAAAGTTAGGTTTATAGAAAGGATTTATAGGTGATTTTGTTTTACCCCTGGATAATCAGATGTGTCGATGTTGTATGAAACTGATTATCCTGTATGCTTATCTAACTCATACACGGTCAAATAATCAGGTATAGCATCTGTTTATCCAAACAGTAACAATTGATACCAGTTTTATAACGCGAATCCAAACACCCCTTAAGTATGGTCCGTGCCCTATGCATATATAAGATTAAGGTTTAACTTTGTTCCATATACCAGATTAGGGGATTCACGTCGAAGATTGGCAAAAATGAATGCCTTCTGCACTGCGTGGATTTCCTGTTACACTAATGCTCACATAATAAAAAAGAATTTGCTTTTTTTTTTGTGCCATCTACCATTAAGTAGATTTTCCAAAACTCATTATTTCCCAATTAAGTTGTAGATAATTACATTCCAAGGACGAACCAGACCTTCGAAAAGCAAGAAGCGAGTACAATTATTCACTTAAAGATGCTTAATGAGTGTGTAGGTAAAGAATTCCATTAAAATATACTCCGTAGTACATATATGCAGTTTATGATATGTCGTTTGGGTTGCACGATATTTAGTGTGGAAGTACATAAACAATCGAATTTTTAAAGGTAGATTTGAGCCTGGTGAGTTCAAGATGTACAGTCAAAATTATGAGCGGGTTAATAGAAGATTCACAAAAGGTTAGTTCGAATGACAACAGTGGGCAAGTACTTCTTATTGAGATGATGTTGAGACGAATTGGTGACAGTTTGAATGCGCATCTTATTATGGGTTTTGGGCAGTGGTATATGTTTGGCTAAAGTGCGTAGTATAAGTTAACTTTTGTGGGTAGATTTTGTGGGTGTGGGTGTGGTATTACAGATTTGGTAACTGAGTAATGTAACAAACATGGATAAGAAGCAATACCTTGGCATCGAGATATAAGTTGTAATGGTACTGCTTCAATTCCATCTTTCTGCACACATAGTCAATGTCAGAAACATGATATCTATATCAATAAATGGTTAATTGTCATATTATATGATGTTTAATGCAGCAGTTAAATATATATGACATGAATTAGAGTTTATTAAAAAAAAATCCTTATCGATGTTTCTCATGCTTCAAACCAATTAAAACAACAGTTTAGCATCTTGAGATACTACTATATGGGTTGGGGCCACTGAATATTAAGATGCTTTGCATCTCATGGATGCATTGTGAAAGTGTTATGCATATTCAAAGTTTATGAATTTGTAACCTTACTGTTGTAATCTATAACCTCAAAAGTGAGGAGACGCTTTGCAGATGAATTGGTGCACTTTTATACTATGCTATCGTAATATTATTCATGAAAACGTTATTTTTCTTTTAGAAAATTGCGTCATACGTAGGTATGTTTTTTTTTAATGTTGTGACACTTTATGTTAACATGGATCATGCAATAATAAAGATTATAACTTTTGAAAGAAAGAACATTTCTCAGTTTCTTTTAGTTTCATTTATGTTTTATTTTTAATTTTATAAATGTCGTATATAAAGAAGTACTTAAAGATCTATGATCAAAGTTCAAGAGGTATGTACAATATGCATACAACTGTTTTATACCATATTTTAAATTCTACTCGTAATATATTATCAATCACAACCTACTTTTACTTACATTTTTTGCGGACTATTAGGTGTTCACGGAACGGACATTGGCTATTAATTTGATTAGCGCTCACTGACGTCTTCAAGGCCATCAAATTTGGAGACGACAATGCATGAATGTTTATTATTTTAATTGTTACAAACTCAATTGTTTATCGAATAGTTCACTTATTATCTCATTATTTTATTCAAATATTAATGGATCATGTTTACGTTCATTGTCTTTTTATTTTATACACGAATCATCTACAAAAAAGTACTTCAAGGTTTATGAACAAGGTTCAAGAGGTACATATCACATGTTTTTTTTACCATATTTTAAGTTATAATAGATTATGTATCACATCCTACTTTTACTTACATTTTCAATGAACTATTAGGTGTTTATGGGATGGACATTTGCTATTAAATTGATTAGCGCTCACATACGTTGTTTGCTATTCAAGACCGTCAAATTTTGAGACGACAACGCATAGACGTTTATTATTTTAGTTGTTACATACTCAATTTATTATCGAATAATTCACGTATTATCTCATTGTTTCTTTCGTATATTAAGGGAACATGTCTATGTTCGTTGTTTTCTTATTATCTCATTTTCATATTTCTTAAAAAATCCTGGGAATCCACGGGTCTTTAAGCTAGTTCAACTATATGCCATCAATGTGAGTTAAATTAAAAATGGAGTAAATTACATGGTTCGTCCCTGTGGTTTGGGGTAAATATCTAATTGAGTCCCTATCTTTTTTTTTTTTGCATGATTTTTTTTTTTTTTTTTTTTTTTTTTTTTTTTTTTTTTTTTTGCATGATTGATCCCTATGGTGAAACTAATGCACACCGTTCGTCCTTATCGCTAACTGTCGTTATTTTCTCCGTTAGCTCTCAGTCGTCAAGTGGCAACGTTAGTCCATTAACCAAACGATCATTTGCAAAGTTAGTCCTTTACACTAACAGTCGTTTCTAATTAAATAAAAATTTGGTTTTCTTACGTAACTCGTCCGTTTTCTTATGTTTTTCTCCGTTTTTATACGTTTTCGTCCGTTTTTATACGTTTTCGGCCGTTTTGCTACGTCTTCGTCCCTTTTATACATTTTCGACCATTTTTCTTACGTTTTTACACGTTTTCGTCTGTTTTTACACGTTTTCGTCCGTTTTTTATACGTTTTCGTCCGTTTTAACACGGTTTCATCCATTTTCACACGTTTTTGTCCGTTTTTCTTACGTTTTCGTCTGTTTTTATACGTTTTCGCCCGTTTTGGTACGTTTTCTTATGTTTTTGTATGTTTTTCTAGGATTTCAACCGTTTTTATACGTGTTCATCCGTTTTTACATATTTCCTACGTTTTTACACGCTTTCGTCCGTTTTTATACGTTTTCGCCCGTCTTGTTACGTTTTCTTACGTTTTATATGTTTTCATCTATTTTTATACGTTTTCGCCTGTTTTGCTACGTTTTCAAACGTTTTTGTCTTTTTATATGTTTTCGCCCATTTTTCTTACGTGTTTATTCGTTTTCGTTCATTTTTATACGTTGATCGGTCCCAAACGGTCTGCTAATATTGACCAAGTAAATGGTCAACAAGAGTCAAACAACTTAAGGGCACAATACAATTTACCAAAGGAGTTTAGTGTTTCCCCGGGTCGTTAAGTCCCAACGAGGTGTGAAATCTGTAATAAAACGAATCTGTGATCGGGTGAAATTGAACAGGAAAAGGTTGTGAGTGATTAAACTAAGGAAATATAAAAGGAAATAGCTTAAACAAGCTATAAAAACAAGTACTGAAAGCAAAATACTTAGAAACGTTTTAAAACTTAAAAACGTACGTTTAAATAAAAATTACGTAAACGTACAAAATAAAACGTGAATTCTGATCAATATAAATCCCACGGATGTGAAAATTATATTTTAAGAATCCAATTGATAAAAGAAAATTATTGGAAAAAGAAAATTATTTATTTGACTATTTATTTAATTATTATTAATTAATTACTATTTAATAATTATTTAAAACTAATTTAAATTATAATAAATACTAAATGAACTCTAATAAATATAAAACTTTTTCTAAAAATATTATTTAAGTACAGGAACCTAAGAAAATTATAAAAATGAAAAGTGCTTAATGAAAAAGCTCAAAATAAGCCAAATGGCTTAAATAGAAGCTATCACTTTTTTTATATTTGATTTTTTTCTAATCTTAAAAGTGCAAATTTATTTTTCTTAAATCCTAAATAATAAAAGAAAATTTTAGAAATTAAAATTATATTTTTCTGATTATTATTTTATTTATTATGATTTAAAAACTATAAGTAACTAATTAAAAAGATTAAAAATAGCAAATGACTTAGGAAAAATCTGAAAAATTCAAGTTAAGTCTAAATTATAATTTAAAAGCTAGGAAAAATAAAATCAGAGCTTATCTGAACCTAATCAGCAGTTTTGGCCAATAAGCAGTTTGCAAAATAAGCATAAATAAGCTAAACTTGACCAAAAAAATACCAAAAAGTTGGAAAACAGTTTAATACACTAATTGAAACTTAAAATAACTGAAAAAGGTCAAAGAAGCACATGGAATAAGCAAATGAACTGCTGATCAGCTTATTAAGCAGAACAGAAGCAAAATGGCCTTTACAGCTACTTTGCAGCTTATTTAAAAGCTAGGAATAAGCTAATTTGGGGATTCCAAAAGCACAAGCTAAAAGCTCATACTATAAACTCCCTACAAACTGAAAATGCCCAAATTTCATCAGCAATTGCTTATTGAAATCTGTTGACATAAATAAATGCCTAAAAACATTATCAATATTTATTCATATCTCTATGTTTTGATGATCACAAAATGTAAACTCATTAAAACATAAACTTATAAATTAAACAAGTATTTAGTTGTAAATATTCATTTCTACAACTTAATCACTTAAGGTATGAATAAACAAGTGCTTAATGCATTATATGATCAAAGGAACATTTTCTTAATAACTAGATTTTTTATAAAACATCAAAAACATTTTATATATTTTTGAAAAACATTTTTGGTATTAAATAAAAATGTTTAATCTTTTATAAAAATATGAATTCAAATTTTTAACCAAAATCAGTTAAAATGTTCCAGAAAAACCTTCCCCACAAAAGGACAAAATTGGCCAACGTTCAGTAGGGGCGGCCCCCTTAATTTTACTAGGCGGCCCCCTTAATAATTAAGGGGACCGCCCCCGCTCCAGTAGGCTCCAGCTGTCCAGATTTTTCTCCTATAAATACAAGCCTTCCCCTGGATTTTTTCTCACCCTTTTGCACTAAAACTTTCTGTTGTAGATCTCATTTCATATCTTCAAAAAACCTTTGATCATGTAATCTTAAGCATTGGTTTCCAAGTGATCCAAGCTTCCACCATCCAAGTGCAAAAGAAGAATACTTCTATCAATCAAAACTAGAAGTATTACAACTTAGTAGCATCTTGTTATTCAAGTTGTTTGTTTTGTATACCTTGTATATCATTCATTCATTTGTGTATAAGGTGTGGGTGAACATAAGTGACTAGATATGTATAGTGTGTAAGTAGTGAAGAAGGTGTATAAGTTGTTGTGGTGTAAAGAAGTCATGTAGAAGTTGTAAAGCCGTGGTGTAGAAGTTGTGAAGCCGTGGTGTAGAAGTCGTGAAGCCGTTGTGTAGAAGTCGTGAAGCCGTTGCTTAGAAGTTATGAAGTCGTCATGTAGAAGTTGTGAAGCCATAGCTTAGAAGTTGTGAAGTCCTAGTCGTGAAGTCCTAGTGTTGAAGTCGTGAAGCCGTAGCATAGGAGTTGTGAAGCGGTCGTGTTGAAGTTGTGAAGTCTTGGTCGTGAAGCCGTAGCTTAGAAGTTGTGAAGTCGTGGTCGTGAAGCCGTAGCTTAGAAGGTGTGAAGTCGTGGTCGTGAAGCCGTAGCTTAGGAGTTGTGAAGTCGTCGTGTAAAAGTCGTGAAGCCGTTGTGTAGAAGTCGTGAAGCCGTTGTGTTGAAGTCGTGAAGTCGTCGTGAATAAGTTGTGTACAAGTTGTGTTGTGAAGTTGTGAGATTGGTTCTAGCTACGATTAGAACTCGACATTTAGCTTTGTGTCGTTAAACCCGTGTAAGCCAAAGTCGTGTAAGGTTTTCTCCGCCATAAGGGAGCTGATGCGTGGTTTTGTGACCTTACAACAGGTTTTACCTCTCGAGGGATCTCAAGAGGCTTACAACCCCACCAGGCAGTGTACCTGACCGATGTAGTATAGTGTAGTGGTAAGTACGGGGGATTGATCGTTCTCCACAGGGAATAGTGTCGTTAGGATTGAAAAACTACTCTAATAGGTCTAAGGGTGAGAGAAGATTCTTTTTATGTTTTTATAATTTTATGAAAGCAAGTAAAATCTCGGGTTTGAAGGAGTGGGCGGAATTAGTTGCTAGTCAACTAACCCAAATTACTACGAATGCAAATAAAATAAAATAACAGAAAATGAAAAGGTCGTGAAACTTATGTGGAGAGAAATGTGTTTACTTAGATTTCCTTACTCCCTAACTATCCTTTACTGGTTGATTAGTGTGTATTAATTGCGTGGATGACGGGTGTATTCCTTAATACCAATCGTGGGGTGGCGTACGTACTTCCCCAACTCTATAAGCTCCTACTTCACTCCTATGTCGAGCCAGCTAGGAAGCTCCTAACATGGGATCACTAGAATTCGCTCATGCATTAAATACAACCATAAAAACCTTAGTACGCATTGGTTCATGTTTCTTAAGACGTTCAAGCAAGTTACCGAATAGGAAGTTAGCCAGTTTTCTTAAGCCTAACATCGATGAACAATCATCCAATACAACTAATAACACACTAATAACCAATAATCAATAGCTAGGTTTCTTTAGATCTAAGCAAACACAAGATAAATCTAGCCTAGCATGTTAATCAAAAGACAAGAACAATATATAATCAAACAACACATAGACATATTGATTGATTAAATGAACACTTATCTTCAATTAAACATGGGAGATCCAAGGGTATGAAAACCCTTAAAAATGGCAGAAATTCGTCTTAGGGTTTCTCCTCCAAAATTACACACAATAAGTTTCACACTAATGACAAAAAATTGCAAAACTATATATAGAGTTTAAGGGCTGACGGCGTCACGTTATAGATCCTGACGCCGTCACCTCGCCGCTTTTAGGGTTCCCGGATGGCCTTCCTGACGCCGTCCCTCTTTAGTGCTCCAAAATCCTCTCTGGCCTATCAAGGGGTGACGCCGTCAGAATTGAGCTTGACGCCGTCCCTCTTTAGCTTAAGCCGTGATGGCCTTGATCATCTTAAAGGGTGACGCCGTCAGATTTTTCATGCAAAATTCTCTGGCTTATCATGAGTAATTTTCATATCCACCTCTTTTGCCAAGCCCTGACGCCGTCTGGGCCAATCCTTGACGCCGTCAAAGGTACTTTCCAGCATAATTTTGAGACTTTGCCGTTTTCTTCACCTTTATGCTCCAAAAACGTCCAAAATGCTTCCTTTTCCAGATTTCTTCTCAAAAGTACCTAAAATGACAAAAGGAACGATTTAGGGCAATATTTGATCAAATAAATACGATTTAGGGCTTAAATGACCCCCTAAAAGCGGTACACTTTTCGCTTCATCAAATACCCTTACACTTGAGATTTGCTTGTCCTCAAGCAAATGCGCTTTTATTCTAATCAAAATACAAGTTAGGGGTCATTTAACGCTAATATAAAAGTAATTACAACAAATAGTCGTTCCACTTTAATCATAATAAGCACGGAGATTACATACTAGCACCTCACAAGTAGTGTTTAGATACTCACATCTCTCAGGTGTCATCAAAATAAATCTCATAAATGAAAACGGATAATATCTCTCACTACCTGTCATAGCAAATAGATTACCATAGGCTTGGGCAAGGATCAAAAACCTTCTCCACTAGGCGTAAGCACCTAAGATAAACTATCAAAGAGGGCTTTTAAATAGGTTATAACGTGAGGTGTAGGGATATGATAAACACGGTTTTGTTGGATAAGGGATATTTTACTGGTGGCGAGTTAAAGATCTTGATTAATTACATGTACTATACAATGTTGCTAAGCCAAGACTAGACTCAATCTTAAGCTAAAAACAAAATAACCAAAAACAAAAAATAAACATAAAATAAAACGGGATGGTAGTCCGTATGTTTTTTCTATTTTTCTTTTTCTCATTTTTTTGTATTTTTCTTGATTTTTTTTTTTTTTTTTTTTTTTTTTTTTTTTTTTTTTTTGCTTACATTTTTGCCCTACCATCCAAAATAATACATCATAGGGGCGTTGCATTCCCCTTACACTTGAACTTTTACATAACTTTACAAATACTATTCTAATGACTCGAATTAAGATAATCGAAACAATTGGAGTACTTTTAAAATATTTAGTACATATGGGGGTAATAAATGATGTTCTTCCCCATTACTCCATTACACTAGTACTTTACCCATGAGTCCCAATCGTCCCAAAACAATATGTACAAAGATATGACTCGACTTAGCAACCATGTAATCAATTAGATAATTAACTTGGGTTTTAAACATATGTTGTCACAATAATGCACTAAAAATGAGTGCATACAAGGTAGGCTAAGGCGATTTGGGTGTACATTTAAGTGGGGTGTAAACAAATTCTTCCTTTAAGTAAAATGCTTAGAGGTCGAAACGAAAAGATAGGCTCTGAGGGGTGTACTATGGGTATCGTGTACTAAAAATGAGTACAACGCAAAGGGTGTGGGAGAATTACTTGACCAATGTAGCCAATGTAATTATAACAAAAACACAGGTGTAAAACAATGGGTTAATCCTAATGCCTCTTATCATGTAGTAAATCTAACTACACGAATGTAGTCTCACTTGTGGCCTCGGAATGGTCCTAACGCAAATTCTAGAATCTAAGTGCTACCGGTACACACATCATAGCATAAATGCTTTTCCTACCAATTCTAGCGGCGAACCTCACATATTTGGGGTGGAAAAATTTTTTAGTGGTACGGTTTTTGTGCTAGTCATATAACTCCTATCCATGAGACGCTCATTAAGATCAAAGTTTCACTCCTAAATGTTGTAAAAAATTTTAAATTTGGCACTAAAATTGCCCTAACAGGTATTTCTCTCAGTTTTATTACACATTTACTATTAAACAAACAAAAATCAAGCGTAATTGCATTCTCTAAAGTATCGTACTTTTACCCCCCCTTACACTTAAGATGAACATTGTCCCCAATGTTCAAATAACAAATGTAAAAGTAAATAAGGTAAAAGAATGAAATCAAATACTCCCCTTATTCGCTTGGTGGATAATGTGGCAACATGGTTAGATCTTCTTCCAAGGTAATGTTGAAGCTCCATGACTAATGCATTGCCATAAGCTTGATTCCACATACATTTCCTTGTCCAAAATAACCTGTTAAACCTGAGAAAACAAACACGAAAACCTGCATAACATCGGCGGGATAAACTCTATATAAGGATATAATGCTTGTGGAATGATAATTTTGCAGATTCCTGGAGTCTATAAGTTATAGATTTAATAAAAACTTTTTATGAAAACAAGACTTTCAGAATTTTCAGAAAATTAAAACCTGACGCCGTCAGGTTGTAAATCTTGACGCCGTCAGAAATGATCTGACAGAATTCTCATGTTAAGTTTCCGGAAAAATTTTGGAAAAACCTATACCTTACTTCCTGGAATTCCTGCAAAACATCATCATGACTCGATACAAGCATTTGACTCAAATAAATACTAATATGTATGTTAATTTATTATTATTACGATTCATGTCCATTTGTGTTCTAATAAACCGATTTAGATTTCCCTTACACTTAACTTTTGCAAAATACCTTTATATGTAGTTAAGACGAAGTTAAAAACAAGATAAAGCATTTTCACAATTTAGTTTTGAACATGAATCAATAATAATAAAAATTAAACCTACACACGGAAACAAATAAAATCTAACAAACAATTAAATAAACACACAAAGCAAATAAAGCTTGGGTTGCCTCCCAAGAAGCGCTTTTCTTTATTAACGAGTCTTGTAGCTAGACTCAAAGTCACTCTACATTACGTGACTCCATCATTGGTCACGGTTCCTAGGCCATTCTCATTTCCGGTTTTATACTCCGGTCCTAATTTCAAACAATCCTTGTAGAAACCGGATATCCTTCCCATAACATAGTCTACTCCTTTATTTCTATCCTCATCATTCCTATAGTAGACCGCTTGCTTAAGCTCCTTCTCAACATTTGACAAGTGTTGGAATTGTTCTATCTTATTTGGCATTTGGTAGTTTACCTCATCGGTATCATCCTTAAATCTAACTATCCCTAAGGAAGGTTCATAAGTCATTCTAGAGACCTCAACAAATGGTTTTCCAAAAACCACTTGAGTTAAGGATGCATCGACTATTGGGCGGATATCTTCTACAATTACAAATTTGGTGACATAGGTGAAGTTTCCTACATAAACCGGTAATCCCTTAACTCTTCCCGTGAAGTTACTCATCCAACCCTTGTCAGGGAACATCCTATACCCAAGTTGATTTTTCATTATCAAGTTGTAGTGGGCTCTAGTCATGATGTTTATGGGCGATCTAAGGTCGATGTAAGCTTTCCACACATGCAAATGTCCGATGTTGCATGGTATGTTGAGATTAGAAGGGTCGCCTATTTTTATAATTGGTCTACCTAGGAAGTATGGTGTCTCGGGGTCATCAAATAAGTTTGTATGATATGCGCGCTCTTCCTTAGTGGGTAGCCTATTGAAGTAGTCCTCATCATCATCCACTTCTTCAATCTCACTTGTCCTAACTTCCTTTTCAACCTCGACTTTCTTAACCTCATCCATAGGTTCACTATTATCATCATTCCTATCAATCGGTTTGATAGTGACAATGTTGACGAAGTGGACATGTTTGGATGAAGAGGGGTCTTTTACTTGGGGTCTGCTATTTGTGTTCCTAGCGTCCTTATGTGGAGGTGATAGCACTTGGTTATTGAGGGCTCTCAATAAGTTGTCAATTTTATTGGTCATCTCTGTTTGTTGTTGATTGAATTCGGATTCAAACTTAGCTATCCGAGCTTCTTGAGATGCCATAAATTGGGACATCAATCCTTCAAAGTTATTGGTACTACCATAATTGTTGGAAGGATTGTTATTGAAAGTACGGTTCGAGTTGGAACCGCTTGATTGGAAACGATTAGGTGGGTTGGAAGAATTGGTTTGTTGTGTGTTTTGGTTTTGTTTCCACCTAAGGTTCGGGTGATTTTTCCATGAGGGGTTGTATGAATCACCGTAGGGGTTTGGCTCGGGTTTGAAAGTGTACCACTTGTCTCCCGCTCCGTCGGTACGCGAGGATGCGTAGTTCGCAAAAGCTTGTTCGGGGAGTTCCATGCAATCACGAGTGTCGTGGGGACCACTACATAATTCACATGAAGAAGTGATTTTGTTCACTTGGCCTGAAGGTTTAGGAGCCTCGTAGGATTTCATAAGAAACTTGACTTGGTCTTCAAGTTCTATGATCCTACGGTCGGAAGTGCTTGAATTGTTCAAAGGCAAAGATATTGCCTTGACCGTTTTATTCAAATCACGGGGGTCACTCCAACTTTCGTTGTCATAAAGAGCAAGATCTTCTAGGAGAGCCCATGATTGTTCCGCACTTAGATCACGTAGCTTACCACCGGCCGATTGGTCAATGGTTTGCCTCGTGGAAAGATTGATATGGTCATAGAAGATTTGGACTTGGAGCCAAAGTTCTATGCCATGGTGAGGGACTTTTTGGAGTAAGTCCTTGAATCGAGTCCATGCCTCGTAGAGGGTTTCGCCTTGACGTTGTTGGAACATCAAGATATCATTCCTTAGCTTGGTAGTTCTTCCCGGTGGGAAAAACTGAGCAAGGAAACGAGTAGTGAGATTGATGCGTGGTTTTGTAACCTTACAACAGGTTTTACCTCTCGAGGGATCTCAAGAGGCTTACAACCCCACCAGGCAGTGTACCTGACCGATGTAGTATAGTGTAGTGGTAAGTACGGGGGATTGATCGTTCTCCACAGGGAATAGTGTTCGTTAGGTATGAAAGACTACTCTAATAGGTCTAAGGGTTGAGGAAGATTCTTTTTTATGTTTTTATATTTTTATGAAAGCAAGTAAAATCTCGGGTTTGAAAGAGTGGGCGGAATTAGTTGCTAGTCAACTAACCCAAATTACTACGAATGCAAATAAAATAAATAACTGAAAATAAAAAGTTTGGTGAAAACTTATGTGGAGGGAAATGTGTTTACTTAGATTTCCTTACTCCCTAACTATCTTTTACCGGTTGATTAGTGTGTATTAGTTGCGTGGATGACGGGTGTATTCCTTAATACCAATCGTGGGGTGGCGTACGTACTTCCCCACCTCTACAAGCTCCTACTTCACTCCTATGTCGAGCCGGCTAGGAAGCTCCTAACATGGGATCACTAGAATTCGCTTGTGCATTAAATACAACCATAAAAACCTTTAGTACGCATTTGGTTCATGTTTCTTAAGACGTTCAAGCAAGTTACCGAATAAGAAGTTAGCCAGTTTTCTTAAGCCTAACATAGATAAACAATCATCCAATACAACTAATAACACACTAATAACCAATAATCAATAGCTAGGTTTCATTAGATCTAAGCAAACACAAGATAAATCTAGCCTAACATATTAACCAAAAGACAAGAACAAGATAGAATCAAACAACACATAGACATATTGAATGATTAATTGATAACTTATCTTCAATGTAACATGGAAGATCTCAAGGCAAAAAGCCTTGAAAAAGATGCTAAAATCGTCTTAGGGTTTTCTCCCAAAAATTCCACACTAAGTTCCACACTAATGACAAAGAATTGCAAAACTATATATAGATTTTTACATCTGACGGCGTCACGTTATGGAGTGTGACGCCGTCACCTCGCCGCTTCTAGGGTTCCCGGATGACCTTCTTGACGCCGTCCCTCTTTAGCTCTCCAAAATCCGTTCTGGCTTATCAAGGCTTGACGCCGTCAGACCTTGAATGTGACGCCGTCCCTCTTTGAATTAAGCCGTGACGCCCTTGATCAGGTTATAGCGTGACGCCGTCAGAATTTCACATGCAATTTTCACTGGCTTATCATGAGTAAATTTCACATCCACCTTTTCTTGCCAAGCCATGACGCCGTCTGGAGTAAATCCTGACGCCGTCAAAGGTAACTTCCAGCACAATTTTGAGACTTTGTCGTTTTCTTCACTTTTATGCTCCAAAAACGTCCAAAATGCCTCCTTTTCCAGATTTCTCCTCAAAAGTACCTAAAATGACAAAAGGAACGATTTAGGGCAATATTTGATCAAATAAATACGATTTAGGGCTTAAATGACCCCTTAAAAGCGGTACACTTTTCGCTTCATCAAATACCCTTACACTTGAGATTTGCTTGTCCTCAAGCAAATGCGCTTTTATTCTAATCAAAATACAAGTTAGGGGTCATTTAACGCTAACATAAAAGTAATTACAACAAATATTCGTTCCACTTTAATCATAATAAGCACGGAGATTACAAACTATCACCTCACAAGTAGTGTTTAGATACTCACATCTCTCAAGTGTCATCAAAATAAATCTCATAAATGAAAACGGATAATATCTCTCACTACCTGTCATAGCAAATAGATTACCATAGGCTTGGGAAAGGATCGAAAACCTCCTCCACTAGGCGTAAGCACCTAAGATAAACTATCAAAGAGGGCTTTTACATGGGTTATGACGTTAGGTGTAGGGAAAAGGAAAACACGGTTTTGTTGGATAAGGGATATTTTACTGGTGGCGAGTTAAAGATCTTGATCAATTACATGTACTATACAATGTTGCTAAGCCAAGACTCGACTCGATTTAAGCTAATGAAAGAAAATAACAAAAACATAAAACAAACATAAAATAAAACGGGATGGTAGTCCGTATGTTTTTTCTATTTTTCATTTTCTCATTTTTTTTTTTTTTTTTTTTTTTTTTTTTTTTTTTTGCATACACTTTTGCCCTACCATCCAAAATAATACATCATAGGGGCATTGCATTCCCCTTACACTTGAACTTTTACATAACTTTACAAATAACTATTCTAATGACTCGAATTAAGATAATTGAAAAACTTGGAGTACTTTTAAAATATTTAGCACATATGGGGGTAATAAATGATGTTCTTCCCCATTATTCCATTACACTAGTACTTTACCCATGAGTCCCAATCGTCCCAAAATAATATGTACAAGGATATGACTCGACTTAGCAACCATGTAATCAACTAGATAATTAACTTGGGTTTAAACAAATGTTGTCACAATAATGCACTAAAAATGAGTGCATACAAGGTAGGCTAAGGCGATTTGGGTGTACATTTAAGTGGGGTGTAACAAATTCT
Organism: Artemisia tridentata subsp. tridentata; assembly: GCA_021014915.2. NCBI lineage: Eukaryota > Viridiplantae > Streptophyta > Magnoliopsida > Asterales > Asteraceae > Artemisia > Artemisia tridentata. The sequence goes on along the minus strand of CP139503.1, from coordinate 367,270,731 downwards.
TCCTTTAAGTAAAATGCTTAAAGGTCGAAACGAAAAGATAGGCTCTGAGGGGTGTACTAGGGGTATCGTGTACTAAAAATGAGTACAACGCAAAGGGTGTGGGAGAATTACTTGACCAATGTAGCCAAAGTAATTATAACAAAAACACAGGTGTAAAACAATGGGTTAATCCTAATGCCTCTTATCATGTAGTAAATCTAACTACACGAATGTAGTCTCACTTGTGGCCTCGAAATGGTCCTAACGCAAGTTCTAGAATCTAAGTGCTACCGGTACACACATCATAGCAAAATGCTTTTCCTACCAATTCTAGGGGCGAACCTCACATATTTGGGGGTGGAAAATTTTTTAGTGGTACGGTTTTTGTGCTAGTCATATAACTCCTATCCATGAGACGCTCATTAAGATCAAAGTTTCACTCCTATATGTTGTAAAAAATTTTAAATTTGGCACTAAAATTACCCTAACAGGTATTTCTCTCAGTTTTATTACACATCTACTATCAAACAAACAAAAATCAAGCGTAAGAGCATTCTCTAATCGTACTTTTACCCCCCCCCCTTACACTTAAGATGAACATTGTCCCCAATGTTCAAATAACAAATGTAAAAGCATAAAGTAAAAGAATGAAATCAAATACTCCCCTGATTCGCTCGGTGGATAATGAAGTTACACGGTTAAATCTTCTTCCAAGGTAATGTTGAAGCCCCATGACTAATGCATCGCCATAAGCTTGATCCAAAAACATTTCCTTGTCCAAAATAACCTGTTAAACCTGAGAAAACAAACACGAAAACCTGCATAACATCGGCGGGATAAATCTATATATAAGGATATAATGCTTGTGGAATGATAATTTTGCAGATTCCTGGAGATTATAAGTTGGAGATTTTAATAAAAACTTTTTATGAAAACAAAACTTTCAAAAATTTCTGAAAATTAAATCTGACGCCGTCAGGTTATAGACCCTGACGCCGTCAGAAATGACCTGACAAAAATTCTCATGTTAAGTTTCCGGAAAATTTCTGGAAAAACCTTTACCTTACTTCCTGGAATTCCTGCAAAACATCATTATGACTCGATACAAGCATTTGACTCAAACAAATACTAATATGTATGTTAATTTAATATTTTTACGATTCATGTTAATTTGTTCTAATAAACCGATTTAGATTTCCCTTACACTTAACTTTTGCAAAATACCTTTATATGTAGTTAAGACGAAGTTAAAAACAAAATAAAGCATTTTCACAAATTAGTTTTTGAACATGAATCAATAAGAATAAAAATTAAACACACATACGGAAACAAATAAAATCAAACAAACAAATAAATAAACACAAAAAGCAAATAAAGATTGGGTTGCCTCCCAAGAAGCGCTTTTCTTTATTAACGAGTCTTGTAGCTAGACTCAAAGTCACTCTACCCTATATAAGTGAGCTCGTCATCGAGGACGTCTTTAGGGTTAAGCTTGGATTGAAGTTTCCTATTGGTCCGCTTAGTACGATATATCTTTTCAAACTTCTCTCCATCCGGGTCATACAATGTCATCTTAATATGCCATGACCCATCTCCATCTTTGGGTGGTTTGTCCCAATCCCACTTGTGATCATCCTCCTCACAAGTCCACTTATTCATCCCTAGGTTAATTGGCAAAACTCCTAGGAACTCAATCATCCTTCTAAAAACTAGAGGGTCTTCAAATGGATCCAATTCGGTGTCCCTAGCCAAGAGTTGTTCTACCGTATGTGTTCGGTTCACAAAGTCCTCTTCTAGGTAAAATGGGCGTTGGGGTCCTATGAAGCCTCTATCTATCCAAGGTCCATATCTAGATGGTCTCCTATTTAATTCTAACCAATGGGGTGTCGGTTCCTCACTAGTATCATAGGCGTGTTTCTTAACATCATAGACTGACCAAGTATCTCATTCTCCTACCGCTATCTTAGATTCCTTACAATCAATCATAGCACTAGCGGTCGCCAAAAATCCTCTACCTATCAACAAGGGGCATGTAGGGTCGCTAACCATATCAAGGACGTGGAAATCGGCTAAAATGGTTAGTTTTCCAATGTGCACTAACACGTCCTTAACTACTCCAACCGGGTAAGCAACACTCCCATCCGCTAAACCTATTATCACCTCGGTTTCTTCAAGTTTTCCAAGTTTTAGAGAGGTGTAGAGAGGTAACGGAAGTAGGTTAAGGCTTGATCCAAGATCGACTAATGTGTCATAAGCCTCCGAATTACCGATCTTGCAAGGTAGAACAAATAAGCCCGGATCATCTAACTTCTTAGGTAGTTTGTTTTGAACGAAGGCGGTCCCTTTTTCGCCTAACTTGAGCTTCTTCTCATCCAACACATCAACAACCGGACTTTCAAGGTGGAGCTCCTTGAATTCTTCGTCAAGGTTTTGAGTGGGAGGTGTTTCAACTATGTTGTTGACCAATTTGGATGTCATAACTTCTTGGTCATTTGGAACGACTCGGGTTTGTTTGAAACACGTGCTCATGGAATTGACCGAATAATATTGTGGACAAGAACTAGGGGACGAAACCGATGAAATAGCGTTGACGTTTAGTTTCGGGTTCTTGACCGTGTTGCTAGGGAGTGCTCCCATTTCTTGGTCATTGAGGGCTTTCAACAAGGTGTCAATCTTATTGGTCATCTCGCTTTGTTTTTGTTTGAAATCGGCTTCAAACTTGGCTAAACGAGCTTCTTGAGATGCCATAAATTGGGACATCAATCCTTCAAAGTTATTGGTACTACCATTGCCAGAAGGATTGTTGTTGAAAGTACGGTTCGAGTTGGAACCGCTTGATTGAAAATGATTAGGTGGGTTGGAAGAATTGGTTTGTTGTGCGTTTTGGTTTTGTTTCCACCTAAGGTTCGGGTGATTTCTCTATGAGGGGTTGTATGAATCACCATAAGGGTTTGGCTCGGGTTTGAAAGTGTACCACTTGTCTCCCGCTCCGTCGGTACGCGAGGATGCGTAGTCCACAAAAGCTTGTTCGGGGAGTTCCATGCAATCACGAGTGTCGTGGGGACCACTACATAATTCACATGAAGAAGTGATTTTGTTCACTTGGCTTGAAGGTTTAGGAGCCTCGTAGGATTTCATGAGAAACTTGACTTGGTCTTCAAGTTCTATGATCCTACGGTCGGAAGTGCTTGAATTGTTCGAAGGCAAAGATATTGCCTTGACCGTTTTATTCAAATCACGGGGATCACTCCAACTTTCGTTGTCATAAAGAGCAAGATCCTCTAGGAGAGCCCATGATTGTTCCGCACTTAGATCACGTAGCTTGCCACCGGCCGATTGGTCAATGGTTTGCCTTGTGTAGAGATTGATATGGTCATAGAAGATTTGGACTTGGAGCCAAAGTTCTATGCCATGATGAGGGACTTTTTGGAGTAAGTCCTTGAATCGAGTCCATGCCTCGTAGAGAGTTTCGCCTTGACGTTGTTGGAACATCAAGATATCATTCCTTAGCTTGGTAGTTCTTCCCGGTGGGAAAAACTGAGCAAGGAAACGAGTAGTGAGATCATCCCAAGAGGTGATGGATCCTGCGGGTTGACGTTCTAGCCACTGACTAGCTTGGTCCCGCAGAGAGAATTGAAAGAGACGCAATCGGGTCGTCTCTCGAGTGGCAACATCAAGGTCTATAGAATCAACGATTTTAAGAAAGTCCTTGAGATGTTGATTAGGATCTTCAGAACGAAGTCCATGGAATGCGCATCCGCTTTGCACCAACCGGATGGTGTCGGATCGCAAGGGTGTGACATTGGCTCCTTGAGTGAGCTCAATGGTGTTTCGATAGCCATGGTGGCTAGGACGGGAGTACTCTCCTAAAGTACGGGCTCTAGGAGGTGGTGGTGGTGGGTTGTTGGGGTTAAGGATATTACCATCTTCCATGATGTCGGATGGTAATGGTTACGAACAAAGAAACGAAGAAAATAGATAGACTAAAGAAAACCTAGAAAAATAAAATAAAAATCTCACTAGAAAGGAATCTAGTGAGTAGACCTATAAAATAAAAATTCAACCTAAACAATAACTATTCCCCGGCAGCGGCGCCAAAAACTTGATGCGTGGTTTTGCAACCTTACAACAGGTTTTACCTCTCGAGGGATCTCAAGAGGCTTACAACCCCACCAGGCAGTGTACCTGACCGATGTAGTATAGTGTAGTGGTAAGTACGGGGGATTGATCGTTCTCCACAGGGAATAGTGTTCGTTAGGTATGAAAGACTACTCTAATAGGTCTAAGGGTTGAGGAAGATTCTTTTTTATGTTTTTATATTTTTATGAAAGCAAGTAAAATCTCAGGTTTGAAAGAGTGGGCGGAATTAGTTGCTAGTCAACTAACCCAAATTACTACGAATGCAAATAAAATAAATAACTGAAAATAAAAAGTTTGGTGAAAACTTATGTGGAGGGAAATGTGTTTACTTAGATTTCCTTACTCCCTAACTATCTTTTACCGGTTGATTAGTGTGTATTAGTTGCGTGGATGACGGGTGTATTCCTTAATACCAATCGTGGGGTGGCGTACGTACTTCCCCAACTCTACAAGCTCCTACTTCACTCCTATGTCGAGCCGGCTAGGAAGCTCCTAACATGGGATCACTAGAATTCGCTTGTGCATTAAATACAACCATAAAAACCTTTAGTACGCATTTGGTTCATGTTTCTTAAGACGTTCAAGCAAGTTACCGAATAGGAAGTTAGCCAGTTTTCTTAAGCCTAACATAGATAAACAATCATCCAATACAACTAATAACACACTAATAACCAATAATCAATAGCTAGGTTTCATTAGATCTAAGCAAACACAAGATAAATCTAGCCTAACATATTAACCAAAAGATAAGAACAAGATAGAATCAAACAACACATAGACATATTGAATGATTAATTGATAACTTATCTTCAATGTAACATGGAAGATCTCAAGGCAAAAAGCCTTGAAAAAGATGCTAAAATCGTCTTAGGGTTTTCTCCCAAAAATTCCACACTAAGTTCCACACTAATGACAAAGAATTGCAAAACTATATATAGATTTTTACATCTGACGGCGTCACGTTATGGAGTGTGACGCCGTCACCTCGCCGCTTCTAGGGTTCCCAGATGACCTTCTTGACGCCGTCCCTCTTTAGCTCTCCAAAATCTGTTCTGGCTTATCAAGGCTTGACGCCGTCAGACCTTGAACGTGACGCCGTCCCTCTTTGAATTAAGCCGTGACGCCCTTGATCAGGTTATAGCGTGACGCCGTCAGAATTCACATGCAATTTTCACTGGCTTATCATGAGTAAATTTCACATCCACCTTTTCTTGCCAAGCCATGACGCCGTCTGGAGTAAATCCTGACGCCGTCAAAGGTAACTTCCAGCACAATTTTGAGACTTTGTCGTTTTCTTCACTTTTATGCTCCAAAAACGTCCAAAATGCCTCCTTTTCCAGATTTCTCCTCAAAAGTACCTAAAATGACAAAAGGAACGATTTAGGGCAATATTTGATCAAATAAATACGATTTCGGGCTTAAATGACCCCTTAAAAGCGGTACACTTTTCGCCTCATCAGAGATCATCCCAAGAGGTGATGGATCCTGCGGGTTGACGCTCTAGCCACTGACTAGCTTGGTCCCGCAAAGAGAATTGAAAGAGACGCAGTCGGGTCGTCTCTCGAGTGGCAACATCAAGGTCTATGGAATCAACGATTTTGAGAAAGTCCTTGAGATGTTGATTAGGATCTTCAGAACGAAGTCCATGGAATGCGCATCCGCTTTGCACCAACCGGATGGTGTCGGATCGCAAGGGAGTGACATTGGCTCCTTGAGTGAGCTCAATGGTGTTTCGATAGCCATGGTGGCTAGGACGGGAGTAGTCTCCTAAGGTACGGGCTCTAGGAGGTTGTGGTGGTTGTTGTGGTGGGTTGTTGGGATCGAGGATATTACCATCTTCCATGATGTCGAATGGTAATGGTTACGAACAAAGAAACGAAGAAAAAAAAGATAGACTAAAGAAAACCTAGAAAAATAAAATAAAAATCTCACTAGAAAGGAATCTAGTGAGTAGACCTATAAAAATAAAAATTCAACCTAAAAAATAACTATTCCCCGGCAGCGGCGCCAAAAACTTGATGCGTGGTTTTGTGACCTTACAACAGGTTTTACCTCTCGAGGGATCTCAAGAGGCTTACAACCCCACCAGGCAGTGTACCTGACCGATGTATTATATAGTGTAGTGGTAAGTACGGGGGATTGATCGTTCTCCACAGGGAATAGTGTCGTTAGGATTGAAAAACTACTCTAATAGGTCTAAGGGTGAGAGAAGATTCTTTTTATGTTTTTATAATTTTATGAAAGCAAGTAAAATCTCGGGTTTGAAGGAGTGGGCGGAATTAGTTGCTAGTCAACTAACCCAAATTACTATGAATGCAAATAAAATAAAATAACAGAAAATGAAAAGGTCGTGAAACTTATGTGGAGAGAAATGTGTTTACTTAGATTTCCTTACTCCCTAACTATCCTTTACCGGTTGATTAGTGTGTATTAATTGCGTGGATGACGGGTGTATTCCTTAATACCAATCGTGGGGTGGCGTACGTACTTCCCCAACTCTATAAGCTCCTACTTCACTCCTATGTCGAGCCGGCTAGGAAGCTCCTAACATGGGATCACTAGAATTCGCTCATGCATTAAATACAACCATAAAAACCTTAGTACGCATTGGTTCATGTTTCTTAAGACGTTCAAGCAAGTTACCGAATAGGAAGTTAGCCAGTTTTCTTAAGCCTAACATCGATGAACAATCATCCAATACAACTAATAACACACTAATAACCAATAATCAATAGCTAGGTTTCATTAGATCTAAGCAAACACAAGATAAATCTAGCCTAGCATGTTAATCAAAAGACAAGAACAAGATATAATCAAACAACACATAGACATATTGATTGATTAAATGAACACTTATCTTCAATTAAACATGGGAGATCCAAGGGTATGAAAACCCTTAAAAATGGCAGAAATTCGTCTTAGGGTTTCTCCTCCAAAATTACACACAATAAGTTCCACACTAATGACAAAAAATTGCAAAACTATATATAGAGTTTAAGGGCTGGCGGCGTCACGTTATAGATCCTGACGCCGTCACCTCGCCGCTTTTAGGGTTCCCGGATGGCCTTCCTGACGCCGTCCCTCTTTAGTGCTCCAAAATCCTCTCTAGCCTATCAAGGGTGACGCCGTCAGAATTGAGCTTGACGCCGTCCCTCTTTAGCTTAAGCCGTGATGGCCTTGATCATCTAAAAGGGTGACGCTGTCAGATTTTTCATGCAAAATTCTCTGGCTTATCATGAGTAATTTTCATATCCACCTCTTTTGCCAAGCCATAACGCCGTCTGGGCCAATCCTTGACGCCGTCAAAGGTACTTTCCAGCATAATTTTGAGACTTTGCCGTTTTCTTCACCTTTATGCTCCAAAAACGTCCAAAATGCTTCCTTTTCCAGATTTCTTCTCAAAAGTACCTAAAATGATAAAAGGAACGATTTAGGGCAATATTTGATCAAATAAATACGATTTAGGGCTTAAATGACCCCCTAAAAGCGGTACACTTTTCGCTTCATCTGGAGCTTATTGAAGTTGTGAAGAAAACTCTCGAGCAAGGTGTGCTCGGGGAGTGGAGTAGGGCAAGGAAGGTGTCCTTGTAGCCGAACCACTATAAATCTCTCGTGTCTGGGACTGAGACACGGCCCGGACTCCCGCGGGGGGCATAGGAGCCGACTCGGCATCAGCGGCTTCGTGCCGCACTAGAGTGATCCATAAATCTCTCGTGTCTCGGTTAGATCTTTCCATACCTTATTTATTTCTTTACTTGCATCGTCATTACTTTCATACACATAGGCTTATATAATTGCTAGTATTAATTAGAGGTCAACTTCACATAAAGATCAATTTGAAAATCCATTCAAGAAACCAAAACTTTTACAATCAATTTAAAAGAATACATATATAACTAATAATAAGATTTAAGTTTTATTTTTCATAACAAACTTGAATCTAAGTTTTTAAAAGTAAACAAAGGTTTTATAATAAATTAAAAAGACGTAAAACTATTCAACCCCCCCTTCTAGTTTTCCACAATTGGTATCAAGAGCCACGTCAATCAAGATCTTTAAAATATACTGTATTTTAAAACTTGAATCGATCTATGGAATTTGAAAAATATCTAGAAGGGGAATCTTTGCTAAAACCACCACTATTTGAAAACTATACTTTTCTTGAATGGAAAAATAAATTTGAAACTTATGTGAAATCAATTGATCTAGATCTTTGACATGTCATTTCGATTGGTGATTTTGAAAGTCAAACAAAAACATATTTTGAAAGTTAAACAAAAACATATTTTGAAAGTCAAACAAAAACTGATTTTGAAAATCAAACAAAAACGGATTTTGAAAGACAAACAAAAATGGATTTTGAAAGTCAAATTGATTATTTGAAAACAAAGAATGAAATAAATAATAAAGCTAAAACAATTATTTATAAAACCTTGCCGAAAGTTGAATATGAAAGAATATTCTTCTGTAAAACGGAAAATGATATTTGGAAAAATTTCTTAAACTTTCATCACGAAAAATGTCAAGCCAAAGATGAGGATTTTGATCTTGTACATGAATTAGTTATCTTAGAAAATTTAATAGATAAACATTTAGATAAAATAGATACATGTGCTACTAGTTCAAATGTTGTTAATAAAGGTGTTAGCGACGAAGACTACATGAATCAACTCCAAAGTGAACTCAATCCAAGATCATGGAGTGACATAGACGAAGGAGAAGATCATCATCCGACTCACCTATCATTCACACGTCGATCATCATCTGAGACATTACGAAGAAAAGCTAGGACGTGAGGTAAGTTCTCTTTTTAAATTTCATAAGTAATTACTTCATGCATATAATCTTATTAATGCCTTAGGATACGCTTAGTCTGATAGGTTGCTTTGCCTTTACACTTTAGTTATATTCGTTCTGTGGCTTAATGAACTAGAAACTCTTTAGTTAGCCCCCCTAAGTATTAGTAAACCAAGCAATCTTCATATTTGGTACTCTTCGATAGGTAAATTTAGGAACTTAATTTCTTCTAAAAAGAGAATGACTACTGGAGAATCTATTGACTAGAAACTCAATTTGACCTAACGGTTGAATTGCTTCTATGTGAGAAGTTGGGTGTGTGTAACTCGTAAAAACGGTCGTGTTTAGCCTGAATTGAGCACCACTAGTAATAGTCTCATACTCATTCTCCAACTTGAATACATTATTCTTTCTAAATATACCTAACGATAGTTTACTGTTATGAACTTTGCTTTTCACTAGAGCTTTTCATTCCTAGATGTATGTCATCCTGCATATATAAAATTTCTAGATGTTTACTTGCTCCTATGTGATTTGACTGCATGTCTTCGTAATTATTTGTTTAGTTGAATGCATTGTCATTATAATAGCTTTTGTTTTTCTCTAACTACTCTGACATGATGTATTTTTGTATTTAGTCATAATACATGCGTAAATGTCATAGGATATGTAGAAAGAGGTAGCATGTGACAATAGACTTGAGCATGAGATCTTTTATAAACCATTATTTTTTTAAACCTATAATTAATGGGACTTATTTTTAAATTTGCAAAAACTTCACATTTTGGAAAAATAAATTTTCAAAAGATTATGACACATTTCTATTTTACATATTTCACCATCCTACCTTTCTTTCAAACTTGTGTCCATAATTACGTGTTTATCAAAACCAAAGATTGGAAAAATATGTTTTCTTTCCTCATAAAAACATTTTGAAATAAAACCAAAACTATTTCATTAAAATATTTTTCACATACACATAAAAACCCACTTTCAAACATTGTTGAATAATGCCAAAAACATTTCTTTAAATCATGCATGATGATCTCATATCTGTCATCTATATTTATGTATGTGACATTTATAAGTGAACTAAATTTGAAAATAACCATAATTTATTCACTAAGACCTCACTTGGTACAAGTCTAGAAGTCCATGCTATCACAACTCTACATTCCCATGCACATAGATATTCATTAGGATTATTTAACAAGCTTATTAATCTTCCTAAATATGATACTATGAATTACTTGGTGCTATGTAGTGTTTTCTTGTCTAACATATATATGTTACATGCTAAATGAGTTGTTTGCATGCTAGATAATAATGTCTAATGAATATGCTTAGCATACATAAGTTATTAAATCCTAAATTGCCTCAAAAGAAGTTGGACTTGCTTGAAACTAAACCCAAAAACACAACCCTTTCAAAATTTTCTGCCAAAAACCCATTTCCAGTAACCTGGAAATCAGCAGATGGGCGGCCCCCTTAATTCATTAGGCGGCCCCCTTAATATTTAAGGGGATCGGCCCCTTAATTAAGGGGACCGGCCATCTGATGGTCGAAGGTGCTGCTCCCTTTTTCTATTTTTTAGCCCATTTTATCCTATACTTCCCAAAATTCACAAACACATTTTGTCACAAACCACCCTCCAAAATTTACCTTCCACAATCACATCATCACTACACCATAAATACCCATTTGGAGGAGGAAGCTTGACATTTGCCATAACCCAACAAATGATGTTGTTCAAACTCAACCAACACCTAAACCTCATCCTAATGAACCCTTTCACACACATAACCAATCATCCATATGTCCACCTTCATTCACTCATAATTACCCAAGTTCACAAATGTCTCCACTACCAAAAGTGTCACCACCGCTTCCACCAAATAACAACCACTCTCCATCATCATCACCTTCCACTCAACACTTGAAGTTCATCGAAGAACTCAAGGAAGCCCATGAGCTTAATGCTCTCCTTGCCTTGCACCTTGCTCAAAGCAACTTAAACCCATCACCATCCATATCACCATCATTACCATCATCACCACATCACTTGAGTCAAATTGAGAAACATGTCAACAATTGTCCTTGTTGCATCCTTCTCCAAAATCAAACCATCATTACCATTATCACCATCCATCTCACCATCATTACCATCATCACCACATCACTTGAGTCAAATTGAGAAACATGTCAACAATAGTCCTTGTTGCATCTTTCTCCAAAATCAAACCATCACCTTAAATGAGCGTCTCACTTGGATTGAGTATCTTCTCACTAGATCTAATCCAACACCACCACTTGAACAACATCAAAACCCTCACTCAACATAGTCAAGTCCAAGCTCTCCACCTCCAATTCCTCTATCAACACTCTCTCCAACATCCATACACCCAAACTTACAACCCCATTAATCCAACATTTTTTACCCCCTCTTTACCATCATCCATCCAAAATAATCCAAGTTTTCATGTCTCAAGCAAGTCCAATGGATCTCTTAGGCAATTTAAAATTTTTTACTTATTGTATGCTATAAGCAAAATATGTGTTGTATCAATAATTATGCTTTTAACATAATTATTTTCAACTAATGAATGCTTTATTTCTTATCTTTAATATATGATTGTTGTGATTATTGCCTGTATACTTGATATCATGATATATATACATGCTTGATGATTAATAACATGCTTATTCCATAATATGTTTTAAATGTATGCATGCGTATTTAACATGTTTATGCCACTATTTAATCATTCTTGATGTACATGATTCAAATGGAGCTTGTTGCAAAAACACCCTAAAAATGACCCTTTTCTGGAAATTTTTCAAATTTGGTCGCCTGGGAAAACACCAGATGGGCGGCCCCCTTAATTCCCTAGGCGGTCCCCTTAATTTTAAGGGGGCCGGCCTACAATTAAGGGGACCGGCCATCTGGGCAGTAAAATTTACTGTTTTCTTTTGCATCTTGCGACCCCTTTTATCTAGCCCCAACTACCATTTCTCTTAAAGGACGAACTGGTATTGGAATTTTACCACAAAACCTCCAAACCTTACCTAAATCAACCATCACCTCCATCAAACACCCATTTTCATTCCTTGAACACATGCTTAACAACCAACCTCCACCACAACCTCCATCATTTTCACCCACTACACTACCACCACCTTCATTCTCACCAAATTAAGCATATGCAATGCTTAATCAAAAATAATTTTTCAAACCATTTTGTGTGCAAGCCCCATGGAAGATCATGTACTCCTAGAATGATTATGTAGATTGCATTACTTACTAGCTAATGTAGGATTGAATATAATCTTGGATGGTTGTGTATTGATACACAACATTTTTAATGAATGTCTTTATATGCATGCTTATTTTTGCTATATATATGCTTGTGCTTCTAATATTTTTCTTGCAAGTATTCCATATATCGATTCCTTGGTGCCCTCAAACGAGGGGGAGCACACATCAAGGCGGAGTTCTCGTTCCGACAAATTTTGTCTCTAAAACTTGTCGGCTCAACCTTTTTGATGCTACAAAAAGGGGGAGAAGTGAATATAAACTCACTAAATACTTGTCCAAAAATAACTTTTTGGATTTAATGAGTTTTAGTTTTGTAATCATCAAAAAGGGGGAGATTGTTGACATAAATAAATGCCTAAAAACATTATCAATATTTATTCATATCTCTATGTTTTGATGATCACAAAATGTAAACTCATTAAAACATAAACTTATAAATTAAACAAGTATTTAGTTGTAAATATTCATTTCTACAACTTAATCACTTAAGGTATGAATAAACAAGTGCTTAATGCATTATATGATCAAAGGAACATTTTCTTAATAACTAGATTTTTTATAAAACATCAAAAACATTTTATATATTTTTGAAAAACATTTTTGGTATTAAATAAAAATGTTTAATCTTTTATAAAAATAAGAATTCAAATTTTTAACCAAAATCAGTTAAAATGTTCCAGAAAAACCTTCCCCACAAAAGGACAAAATTGGCCAACGTTCAGTAGGGGCGGCCCCCTTAATTTTGCTAGGCGGCCCCCTTAATAATTAAGGGGACCACCCCCTATTTAAGGGGACCGCCCCCGCTCCAGTAGGCTCCAGCTGTCCAGTTTTTTCTCCTATAAATACCAGCCTTCTCCTGGATTTTTACTCACCCTTTTGCACTAAAACTTTCTGTTATAGATCTCATTTCATATCTTCAAAAAACCTTTGATCATGTAATCTTAAGCATTGGTTTCCAAGTGATCCAAGCTTCCACCATCCAAGTGCAAAAGAAGAATACTTCTATCAATTAAAACTAGAAGTATTACAACTTAGTAGCATCTTGTTATTCAAGTTGTTTGTTTTGTATACCTTGTATATCATTCATTCATTTGTGTATAAGGTGTGGGTGAACATAAGTGACTAGATATGTATAGTGTGTAAGTAGTGAAGAAGGTGTATAAGTTGTTGTGGTGTAAAGAAGTCATGTAGAAGTTGTAAAGCCGTGGTGTAGAAGTTGTGAAGCCGTGGTGTAGAAGTCGTGAAGCCGTTGCTTAGAAGTTGTGAAGCCGTTGCTTAGAAGTTATGAAGTCGTCATGTAGAAGTTGTGAAGCCATAGCTTAGAAGTTGTGAAGTCCTAGTCGTGAAGTCCTAGTGTTGAAGTCGTGAAGCCGTAGCATAGGAGTTGTGAAGCGGTCGTGTTGAAGTTGTGAAGTCTTGGTCGTGAAGCCGTAGCTTAGAAGTTGTGAAGTCGTGGTCGTGAAGCCGTAGCTTAGAAGGTGTGAAGTCGTGGTCGTGAAGCCGTAGCTTAGGAGTTGTGAAGTCGTCGTGTAAAAGTCGTGAAGCCGTTGTGTAGAAGTCGTGAAGCCGTTGTGTTGAAGTCGTGAAGTTGTCGTGAATAAGTTGTGTACAAGTTGTGTTGTGAAGTTGTGAGATTGGTTCTAGCTACGATTAGAACTCGACATTTAGCTTTGTGTCGTTAAACCCGTGTAAGCCAAAGTCGTGTAAGGTTTTCTCCGCCATAAGGGAGCTTATTGAAGTTGTGAAGAAAACTCTCGAGCAAGGTGTGCTCGGGGAGTGGAGTAGGGCAAGGAAGGTGTCCTTGTAGCCGAACCACTATAAATCTCTCGTGTCTAGGTTAGATCTTTCCATACCTTATTTATTTCTTTACTTGCATCGTCATTACTTTCATACACATAGGCTTATATAATTGCTAGTATTAATTAGAGGTCAACTTCACATAAAGATCAATTTGAAAATCCATTCAAGAAACCAAAACTTTTACAATCAATTTAAAAGAATACATATATAACTAATAATAAGATTTAAGTTTTATTTTTCATAACAAACTTGAATCTAAGTTTTTAAAAGTAAACAATGGTTTTATAATAAATTAAAAAGACGTAAAACTATTCAACCCCCCCTTCTAGTTTTCCATAAAATCAGTGCCCGATCAGGTGCCAGAAAAACAAAAACTAATGTGTAGAGTTGGTGCAGGATCAGAACAGGACAAGGGCAATTTGCAGAGCATAAATAAGCTATAAGATAAGCTAGAAATGCAAAAATAAGTTAAAACAGATTAAATCCATACTACAAACTACCTATAAAACACAAATTAGAACTTAACAACTACTGCTACTAGCTTAAAATTAAACTTAAAAAGGGGCAGAAAAGGTAAAAATGAGGAAAATGTGCAGACATAGGTTTTGAGCTAAACTAACTTAGGCCTAATGGAATGTTAATGCAAACTGAAAAAGAGATTTATGGAACCTGAGATATTGCAAAATGGACCCAAAGCTGATCCAGCTTATTGGAGCTTATTGAAGGCAGTTCAGCACTTATGCTTGCACTGTCCAATTCAAAACCTGCAAATACCTTAAAACAAGCAAAGTAAAACTGAAAACAGCTTAAGTAGGCTGTTATAAGCTAAATCTAATCTGATCCTTGTGCAAATGAACAGTGGAAATGACTTTTGACCCTGATTGACTATTAAACCAAACAACCCTTTAACTGACTGAATTGAAATTTAGAACTAGAAAATACCAAAGTAACCTATGACTCTAGCTGATTAGTATTTAACTAACTTAGTTGAATGGATAAAAGCAGTTTACAAGATAAAATAAGCACTGAAAAAGTTATTTTCTAAATTAAGCTAGTTTGACTGTTTTTGAGTTTTATAAGTAATAATAGACTTAAACTGTAAAAATGACTTCTTTTAACCTCTAATTAAATAAATTAACAAAGAAAAGGGAAATAAGTTCTAATAAGCAGTGCTACAGTACTGGTTGAATTTGTTTGACTTTTCTTGACTTTTGTATTTAAAACTGAATTAAACAACATTAAATTCACAATAAGCTAACATGACCTTATTAAAGCTAAAGGGAGCAGAACAAAGGATTAGGAAATCTTAAACATCAACTATCTAACTTGAATTCGAACCACAGAAAAACTTGAAATAACACCAAATGAGTACAATGTTTTTGAAACTGAGATTAAAGTTACAAACTTTGAAACATGAAAAATACAGAATTTTTAAGAACAATAAGCTTAAAAACAGACTTTAAAATAAATTTTACACTAAGAAATGGTCTAAAACTAGTGACAACATATTCTTCTGTGCTTCTTTCTCTTTAAATAACATCCCAAAAGCTTCCTTGTCGACTTCTGAGCATTTCCCCATCGTTGGATTAAATTGAGTCAATCCCAATCGTTGGTTCTTGTTTTGGCGGGAAAACATGACAAGTGGGTTTTGGCTTTTCTGCACACGTGGGGTGGGGTGTTGGAGTAGCTAAGAGAGGAGAGAAACGTGTGTAAGTGAAAAAGGGTAGCCAGCTGGGGGGTGGAGGTGGCAAGAAACCATCCTGGTTTTGGTTAACCAGTGAGGTGGAGGGAATGGTTTTGAAGAAGGGATAAGGGTTGACCGATGGTTTGACCCCGTATAAACTAAAATACGGGGTGGGTTAATTGGGTTTATGGATTGGGTTTGGGCTTTTTGGTGTTTAAAGTTGGGCTTGGTTTAAAAAGGGTTGGGCCAAGACAAAAGGGTTTGGTTGGGTTTGTTTTATGTTTTGGGTTTTGGTTAAATAACTTGGTCCGTTTGGTTTGTAGTTAAGGTTAAGCCCAAGGACCAATTTTGTAATTTTCTGATTTGTGAAGGGTTGGACTTGTAATTTCCCAAAAGTTTATCAAAAGGGTCTATTTTGCCAATTATGAATAGCACAAGGGTCACATTTGATAATTTCCAATTTTTAAAACCCGAGGACTAATTTTGCCAATTTTGAAACTTCAGGGACTGAAACTGTAAATTATGTGAACTTTGTATGTTTTTCACCTGTTTTCAATCCTTTTGTACCTGAATCACATAAAAACACATTCCAATGATATTTATAGTATTATGTGACATTTCAAAGTGTTTTTGGCTATTTTAACAGTCTAAATGGGAATAAAATGATGAGTATTTAGACACTCATCAATCCCCCACACTAAACTATTGCAAGTCCCTAGCAATCTTTTATGAAAATTTAATGGATTTTATCTCTTTACCAAAAGCCATTACTTCTGGAGTAGCCAATGTTTTAGTATGTGATACTTTGGTACAATGATAACCAAATGATTTTGAGCAAATCATCAGCTGTCAACGGATTTGATTTGTCTTTACCAGAAGCCGTTTGCTTCTGGACTAGCCAACTCTTAGATAAAATACAGTTATTATCTTTGGTGAGCTGATTACCAATTATGGTTTTCCAATGCCTTTACCACAAGCCATAACCTTGCGGGCTAGCCAACTCTTCACTTATAAAGATATGGTGAGTTGAATACCATACAATTTTTGGCAAATTGTAAGCCATAAACGGATTTGAGATATCTTTACCAAGAGCCGTTTGCTCTCGGATTAGCCAATCCTTATGTGGGTTAGACATGGCGGACTGATAACCATTTATTGCGTTCTAAGTGAGAAAAAAAATATTTTAAAATTTTGGCCAAAATGGGGGTACTAGATGGTACATATGATCAAATTCGCTAGAATTCCCCCCCCACACTTAGAACGTGAAAAAGTAATACTAATAGCCATTATTTTATATATACACACACACATTTTTTTTTTATTATTATTATTTTTTTGAAATTTACATATATACAACATGTGGGCATCTCCCCCACACTTGGGTGGTAGAACAGAGAAAGAAGTCAGAAATATGGGTGAAAACCCATATGGTGTGCTAATATTTTTGTTCACCGAGTCACTAGCTTGACTCGACCCCGCATTCATTGGTTCTTGGGGAAGCAAGTGGAAGCGACAATCTCCATCGGACTTTCATTCAAGATGTTTGGATAAATATTGAAGTACGTGAAAGTTCCACACCGATGAGATATACACAGACCCGGCTCACAAATGATAAATGAAAATGCCGGGGTCAAAGATAGTGTCTTCATTCCCGAAGGAGTGAAGAACAGGAGAAGTCACCGTGTAGGTGAAGAAAAGAAAGAAAGTCATGATAAAAATCATGACTAACTCATCATCATTAGAAGGAGAATTCATGATTTCAGTATCATGAATCTCAACATTTAAGCTTGGCTGATCAAGACATATTCTGGGTGGGAGGGATGGAATTTTGATATTAATCAAATTCTCAGTGTTGAGAACATCTCCCTCCGGAACACAAAGATCATTTTTGTCTAGATCAAAGTGGAAGTTATCATACTCTGGTGGATATATGATATGAGTGAGTTCAAAGGAGAACTCCTCGTAAAGAGAATCATTCACGTGATGTAAATCTGTGAACCCTTGTTCTATTATGGAATCATCACCTACCTCGTTCTAAATATCAAAGAGTGGATTATCAGAAATTAAAGTGAATTCAGATTCGAATTTAAACAGAGGATTGGTGAAAGACGTTTTGAATGCTTCGGGAACAAGATGATCAATATTCTCTTTTGGACTGACGAGCTCAGAAGGTAGTTCCTCCACATGATTGATGTCTCCACAAGATAAAGAATTTTCATCAGTATGTGAATCACTAAGCTCGGGATTGGGATAAGAATTGAATGATGGATCATGGTATAAGAGACTTTCGATTTCTTCCAGATTGGATTCGAAATCAAAGAGATCATCATCACTTCCTGATGGAAGTGGATCAATGTGAGTAAGTTCATCAGTAAACTCCTCAAGAAGAGGGTCAACATCAGAATGGGGCAGTGATGCCTCAACATACTCAACTTCTCCATAAGATGTATATTCATCGTTAGAATCGGAGAAAGTCTCAAAATGATCTTTTGAACACTCAAGAGGGGAAGGGATATCACACACATGATCAAGAATTCCCTGTGACTCACTTGGGATTGGGACAAGGTTCTCAACACTAGACTTTATGAATTCGTCTGATTCCTTTTCAGGAATAGTGTCAAGATGCTCATCCCCCATGCTTAGAGAGTGAGTGGGATCTTTGGGTGTGATAACAGCAGACTGAGGGAGTTGAGAAGGACTAGCATATATGGATTTTACAATTTCCATTTGCCCTTCTGCTAGTAATTCTATCATACTCTTTTCTCCCTTAAAATTCATGGAAGGAGTCTCAACTGATGAACTCGATGAATCATCATCAAAGATATCTTCATCATCACTGTCATCAGGAATGAAACAGAATCGAGAGCTAGATTTGGCTGCTTTTTCTTTTGCAATTGTTTCCCTAACAGATTTTTCAAAGGCATCTCGGGAATTTATTTTAGCAGCCTGCTCTTCAGCTAACAATTCTTCCATGGATTTCTCATGAGGATTTTCTTGGGCATTTTTAACAGCCAAATCATTAAGTGTATCCATCACATTTTGAAGTTTTTGGAATACATTTTCAACAGATTCTTCAAAAGGAGATGGCTGAGGTTGAATCATTTGATCATGTGGAGGTTGGTCGTGACAAGAATATTCATGATTGTCACAAGGGCCATGCTCATAGACAAGCGGGGTCCTCGTTTGACAATCGGATTAATA
Organism: Artemisia tridentata subsp. tridentata; assembly: GCA_021014915.2. Taxonomy (NCBI): domain Eukaryota; kingdom Viridiplantae; phylum Streptophyta; class Magnoliopsida; order Asterales; family Asteraceae; genus Artemisia; species Artemisia tridentata. The sequence goes on along the minus strand of CP139503.1, from coordinate 367,251,814 downwards.
ATGCGGACCTCCACAGTACTCACAACAATACATTTGCTGTGACTGATTCGGTGAATAATATGGAATTTGGTCATAACTAAAATTTTGATTATTTTGACAATCAAAACCTTGGTGAGGACCTCCACAAAATTCACAAGAGAAACTCGGTGTATCTTGGAATAATGTATCATTGAAAGTCTGATAGTACGGTTCTTGCTCGTATGAGTTATAAGGAGGGTGGTTAAAATTGTTTTGAGAATAATCGAAAGAGTTTGGATCATTCAAAGAATCAACAAAATCAACACGATAATCCGAATGACTATCAAGTCTCGAAAAACATCTTAAAGACTCCGGAGGTGGGACAAGTGGGGTGCTCTGAGAGCTAGGAATTTCCACCACTTCCGTTATGGTCTCTGGTTCTTGTTCTTGATAAACGTGAAGATTAGGCAAGTTGTTCCTTTTAGTCACCGCTTTAAGCTCAGTACGTTTGTTTGATAATTTTTGAACCGTAAATCGTGAAAGGTCTAGATCAATTCTTAACGGTTTGCCATTAATAGCATGTATCTTGGGCTGTGAAGGGTAGTCGGAAGAACTCTGAGAATTCTTGAGAGACTTTTTAGTGGATAATTCACACCAATAACAAGATCCACGATCCTTTGGTGCATGCTTTCCACACCGCTCACACGCACACTTTGAACAACGAAGACTGTCAATCAATGGGCTTTTACAATCAAAACATTTATACCCGAGAGACGCCATAAAAGAAAGGTATAAGAAGTTTAGAATCAAATGGATAGAGGGTAAAGGGATAAAGAATCAAAAAGGGTAAGAGGGTAAAGATGAATATTTTTGGGTTTTTTGTGTTCGTTGAAAACTTAAATAAAAATGTTTTTGGTAATCGTTTAGTCAAACGAATTAACTTCACGATTATTTTGGTTTTATATGAAAATAAGGAAATATGAACAAAGATGGTAAATATACAATGGGTGTATATTCAACAATCACTGATACTTCAAATTCGTTTTTACGCAGCACACCTCCCCGGCAGCGGCGCAAAAATTTGATCGGTCCCAAACGGTCAACTAATATTGACCAAGTAAATGGTCAACAAGAGTCAAACAGCTTAAGGGCACAATACAATTTACCAAAGGAGTTTAGTGTTTCCCCGGGTCGTTAAGTCCCAACGAGGTGTGAAATCTGTAATAAAACGAATCTGTGATCGGGTGAAATTGAACAGGAAAAGGTTGTGAGTGATTAAACTAAGGAAATATAAAAGGAAATAGCTTAAACAAGCTATAAAAACAAGTACGTGAAAGCAAAATACTTAGAAACGTTTTAAAACTTAAAAACGTACGTTTAAATAAAAATTACGTAAACGTACAAAATAAAACGTGAATTCTGATCAATATAAATCCCACGGATGTGAAAATTATATTTTAAGAATCCAATTGATAAAAGAAAATTATTGGAAAAAGAAAATTATTTATTTGACTATTTATTTAATTATTATTAATTAATTACTATTTAATAATTATTTAAAACTAATTTAAATTATAATAAATACTAAATGAACTCTAATAAATATAAAACTTTTTCTAAAAATATTATTTATGTACAGGAACCTAAGAAAATTATAAAAATGAAAAGTGCTTAATGAAAAAGCTCAAAATAAGCCAAATGGCTTAAATAGAAGCTATCACTTTTTTTATATTTGATTTTTTTCTAATCTTAAAAGTGCAAATTTATTTTTCTTAAATCCTAAATAATAAAAGAAAATTTTAGAAATTAAAATTATATTTTTTTGATTATTATTTTATTTATTATGATTTAAAAACTATAAGAAACTAATTAAAAAGATTAAAAATAGTAAATGACTTAGGAAAAATCTGAAAAATTCAAGTTAAGTCTAAATTATAATTTAAAAGCTAGGAAAAATAAAATCAGAGCTTATCTGAACCTAATCAGCAGTTTTGGCCAATAAGCAGTTTGCAAAATAAGCTAAAATAAGCTAAACTTGACCAAAAAATACCAAAAAGTTGGAAAACTGATAAATACACTAATTGAAACTTAAAATAACTGAAAAAGGTTAAAGAAGCACATGGAATAAGCAAATGAACTGCTGATCAGCTTATTAAGCAGAACAGAAGCAAAATGGCCTTTACAGCTACTTTGCAGCTTAATTATAAGCTAGGAATAAGCTAATTTGGGGAGTCCAAAAGCACAAGCTAAAAGCTCATACTATAAGCTCCCTACAAACTGAAAACGCCCAAATTTCATCAGCAATTGCTTATTGAAATCAGTGCCAGATCAGGTGCGAGAAAAACAAAAACTAATGTGCAGAGTTGGTGCAGGAACAGAACAAGACAAGGGCAATTTGCAGAGCATAAATAAGCTATAAGATAAGCTAGAAATGCAAAAATAAATTAAAACAGATTAAATCCATACTACAAACTACCTATAAAACACAAATTAGAACTTAACAACTACTGCTACTAGCTTAAAATTAAACTTAAAAAGGGGCAGAAAAGGTAAAAATGAGGAAAATGTGCAGACATAGGTTTTGAGCTAAACTAACTTAGGCCTAATGGAATGTTAATGCAAACTGAAAAAGAGATTTATGGAACCTGAGATATTGCAAAATGGACCCAAAGCTGATCCAGCTTATTGGAGCTTATTGAAGGCAGTTCAGCACTTATGCTTGCACTGTCCAATTCAAAACCTGCAAATACCTTAAAACAAGCAAAGTAAAACTGAAAACAGCTTAAGTAGGCTGTTATAAGCTAAATCTAATCTGATCCTTGTGCAAATGAACAGTGGAAATGACTTTTGACCCTGATTGACTATTAAACCAAACAACCCTTTAACTGACTGAATTGAAATTTAGAACTAGAAAATACCAAAGTAACCTATGACTCTAGCTGATTAGTATTTAACTAACTTAGTTGAATGGATAAAAGCAGTTTACAAGATAAAATAAGCACTGAAAAAGTTATTTTCTAAATTAAGCTAGTTTGACTGTTTTTGAGTTTTATAAGTAATAATAGACTTAAACTGTAAAAATGACTTCTTTTAACCTCTAATTAAATAAATTAACAAAGAAAAGGGAAATAAGTTATAATAAGCAGTGCTACAGTACTGGTTGAATTTGTTTGACTTTTCTTGACTTTTGTATTTAAAACTGAATTAAACAACATTAAATTCACAATAAGCTAACATGACCTTATTAAAGCTAAAGGGAGCAGAACAAAGGATTAGGAAATCTTAAACATCAACTATCTAACTTGAATTCGAACCACAGAAAAACTTGAAATAACACCAAATGAGTACAATGTTTTTGAAACTGAAATTAGAACTGAGATTAAAGTTACAAACTTTGAAATAAGAAAAATACAGAATTTTTAAGAACAATAAGCTTAAAAACAGACTTTAAAATAAATTTTACACTAAGAAATGGTCTAAAACTAGTGACAACATATTCTTCTGTGCTTCTTTCTCTTTAAATAACATCCCAAAAGCTTCCTTGTGGACTTCTGAGCATTTCCCCATCGTTGGATTAAATTGAGTCAATCCAAATCGTTGGTTCTTGTTTTGGCGGGAAAACATGACAAGTGGGTTTTGGCTTTTCTGCACACGTGGGGTGGGGTGTTGGAGTAGCTAAGAGAGGAGAGAAACGTGTGTAAGTGAAAAAGGGTAGCCAGCTGGGGGTGGAGGTGGCAAGAAACCATCCTTGTTTTGGTTAACCAGTGAGGTGGAGGGAATGGTTTTGAAGAAGGGATAAGGGTTGACCGATGGTTTGACCCCGTATAAGCTAAAATACGGGGTGGGTTAATTGGGTTTACGGATTGGGTTTGGGCTTTTTGGTGTTTAAAGTTGGGCTTGGTTTAAAAAGGGTTAAGGGTTGTTGGGTTTGTTTTATGTTTTGGGTTTTGGTTAAATAACTTGGTCCGTTTGGTTTGTAGTTAAGGTTAAGCCCAAGGACCAATTTTGTAATTTTCTGATTTGTGAAGGGTTGGACTTGTAATTTCCCAAAAGTTTATCAAAAGGGTCTATTTTGCCAATTATGAATAGCACAAGGGTCACATTTGATAATTTCTAATTTTTAAAACCCGAGGACTAATTTTTCCAATTTTGAAACTTCAGGGACTGAAACTGTAAATTATGTGAACTTTGTATGTTTTTCACCTGTTTTCAATCCTTTTGTACCTGAATCACATAAAAACACATTCCAATGATATTTATAGTATTATGTGACATTTCAAAGTGTTTTTGGCTATTTTAACAGTCTAAATGGGAATAAAATGATGAGTATTTAGACACTCATCAATCCCGTACGTTTTCGTCCGTTTTTCTTACGTTTTCTTATGTTTTTATATGTTTTCGTCCGTTTTCATCCGTTTTTATTACGTTTTTGTTTGTTTTTATACGTTTTGTTTGTTTTAAAAATGGGCAAAAACTTATAAAAATGGACGAATACGTGTAAAAACAAACGAAATCGTATAAAAACGGAAGAAAACGTAACAAAACAGGCAAAAACCTATAAAAACGGAAGAAAACATATAAAAACAGACGAAAACGTAAGTAAAATGGATGAAAATATATAAAACGAACGAAAACGTGTGAAAATGGCCGAAAACGTGCAAAACAGACGAAAACGTATAAAAACGGACAAAACGAGTAAAACGGATGAAAACATGTAAAAACGTATGAAAACGTATAAAAACAGACGAAAACGTAAGAAAAACAGACGAAAACGTGTGAATACGGACAAAAACGTGTAAAAACGGATAAAAACGTATATAAACGGATGAAAACGTGTAAAATGGGCGAAAACGTATAAAAACGTAAGTAAAACGGACGAAAACGTATAAAAATGGACGAAAACGTAAGAAAACGTAGCAAAACGAACAAAAACGAAAGAAAACGGACGAGTTACGTAAGAAAACTAAATTTTAATTTAATTAGAAACGATTGTTAGTATAAATGACTAACGTTGCAAATGATCGTTTGGTTAATGGACTAATGTTACCACTTGACGACTGAGAGCTAACGGAAAAGATAACGACAGTTAGCGATAAGGACGTACGGTGTGCAATAGTTTCAACATAGGGATCAATCATGCAACAAAAAAAGGATAATGACTCAATTAGGGATTTACCCAAAACCACAGGGACGAACCATATAATTTACTATTAAAAATAAATACTCCCTCCGTCTCAAATTTATTGTCCGTATTTCCCTTTTGGGATGTCCCAAAAATAATTGTCCACCTTCCATTTTTAGTAATAAAAAGGGAATTTTATGAGGGAATATTCTCTTTGTGTGGTTAAAAATTTTAGTGACCCCACTTTTATTAAACTTTGTGTTTTTTGTCTCCTGACAATAATTTTGAGACGGAGGGAGTAGCAATTTTCAGCTAGTAAAATACAATTTATTCCTAGTCAAATCCTTGTCTTCAAAACTTATAACTTGAACAATATGTGATGTGAAAAATAAGTACTATAGCAATAGCTATATATATATATATATATATATATATATATATATATATATATATATATATATATATATATATATATATATATATATATATATATATTGGTTCTTGGAAAAAATTCACTTCGGTGAAAAAGTAGAAAAATAGTGCAAATTGCCCCCTCCCTTCCCACCTCCTTTTTTTCAACAACTACAAGGGCCTTATTGTAACATTTTATATTTTTGAAGATGCAATTCGTTATTTTTTAATAATTAGTTTATCCGGTTCTAGGAAAAAGTGTAATTAGATAGAAAAAGTGAAAAAAAAAGTTATAAGGTATAATTTGACAACAGTCCAAAGATAAGGGTAAAAACTGAAACTTTAAACCAAAACACGCTTAATGCGTGAATCCACCCCGTCCCCATCTCATTAACACCACAAAAAAATTTCCGTTTTCTCTCTCTCTATAATAACCCTAATTCTGATCTAAAAATAACCGCCATTCCAAAAAAGAAAAAAGAAAAAAAACCTGCAAATTCCACAGTAAAATCCAATCAAATCATATCGTTAGCATCGTTTTTTCTTTCCGATCATCATAAAAATGACGAAAAAAAGATTCAGAACCGTAAGTGCACTAATTTTATGTATTCCCTAATTTTATGTATTCCGATCAACAAACTGATCGTTTTTTTGCATTAATAGTATAATTTGTTGCATTTTTTCAAATGCAGCTACTCGAATTAGTCCAAGGACGCGGGGGAAGAATATAATAATAGAAGAAAATCAAGCCGAATGTAAGAATTTTAAAATATATATTTTTAATGCATCTGTGTTATTAGAGTGAGAAATTGAAGTCTAATGTGTGGAGCGTAATAATTTTAGAGAGAGAGAGAGAGAGAGAGAGAAATAATTTTAGTGTTATTAGAGAGAGAGAGAGAGAGAGAGAGAGAGAGAGAGAAATAATTTTAGTGTATATGTGTTATTAGAGTGAGAGAAATAATTTTAGTGCATCTGTGTTAGTAGAATGTGATTTATAAATTTTCTAAGAATGAGATTTAATTTTAGTGCATCTGAGTTATTAGATAGAGAGAAATAATTTTAGTGCATCTGTGTTAGTAGAATGTGATTTATAAATTTTCTAAGAATGAGATTTAATTTTAGTGCATCTGAGTTATTAGATAGAGAGAAATAATTTTAGTGCATCTGTGTTATTAGATAACAAAAACAATAATAGTATCTGTTTTATTAAAAAAATTATGCCGTTTTATTAAAAAAAAATTTAAAAGTAACATGACATTTATCTTCAATTTCAATTACAGCTACCGAAATGGATGTCGAACGCGAGGATAGCAAAACTCCTGAAACAGAGAATTCGCAAAATAGTAAGTGAAAGGAGGACAATTGATGAGGGTGTTACATTATATTATAATTTCTTTATTGTAAAAAAAAAAAATGTGTGTATGAATTATTGCATTTGTAAAAAAATTATTACATACGCATACACTGATTTTCATATGTGTACATATAATATGTATATTATTGTTGAATGGTTCATATGTATATACATTTCTTATTGAATCAAATGGAAATATTTTTTAATTTTTATATGTTTATTTTATTTTTTGTATTTTATTTGGTTTAGGTGCATCTTAATAATTAATATTACAGCATCTGTTTGTTTGTATTGCAAATGTTTGTATTGCACCTGTTTGTATTGAAAACATATTCTTTTTTGGTTTTGGTGCATCAGTATGGGTTTGATGCATCAGTGAACATAGATAATATTATGGCATCCGTATGAAATTGTATATGTTTGTTTGTTTTTGGTGCATCCGTATGAAAATGTTTGTTTTGGTGCATCAATGTTTGTTTTTGGTGCATCTGTTTAGAATATTTTATAATGGACCAGTGTGATAATGACTTCTGATATTTTTGGTGCATCCGTATGAAATTGTTTGTTTTGGTGCATCAATGTTTGTCTTTTGGTGCATCTGTTTAGAATATTTTATTTGGTGCATCAATTTTTGTTATGTTATACTGATAATAACTTTTGGTCGCTCTTTTTGTGTTATACTGATAATGACTGGATTATCAATCATGTTCGTACTTAGTTTTTCTGCTATAGGAAAGTTATGAAATGTTAGTTATTCTGGTTTTGGGAATGAATGTTTTTTATTATCGAAGGAGACTGATGCTTTCTAATGCTGATATGGAATTTTACGTGTGTTTAATTGATATATTTTTATTGTCCGAATCACCTGTCACATGTTTCAATACTTTTTTCCTTGTTTTGTTCTGATTATAGCGATTTGTGATTATTACTGATTATGCTGATATGGAATTTTACGTGTGTTTAGTTGATATATTTTGTTCTGATTATAGCGATAGTTTTGGTGCATCAGTGAATATAGATAATATTATGGCATCCGTATGAAATTGTATATTTAGGTGCATCTGTTTGTGTTTGTATTGCGGCATATGTTTATTTGTTTTTGGTGCATCCGTATGAAATTGTTTGTTTTGGTGCATCAATGTTTGTTTTTGGTGCATCTGTTTAGAATATTTTATAATGGACCAGTGTGATAATGACTTCTGATATTTGTTAATTTGCAACCTGGTGCCAGTTATGTTATACTGATAATGACTTCTGGTCGCTCTTTTTGTGTTATACTGATAATGACTGGATTATCAATCACCTGTCACATGTTTCTAATGCTGATATGGAATTTTACGTGTGTTTAATTGATATATTTTTATTGTCCGAATCACCTGTCACATGTTTCAATACTTTTTTCCTTGTTTTGTTCTGATTATAGCGATTTGTGATTGTTACTGATTATGCTGATATGGAATTTTACGTGTGTTTAGTTGATATATTTTGTTCTGATTATAGCGATGGTTTTGGTGCATCAGTGAATATAGATAATATTACGGCATCCGTATGAAATTGTATATTTAGGTGCATCTGTTTGTGTTTGTATTGCGGCATATGTTTATTTGTTTTTGGTGCATCCGTATGAAATTGTTTGTTTTTGTGCATCAATGTTTGTTTTTTGGTGCACCTGTTTAGAATATTTTATAATGGACCAGTGTGATAAAGACTTCTGATATTTGTTAATTTGCAACCTGGTGCCAGTTATGTTATGCTGATAATGACTTCTAGTCGCTCTTTTTGTGTTTATTGTTGCAAATGACTGGATTATCAATCATGTTCGTACTTACTTTTTCTGCTATAGGGAAGTTATGAAATATTGAAATGTTAGTTATTCTGGTTTTAGGAATGCATGTTTGTATTATTGAAGGAGACTGTGATGCTTTCTAATGCTGATATGGAATTTTACGTATGTTTAGTTGACATATTTTTATTGTCCGAATCACCTGTCACATGTTTCAATACTTTTTTCCTTGTTTTGTTCTGATTATAATGATTTGTGATTGTTACTGATTATGCTGATATGGAATTTTACGTGTGTTTAGTTGTTGATCCCAGTTGAGCTTAACGATCTTGTTAATTACTTTAGATATAAACCTAAAGCAATCGGTATAGAAACTGCTTATGAATGATCTATTAATTATGTAGTATATTCACTAACAAAGAAACACACGATTAGGGCAAGAATATGGATCGAATATCGTATAAGTTAGAGAGAGAAGAAGAAGGTTGGGAGCCTTTGTAGAGAGAGAAAGTGAGTTGTATGATTAAATGAGAGAAAGGTCCAACCCTCTCCACATGAGGAGAGGGGTTTATATACTACACGACTTGACTAAATATCATGCCCCTAGAGGGTTGTGGAGCAAGCTGACAGTGGGTAAAGACCCGACCCACTCCACAATAATAATAATAACTAATCTACTACTAATATTACTAGTAATACTATGAGCTATGATGTGCTAATAAGTCCTCGGGGTGACCGAGTCTTCAACTGAATATTTATATTCCTAACAATCTCCCCCTAAGGGAGGTCACCCCGGATTTAATGTTCTGAATTCTAGCACTCTATTCTTGAATCTTTACTTCACAGCTCGTAGACCTTGATTCTTCAACTTTAAAAATCTTTGTGCCTTCAGCAGTGAACTTGCGATGACCGTTCTTTGTTTTGGATGATCTTTGAGTATTCTTTGAAGTTATCATCCAACATATGTCTTCAAGGCATCTTGTGGCTTCGTCATCATGAGAAGTTGTGATCTTGGAGCCTTCTTTGAGATCATCGGCCACCATCAATCTCTGAGCTCATCCATTGTAGAAATGCCTCCATGTGAATTGTTGTGACTGTTGGACACGCATGCTCACACTTTTTTTGGATCATGATATGTACCATCAGAGTTGCGGAAGCTATGTTGTAGGTCTTTTAGCTATCATGATGTCTTTAATAATGAGTTGGAAGTGTGAGCATGGAGTGTGGATTGACTCGTCTCATACTGGAATCAGGAACCACCATCACCATCTTTATATGTACCTGAAATAAAACAGTTAGCAATAAAGTTGGAGAACGAATATGGCTTTGTCATTCGTTCGGTGTGGTTGGATTAACCTTCGGTTCCGTGAGGACCGACCTGTGATCAGGTAGAATTCCCTTTAAAGAGAATTCTCCTTGACAGGAATTTCCAGCTTGTTGTAAAGACTCATTCAATGAACTAACATTGGACTCGTCTTACAAGCATGTTCTCATACCGGAACGTCTCAAAGCAGACAACACGGTTGAGTGAATCAGTGAATTGAATACCCACTGATTGATGAGAAATTGATTAGAAAAATCACTCGCGTGTTACTAGATAAGCAATTTTTATGTAACACGACGAGGGTTTTACACATTAAATTACATTTCTGTCATAAATACTTTTGTTTGAAAATTTTCACAATCAATGCGCTCGAAATTCATTTGATGAGCACATTGAAGGGTTTTCCAAAAGCATTCGTCAATCCATATCCTGGAACAGGTTTGATTCAAATTTGAATCGCCCCATCGTTTCTTTCCAGTTGTCACAAGCATGATCCATGAAGGATTTCACATGTCACCCACCAAGAGCTTGTTTGATTTTGGCTCTAGAAGGATTTCCATCTTCATTGTTATTACTTTAAGTATCACTCGGATGTTCTGGCAATACCACAAGAATAATGCGTAGGACTCTTAACATGTATTTCCTTGCTTTCCACATTGTGTGAAACAGCAAGCATATTGGAAGTGTGTCCTAACGAGATTTATTGATGATCTCTGGGCTCTAGACTCAATGGTGCGTTTTGATTTAGTGATCGGAGGCTGGAGAGGACTGCCACCTTTTCAATATCATCTAACTCGGAGTGAGAAAGATGATAGCAATTTATTGATCTCCGTGACAAGTGAAACAAGAGTCCTTTGAGGGACCTTGAGTGGCTAGGAGGGTTGTGCAGCGTATCACTGGGTCCATGATACTTTGTCTTCAATGCCAGCAATCAACTAAGTGATTCTGACAGCATATGTATTGACCCGGTTTCTGCCTAAGATGTAAGGAGGGCTTCTTTCTTTTCACCCTTTATCTTTACATTTCTTTTTCATTCTTCAACCCCTTCAGCGCTTACCGAGACTTCATTACTAGCACCTTGTTGGGTTTGTTCTAGCACTAACTCCATCTCAGTCGGCACTCATCCCTTATTCACTTTTTCTCCTTTTTATAATCATACCTAAGGACTTCTACACTAACTAGTGGATTGTCCCTGGGTAGATCCCTCCGGTTCTGGCTGGATCATGGGAACTAATACCTAACCTTACCATCCTTATAACTCCAATACATAAAGTAAAATGGTCGGTCTTTGGTATTCTTTCACAATTGCCATCACAAATCATTTGCTCCCCCTCAATATGTGCATCGGTATACGAAAAGGTTTGGCACATCTGGGAGAGCCTACACTTGAGTTTCAAAAGATCACACTTTTTATCAGAACTTCATATTTAAATCACATTCTCTCCCCCGATCAAAAATTTCAAACCACTTGAGATTTGTGATCCCAATTGATTTAAATATGTTTAGAAATTTTGGGAGAAAATGTGGTCAGGTTTAAATGTATTCTGAATTCGAAGCATACTATGCTCCCCCTTAAACCACGAGAGAGTGTCACTGCTGATGTTGCACAAAGTTGGCAAGGTGTCAGAAATTTGAACAAATACTCTCCCCCTCAATTAATGACCCGTCTTCTATTTAAAGAGCTGTAGTCATTCAATTGAGCGACGAGTATTTGTGAAAATTTAATTCAATTTACCACCTTGTGTAACATCAAAACTCTCTTGAAGAATCAAAGAAGATAAAGAGTCTGATGTAAAGAAGACTTCTCTTCTTATACACGAAATGACGCACTGAAACGTACATCAAATCGGGAAAAACATGGATATAAAGTAATCCATGCCCAGGTGAACATCACCCAGTTGGAGGAACAACCGTCTTTTTGGCGACGTGCTTTCCCCATTATGAGGTGCGGGTTGCTATCTAAAGTAATAGCAAGCCATTTTAGACATGTTTTAGCCGGTTAGTATAACTTCTGCTCGAGCTTCATTTAAAGATCCGTGTCATTATTGAACGACATTTCTAGGTCCGTAAATGTTATCGATAAACAGAAGACATGCCTAGGTGAAGCTATTTTTGGTATTTTCTGATTTTTTTGATTTTTATTGTTTTTTATAGGTTTTATAATTTTCTATTTTCTTTTTGATTTAAGATATATACAACTATATACAAGGATATGGGAAGTCAATCCTTTACTCCTCCTTTTCTTCCTGAAGACATTTGAGAGTTTCAGGAGTCAAGCTCTTCATGCCAAGACGTGGGAGAATAAACTGAAACCGTTCTCTTGGAAGCGCCTTGGTGAAGATGTCAGCCAGCTGAAATTCCGTCCTCACGAAGTATAGTTCCACAATCCCCTTCTCAACCTGTTCCCTTATGAAGTGATGCCTGATGTCGATGTGTTTTGACCGGGAGTGTTGGACATTGTTACAACAAAGAGCTATAGCACTCTTGTTGTCACAATATAGAGGAATCTTGTTGTATGAGAAGCCATAGTCTGAAAGTTGCGATCTCATCCAAAGGATTTGTGCACAGCAAGCAGACATAGCAATGTACTCGGCCTCTGTAGAAGATATACACGTGCTCATTTGCTTCTTAGAAGACCAACTAACCAACTTTTCCCCCAAAAACTGAGCTCCCCCTGAAGTACTTCGACGAGTGTCCTGACACCCCGCATGATCAGCATCAGCATAAGCCGTCAACTCCATTGCAGTGTCCTTAGGATACCAGAGACCCATGTGAACTGTGCCTTGAAGATATCGAAAGACCCTTTTCACTGCTTCTAGATGCTTTTTGGTGGGCTTGGATTGATACCGAGCACACATACATACGGCAAACAGAAGATCTGGTCTACTTGCAGTGATGTACATTAATGATCCAATCATGCTTCGATACTTTGTTTGATCAACTGGAACCCCTGAAGGATCTTCATCTAGCTTTGTTCTATCTACCATGGGAGTGTCAACAGACTCACTTGAATCAAATCCAAACTTTTTCAGGATCTCATTGGCGTATTTGGATTGATGAATGAATATGCCTCCGGGACTTTGTGAGACTTGTAATCCTAAGAAGAATGACATTTGTCCCATCATAGACATTTGGAACTTAGAACTCATCTCCTTTGAAAATCTATCACATTCACTAGGATCAGACGAGGCAAAAATAATGTCATCTACATAAATCTGAACTATAAGCAGATGTTTGCCCGACTTCCTGGTGAATAATGTGGGATCAACAACACCCTTGAAGAACCCGTTTGCTAGAAGAAACTTGGACAGTGTATCATACCATGCCCTTGGTGCCTGCTTCAATCCATAAAGAGCCTTCTTCAAGCGGTAGACATGATTAGGACGTTCAGCATCCACAAATCCTTCTGGTTGGCTCACGTAGACTTCTTCCTTTAAGTCTCCATTCAAGAATGCTGTTTTGACATCCATCTGGTATACTATCATATTTTGACTCGCAGCATTGGCAAGGAAGATTCTAATGGCTTCAATTCTAGCAACTGGAGCAAACGATTCTTCAAAATCTATGCCCTCTTCTTGTCTGTATCCTTTCGCAACTAACCGTGCCTTGTTCTTTAGAACATCACCATGCTCATCAAGTTTCACCTTGAAAATCCACTTGAGAGCAATAATCATAGCACATTCTGGAGGAGGCACCAATTCCCATACCTCAAGTCGATCAAATTCATGGATTTCGTCTTGCATAGCCTCGAACCAGCAATCTTTAGTTATTGCTTCTTTGGCATCTTTTGGTTCGACTTTGGATAGTACGGAATTGAAGAAGCACCACAGTGCATCAGTGGCCAGCTGTTTACGTGTGGATACAGGACGAGCGGGATTGCCAATGATGTTGTTAATTGGATGATCGTTGGTCCATTTTCTGAGATGATCATGAGGTTGAGGGTTTTGAACTGATGTTGCCGTGCTGTGTTCTTCGAAAGAGGATGTGTGGGTTGAAGTTTCAGGAGCAAAGATATTCTCAAAAGGAACATCAACTATAGGAGCAAACGGATTAACTTCCAAAGAATGGTCATCTGCAGATTCTTGAAGCACCGGAGAGGATTGAGTATTTGATGATGAGGGTGATTGACTGGCAGCTGGTGCATTGAAGCTGATTGAGACAGATGCTGATGGGCCTTCAGAGTCTTGCGGAACTTGAGCATCAGCATTAGGAAGAACAGCTGCAGCATTTGAGTTCGTTTCATTAGTTGGCTCAAAATATTCGTCAAACATAGGATCAAATAACTTCTTCAACTCCTCACTAGTTGGTGGTACATAAGACTCTGCAGGCGTGGGATTCTGTACAAGCCCTGAACTAATTGGTCCAGGAGTCAAAAGTTTAAGATCGGGTCCAGAACTGGTTTGTCCTGAAGCAGGTTGCTCACTCAGCTCATCGAACGTGACATGGATGGATTCCATGATTTGTCGGGTTCTCTTGTTGTAGATTCTGTACCCCTTGCGATCTGGTGCGTAACCAACAAAAATACCTACGTCTGCTTTAGCTCTTAACTTTCCCAAGTCTTGACTATCATTAGTCGGATAGCAAAGTGCGCCAAACACACGAAGAAAGGAAAGATCTGGTTTCTTGTTATGAATTAACTCATAGGGAGTCTTGTCATGAATAGGATGAATCAGAGATCGGTTTTGGGTGTAGCATGCTGTTGCAATAGCCTCTGCCCAGAGAAACATCGGTGCCTTTGAAAATATAAGCATGGTTCTCGCAGCTTCCACCAGAGTACGGTTCCTTCGTTCAACAACTCCGTTCTGCTGAGGAGTGCGAGGGATACTTTTCTGATGCGTGATGCCAATATTTTCATAGAAATTTCTGAGTTGATGATTAACAAACTCAGTTCCATTGTCAGTGCAGATGATTCTGACAGTTTTGTCGAGCCTTACTTGCAGCTGTTTTATCAATTTGATGATAACCTCTGGAGTTTCATCCTTCGTTCTCAAAAACTTAACCCATGTAAACCGTGAGTAATCATCTACTATCACAAGAACATATTTCTTTCCATTTATGGTTTGTACTCTCATTGGGCCGCACAGATCCATGTGAAGGGTGTGAAGAACTTCTAAGTTGGTGTTAACGGTTTTGGGTTTGTGGGTTTGTTTCTTGCTTTTGCCCAGTTGACATGCGGAGCAAAGATGATCTTTCTCAAATTTTAGTCTGGGCATGCCTCGTACAAGATCTTTGCGAGAAAGATTATTTATGGTACCGAAGTTTAGATGGTTCAGACGACGATGCCACAGCCATGATTTTGTCTTGGAGGCTTTAGAAAGTAAGCAAATGGGAGAGGATCTCAACATTTCTTCAATTGAAATGGTGTATAGATTTGTGCCCCGATTGCCTTTTAGAAGGTCTACACCATCCAATTCCCTGACGAAACATGTGTGTTTTCTGAAAGCCACTTCTAGATCTGAGTAAAAAAATTGACCCACAGAAAACAGATTGTGCCCTAATTCTTCCACATAATATACCCGTGAGATTACACTGTCACCGAACACATAATCTCCATAACCTATAATCGCACCAAAGTGGTCGTTCCCGAATCTAACTGTCCCGATAAACTTTTTCACGAAGTTCTTGAGCCGTGAGCGGTCCCCAGTCATATGTTTTGAGCAGCCTGAATCCAAATACCAAAGGACGATTTGTACGACCTGCATTTGAAGACAGACAAATATGGATAACTGAAATATATGGATCCCTACGTGAAACTGGGGTCCGTTTGGTTAGCATTCACAAATTTAGGAGCAACAGAGTTTGCTAATACTGAAGTCTCTACAGTGGGAACAATCCTAGAGTCAGCAGATGGACTATTTGGAAGGCATTGTGTTCCTAGAGACAAAATTGGACCTGTTGGCCTCCGTTCTTTAACTTTCACAAACCTATGATCATTCAACTTAGGCAATGGACATTTATTTCCTAAACTGAATTTTCTTCAAGTGGGTCTCCATTGATACCCAACAGTAGCAAAAGTTTTTCATGTTGCCTTCCAAATTTTCTTACATCTTTCAGTCTTCCTAACATACTTAACTTGGGGTGGTGCATGAGATATCAGAAATGACACAACATAATCATCATGATTAGCAGAAATTAAGCATTTGTCACATGTTTTACAGACCGTATTAGAATTCGAATTAATTACAGTACTTTTGATACTAGAATCAACACGATTCAATCTAGTCATTACAAACTTATTGTTCCTAGGTTGGGCTTCTACACTCTTCTTGTGATCACTATTAGCTGGCGCAGTCCTATCTTTCCTTGCATTGCCTCTAGGCTTTGACTCGCAAGCTTGGGTGTCACATTTCACTCCTGTAGAAGTAATGATAGGAACATTAGTTTGTTTCACTGTCACATGCTTTCCAGATTTTGATGTGCTGGGTTCTGATATTCTTGATGGCAAATCAAAGGTTACATGCTTGTTTTTAATAGTGGATGATGATGCACCTAATCTATCTCTTAGGTTGCTAGACTTGGGACCCGTGCCAATGGCATATTCTAACTGTTCCTGGATCCTTTTTGTAAGGACGCAGGCATAACCTACTGCCTTATCACGTGGTTTTTTCTATTCTGTCCTCTTCCACAACCTCACAAAGAGTATCAAGTCCATCCCTAAGGTGACAGAGATACATTTGATGGACAGGTCTGTTGTTTCTCATGGGAAATGGAATAGGCCACACATCAACCTCGTACATTTTACAAGCAGAGACCTTTGATGCAACACAATTACAAGAGGTGCATGGCATTTTTCCTTTCACCTGAGTCTTAAGATTCTCAATTTCATTTAACAAAGAAGTTATCTTTTCATTATGACTATTTCTAGTAACTTTAATTGAGTCATATAACTCTTTGTAATGCTGTTTAATCTTAGAATTTTCTTCTCGAAAACACTCATTTTCATAATGTAACTTATTGATGGTGTCTTGATATTGAAAATTCTGAGAATCTGAAGGCGAAGGTTTATTGGTGCCATGCACATCACATTTTTTGGATTTCAATTGGGCAATTTGGGCCCTCAACAGTCGAATCGTGTTTGTGTGACCTTGAATTTTTTCATCACGTTTGCTTAATTCAAAATATGTATCAAACTCAGGAGCATCCAAGGATGTCTTGACATTTGATATTTTGCATGTTTCTTCTAAGTGTTGATGTTTGAGTTGCAAATTCAGATAATCAACCTCTAATTTTGAAAAACGTTTAACCATGTTATCATGGTCATCATTTTGAATTTTTTCAAGCAATTTCAAATTCTCCCCCTCAAGCTCAACAACACAATTCTTGGTAACATCTAAAGCAATAGCATACTTATGAAATTGACAAGCAGATAATGCAGAATCAGTAGCAGTATAAAACACATCTTGCGCAATACATCTAGCAATCAAGTTGTCATTGGCGATGAGTATGTTTTTCCTTTCAATCTCACGACTCTTAAGTTCTATTGCACATTGAGTTACCTCATTTTCCATATCTTTAAACACTACTTTCATTTCATTTATTTCGGTTTTAAGGGCAGTTTGCATCCCTTCAAAATGTTCTTTAAGTAGTTTAAAGAATGGCATGACCTCAGTCAAGTAACACCTTTTTGCATGCTCAAAACACCTTTCCCCCTCAGTAATTCCTGTTGGTGTGATTCTCTTCTTACATGTTTTATCAAAATCAGCAAATAGTTGCCAAAGCACGTATAAGCTAATTAAGGTTTTGCATTTAGTGGGAAGAGACAAAGGAACCAAATTCCTAGGTGTATTGGGAGGATACCCCGTTATGGACGCAACTTTTCTAATGTATGGGGTGTTGGCTTTAAGTTTATCTTCCTTTAGCTTTTCTATATCTTGTGACCAGAATATTTGTTCAGGTGTTAACTTCTTTTGAGGAGCAAACACAGTCAAATGATTCTCCTCATAATAATCATGGGGCTTGACTATTACTCGTTTGGCTATGCACATGGGATCCCTCATTTTCTCATTCATTTTTTCTCTTTTTCGCACTTCTATCTCATCTGCCTCATTCAAGGATACAACCTCAGGTGGTTCATGATTGGGCATAATCATCACTTTGGCATCATATAATGCAGGTTGGGCTACCTTAGCAATCTTAAGAAGATCTAATTGAGATTCACCTACATTGCTTTCACTATGCTTGTCACTTAACTTTCTGTGCTTATGAATCATTTGGGCAGTCTGTCTGGTTTGGTCTTGTGTGTACAACTTATCTTCAAGTTTATTCTTTAATGTTTTGAGTCTAGAGAAATCATCTAAGATTTTAGATTCTTTTTCTTTGAATTCTAGCTTAAGCCTATTTACACAATTCTGTACTTCCTGGTTTTGTTTGATAGACAAATCTAGCTGGCTTTTTAAAGAATTCAACTCTTGTTTTAATGTTTCTTCTCTCACTCTAGAGTCTTTTATAAGAGTACGCAACTGACCTTCCATTTTCTGCTCACGTTCAGTTAGTTCAAACTTAGCAATCTGTTCATACATAGCTACTTCTTCCTTATAGATGTTTAGTCTAGTGAACAAGTTATCACTAGGAGCAAGTACAGTGTTTTCATGCCACTCACATGCATTATCAACGTCACATGTATTTTCTAAGGCACACACGTTATTAACAACACAAGCATTATTATCAACAGAAGATTCTCCATCTTGTACATCAGGGACGTTGTTGTGAGTCAAATATTGTTTATATGGGATCATATTGCTATTTTCCATGTCAACATTATTTGAGTCAGAAACATCTCCCTGTTGTACTTCGTTGGGAATCTTTTGTTCATCAACTATTTTATATGTGTCGTAAAGTTTTAGTACCTCAGAAATCACAGATGCATTTGAAGAACCAGCTTGTCGAGGTGATGATGTCAAGGATGACAAGTTAGCCATGAAGACTGTTTGAGCCGTTGGTTCATCATCCACATCAGAGTCAAATGCATCACAATCATCAGCTTTGAAGATGTTGGGATCATTGAGTGCTAGATCCTGAACTGGTTGCTCATCCACATCTTCATCAAAAGTATTTACCCCATCACCAGCCAAAAACAACAATTATTCCTCATCCAATACAGCTCCATTCTCTTGAGCCTGCATCAATAGCATCTTGTCCTTGAAGTAGTCTGAGTTTTGAGGACGCTTTGGTTGATTGCAGTTTCTGGCAATGTGTCCTAGTCCTCCACAATTATAGCACTTGAGCTGTTTTCCCTGCCCCTGATTGGCATTCCCTGCTCTGTTTTGCCCAATACCTCGACCCATATTCCTTCCTGCTCTCCCTTGCACATTCTGGACCACAATTTTCCCATCCTCCACCATTGCAAGATTGCGTGGGTTCGATGAATTTCTTAGTTGATTGTTGGTCTGAGGGAGAACTGCTTTGAATTGTTGAACCAGTAATGATACTTGGTTGGTGAGGTTATCGATCATTTTGTCGGTCTGAGAATAGCCTGAATCAAGTTGAGAACTCATAGCAGAAGATGGTGATTGAAGTTGAGAATAACCTTGGTTGGATGAGAGTTGGGTGTTTGGTAAAGCATTTGCCATAAAGGCCAGTGGATCATTAGGAGTTGTAGGATTTAACTTTTCTCTTAGCACCCGATCAAAGACAGCATGCTTCTCATGCTGTTGGAGGTAGGCATACAGCTGTTCATAGTTGGTGTCCCTCAGACCTTTGTTGAGTTTGACAGCAGTGACGAATCTATCCCATTCTGGAGTCATGTTGTTCACAAACTTTGAGTTAAGTTGGATGTTGGGCATAGTCATTCTTATTATCCTCATGTCATTCACCAACTTATGAAATCTCACATAGTAGTCTGTGATATTCTCTCCTGGGTTCATTTTGAAGTGTTCAAACTCATCATACAGTTGAGATTCCCGGTCTTCCTTTGTGAGTTCTGACCCAGCCAACAACATCTTTACATTGTCCCACACTGCTTTGGCTTCTGTGTTGAAATTGATGAGTTTGTAGACATCCTTTGGCAGACCTTGTATGATGATATTTGAGGCTCTAATGTCAGCATCATACCTCTTCTTTTCCTCTTCAGTAAGGTCATTGTAAGTGCGAGGTCTGTCAATTCCAAATGTGACTGTGCCATCTTCACCAGTAGTAACAGCGTCTCTGGTGGTACCCATCTGAAATGGTCCTTCATCAATGGACTTGAGGATGTTTGCTCCATTCTCTTTTCCCAAGCAGTAAAGCCGTATTCGCTGTGCCCATGACTCATAGTCCGTCCTGTCTAGCATAGGTGGACGGGTATCGGACCCTGCTGCTTGGATATCATCTGATGCGGTGCTTGTCGTAGTGGCCATAAAGATTATGGGATTTTACAGGTCTTGTGATTTAACCGAGAAATCGAATCTTTCGCGGAACTTTCTAAAATCACCAAGAAACAAACCGTAAACTAAGATTAATGTAACACCCCGAAAATCGGGTCCAGCGGAAGCATACATGTCGCTTGGGTGCAACATAATTGGTATCACAACACAAGGTACAAAGAACGGTTTTACCTTAACCATTTAGAATAAAATTTATTATCAAAACATTTAGTTTACATCAGTTGAAAATAGTGCGGAAGTAAGGCCCAAAATGATTAAAACGGTCCCAAATATAAACATCAGAGTCGTCTATGACCATGCCCCTTGCAAAGCGCCTCCAGAGATAAGCTATAACCTTAAACCTGAAAATACATGCTAAAAGGGTCAGCTTACGCTGGTGAGTTCATAAGTTTGTTAAATAAATCACGAAGCTGTGAATAATATAATGTAGGACAATAGCGAGCATGATATGAACATGTACACACTTAATGAAACCACAAGCTTGCAACAACTAAACCTCATGATTGAATCACACATAAAAGATTCACGTACACTGGGTGCTACTTCCCAAAAGTTATACTGGGTGCCACTTCCCAAAAGTTATACTGGGTGCCACTTCCCAAAACTTGCGCGGAGAGTATTCACCCTTTCACGGGGGTGTGAGTGTCAACCCAAATAGTACCGGGTGCTACTTCCTAAATGGTACTACCAATACAATCCTAACCTCGTGCAACCTCATAGTAACAATCACACAAATTGAATTCACACAATACAAACCACACAATAAGAATCCACATAAAGATAATCACACAGATTGAGTCCACACAATATAGTCACACAACAAGGGTTCACCTCCTAGTAATATAAAATCATCATCCAAAGCATTAAGCTACGTAACAACTTGGATTTAACTTAATTTCACAACTCATCAAACAAGAACTGTCATGAAATTAAATTAAGAGTTGTTACAAAGAATTAATGTTTTTGATGATAAACATATATCAGAGGAAAGTGAAGTCAAACACACATACTGAAAACGAACGCACATATAGTAACCAAACGCATATTGTAATCAACCGCACATATTGTCCAAAATCACAAAACTAGTAGATCACAGCATTGAAAACATTCAAAAGCATTGAGTTTGTTTTAAAAAAACGAGCATGTATTTTCCCCCAAAATAGTTATAAAATCGGTAAAAGTAGGGGTCATGAACTCACCTTAGCCACAGCAATGCAAGATCACAACTGACACAACTGGCATAGAGCATATCACAACGGTCTCAAAATATACGGCACGAGGGTACACGGAGGTACAAGCACGACAGTACACAATGGTCTAAGATCGGCACAACCTAATACGTATACGGTTATGTCGAGAAATAACAAGAGCGAGAGGGGAGGGAAAAGAACGGCGGCAGTGGTGGTATCTCGAACCCAAGCGAACCAAACTAACACCAAAAAATATCTACCATCGATCTTGTGTTGTCGGAAAAATCATTAGTTACCTAAAGAAAAAGAATGGATGGGGTGGGTTTTGAGGCGCGTGAATTATATGGAAATGATGAGAAAGATGAGGAGATTAAAGTGGTGGTGGCGGTGTACTTGTGTGGCCGGCGGTGGCGGCTCAACTGGCCGGAATAGTGGCCGGATATTTGAGGAAGAAGAGAGGTGGTGATGTGGGGCGGCTGGGAAGATGAAGGAAATGAAATATACCCTAAAATTTATTATGACAAGGTTTATATAGTGGTTGGTTAGGTTAAAATATTCCAGGGACCAAAGGGTAAATAACAAAAGTTTAGGGTGGGAGGTATAAAAGTTACTGCAGGGACCATAGTTGTAATTTTTGGTTAACTTTCATGAATCAAAACTCGGGGCTCGTTTAAGATAGTAAACGATCGATTCAACACACGGGAATTTCACCACTGCGCTCAGAATAATTATTCCAATAAAAACGACTATTCATACGCCTCATTTCTCACGAATAATAAAATAATCAAATAATTCCGTCGGTTGTGCCAGTACGCGTTGTGTACGAATTTCACGTTTCGCGAGATAAATTTCACGTTTTAAAATCAAATAAGTTCAGAAAGGATCCGTTTATGAGAAACAGGGAAAGTCTCGAATAAAAATATATTCGGAAAATTACGGGTGGTTACAGTCTCACCTCCTTAACGGAATCGCGACCTCGCGATTCAATTCAAGTTACTCGTTACGGTTGAAAAGGGATGAGTATATACATGCGAGGATTCATCCTCACGTTCCTGCGAGAATTTAGGACTTTTTCGCGAGCTTCGAAGAGCTTTGTTGTTAGGGATGCGACTTTACTAAAGTCATTTGAATTCATGGTTCATGATTTCGTTAGGTTTCCCAACTTATAGGATAATAGGAAAAACAATTTCATCATTTGTAAAATTGTAGCAAGGTCAAAATTTTGGATTTTTAGTTTGATTCATAACATCGTAACAGGAAAACAGTTCGTCATTTATAAAATGGTAGTAAGATCAAAATTTTGATTTTCGTGAAATAGTAGTAAAACATTTTGTAGGATGACCGCAAATGGTCGGTAGAAAAATCAAAGGCAGTTTGTAAATTAATGGCAACACAGTTTATTATCCTATAAGGGGTTAGCAAAAATAGCTGGTGTTTCCCGAGGGACGAGAGAAAAATTCGGTGATTGTCCCAAGGAACGCGGTTCAGGTTACTCCTTAGGGTCTTAGAATTTCTGTTGGGCGTTGAATCTCTGCCAAATAGAGAGTTTAGCGAGTTCAAGGTAAAATTCTGAGGAAAGATGTTGATTGCCACAAGCAATCAGTTGATTGAATCAGTAATGTACAAGGTACTCAAAACGGAAGGGACAACATTGATTGAACAGTTTCGATTAAACAATCCCGATCGGAAAGATGAACATCATCGATTGAGCACAAGGCTTAGAGTAGAGGTGACTGTAACAAGGCCACAACAAAACGAGGCCGAATAATAAATCCAAATTCAGGATGACGTCCAAAATCATAAAATCAAACAACTCGGACTAAATCATAATCAAAACCAATCCAAACATAGTCGATATCGAATCTAAACGTTCTAGTAAGCTCGGGCGGCTTATAACGCTCTCCAGGAGTTACAACTAAGTAGCTCGAATTCAAATGGTGTCAATCGGATCTAACTCGACCCGATGCAAGATACGGCCAGACGGCGGCAAAGAGGATTTCCATATAATGGAGACGTATAGCGGTGCCAGAAGTATTACGGTTCATACGATGTTGTGATGCCAGTGTGTAGTGTGTGTGGAAGTAAAATTCCAATGTCGGTGTACGCACGCAAAATTGTACGATTCCAAAAATCAATGACCAACCCGAACATAATTCCATTATAACTACTCTCAGTATTACAAAATTCATCTCTGAGTCGGACATAGGTGATCAGGCTATGTCCCACTGTCCCTGGTTGAATATAGGTGATCAGTCTATATTCACCCGAGGTTCAATGAATTTTGAAATACTCAGCCTAGTTATACTAGTAGTATGTCTGTTACATCAAAAATCATTCCCAAAACCACGACAAGTATACAAACTCGACATTCAGTAGTGAGATTACGCAAGAAAATAACGTAACTCAGTGATAGGTTCGGTGCGAGTATAAGCATATGGATATGCTTATAATGAACAGTTAAAACGAGTGGATATAAAATATCTAAGAGTCAGGCACGCATCTCAACAAATATATAACCAAGCATCTCATCAAATAACTCGTCAAGTATATCATGAACATCTCATCTAATATATCATCAATTATCTCGTCATATCAATTAAATCCTCAAATAAAATCGTACGTGAGGCATCGGCTTGGCAGGCAGGCACGTGTCGGTCATAGGGTTAAGTTTTTATAAAAGTGGTTATAGTCCAGGTTTTTGAAAATAAACCCAGTTCTCTATAACCTAGGCTCTGATACCAATCTGTAACACCCCGAAAATCGGGTCCAGCGGAAGCATACATGTCGCTTGGGTGCAACATAATTGGTATCACAACACAAGGTACAAAGAACGGTTTTACCTTAACCATTTAGAATAAAATTTATTATCAAAACATTTAGTTTACATCAGTTGAAAATAGTGCGGAAGTAAGGCCCAAAATGATTAAAACGGTCCCAAATATAAACATCAGAGTCGTCTATGACCATGCCCCTTGCAAAGCGCCTCCAGAGATAAGCTATAACCTTAAACCTGAAAATACATGCTAAAAGGGTCAGCTTACGCTGGTGAGTTCATAAGTTTGTTAAATAAATCACGAAGCTGTGAATAATATAATGTAGGACAATAGCGAGCATGATATGAACATGTACACACTTAATGAAACCACAAGCTTGCAACAACTAAACCTCATGATTGAATCACACATAAAAGATTCACGTACACTGGGTGCTACTTCCCAAAAGTTATACTGGGTGCCACTTCCCAAAAGTTATACTGGGTGCCACTTCCCAAAACTTGCGCGGAGAGTATTCACCCTTTCACGGGGGTGTGAGTGTCAACCCAAATAGTACCGGGTGCTACTTCCCAAATGGTACTACCAATACAATCCTAACCTCGTGCAACCTCATAGTAACAATCACACAAATTGAATTCACACAATACAAACCACACAATAAGAATCCACATAAAGATAATCACACAGATTGAGTCCACACAATATAGTCACACAACAAGGGTTCACCTCCTAGTAATATAAAATCATCATCCAAAGCATTAAGCTACGTAACAACTTGGATTTAACTTAATTTCACAACTCATCAAACAAGAACTGTCATGAAATTAAATTAAGAGTTGTTACAAAGAATTAATGTTTTTGATGATAAACATATATCAGAGGAAAGTGAAGTCAAACACACATACTGAAAACGAACGCACATATAGTAACCAAACGCATATTGTAATCAACCGCACATATTGTCCAAAATCACAAAACTAGTAGATCACAGCATTGAAAACATTCAAAAGCATTGAGTTTGTTTTAAAAAAAACGAGCATGTATTTTCCCCCAAAATAGTTATAAAATCGGTAAAAGTAGGGGTCATGAACTCACCTTAGCCACAACAATGCAAGATCACAACTGACACAACTGGCATAGAGCATATCACAACGGTCTCAAAATATACGGCACGAGGGTACACGGAGGTACAAGCACGACAGTACACAACGGTCTAAGATCGGCACAACCATGTCGAGAAATAACAAGAGCGAGAGGGGAGGGAAAAGAACGGCGGCAGTGGTGGTATCTCGAACCCAAGCGAACCAAACTAACACCAAAAAATATCTACCATCGATCTTGTGTTGTCGGAAAAATCATTAGTTACCTAAAGAAAAAGAATGGATGGGGTGGGTTTTGAGGCGCGTGAATTATATGGAAATGATGAGAAAGATGAGGAGATTAAAGTGGTGGTGGCGGTGTACTTGTGTGGCCGGCGGTGGCGGCTCAACTGGCCGGAATAGTGGCCGGATATTTGAGGAAGAAGAGAGGTGGTGATGTGGGGCGGCTGGGAAGATGAAGGAAATGAAATATACCCTAAAATTTATTATGACAAGGTTTATATAGTGGTTGGTTAGGTTAAAATATTCCAGGGACCAAAGGGTAAATAACAAAAGTTTAGGGTGGGAGGTATAAAAGTTACTGCAGGGACCATAGTTGTAATTTTTGGTTAACTTTCATGAATCAAAACTCGGGGCTCGTTTAAGATAGTAAACGATCGATTCAACACACGGGAATTTCACCACTGCGCTCAGAATAATTATTCCAATAAAAACGACTATTCATACGCCTCATTTCTCACGAATAATAAAATAATCAAATAATTCCGTCGGTTGTGCCAGTACGCGTTGTGTACGAATTTCACGTTTCGCGAGATAAATTTCACGTTTTAAAATCAAATAAGTTCAGAAAGGATCCGTTTATGAGAAACAGGGAAAGTCTCGAATAAAAATATATTCGGAAAATTACGGGTGGTTACAAGTAACTTGTCACTACAAATCGCAATAGACAAATCACTACCCTGAAGATACAAAACGCAACAGACAAATCGCTAGTCTGATAAGACAAATCGCTAGTCTGATAATACAAACCGCAACAGACAAGTCGCTACTCTGACGGAGACAAGTCGCTACTCTGATAGACATAAATCGCTAGTCTGATAATACAAACAGCAACAGACAAGTCGCTACTCTGACGGAGACAAGTCGCTACTCTGACGGACACAAGTCGCAACCCACAAAACGCAAGTCACTAGAAGACAGAGCTGTTACTATCTTGGACAAAACGCTACCCACAAAACGCCAGACAAGTCGCTTTCGTAGCGATTTGTCGTTTTTGCCAAATCCGGTAAAGGGCCAAAACGCAACTTCGAGGAACCACAAAACGCTACTTACACTTACCACCAATACACAAAACGCTACAAAGAAACAATCACAGAAGGACAAAACGCTACGAATAACACTTTTGTCCTAGCCTTCGAATCTTCCAAAAACTACCACACAAAGTCTCAAACAATGACTCCAAAACTACACCTATGCCTACGCTAGAAAGTACAAGATCTAACACCTTCTATCAACTAACAGAGCGTAAAATGGATATTTTGAGAAACTTTGTGTTCGAACCAAAATGCCCCAAAACTACACCAATCCGTGAATATACCCTTATGTGAACCTAACCATGGCTTTTGATACCAATTGTAGTATATTCACTAACAAAGAAACACACTATTAGGGCAAGAATATGGATCGAATAAAGTATAAGTTAGAGAGAGAAGTAGAAGGTTGGGAGCCTTTGTAGAGAGAGAAAGTGAGTCGTATGATTAAATGAGAGAAAGGTCCAACCCTCTCCACATGAGGAGAGGGGTTTATATAATACACGACTTGACTAAATATCATGCCCCTAGAGGGCTGTGGAGCAAGCTTACAGTGGGTAAAGACCCGACCCACTCCACAATAATTGTTGACATAAATAAATGCCTAAAAACATTATCAATATTTATTCATATCTCTAAGTTTTGATGATCACAAAATGTAAACTCATTAAAACATAAACTTATAAATTAAACAAGTACTTAGTTGTAAATATTCACTTCTACAACTAAAATCACTTAAGGTATGAATGAACTAATGCTTAATGCATTATATGATCAAAGGAACATTTTCTTAAAAAAACTAGATTTTTTATAAAACATCAAAAACATTTTATATATTTTTGAAAAACATTTTTGGCATTAAATAAAAATGTTTAATCTTTTATAAAAATATGAATTCAAATTTTTAACCAAAATCAGTTAAAATGTTCCAGAAAAACCTTCCCCACAAAAGGACAAAATTGGCCAACGTTCAGTAGGGGCGGCCCCCTTAATTTTACTAGGCGGCCCCCTTAATAATTAAGGGGACCGCCCCCGCTCCAGTAGGCTCCAGCTGTCCAGATTTTTCCCTATAAATACAAGCCTTCTCCTGGATTTTTTCTCAACCCTTTTGCACTAAAACTTTCTGTTGTAGATCTCATTTCATATCTAAACAAAAACCTTTGATCATGTAATCTTAAGCATTGGTTTCCAAGTGATCCAAGCTTCTACCATCCAAGTGCAAAAGAAGAATACTTCTATCAATCAAGATTAGAAGTATTACAATTTAGTTTCATCTTGTTACTTAAGTTGTGTGTTTAACAAAGTTTGTAAATCATTCATTCATTTGTATGTAAGGTGTGTGTTGTAGATTAGTGTTGTGTGTAAGTAGTGAAGATGTTGTATAAGTAGTTGTGGTATAGAAGTTGTGAGGTCAAAGTGTAGAAGTCATGAAGCCGTTGTGTAGAAGTCGTGAACCCGTGGTGTAGAAGTCGTGAAGCCGTAGCATAGAGGTTGTGTAGCGGTCATGTTGAAGCCATGAAGTCCTAGTCGTGAAGTCCTAGTGTTGAAGTCGTGAAGCCGTAGCATAGAGGTTGTGTAGCGGTCATGTTGAAGCCATGAAGTCCTAGTCGTGAAGTCCTAGTGTTGAAGTCGTGAAGCCGTAGCATAGAGGTTGTGTAGCGGTCGTGTTGAAGCCATGAAGTCCTAGTCGTGAAGTTCTAGTGTTGAAGTCGTGAAGCCGTAGCATAGAGGTTGTGTAGCGGTCATGTTGAAGTCGTGAAGTCTTAGTCGTGAAGACATAGTGTTGAAGTCGTGAAGCCGCAACATAGAGGTTGTGTAGCGGTCGTGTTGAAGTCGTAAAGATGTCGTGAAGCAGTCGTGAAGCCGTTGTGAAGTAGTCGTGAATAAGTTGTGAAGAAGTTGTGTTGTGAAGTTGTGAGATTGGTTCTAGCTACGATTAGAACTCGACATTTAGCTTTGTGTCGTTAAACCCGTGTAAGCCAAAGTTGTGTACGGTTTTCTCCGCCATAAGGGAGCTTATTGAAGTTGTGAAGAAAACTCTCGAGCAAGGTGTGCGCAGGGAGTGGAGTAGGGCAAGGAAGGTGTCCTTGTAGCCGAACCACTATAAATCTCTCGTGTCTCGGTTAGATCTTTCCATACCTTATTTATTTCTTTACTTACATCGTCATTACTTTCATACACATAGGCTTATATAATTGCTAGTATTAATTAGAGGTCGACTTCACATAAAGATCAATTTGAAAATCCATTCAAGAAACCAAAACTTTTACAATCAATTTAAAAGAATACATATATAACTAATAATAAGATTTAAGTTTTATTTTTCATAACAAACTTGAATCTAAGTTTTTAATAGTAAACAAAGGTTTTATAATAAATTAAAAAAAAAGACGTAAAACTATTCAACCCCCCTTCTAGTTTTCCACAATTGGTATCAAGAGCCACGTCAATCAAGATCTTTAAAATATACTGTATTTTAAAACTTGAATCGATCTATGGAATTCGAAAAATATCTAGAAGAGGAATCTTTGCTAAAACCACCACTATTTGAAAACTATACTTTTCTTGAATGGAAAAATAAATTTGAAACTTATGTGAAATCAATTGATCTAGATCTTTGGCATGTCATTTCGATTGGTGATTTTCAACCAACAAAAACGGATTTTGAAAGTCAAACAAAAACGGATTTTGAAACTCAAAATGATTATTTAAAAACAAAAATAATGAAGCTAAAATAATTATTTATAAAACCTTGCCGAAAGTTGAATATGAAAGAATATTCTTCTGTAAAACGGAAAATGATATTTGGAAAAATTTCTTAAACTTTCATCAAGAAAAATGTCAAGCCAAAGATGAGGATTTTGATCTTGTACATGAATTAGTTATCTTAGAAAATTTAATAGATAAACATTTAGATAAAATAGATACATGCGCTACTAGTTCAAATGTTGTTAATGTAGGTATTAACGACGAAGACTACATGAATCAACTCCAAAGTGAACTCAATCCAAAATCATAGAGTGACACAGACGAAGGAGAAGATCATGATCCGTACAAGACATGTTCGGGTCAAGCCACTTCGGTTTAAATAAGGTGTTAGAAGCTTGCCATAATATACTTTCACACCTTGTGTATCTTGAAGACTCACCTATCATTCACACGTCGATCATCATCTGAGACATTACAAAGAAAAGCTAGGACGTGAGGTAAGTTCTCTATTTAAAATTTCATAAGTAATTACTTCATGCATATAATCTTATTAATGCCTTAGGATATGCTTAGTCAGATAGGTTGCTTTGTCTTTACACTTTAGTTATATTCGTTCTGTGGCTTAATGAACTAGAAACCCTTTAGTTAGCCCCCCTAAGTGTTAGTAAACCAAGCAATCTTCATATTTGGTACTCTTCGATAGGTAAATTTAGGAACTTAATTTCTTCTAAAAAGAGAATGACTACTGGAGAATCTATTGACTAGAAACTCAATTTGACCTAACGGTTGAATTGCTTCTATGTGAGAAGTTGGGTGTGTGTAACCCGTAAAAACGGTCGTGTTTAGCCTGAATTGAGCACCACTAGTAATAGTCTCATACTCATTCTCCAACTTGAATACATTATTCTTCCTAAACATACCTAACGATAGTTTACTGTTATGAACTTTGCTTTTCACTAGAGCTTTTCATTCCTAGATGTATGCCATCCTGCATATATAAAATTTCTAGATGTTTACTTGCTCCTATGTGATTTGACTGCATGCCTTCGTAATTATTTGTTTAGTTGTTGAATGCATTGTCATTATAATAGCTTTTGTTTTTCTAACTACTCTGACATGATGTATTTTTGTATCTAGTCATAATACATGCGTAAATGTCATAGGATATGTAGAAAGAGGTAGCATGTGACAATATACTTGAGCATGAGATCTTTTATAAACCTTTATTTTTTTAAACCTATAATTAATGGGACTTATTTTTAAATTTGCAAAAACTTCACATTTTGGAAAAATAAATTTTCAAAAGATTATGACACATTTCTATTTTACATGTTTCACCATCCTACATTTCTTCCAAACTTGTGTCCATAATTACGTGTTTATCAAAACCAAAGATTGGAAAAATATGTTTTCTTTCCTCATAAAAACATTTTGAAATAAAACCAAAACTATTTCATTAAAATATTTTTCACATCCACATAAAAACCCACTTTCAAACATTGTTGAATAATGCCAAAAACATTTCTTTAAATCATGCTTGGTGATCTCATATATGTCATATATACTTGTGTATATGACACTTATAAGTGAACTAAATCAAAAATGAAAAATCATGGTTTACTTATTAAAGATCTCACTTGGTACAAGTCTAGAAGTCCATGCTATCACAACTCCCCATTCCCTTGTACATAGATAATCATTAGGATTAATTAACTAGCCTTTTAATCTTCCTAAGTATAATACTATGAATTACATGGTGCTATGTATTATCTTCTTGTCTAATATATGTATATACATGTTATATGCTTAATGAGTAGTTTGCATGTTAGATAAAGTTGCTTAAATAAATATGCTTAGCATATATGAGTTATTAAATCCTAAATTGCCTTGAAAGAAGTTGGACTTGCTTGAAACTAAACTCAAAAACACAACCTTTTCTACAAATTTATGCCAAAAACCCATTTCCAGTAATCTGGAAGTCAGCAGATGGGCGGCCCCCTTAAATACTCAGGCGGCCCCCTTAAAATTAAGGGGACCGGCCCTTATTTAAGGGGACCGGCCATCTGGAGTGACGGATTACTATTTTCCTTTTCAATTTCCAACCCATTTTATCCTATAATTCCCAAAATTCACAAACACATTTTGTCACAAACCACCATCCAAAATTTACCTTCCACAATCACATCATCACTACACCATAAATACCCATTTGGAGGAGGAAGCTTGACATTTGTCATAACCTAACAAATGATGTTGTTCAAACTCAACCAACACATAAACCTCATCCTAATGAACCCTTTCACACACATAACCAATCATCCATATGTCCACCTTCATTCACTCATAACTACCCAAGTTCACAAATGTCTCCACCACCAAAAGTGTCACCACCACTTCCACCAAATAACAACCACTCTCCATCATCATCACCTTCCACTCAACACTTGAAGTTCATTGAAGAACTCAAGGAAGCCCATGAGCTTAATGCTCTCCTTGCTTTGCACCTTGCTCAAAGAAACTTAAACCCATCACCATCCATATCACCATCATTACCATCATCACCACATCACTTGAGTCAAATTGAGAAACATGTCAACAATTGTCCTTGTTGCATCTTTCTCCAAAATCAAACCATCATTACCATCATCACCATCCATCTCACCATCATTACCATCATCACCACATCACTTGAGTCAAATTGAGAAACATGTCAACAATAGTCCTTGTTGCATCTTTCTCCAAAATCAAACCATCACCTTAAATGAGCGTCTCACTTGGATTAAGTATCTTCTCACTAGATCTAATCCAACACCACCACTTGAACAACATCAAAACCCTCATTCAACGTGGTCAAGTCCAAGCTCTCCACCTCCAATTCCTCTATCAACACTTTCTCCAACGTCCATACACCCAAACTTACAACCCCATTAATCCAACATTTTTTTTACCCCCTCTTTACCATCATCTATCCAAAATAATCCAAGTTTTCATGTCTCAAGCAAGTCCAATGGATCTCTTAGGCAATTTAAAATTTTCTACTTATTGTATGCTATAAGCAAAATATGTGTTGTATCAATAATTATGTTTTTAACATAATTATTTTCAACTAATGAATGCTTTATTTCTTGTCTTTAATATATGATTGCTATGCTTATTGCTTGTATACTTGATATCATGATATATATACATGCTTGATGATTAATAACATGCTTATTCCATAATATGTTTTAAATGTATGCATGCGTATTTAACATGTTTATGCCACTATTTAATCATTCTTGATGTACATGATTCAAATGGAGCTTGCTGCAAAAACACCCTAAAAATGACCCTTTTCTGGAAATTTTTCAAATTTGGTCGCCTGGGAAAACACCAGATGGGCGGCCCCCTTAATTCCCTAGGCGGTCCCCTTAATTTTAAGGGGGCCGGCCTACAATTAAGGGGACCGGCCATCTGGGCAGTAAAATTTACTATTTTCTTTTGCATCTTGCGACCCCTTTTATCTAGCCCAAACCTTACCTAAATCAACCATCACCTCCATCAAACACCCATTTTCATTCACCATGCTATCACCAAAATCATCTCTAAGACACCAAAACTCCATCACCACCACCTCAATGTTAATCCCCAAGTGCACCAAATGCACCATCAAAAACACCCTTCACTCATGGCACAACATCTTCATTCATACCTTCCACTTCATCCATCAATAACTACATCAACTCACACCTTTCATCACCATCATCAAGAGCATCAACTCCACCTCCTACTCAAGAACCTCCATTCACCCAACTTGTCATTTCCATATCACCAATAACACCTCTTGATGCTCATTTCTCATCATCACCAATACCACCACACCCACAAACAAACCATCATCTTTGGTCTTAGAGATGAGATACACTACATGTTTTCATCCCTTGAACACATGCTTAACAACCAACCTCCACCACAACCTCCATCATTTTCACCCACTACACTACCACCACCTTCATTCTCACCAAATTAAGCATATGCAATGCTTAATCAAAAATAATTTTTCAAACCATTTTGTGTGCAAGCCCCATGGAAGATCATGTACTCCTAGAATGATTATGTAGATTGCATTACTTACTAGCTAATGTAGGATTGAATATAATCTTGGATGATTGTGTATTGATACACAACATTTTTAATGAATGTCTTTATATGCATGCTTATTTTTGCTATATATATGCTTGTGCTTCTAATATTTTTCTTGCAAGTATTCCATATATTGATTCCTTGGTACCCCCAAACGAGGGGGAGTACACATCAAGGGGGAGTTTTCATCCCGATAAATTTCACGTTTGAATTTTGTCGGCTTAACCTTTTTGATTCTACAAAAAGGGGGAGAAGTGAATGTAAACTCACTAAATACTTGTCCAAATATAAACTTTTTGGTTTAATGAGTTTAGGTTTTGTAATCATCAAAAAGGGGGAGATTGTTGACATAAATAAATGCCTAAAAACATTATCAATATTTATTCATATCTCTATGTTTTGATGATCACAAAATGTAAACTCATTAAAACATAAACTTATAAATTAAACAAGTACTTAGTTGTAAATATTCACTTCTACAACTAAAATCACTTAAGGTATGAATGAACTAATGCTTAATGCATTATATGATCAAAGGAACATTTTCTTAAAAAAACTAGATTTTTTATAAAACATCAAAAACATTTTATATATTTTTGAAAAACATTTTTGGCATTAAATAAAAATGTTTAATCTTTTATAAAAATATGAATTCAAATTTTTAACCAAAATCAGTTAAAATGTTCCAGAAAAACCTTCCCCACAAAAGGACAAAATTGGCCAACGTTCAGTAGGGGCGGCCCCCTTAATTTTACTAGGTGGCCCCCTTAATAATTAAGGGGACCGCCCCCGCTCCAGTAGGCTCCAGCTGTCCAGATTTTTCCCTATAAATACAAGCCTTCTCCTGGATTTTTTCTCAACCCTTTTGCACTAAAACTTTCTGTTGTAGATCTCATTTCACATCTAAACAAAAACCTTTGATCATGTAATCTTAAGCATTGGTTTCCAAGTGATCCAAGCTTCTACCATCCAAGTGCAAAAGAAGAATACTTCTATCAATCAAGATTAGAAGTATTACAACTTAGTTTCATCTTGTTACTTAAGTTGTGTGTTTAACAAAGTTTGTAAATCATTCATTCATTTGTATGTAAGGTGTGTGTTGTAGATTAGTGTTGTGTGTAAGTAGTGAAGATGTTGTATAAGTAGTTGTGGTATAGAAGTTGTGAGGTCAAAGTGTAGAAGTCGTGAAGCCGTTGTGTAGAAGTCGTGAACCCGTGGTGTAGAAGTCGTGAAGCCGTAGCATAGAGGTTGTGTAGCGGTCATGTTGAAGCCATGAAGTCCTAGTCGTGAAGTCCTAGTGTTGAAGTCGTGAAGCCGTAGCATAGAGGTTGTGTAGCGGTTATGTTGAAGCCATGAAGTCCTAGTCGTGAAGTCCTAGTGTTGAAGTCGTGAAGCCGTAGCATAGAGGTTGTGTAGCGGTCGTGTTGAAGCCATGAAGTCCTAGTCGTGAAGTTCTAGTGTTGAAGTCGTGAAGCCGTAGCATAGAGGTTGTGTAGCGGTCATGTTGAAGTCGTGAAGTCTTAGTCGTGAAGACATAGTGTTGAAGTCGTGAAGCCGAAACATAGAGGTTGTGTAGCAGTCGTGTTGAAGTCGTGAAGATGTCGTGAAGCAGTCGTGAAGCCGTTGTGAAGTAGTCGTGAATAAGTTGTGAAGAAGTTGTGTTGTGAAGTTGTGAGATTGGTTCTAGCTACGATTAGAACTCGACATTTAGCTTTGTGTCGTTAAACCCGTGTAAGCCAAAGTTGTGTACGGTTTTCTCCGCCATAAGAGAGCTTATTGAAGTTGTGAAGAAAACTCTCGAGCAAGGTGTGCTCGGGGAGTGGAGTAGGGCAAGGAAGGTGTCCTTGTAGCCGAACCACTATAAATCTCTCGTGTCTCGGTTAGATCTTTCCATACCTTATTTATTTCTTTACTTACATCGTCATTACTTTCATACACATAGGCTTATATAATTGCTAGTATTAATTAGAGGTCGACTTCACATAAAGATCAATTTGAAAATCCATTCAAGAAACCAAAACTTTTACAATCAATTTAAAAGAATACATATATAACTAATAATAAGATTTAAGTTTTATTTTTCATAACAAACTTGAATCTAAGTTTTTAATAGTAAACAAAGGTTTTATAATAAATTAAAAAAAAAGACGTAAAACTATTCAACCCCCCTTCTAGTTTTCCACAATAATAATAATAACTAATCTACTACTAATATTACTAGTAATACTATGAGCTATGATGTGCTAATAAGTCCTCGGGGTGACCGAGTCTTCAACTGAATATTTATATTCCTAACAAATTACTATGCGGAAACTAGTAATTAATCTTAAGAAGAATAACAATAACACACAATAATTCTCTCAACCTTCACCTCAATATATTAATATACGGTTACTCAAAAGTAACAGGGTTACAATGAACCTTGAAGTGAATACAAGACAATACGTATGCTAAGCAATCGACTTCTAACCCTAACCCTAGATCCTCCTTTTATACACATAAGGAGTCCTAGTCGGTTACAAAACTTTCTATACAAGAATAATATCTAATCGTATCTTTACCATAAACAAACTATACATATCCAATAAGCAGCAGAATCAAACTCTAGCAGCAGAATCTTCAAAGTAGCAGCAGTATCATTTAAACCCAACAATCCTCCCCTAAACTTGATATTTTCTCCCAAAATATACAAGTTTCTTCCAAAGCACAAACATACACAAAGAGGATGCTTCCAAACACTTACTACTATGAAGTCTTTGATTTCAGAATCTTTTGATACTTTTCTACCAACTCATACGCTTGATGATCTGACAAAAATGGTCTTTGTAACCTCAACTTTCCATATTGTAACATCTCAGTGATAACAGCAGTATTGTTATTCAAGGGATAATCTTTCTCCACCAGCATATACACACCTACACCTTTACCAATCAACTCATGTACTCCACATGATTGAAATAGATACCATTTATGAACCTTAGTTGAGTGTAACAAATCTATCCATTCCATATCTCTTGGATCAGGCTCAAACATGTTCTTCAGGTAGTAGTAGTGTAGTCTTTCAGAAATCACATCTGGTCTTCTATCCCCATACTTCTCCTTATATAACCTCCAGAGCTGTACAATATCATCCCTATCCATGTAATGCAGCATTTGTGAGAATCTAACAAATTTCTGACATGCACCATTTGCCCTTTTGATCTCCCACCATGCTTCACTACCATATAAAATATCATGTGTATAAGAGATGATTGGATATCTATCGTCCAATGGAACTGCATTGATTATCTCTGGTTCTTCTTGAGGTTTATGAACTGTAAAATCCATAATCCTTTTCATATCATCAGCAGTCACCTCTTCAAAATTATGCTCATCACTTTCTTCTTTCTCTGAGTCACTCATCACCACTGACTGAGTTCTTCTCTTCTTCCTAGCCATCTGTTTTACCCTTCTCCCATATCTTTTTATACCAATAGTAGGTTCAGGCTTTTTCTCTTCAACTACATTCTCTTTCTCTTTCTCAACATCTGACACTTTGGGCATTTTAATAATTGACTCAGGATTCATATAAGCATTTGGTGCCACTTTGATTCTTGTAAACTCTTTAATCTTAGCATCAGTTAAAGGCTTAAATTTCCTCTCCATCTCTTTCTTAGCA
Source organism: Artemisia tridentata subsp. tridentata (assembly GCA_021014915.2). Taxonomy (NCBI): domain Eukaryota; kingdom Viridiplantae; phylum Streptophyta; class Magnoliopsida; order Asterales; family Asteraceae; genus Artemisia; species Artemisia tridentata. The sequence continues at coordinate 367,214,638 of CP139503.1, read as the reverse complement.
GCCTCAAACTTCTGCTTAACTTCTTCATTAGAGTATGGCTTCAATTCCTTCAATTTCCATCCTTTCATGTTTCTCAGATATTGCTCATGAAGAGTTCTCTGTTGCCTTGCAGTTGGTGGTCTATTCACCTTCTTATTCTTCCTTGCAACCAGAAACCTTTTCTTATTCTCCACAATGACTTGTTGAATCCAGTCATTAATACCTTCATCTGTAAAAGTATCTTCCAACTCTACTTTCACTTTCTCCCATGCCATAGCAGCTTTACATCTTGCCTGCTCATCTTCCCATGCAGCCACTTTTGCTTCAACTTCAGCTTGTTTCCCAGATTGTTGCTTTTGTTTTGCCATTGCTTTATCATACTCTGCTTGTTCTTCAGCAGCAACCCTCTGAGCTTCTTCAGCATCCCACCTTTCTTGCAAATGCTTAGGCCACTCCTCAATTGGAAATTCATTTGGATCAGGATAAGGTTCAAGTTCTTCCACCATTTTCTCCTTACCCTTACCCTTGTAGGTAGGTGGTTGAACAGATTTTCTTGTTGGTACAGGCTCTTGTATAACAACTCCTTTGGCTTTAGGTCTTAAAGTTGTCACTTGGTTTGGTTTTGGTGTAGGTTGAGCAGCAGGTTGTGATTGTGGTTGTACAGCAGTAGTTTCAGGTGTTGGGATAACTTTTGGTGATTGTTGTGATTTAGCATGAAGGTTTAGCATGATTTGAGCTATAGGTATGGTGTCTTCATCTGTTTCAGTAGCATAACCCATTTCTGAAGCAACAACAGAATCCTTAAGTCCAACAGCAGAATGTCCTGCACCAGCAGCAGAATCATCCTTTGCCTTCTTTTCACCAACATCAGCAACAACATCACTGCCAACATCTTTTTCAACAACATCCTTACCAGAACCAACATCCTCAACCATATGATCCTCATTTTCTGCAACACCAGCAACATTATTATCCAATTCCATCTCAGCCTCCCCTTGAGCCATGTTTTCCTCTGCTTCATTCCTCCCCTGTTTGGGAGCATCCTCTCCCAAACTTGGTTTGGAAACCTTCAGCTGTGAAGACATTGATCTCAGCAACCCCTCAAGGTGTTTAACTCTAAGTTTGAGCCTTCTGATTTCAGCACCCTGAGAAGCTTTCACTGTCTTTAGCTCCTTTCTAAGACCAATGACCTCCTTTGACAATTTTGTACAGGTATCCGTCAATTCTTTTAATTGTTTCATGATATCCTCACAACTTCGGTCTGTGCTACCTGACCCGAGAGGTTGATCACTGGATTTGGCAATGTGTACAGGTGTTTTAACCGTCAATTCTTCTGTTTCAAGTTCAATGCTAGCCTCAACACTTTGACCTGTGTGACCTGGTCCGAGAGGTGTATCATGGGCATTGTCATTTTGTACATCAGTTTCCATCAATTCATGTGTTTTATCTCGGTCCTCATCACTTCGAGATGTGTTACCTTCTCCGAGAGGTGAATCTTTGGACATAAACTCAGTCTCAACCCTAGGCTGAACATCTGAGCCCCCTATATTAGCCGTGTGGCTAGGGTTTCCATCATGTGCATCAGGTTCATGAGAACCCTCAGCAGTAGATGTTGCCAAGGTTGGGGTCTTAGTTATTTTGACACTGGCCTGTTCAACTTCTAAGTCGGAAACAGTAGTGTCAGCCCCTTCCTTCATGCCATCTCCATCACCTATGGCAGCCTCATCTGCGTCCATACTAGCACTAGTCTGAGGTAACTCAGTGCTCTTTTCATGTGAAATCATAGGTGATTGGGTCTTTTGGGGTTCATTATGTGATGATTCATTTGAATATTCAGGAGTGGGTGTGTGACGGGAAGCTGTGGGGTTTTCAGTTTCTTCACCCTGAGCAGCAGCAGCAACAATGTTCAAAATATGTTGGGGTTAATACACAAATATGTTACTAAACTTTCCATAAAAGTTCGCCTAAGTTACTAAACTTTCATTTTGTTCACTTAGGTTACTAAACTTTCCAAAAAAGTTCGCCTAATTTATTAGTGTTGGTAGGAGTGACTTAATCGTATATTTTTTGATATGTTAAGTAACATAAATGTCATATTTTTACAAGTTCAGTGTTGTTTATGAATATTTTTTATAAGTTCAGTGACCCCAAATGTCATGGTTTATAAGTTCAGTAACCTAAGTGAACAAAATGAAAGTTCAGTAACTTAGGCGAACTTTTATGGAAAGTTTAGTAACATATTTGTGTATTAACCCAAATATGTTGGGACAATGGAGTTATTCTCCCAGAAAAACCAGTCCCATTTTTCCTTAAGTGTTTAAACATTTTAGTTACAAGAACTGGAGTTTTGTAAGGTTTTTCATGAGCAAAAGGTTCTTGTAACTGATTATCAATGAGTAATTGCAAAAACCTTGGATAAAGATAAGAGGTTCCAGAAATATTCTTTTTCAACCCTTCAAAAATCATAGCCAAAAAATTGTATGGTTGGCCTGAGGCTAGACAAATCAAAGCAGAAGCTTGACTTGCACTAAACTCATTCCACCCACTTGTTTTAGGACTAAGAAAATGTAGAAGGGTGTGAACAAGAAATTTCCATTGTGGGCAGAGGAGACGTTTGTAAAATTTTAATCTAGTATTTGGTCTCTCATACCCAAGTTTTTCAAGTTCCTCAAAAATAGTAGAAGTGGCAAGGCAAGTTGTTGCTTCATCATCTGTAAGATGAAGAATTCGTCTTTCAGATGTTTCAGTAACAACAATTCTTTCCTCATCTACTGTGGCAATTAACATTTCTTCCCCATTAAGAGTTTCAGCCGTAATAGTCGACCAAAACTGTCTTATGTGGGAACGATATATAGTTGGATTAACTGATAATGCATACCTAATGGAAGTAGCATTAAGAAAGTCTATGACTTTAGTGAATCCATCAGCCTCCGGCACCTTCTTAAGAAAAGCTACTTGATTGTGATCGTCAAAATAGGTACGTCTCATCATTGTAAATTAGGATTTTGATTTTGGAGTGTTTTTGAATCAGATGCTAATGAAGGTGTTAGAGTTTGGAGTTAATTGAATTTTGAGCGCACAATTTTAATTTGGGAATCGAATTAGGTTTTTATACCGGTTAGATCCAATTAGAACGTTTTAGGTGCCAATTTGCAAAACAGTCCTCCAACTTTCAAATTTAGCAGTAGAATGCTAAACTTACAAAACAAAGCAGCATAACATCACCAGCAATAGAATGGATTTCTTGGTAACACTTATCCAATTACCCAAAATTAATATCCATCCTTTTGGTCAACACTACCAAAATACCATAATTAAGTTAATTCCATCAAGGAATTAATTCCTTTACCGACCCAAGAGTTAATTTCTCATATCAACCTCGCATTGAATATCTTTAAACCTTCATTAACTCTATAAAAAGCCTCCAATCATCTACACAAATCCATCTCATCCCACAAAATCTTCAACACATATCTTCAACTTTCCAATCACCATGAATCCTTCAAATATTGTAGAAATCTCATCCGATTCTTCGTCTGATTCTGGAAGTTCAGGTTGGAAAAACTATTTTCCACCAAACTACACCGGTCAAACCAGCAAAAAGCAAAGGACAACTCCTCCACTATCATCCGATGAACTAACAACTCCCCCGTCTTATTTAAACGATTCATTCCCCTCTTCTGATGATGATGAGGAACAATCACAGTCACTTTCAGTCGTATTGACAAGAGAGATTGAGAAGGCCGTGGCTGGAATGAGCAAGATCCAAGTGCCTGAAGGACATCAAGCTCGTCCAAAGCCAAGTCCACAAGTGCTGGGCCTCCCTTGCAAGAAGGTGTCTGATGCCATGGATATGGAAGGCAGAGGAGTTCATAGAACAATGCCGGTCGTTAAGGGAAAAGGAAAGAGGAAGCTCGAGTAGTGGTTGTGTGGTAGGTTTGTGTGTAGTAAGGTTGTTGGTTGGTTGTTTGTTTTGTTGCTTTTGAGTCCTGAAGGATAATGTAACTTCTGCTAATGTAGTGAATGCACCCAGTAATGAATAAACTTTTATTATCTTTGTGTTGATGAACATTCACTCTTATGCTTTAGATTCTGAATAGATAGCCTCCCCTGAATTTCAGAATCATCTTTTTCTCAGCAATCAATCTTTTGTGACTTATCCTGCAAAAGATTAGTCCAACAACCACAAAACACAAACAAGAGTATCTCACAATAATCACAAGACAGTCAACAAAATAACCATCTTAGCAGCACACAATATACAGACATAGCAAGCACTAGAAACAACTTATTTGATCAATAACAGCACAAATCCTCAAAAACTTTTTACAAAACATACAGAGATAAGATTTTAAAGATTGATCATACCTATACTAGCAACTAAAAATTGAAATCTACTTATATCAAAACTTTTTGTAAGTAGATCAGCAACATTATTGTCAGTATGTATTTTAACTACTGGAATTAACTTTTTCTCATAACAATCTCTAATAAAATGATGTCTTATCTCTATATGTTTTGTTTTAGAGTGAAAAACAGGATTTCTTATTATACACATTGTGATGTTATTATCAATATAAATTTTGGTGTTCATGAAATTGTACCCATAATCCAAGAGTTGATTCTGAATCCAGAGTACTTGTCCACAGCAACTAGAAGCAGCCACATACTCTGCCTCAGTTGTTGAGTTAGCCACCACAGTCTGTTTCTTGCATTGCCATGAGATTAACCTATGACCAAGGTATTGACAGCCGCCAGTGGTTGACTTTCTATCCAAACTAGCTCCAGCATAGTCACTGTCTGAGTATCCTATCAAGTCAAAGGGTGAACTATTAGGATACCAAAGGCCCAATTTAGGTTGACCCTTTAGGTACCTAAAAATTCTTTTGACCACATTCAAGTGTGAGACTTTTGGGGACACTTGAAATCTGGCACAAGCACACACAGAGAACATGATATCTGGCCTTTAAGCAGTCAGATACATCAATGAACTAATCATTGATCTATCAAGATGTACATCAACCTCTTCCCCATCTTCATCCTTGAGAAAAGGTTTATTGTTATCTATTGGTGTCTTAGCTGCCTTCACATCATTGAAACCAAATTTCTTTAACATATCAGCCACATACTTGTCTTGACTGATGAAGATCCCCTCAGCTGTCTGCTTAACCTGAAGCCCCAGAAAGAATGTGAGTTCTCCCATAGAACTCATTTGAAATCTGTTATGCATGAGCTTCTCAAATTCTTCACAGAACACCTTGTTTGTAGACCCAAAAATGATATCATCTACATAAACCTGAACTAGTAGAATATCATTCTTGTTTTTCTTGATGAACAGAGTTTTATCAATGGTTCCCCTTGTGAAACCATTAGATAACAAATACTTAGACAAGGTGTCATACCAAGCTCGAGGAGCTTGATGTAAACCATACAGTGCTTTGTCCACTTTATATACTCTATCTGGAAAGTCAGGATCTTCAAAACCAGGAGGTTGCATCACATAAACCTCTTCATCAATCTTTCCATACAAGAAAGCACTTTTCACATCCATTTGGTACACTGGAAAGTTCTTGAATGAGGCATAAGCCAAAAACAATCTAATAGCCTCTATCCTTGCTACAGGAGCAAAGACTTCATCATAATCTATTCCTTCTTCCTGAGTGTACCCTTGAGCCACTAGTCTTGCTTTGTTTCTCACCACAATTCCTCTTTCATCTCTTTTGCACCTGAACACCCATTTTGTACCAATTGCCCTCTTCCCATTAGGCAAATCAACTAGTGTCCAGACCTCTTGAAGCTTGAACTGCAACAGCTCCTCTTGCATGGCTTCAACCCAACTTGAATCTTGCATAGCTTTATGAATATTTTTGGGTTCCTCTTGTGATAAGAAACAGGCAAATTTGCAATTTTGTAGGTCCTTGTGGCTATTTCTTTGATGCAATGATTGAGCAAATAAACCTTGATGGAGTAGATCAGTCACTCCTTTTGTTTTACTTCTGGTTTGTATAGTAGATTGTACATCACCAATTATCTGCTCCTTAGGATGGTTCTTATGTATCCTTGTAGTTGGAGTAGGACTGACTTGAATAGTAGGTTCCATATTTGTCAAATCAGCTTCTGCTCCAAAAACATCCACAACATCATCATCTGTGTCATAGTAGATTTCCTCTAACTCAGGCATATGAGGAAAGTCAACTTCATCATTAACATCTTCATTAAAGTCAGCAGCAGAATTCTTTGGAACAGCAGTAGAACTACTAGGCTTAGCAGCAGAAAGGGAGATACTGCTGCTAGGCGTAGCAGCAGAATTATTTGGCTTAGCAGCAGAATAGGAGATACTGCTGCTAGCTTCATTTCTTGAACTTCCATGCTTTTCTGACTTCTCAACAGTCTTGCCATCATTAGAAGGTTCATCATCACCTTCTGCATCATCCTTTGGTACTTCCTTATGAACAGCATCATCATGAGAACTCTTTCCTTCTTTATCTGTTGGAGTGAAGAACTGATTAAACTTCCACTTCTCAATCAAAACAAACTCCTCTGCAGATGCATCCTTCTTTGCTTGTGTACCTACATTGGGGTTAGTTTGTGTACCTGCAGACATGTTAGTTGTACCTGCAATCACTGGTTGATAATTCATACTCTTGGTTAGGGAATCAATATCAAATAGCCATTCAGGTCCTTTTCCAGCAACACTAGGTGTGGTTTCACTAAACCTAACGTGTAGATTTTCTTCCACATGCATTGTTCTTTGATTAAATACCCTAAAAGCTTTGCTATTAGTTGAGTATCCAACAAAGAAACCTTTGTCTGCTTTCTCATCAAACTTGCCTAGTGAATCAATGGTATTTAAGATAGTAACAGGACACCCAAATGGTTTTAAGAAATCTATCATAGGTTTCCTACCATGCAATAATTCATAAGGGGTCTTGTTATGAGGCTTCACTACCTTACTCCTATTTTGCACATAGCAAGCACTGTTAACTGCTTCAGCCCAAAAAGTAGTGGGTAACTTTGACTCAGACAACATAGTCCTAGCAGCCTCAATTAATGTCCTATTCCTCCTTTCAGCAACTCCGTTTTGCTAAGGAGTTCTAGCCACACTAAACTGCCTTAAAATACCTTTTTCCTCACAGAACTGATTCATTACTTGATTCTTAAATTCAGTTCCATTGTCACATCTGATTACTTTGACCTTATGATTTACTAGGTTTTCTATTCTTGTAATGAAGGCCTTAAGAATTCCAGAGGTCTCATCCTTAGTTGCTAAGAAAAACACCCAAGTAAACCTACTGAAATCATCAGTGACAACTAAGCAATACATCTTCTTATTCAAGCTCTTCACAAAAGTTGGTCCAAACAGATCCATATGCAACATATACAAGGGTTCAGAAATAGAGTTCACCACTTTGGACTTACAAGAAGCTCTGTGTTGCTTTCCCATCTGACAAGCAACACAGGTTTCAGAATTTTCAAAAATCTTTGAAGGTAACCCTCTGACAAGGTTGCCTTTTACCAATTTGTTTATAGTTTTGAAATTTAAGTGACCCAATCTTCTATGCCAAAGCTTGGATTCATCAATGGTGGCCTTTGCAAAAAGACAAGTTAAATCTCTTTTGGGAATGATGTTCTTAATGTTCACACTGTATATATTGTTTGTTCTAGGGACTTTAAGTAATACTTCAGAATCATGAGGTAACTTAAAGTCAGGAGACAAAACAAGATAGTCAGTGTCTGTAAAAAGAACAAAATTCTTTTTGTCACATATTTGTGAGACACTAAAAAGATTGAACTTAAGTCCCTCTACAAAATACACCTTTTCAAAATCCAATTTTCCTGTTCTAATAGTACCTTTACCAACAATCTTGCCACCTTTTAGATCATTGCCAAAAGCAACATAACCACCATCAAAAGCTTTAAAATCTTCCAAGTTTCTCTTGTCTCCAGTCATATGTCCAGAGCATCCACTATCAAAAATGCATTTATCCTTTAGCTCCAATTGTAGATTGCCCTGCACAAAAAGTAAGAGAGTTAGTTTCTCTTTGGGACCCAAGCCATTACTGACTTGGATCTGCCTTGTGCATCAAAGTAATCATATTTCTTGAAGTCCATTGATGCACTACTGTGTCTGGTTTTGGGTTTCCAGACCCAGCAAGCTGAGGCCTTAACAACATAGAAATGAGTGCCCATAACAGTGTCAGTAACCACTTTTGGCTTAGCAGCAAAATGAGAAATACTGCTGCTAGCTTTAGCACTAGAAAACCCTGTTTTCTTTGGAATGGGCCTTGGTGGTGCAACAGGAGAAATAGTCCTAGAAATGCCATTTCTCAACAAAATCTCCTTAGGAAGCATGTTTCTTTTGGGATGTGGGTGAGTCTTTCTTGCAAAGTTCCTATGGTTCACCCTAGTATTATGGTTCCATACAGGTTTTGGAGCACTAGTTTTCTTAGGTATAGAATAATAACAATCCTCTTGCAAGTGCTCAAAACTACCACAGCTGTGACATGCCTTCTTAACCAGTTCAAAGTCACTACCTAACTTGTGTGTGATCACCTGGTGCAAGTTTCTCTGATTTCCTCTAGGCAAGTCACAAGTCTTCCTAGGATAATCTCTAGGTTTATCATCATACTCAGCCACTTTCCTAGAGATTCTACTTCCTAGCACAGGTTTTACAAACTCAACATTTTTAGCTTTAATTTCAGCTGTATTAATCTGTGTGACATTTTGTGCAACAGTCCTAAGAATTTCTTTCTTATTAGCTTTGGGTGTTGAATCAATCTCATCATCATCACTATCTGACACCTAATCTTCAATGATCACAGTATCAGACTTCTTTTCTACCTTAGGTGCACTAGTCTTTTCAGATGTTTCATTGTTTTCTTGACTTGTTTCACCTACGGATTGTGCAGCTAACTCAGATATAAAGGACAATTCTTTCCTAGCTGGTTCTTAAGCACTTTTAAGAGGGGGAGCCACTTCATTGTATCCTAGGCCACATCCTCTTTTAATTATCTGAGATTCAACTACTTTATTTGCTAGAACAGATGCATATTGTTGTTTATCTATCCTAACAACATGTTTTTCTTTTTCACTTAAAGCTTAGTCTCTAGCTAATTCAACTTCTTCCACTCTTTTATTAAGCATGTTAATTTCACATTCTTTCTTAATTAGCTCAGTTTCAAGAGTATGAATTTTATCAGCATATTCTCCCTCAATTTGATTAAGAAACTCAACCTTGTTTTCTAAAGATTTTAAACCATGTTGATATCCTAAGTTATCAAGTTTGAGTTTATCAAATTCAACTCTTAAAGCATCATAACTAGATCTCAGTTCCTCTATTGTATCTGAACAAGATTTAAATGAACATGAAGATTTATTTGATACCTCAGAGTCTGATCCAGAGGAGGAGTAACCCATAAGAGCAAAGTGTTGTTCTTTGGGTTCTTCATCAGCTACCAGTGCATAGTTGGGACCATCCTCAGCTTGGTCACTCCAGTGAAAATCTCCCAATCCATCACATGAGACCATAGCAGTAGTAGGTTTAGCATCTTCAATGGGAATCTGCCTTGGATTTTCCTTGATCTGCTTTGGTGCTCTGCACTCCCTTGCAAAGTGCCCTTTTCTGTGGCAGTTATAACATTCAAACTTTGATTTGTCAAACCCCACATTGTTCTGCCTTCTAAACTTGAGCTCTCTTCCAGTTCTCTTCAAGAATCTTCTTGCCCTCATAGTCAACATTGCAAATTGCCAATGCAAATCCATCTCTTCTAAATCATCAGGATCAACTTGATCTAGATCCTAACTCATTACTGGAGTACTTGTTGTGAGTTCAGCTAAAAAGGCACAAATAGCAGCATCACTAATGGTGTCACTATTTGTAGAACTAGCAGCAGAACCAGTATGACCAACAGCAGAATGAGTTTCTTGAATATTCCCAGAAGTCTTATTATTTGAAGACACAAAAGCAAGGTTGTTTGAGCTTGAAGAACTGATTGAACCCTTTACCTCAGTTTCATAGACCTTCAAGTTGTTATACAAATCATCCAAATTCATAGTATCAAAATCAGTCTTGTTCCTCCAGACAACTGTGTGAGTATTCCATTCTGGTGCAAGACTCCTTAGAAACTTCAAATTAATATCTTCCTTTGCAATAGGGACATTTAGAAGCGCCAACTGACTCACTAACTTTTGCAGCCTGTCATAAGTACCATCAATACTTTCATTGCTTGATGCAGTGAAAGTTTCAAATTCTTGCTTTAGCAAATTCTTCCTTGACTTTTTGGTGGCTGCATTCCCACCAAACCTGAGTTCAATTGCTGCCAACAACTCCTTGGCAGACTTGGTGTTTTTGAAGGCCAATTGGTACTCATTAGGTATCCCCATTAAGAGAATAGTGTGAGTTCTAATCTCCAGTTTCCTTTGAGCCCTTTCTTCGTTGGTTTTGATAGGCAAGACTTGCCCATCAGCACCAGTCTTAGGTAGAGTATCACCAGTTTGTATGATTTCCCACATTGTGTAATCACACATCTTCATGTACTGTTCTATCCTCATCTTCCAGAGTTCATATTCTCCAACCTTGAGCATTGGAACCTTGGATGCAGTAACCATATGATGAGATTCAGCTCCATTGCTTTTGATGATGAACAGATCTGAGCTTTTCGAAATTCTTCTCGGTATCAGTTTCTAGATCACAAGCTCTGATACCACTTGTTGATCCCAGTTGAGCTTAACGATCTTGTTAATTACTTTAGATATAAACCTAAAGCAATCGGTATAGAAACTGCTTATGAATGATCTATTAATTACTATGCGGAAACTAGTAATTAATCTTAAGAAGAATAACACACAATAATTCTCTCAACCTTCACCTCAATATATTAATATACGGTTACTCAAAAGTAACAGGGTTACAACGAACCTTGAAGTGAATACAAGACAATACGTATGCTAAAACCAATCGAATTCTAACCCTAACCCTAGATCCTCCTTTTATACACATAAGGAGTCCTAGTCGGTTACAAAACTTTCTATACAAGAATAATATCTAATCATATCTTTACCATAAACAAACTATACATATCCAATAAGCAGCAGAATCAAACTCTAGCAGTAGAATCTTCAAAGTAGCAGCAGTATCTTTTAAACCCAACATTAGTTGTTTTATTTTGTGCTGATTATAGCGATGGTTTTGGTGCATCAGTGAATATAGATAATATTATGGCATCAGTATAAAATTGTATATTTTAGGTGCATCTGTTTGTGTTTGTATTACAGCATATGTTTATTTGTTTTTGGTGCATCCGTATGAAATTGTTTGTTTTGGTGCACCAATGTTTGTTTTTTGGTGCATCTGTTTAGAATATTTTCTGGTGCATCAGTGGTTAGAATTGCAGCATCACTAACTATCACTGTGTTCTTATGTAGGCACGTACAAGGTCAGCAGCGACTCAAATATGAGCCAGAGAAGAAAGAAAAAAATCGCAACAAAAAAAAAAGGAAAATAGATAAGCAGACTGAAAACAAGAAAAAGAAGCAGAAAATAGACAAGGAAGCTATTGAAAAGGCAACGAAAGTGATTTTCCCAAAAATCACATCTAGGTCTTCTCCGCGAGACTTGGTGAAAATTTTAGAGAGGCTGACGGTTTCCCAAAAAAAGGATGTAGAAGAGATGGGTTTTGGGTCATTGCTCGACGGTAAATTCAAGATAAATTCGACGCCGACAAAATTGGGCTATTGGGTGGTAAATAATTTTGACCCGGACACCTGCACAATCAAAATGGAAGGCGGACGAGCAATTCAGATTACAGCAAAGATGATACATGAGATGCTAGGCATTCCAATGGGAGAGATGAAGGTGACAGAAGTACGATTTGCAACAACTGAGTACCCGTTGATAGTTGAATGGAGGTACACGCATGAAGAACCGGATGAAAGATTTTATTTGAAAGCGGTAGTAGAGAAATTGTTGTATTCACACCATGTTGGAAAGGAGTTCAAGTTGAACTTCCTGGTAGCATTTATCTCAATTGTAGGGGAATGCACAAAAAATGGGTTGGTTAACCAAAGATTCTTGCAATGCATTGAGAAGGAGGATGATATAAGAAATATGGATTGGTGCACGTACCTGTTAGAAGTGATGAAGAAAACCAGGAGAGAATACAAGAGCACAACCGGATTTGGCGGGCCACTTATGTTGATGGTGGTAAGTACAAAAAAATGTTAGTATTCAGATTGTTTGAAATATGTTTATTTATTCATTTATTTTTTATTTTTTATTTTTTGCAGCTTTTGTATCTAAATTCAACGGTTTCGGAGGAAGTTAAAGTAGATGAAGAAATCCCAGCTGTTAAAGTATGGGAAACACAAACATTGAAGAAGAGGGAAAAACAAGAGATTAAAATGGGTGGTTTTGGAAAGATGCCAATAAAAGAAGGTTTGGAATTTGTCGAGCCAAAGAAGAAAAGAAAGATTACAAAGAAGGCAATAAAAAACAAGGAGAATTCACCAGGTAATATATACAAAAAAATGCAAAAAAAAGTATTAACGTATCCAAGTTATCATATATTCTAAATATTTTACACATTTTTTAATAAAATTCATCAATAAATTTACAGCAAAGCAACTCGAGGAAGGACATGAAGAAATAATGCAACAGGTTTACACTCCAAGAGTTGATTTGCAAGATCTCATTTCTAAAATTGGGGAACCTTCATCGAGAAATGATGAGATAGAAAGCTTTAAAAAGAAAACAGCTGAGGTAAATTCATATATATTGGTTAGAGCATTTTATTGTAGAATATAAGTGCATATGTTAGGTTTAATTGGTGCATCTGTGATGTTTAATTGGTGCATCTGTTCTGTTTAATTGGTGCATATGTTTAATGTATGCATCAAAAGTTTGTAATCTGATGTGCTTTTAAGGTAAGATGCGATTTAGATTCGGATTGAATATTTGAAAGTTATAGCGAATCCTGGGTGAATATTTTTAATCTGATGTGCATCAAAAGTTTGTAATCTATTTTGTTTTAATTGGTGCATCTGTTTTGTTTTAATTGGTGCATATGTGATGTTTAATTGGTGCATCTTGTAAAACCCATAATTTCCGAATACGTAAAATACCCAAAATGCCCTTCGATCTCAAATTCAAAAATAACGTTTAAAACTTTAAGACATTTAAATCCCGAATATATCCTAAGTACTTGACGTTAATAATTGAATGAATAAAACAATTACACACATTTATTTAATAAATGTCACGCCTATAATATAAGGTTATAACCGAAAATTTCATGTGCATTTAAGTGAATTATATCATCACTTTTTGGCACAAAGTCAAGACCCACGATTTAAGCAATTTGCCAAACTAAGAGCCCATTCACGCGTTGCATTTTAAAACCGTATACATGCAATCTTTTCCTCATAATCACAAACCTTCCAAACCCTAAAAACCTACACCACAAAGTTGCGGCTGCTACTTTCTTTTCTCTTCATGTTCGGTTCAAGAACAAAGCCATAGAGAGGAAGAGAGCCGCCATAATTTAAATTGATTCACACCAAACAGTAATCAAGCTATGGCTATACGATCATGTTCTTGTTTTTCTTGGCCATGCTTAGTTTGGGTTCACCTTGATCCTTCAAGGTTGCTGAACTTCGTGTTGGGTTAAGTTTCGATTCGGGATCGTATCGCAGTTTGGGTTCACGACGGGGATTTCTAGAGTCGAGTTACCGTCCATGATCATGATCGAGTTGGTGTTCACACACGTGTGGTTTCGATGTGTTATTGTCTTGTTCATGACAGAGATGAACGATCATTGTGGTTTGAGCTTCGGAACCCGCTCGGGTTGAATTTGGTTTGTATTCGAGTATGTATTAGGGTCTGACCCCTTTTTGGTTCTAGTTAAGTTGGTTCGAGGTTGTGTGAAGGATCAAGGCTGTGGTTCATGTCTTGTACGCCTAGTTGTAGGTGCGATCATGTCTCCTTGTATCTTAGTGTTCGCGTTCTCGTTTCGGTTTTGATCTATACTCGTTTAGTCTTGAGGTAACTCTCGATCGAACTATCATTTTAAAACAAATCACACATCAATTATAATTGAATCTCATTATATGCTAAAATGATAGAAATGACTATGAATGATGAGCCTTAGTTACAGATTTAAAATATGTAGACTAGATGTGAAAATGAAAACTATAACTACTTGTATATGAATGAGTTTTAACGCATGATCTGAGAATAATATTATTCAGTAACTAAAATGGCATGTGAGTGGGTATGCATGGGTAACTAATAGATTTGGTGGTTACATTGTGTACGTGTGTGTACATGTGGGTTTGGACAAATTATGTGGAATATGGGAATTCATATTATGTCACGTGAGCAAGAATGGGATTTATGTGAGTGCATGTACTTTGTCTTGAAATTTTGTGTTGTGTGATGTATTAAACAAAGAAAACATGTGTTGTGTGTGTGTAACTCGATACGAATATGGCTAAGTATTAAGGCTCGTTTGTGGTCTTGTTAAATACATTGTTGCCTTGTTAAAATCTAGTCATGTGTTGCATGATGAGTGTGGATTATAGGTGTCGAATCTTGATAGTATATGGGTCGAATAAGTAGCATGCATGACTAATATATGTTGTCATGTGTATAAATATTTTGTGACGGGTCGATAGAGTTAAAACATAATGACTTAATCGTGGTTAAAATATGAGGTCGGCAATACGTAAGTGTGAGTTGGGTAAAACGAAGTCGGATTAGAAAATCTTGGGTCGTCGCGGCATAAATATCAATATCATGGGTACGTTAATAAATTATATAAAACTATAACGACGGGGTCTAAAATTATTACCTTAAAATAAATTTATAAAATGAACCTTAAAATAATCTTATTTGACCTTTTAATATTTTATTTTGATAATTTACATTTTGACCCTAAACTTTGTTATAATGACACTCAAAACCCTGAGCTACTATAGATGTCATTCTAAATTTAAATCGTTATCCATACCTTAAAGTAATAAATTACTAATTCGGGAAACTTACTATTTATAGAAAATTACTAGAAAAATGGAAAGCCAACTAGAATAAGTAATGTGATTTAAATAAGATATTAATAATAAGATGATCACGTATTCGTGTAGATTCGCTGAAGAAGGAGTTTGCTTCCGATCTTTATGTTTCTATTGTGTTTTCACTTGCGGTCTAAGGTACATATATTCTACCCTTTTTTCAGTAAGGTGTTTTCCCTCTCATGACTCATTTATCTTGATTCGTTTTAAGATTCCCTAAGCCATTGCTATGTTCCCCTACACTTTGGTTCGTTTGTTTGATTCGTTTTGATCTTGGTGTTCGATATGACCCTTTTGCTTTGAACCTCTATAATGATCCATTTGATATTCTTTCGTTACCTTGTGAATTAGTATTCGAGACACTTGATACTTCGAAGGTTCATTTGATTTTGGTAAATAGATGTGAAAACCTTTTAATTATAACATGGGAATGGTTTGAGGAAAACTTATTTTAAAACGATGTTTATGAAATATGCGATACCACTTTCATTTAGAATTTTACTAAACTTTTATGAAAACTACTTTTAAAGATTACTTTTGTAAGAACAGTTATTAAAGATCATTTTAATGAAAACTATTTGATAAAGATTTCTTTAAATGAACCAGTTGATGATGAACCTTTGATCAGTTCGTTGGATTCATTTGACTTTGATATCGGATATGAACCCTTTGCCATGAACCTTTGATATTTGGACTTTGACTATGATTCGATGACTTTGACTATTTGAACCTTTGCTATGATTTGGACCTTTGACCTTTGACCCTTCAGTTTGATACCCGAGCCAAGTTCGTTTCCTAGCCATGAAGGTAACATGGCCGTGTCATCGATGCACCAGTGGCATGACTTACGTGTGGGTGAGTGATTTCTCACACCGTCCCCATTTTGATTATGATATGCGCATTATATTTGTTATGGCCAATATGATTTGTTCGGGGGGCGTATGGATTGCAATCCTAGGTTTGTGTCCGTGTTCGTGGACTTAACATGATTTGATATATATGATTTGATTTGGTGATTGATGCTGTGTGCAATACACGTCCTTCACAAGTTCGGGAGTTAGCTACTCCATTTGAAGAATGAGGACACCCCTCATATTATCTGATTATCTGAGAGGTCTCCCCTCTATATGATTTTGAAGATATGGTTACTATATTTGTTTTGTTTGGGCTCGTGGTGGATTACTGTCCTATACCTTTACTCTTAACATCATATACTACATTTACTTTTCATTATCCTTTATTACTGCTTTGTTTCCGTTATATCTGTTCACTGAGCTCTCGTAGCTCAGCCGCATTTCTTTTCCTGCGGCAGGTTTAGTAGGAAGCTGGGAATGAGTGGAGAGTACCATTGGATTTAGAAGACTACACTGTGATAGATGTTTTGTTATAGAGATGACTAGAAGAACTTATATCTTCAGACTTAGTATTTATTCCTTTGTAAATTTTGTATTTCCTTGTAATTTCATTTGTAACCTTTAAGATTCCTTGTATTACTGTAATGTATGCTTTGTTTTGATCTGATATGAAACCATTAGTGTGACACCTTTACCCTTGTCGGGTTGGGGTGTTACAATTATGGTATTAGAGCGACAGGCTGCGATACGTAATACATTTACCCTTGGCCTGTGTAAGTTAGGACCACTAAGTTTTCCCTGCAGGCGCTCGTAGGTCAACCTTTGAAAATTGCTTTAGGATTTCCTATAGGAACCTAAGTTTTGACCGGTGATGAATGGGTAGACTATAAGGCATTTGTTTAAGTATCATTGCTTCCGCATCACTCTGATTCGTGCCTTGCTTTTGGTTAGAGTCTGTTGATATCACTTTTGGAAATCGAAAGCTTATGCTTTGCACCACCTAAGATTTGAACCTGATTAAATTTGGAAGGTATTGAGAAATTTCATAATAATTGCCTGACACTATTTGATCCTTGTCTTCAAATTTCTTTTGTAAATCATTTTGATAAAGACCCACGTTGCACTCTGATCCTTTCGTTAATCATTTTGACGCCTCTTCGGGCACTCTGAGAACCTCCATGGCAATAACGTACTGGATATGTTTTGATTGTCTTTTACTTTTGATAAGTATCTATGAATCTTCCGACACTATTCAATTTCGTTTCGCCCATCTCTGTCTTTATAAGAAGCCTTATGGTGTGTAACCACGAGTATAAGAATGTTTTCCCCCTCACTTTTGAATGATAAAGCTTTGATTTGCGAACCGTCTTTCTTTGGATAGTTAACTTCGATTTTATTCCGACAAGGAATTTGTTGAGTGATCAGTCGAATATTGACAACTACCCTCCTATATCTCACCTTTAACGTTTGCAACAATTTTTGAACTCCCTATCATGATTATCAATTGTTAAACGTTCGCTATTACTCTGGAGACTCGTGTGTTACTTTCACGGGTATAAAGTTTTCTTAGAAACCATTTCGTATACCAATGAATGAACCTTATCTTGGAAGCCATTTGGCACTTTGAGTCGTCTGAGCATGAACCTTGTATTGAACGTTATTTGGCACCCTGCGTTTTCTGATTATGATTCCTGGTAGAACCACCAAATTTTTTCCATCGGAGCATGAAGTAGGATTTGACATGATACCGAGAGATTTCTAGTCACTAAACGAAGATGTCTTTCGGATCATACCAATTGATTGGAGCACCCGGGAAGAGCAGCAACCGAAGACCAGGAAGTGAGTTTACTTAAGTGTATTTTCTTGGCGTGTTTTAGTTTCGTTCGCGATTATGAAGGATGATGATTGGAGATATGTATCGATTACAGGAAGCTGAATCGTAATACAGTTAGGAACCAATATTCCTCCACCCTGAAACGATTATGTGCTTGTTTAATTTCAGAGCGTGAAGTTTTCTTTATGACGAATTGATTTTATTCTTGGAATCACCTTCCGTATCCGTAAACGACTGCTATGACGGTTAGTAACGCTAACAGTATTAGCTAAAGCTCTGACTGTTTATGAGATTGACAATTAATGTTTTCTCGTGAGTACTTGGACAAATGGTCATTGTATGACTTAATGGTACATTCGGAGACGAGGAAGACGAGGAAGAGCATGAAATTCATCTTTGCACTTTGTTAGGAAATTCGTCGATCATTGTGCATTCTGAGAGATTGATATTTGTTGAGACAACGATGTTCTTAATTAAGGATATCTCTTTAAATCCCGCAAGTTTTGAAAACTATCACCAAGTGGTCAAGACCGATAACAGAATGGAGAACTGACACCTTTTGAGCTTTGCAGAAGAATTCTGGACGATGTTTACAATTTGTGATACCATTGAGAAATTTCGTGAACCGAGAGAAACAACTTAGTTGATTGAGAATGAAATTTTGGAAAAGCTGAATTAGAAAGTAGTTTCCATACCTTCAACGGAACGAACTTTGGGGCATTCCAGTAAGAGACTCGGTTTTATTCTCTTACAGCACGGAAGGTTTTGCGTATGCATCAAGACAACTAGAAGCGCATCAGAAGAATTACTTCAATACCTGACCTGGAGTTGACAACAACGGTGGCTACCCTGAGCAGTGAATACATTCCTTACAAGGCAGAAGTGTTGGCGATGCAGAAGAAGAAAATCTAATCAAGATGGCGAACCTGGAGCTGATGAAGACATGCAGTCTCACTTCCCTATTCATCTTGGTCGTACTAAGATGAATTGAGAGCGGAAGCAGACTGGATGATGAAGAGATTTAAAGATCGTGCCAGAAATCCACATTACTCCATCACATTCCAAGAAGAACTGCAGGAGGCTCGACTGATGCGTGGTTTTGCAACCTTACAACAGGTTTTACCTCTCGAGGGATCTCAAGAGGCTTACAACCCCACCAGGCAGTGTACCTGACCGATGTAGTATAGTGTAGTGGTAAGTACGGGGGATTGATCGTTCTCCACAAGGAATAGTGTTCGTTAGGTATGAAAAACTACTCTAATAGGTCTAAGGGTGAGAGAAGATTCTTTTTTATGTTTTTATAATTTTATGAAAGAAAGTAAAATCTCGGGTTTGAAGGAGTGGGCGGAATTAGTTGCTAGTCAACTAACCCAAGTTACTACAAATGCAAATAAAATAAAATAACAGAAAATGAAAAGGTGGTAAAACTTATAAGGAGAGAAATGTGTTTACTTAGATTTCCTTACTCCCGAACTATCTTTTACCGGTTGATTAGTGTGTATTAATTGCGTGGATGACGGGTGTATTCCTTAATACCAATCGTGGGGTGGCGTACGTACTTCCCCAACTCTACAAGCTCCTACTTCACTCCTATGTCGAGCCGGCTAGGAAGCTCCTAACATGGGATCACTAGAATTCGCTCATGCATTAAATACAACCATAAAAACCTTTAGTACGCATTGGTTCATGTTTCTTAAGACGTTCAAGCAAGTTACCGAATAGGAAGTTAGCCAGTTTTCTTAAGCCTAACATAGATGAACAATCATCCAATACAACTAACAACACACTAATAACCAATAATCAATAGCTAGGTTTCATTAGATCTAAGCAAACACAAGATAAATCTAGCCTAGCATGTTAAACAAAAGACAAGAACAAGATAGAATCAAACAACACATAGACATATTGAATGATTAATTGATAACTTATCTTTAATGTAACATGGAAGATCTCAAGGCAAAAAGCCTTGAAAGAGCTGCCAAATTCGTCCTAGGGTTTTCACACACCAAGTTCCTCAATAAGTTCCACAATAAGTTCCACACTAATGACAAAAAATTGCAAAACTATATATAGACTTTCAGATCTGACGGCGTCACGTTATGGAGTGTGACGCCGTCACCTCGCCGCTTTTAGGGTTCCCGTATGACCTTCTTGACGCCGTCCCTCTTTAGCTCTCCAAAATCCGTTCTGGCTTATCAAGGCGTAACGCTGTCAGGATTATGCGTGACGCCGTCCCTCTTTAAATTAAGTCGTGACGACCTTGATCACATTAAAGCGTGACGCCGTCAGAATTCCATGCAAATTTCTCTGGCTTACCATGAGTAATTTTCACATCCACCTTTTCTTGCCAAGCCATGACGCCGTCCAGAACAAATCCTGACGCCGTCAAAGGTAGTTTCCAGCACAATTTTGAGACTTTGTCGTTTTCTTCACTTTTATGCTCCAAAAACGTCCAAAATGCCTCCTTTTCCAAATTTCTCCTCAAAAGTACCTAAAATGACAAAAGGAACGATTTAGGGCAATATTTGATCAAATAAATACGATTTAGGGCTTAAATGACCCCTTAAAAGCGGTACACTTTTCGCTTCATCAAATACCCTTACACTTGAGATTTGCTTGTCCTCAAGCAAATGCGCTTTTATTCTAATCAAAATACAAGTTAGGGGTCATTTAATGCTAACATAAAAGTAATTACAACAAATATTCGTTCCACTTTAATCATAATAAGCACGGAGATTACAAACTAGCACCTCACAAGTAGTGTTTAGATACTCACATCTCTCAAGTGTCATCAAAATAAATCTCATAAATGAAAACGGATAATATCTCTCACTACCTGTCATAGCAAATAGATTACCATAAGCTTGGGAATGGATCGAAAACCTCCTCCACTAGGCGTAAGCACCTAAGATAAACTATCAAAGAGGGCTTTTAAACGGGTTATAACGTTAGGTGTAGGGAAAAGGAAAACACGGTTTTGTTGGATAAAGGATATTTTACTGGTGGCGAGTTAAAGATCTTGATCAATTACATGTACTATACAATGTTGCTAAGCCAAGACTCGACTCGATCTTAAGCAAATGAAAGAAATTAATAAAAACATAAAATAAGCATAAAATGAAACGGGATGGTAGTCCATATGTTTTTTCTATTTTTCTTTTTCTCATTTTTTTTTTTTTTTTGTATTTTTTTTTTTTGTATATTTTTTTTTTTTTTTTTTGCATACACTTTTGCCCTACCATCCAAAATAATACATCAAAGGGGCGATGCATTCCCCTTACACTTGAACTTTTACATAACTTTACAAATTACTATTCTAATGACTCGAATTAAGATAATTGAAAAACTTGGAGTACTTTTAAAATATTTAGCACATATGGGGGTAATAAATGATGTTCTTCCCCATTACTCCATTACACTAGTACTTTACCCATGAGTCCCAATCGTCCCAAAACAATATGTACAAGGATATGACTCGACTTAGCAACCATGTAATCAATTAGATAATTAACTTGGGGTTTAAACAAATGTTGTCACAATAATGCACTAAAAATGAGTGCATACAAGGTAGGCTAAGGTGATTTGGGTGTACATTTTAGTGGGGTGTAACAAATTCTTCCTTTAAGTAAAATGCTTAAAGGTCGAAACGAAAAGATAGGCTCTGAGGGGTGTACTAGGGGTATCGTGTACTAAAAATGAGTACAACGCAAAGGGTGTGGGAGAATTACTTGACCAATGTAGCCAAAGTAATTATAACAAAAACACAGGTGTAAAACAATGGGTTAATCCTAATGCCTCTTATCATGTAGTAAATCTAACTACACGAATGTAGTCTCACTTGTGGCCTTGGAATGGTCCTAACGCAAGTTCTAGAATCTAAGTGCTACCGGTACACACATCATAGCATAAATGCTTTTCCTACCAATTCTAGGGGCGAACCTCACATATTTGGGGTGGAAAATTTTTTAGTGGTACGGTTTTTGTGCTAGTCATATAACTCCTATCCGTGAGACGCTCATTAGAATCAAAGTTTCACTCCTATATGTTGTAAAAAATTTTAAATTTGGCACTAAAATTACCCTAACAGGTATTTATCTCAGTTTTATTACTACATCTACTATTAAACAAACAAAAATCAAGCGTAATAGCATTCTCTAAAATCGTACTTTTACCCCCCCCCCCCCCTTACACTTAAGATGAACATTGTCCCCAATGTTCAAATAACAAGATGTAAAAGCATAAAGTAAAAGAATGAAATCAAATACTCCCCTGATTCGCTCGGTGGATAATGAAGTAACACGGTTAGATCTTCTTCCAAGGAGAATGTAAAAGCTTCATGACTAATGCATCGCCAAAAGCTTGATCCAAAACATTTCCTTGTCCAAAATAACCTGTTAAACCTGAGAAAACAAACACGAAAACCTGCATAACATCGGCGGGATAAAATCTATATATAAGGATATAATGCTTGTGGAATGATAATTTTGCAGATTCCTGGAGATTATAAGTTATAGATTTAATAAAAACTTTTCATGAAAACAAAACTTTCAAAAATTTTTAGAAAATTAAACCTGACGCCGTCAGGTTGTAAAGCCTGACGCCGTCAGAAACAATCTGACAGAATTCTCATGTTAAGTTTCCGGAAAAATTTTGGAAAAACCTATACCTTACTTCCTGGAATTCCTGCAAAACATCATTATGACTCGATACAAGCATTTGACTCAAACAAATACTAATATGTATGTTCATTTAATATTGTTGTGATTCATGTTCAATCTTGTTCTTGTAAACAAATTTGGATTCCCTTACACTTATCTTTTGCAAAATACCTTTATATGTAGTTAAGACGAAGTTAAAAACAAAATAAAGCATTTTCACAATTTACTTTGAAACATGAGCACAAACAATAACAATTAAACTTGCATACGGAAACAAATAAAATCAAACAAACAAACAAACAAACAAACAAACAAACAAACAAATAAAGCTTGGGTTGCCTCCCAAGAAGCGCTTGTTTTTGTTCGAGTCACGAGCCTGACTCTACCCTTATTTAACGGATAAAGGAGAGGTTTTCCCTACACTTAGGGTTAAGTGCGGGTGATAGTAGCGATACACACCGACTCGGTATGAGTATGCCACGTGAGGAAAGAGTGGTGGATGAATTATATGCTCAAAGATGTGGGATCCAATCATCATAACCTTACCTAGTTTACTTTGGTCAATGGGTGAATTAAAGTTTCCTCCTAAAAAGGGATCATCTTCTATCAACTTCGAGAGATTCCTAGTTGGGAATCCATCTTGACCTAATAAACCCGGTTTAAACCCATAATGTTTCTTGTGATCAATCATGAATGGGTGATGTAAGTATGTAAGGTCATGGTTCACTCCTATATTAGCTTCCACTCCACATGGCCTAGAGTCTACTACCTTAATCTTAACATTACCCGGACTACATGGTTTGATGGGTGGATCGGGACCTTTTTCAATTCCTAAATTCACATCTAAGGATGGAAGATTAGGTAACGGTTTTGGCTGAGGCTCCGGTTCATCAAAACTAGGAACTTCCATATAACTAAAAGAAAGGTTATGACTACAAGTAATCAAACCTATATCCTCTAGTTGTGTTTGGTCCAAGGGTTCTACCTCTATTGGGGTTCCTATAGTCTCTTCTACTTCTTCTGGGTAAGTCACGGGTGGTGTGTATGCCTCAAGTGATGGTGGGATTTGTGGGGTACTTGGTGGGCTTGGGTTTTCTACTATATCCTCCATCTCATTAAGATCACCTATGTGTTCATCTTGTATTATGGTAGTGCCTAACCATGACATGCACTTAGGTACCTCAACTCTACCCACCTCATTTCTAAACAAACCTTCCGATTGATTTATCCAAATACCAAATAGGTCTAAGCTTGCATTTTTTGGGTCACATGTTCCACTTCTTTTTTGGGCGAGAATCTCAAAGATTTCCCATGCCTCTTCATCACCATAATCCCACATTTTCCCATCTTCCATATTTTCAATCTCCTGCTGGGTTTGGCGGTCGATACGAGTGTAAAAGATTTGAAGTGGAAACAATAAGTCAAGACCATGATGAAAGACCTTTTTTAATAAGTATTTGAAACGAGTCCATGTATCGGAAAAAGATTCACCATTATGTCGACGGAACATAAAGATGTCATTTTGGAGTGGAAGGGGTAGATTATGTAGTGGATTCACGTTCTCCATAATGGTGAACGGAAGAGTCAATGGAAATTTCTTTTACGAACAAAGACACAAAGAAAAAGATAGACTAAAGAAAATCCTAGAAAAATAAAATAAAAATCTCACTAGAAAGGAATCTAGTGAGTAGACCTATAAAATAAAAATTCAACATAAACAATAACTATTCCCCGGCAGCGGCGCCAAAAACTTGATGCGTGGTTTTGCAACCTTACAACAGGTTTTACCTCTCGAGGGATCTCAAGAGGCTTACAACCCCACCAGGCAGTGTACCTGACCGATGTAGTATAGTGTAGTGGTAAGTACGGGGGATTGATCGTTCTCCACAAGGAATAGTGTTCGTTAGGTATGAAAAACTACTCTAATAGGTCTAAGGGTGAGAGAAGATTCTTTTTTATGTTTTTATAATTTTATGAAAGAAAGTAAAATCTCGGGTTTGAAGGAGTGGGCGGAATTAGTTGCTAGTCAACTAACCCAAGTTACTACAAATGCAAATAAAATAAAATAACAGAAAATGAAAAGGTGGTAAAACTTATATGGAGAGAAATGTGTTTACTTAGATTTCCTTACTCCCTAAATATCTTTTACCGGTTGATTAGTGTGTATTAATTGCGTGGATGACGGGTGTATTCCTTAATACCAATCGTGGGGTGGCGTACGTACTTCCCCAACTCTACAAGCTCCTACTTCACTCCTATGTCGAGCCGGCTAGGAAGCTCCTAACATGGGATCACTAGAATTCGCTCATGCATTAAATACAACCATAAAAACCTTTAGTACGCATTGGTTCATGTTTCTTAAGACGTTCAAGCAAGTTACCGAATAGGAAGTTAGCCAGTTTTCTTAAGCCTAACATAGATGAACAATCATCCAGTACAACTAACAACACACTAATAACCAATAATCAATAGCTAGGTTTCATTAGATCTAAGCAAACACAAGATAAATCTAGCCTAGCATGTTAAACAAAAGACAAGAACAAGATAGAATCAAACAACACATAGACATATTGAATGATTAATTGATAACTTATCTTCAATGTAACATGGAAGATCTCAAGGCAAAAAGCCTTGAAAGAGCTGCCAAATTCGTCCTAGGGTTTTCACACACAAAGTTCCTCAATAAGTTCCACACTAAGTTCCACACTAATGACAAAAAATTGCAAAACTATATATAGACTTTCAGATCTGACGGTGTCACGTTATGGAGTGTGACGCCGTCACCTCGCCGCTTTTAGGGTTCCCGGATGACCTTCTTGACGCCGTCCCTCTTTAGCTCTCCAAAATCCGTTCTGGCTTATCAAGGCGTGACGCCGTCAGGATTATGCGTGACGCCGTCCCTCTTTAAATTAAGCCGTGACGACCTTGATCACATTAAAGCGTGACGCCGTCAGAATTCCATGCAAATTTCTCTGGCTTATCATGAGTAATTTTCACATCCACCTTTTTTTGCCAAGCCATGACGCCGTCCAGAACAAATCCTGACGCCGTCAAAGGTAGTTTCCAGCACAATTTTGAGACTTTGTCGTTTTCTTCACTTTTATGCTCCAAAAACGTCCAAAATGCCTCCTTTTCCAGATTTCTCCTCAAAAGTACCTAAAATGACAAAAGGAACGATTTAGGGCAATATTTGATCAAATAAATACGATTTAGGGCTTAAATGACCCCTTAAAAGCGGTACACTTTTCGCTTCATCAGGCTCGACGAACCAGACACAAGTTCTCGATCTTGGTTTCACTTCCCGACTGATGGACAGACGAAGACAGATTAGCCGGACTTGAGGAAATTGGATGTTTTGAATGAACGGAATTTTGAAACAGACCCTTATGTTTGGAAGAACTGATTCTATGAAGGCCGAAATTCTTGGCGACTAACTTCATTTCGTTGACTCTCTTAAGTTTCGTTATATAGTAATAAGATTCTTTGATGATTCAAGTTCCCTAGAAGCATTTCAGATTCCGTGTTCATTTTCATATGTTCGGTGATGGCTTTGTTTTGAGAGATTTTGGCGAGTTTTGGAAGATATGATGCTTGTGACGGCGTACCTCACTTCTGCTAGGCAATCTGGGATTTTGGTTACTCTTGCGAATAGTTTTGTTGTTTCTCTTGGACATGGCATTGATTTTGTTGACCTCTGAGATTGTAGAAGTACTAGGTGGATTAAGATAGGTTGATTTACTCAACTCGAGATAAAGTATGATCATCATGAAGGCATAGTTATGTGGTGCTAGTATTATGATGCCTGATCAACGTGATAATACTTACACCATATACGTGCACTCATTGTGGCCATAGGATATCTTGGGGAGTACCTAAGAAGTTTAGAATTTGATCTCCGTTGGATTACCCGTGATTGGTGAGACTTTAGGTTCGTTCTACCTATACGTATACTCTGTTTTCGTTCGTTAGATATCGGGATGACTTTGGACTCTCGTTTTGCATTCTGTTGACCTCAGTCATAAATCTTGAACTCTTTGTAGAGCTTTCTACTGTTGAAACAGTTAATTTGATTTGTAATCTTGTTCTTATTCTATATGAGCTTACTAAAGATTCGTCTATCGTTCATTTTATGTTGCATGGACCTTTTGACCAGAATCAACTTATTTTGTCTCCTTCTGAGAAATTTGAACCCACCTCGTTTTGATTTGAGTCATGAGGAACTATTTGATCTGAAGATCTTTTTGGAAGAACCTCCTCGGGCGTGAGGATGTTTGTGATGATCTTTTGCGACTTACTACGACTTCGTTTAACTTTGCGACTTCAATTTTCGAGGACGAAAATTTTTTTTAGAGGGGAAGAGTTGTAAAACCCATAATTTCCGAATACGTAAAATACCCAAAATGCCCTTCGATCTCAAATTCAAAAATAACGTTTAAAACTTTAAGACATTTAAATCCCGAATATATCCTAAGTACTTGACGTTAGTAATTGAATGAATAAAACAATTACACACATTTATTTAATAAATGTCACGCCTATAATATAAGGTTATAACCGAAAATTTCATGTGCATTTAAGTGAATTATATCATCACTTTTTGGCACAAAGTCAAGACCCACGATTTAAGCAATTTGCCAAACTAAGAGCCCATTCACGCGTTTCATTTTAAAACCGTATACATGCAATCTTTTCCTCATAATCCCAAACCTTCCAAACCCTAAAAAAACCTACACCACAAAGTTGCGGCTGCTACTTTCTTTTCTCTTCATGTTCGGTTCAAGAACAAAGCCATAGGGAGGAAGAGAGCCGCCATAATTTAAATTGATTCACACCAAACAGTAATCAAGCTATGGCTATGCGATCATGTTCTTGTTTTTCGTGGCCATGCTTAGTTTGGGTTCACCTTGATCCTTCAAGGTTGCTGAACTTTGTGTTGGGTTAAGTTTTGGTTCGGGATCGTATCGCAGTTTGGGTTCACGACGGGGATTTCTAGAGTCGAGTTACCGTCCATGATCATGATCGAGTTGGTGTTCACACACGTGTGGTTTCGATGTGTTATTGTCTTGTTCATGACAGAGATGAACAATCATTGTGGTTTGAGCTTCGGAACCCGCTCGGGTTGAATTTGGTTTGTATTCGAGTATGTATTAAGGTCTGACCCCTTTTTGGTTCTAGTTAAGTTGGTTCGAGGTTGTGTGAAGGATCAAGGCTGTGGTTCATGTCTTGTACGCCTGGTTGTAGGTGCGATCATGTCTCCTAGTTTCTTAGTGTTCGCGTTCTCGTTTCGGTTTTGATCTATACTCGTTTAGTCTTGAGGTAACTCTTGATCGAACTATCATTTTAAAACAAATCACACATCAATTATAATTGAATCCTATTATATGCTAAAATGATAGAAATGACTATGAATGATGAGCCTTAGTTACAGATTTAAAATATGTAGACTAGATGTGAAAATGAAAACTATAACTACTTGTATATGAATGAGTTTTAACGCATGATCTGAGAATAATATTATTCAGTAACTAAAATGGCATGTGAGTGGGTATGCATGGGTAACTAATAGATTTGGTGGTTACATTGTGTACGTGTGTGTACGTGTGGGTTTGGACAAATTATGTGGAATATGGGAATTCATATTATGTCACGTGAGCAAGAATGGGATTTATGCGAGTGCATGTACTTTGTCTTGAAATTTTGTGTCGTGTTATGTATAAAACAAAGAAAACATGTGTTGTGTGTGTGTAACTCGATACGAATATGGCTAAGTATTAAGGCTCGTTTGTGGTCTTGTTAAATACATTGTTGCCTTGTTAAAATCTAGTCATGTGTCGCATGATGAGTGTGGATTATAGGTGTCGAATCTTGATAGTATATGGGTCGAATAAGTAGCATGCATGACTAATATATGTTGTCATGTGTATAAATATTTTGTGACGGGTCGATAGAGTTAAAACATAATGACTTAATCGTGGTTAAAATATGAGGTCGGCAATACGTAAGTGTGAGTTGGGTAAAACGAAGTCGGATTAGAAAATCTTGGGTCGTCGCGGCATAAATATCAATATCATGGGTACGTTAATAAATTATATAAAACTATAACGACGGGGTCTAAAATTATTACCTT
This sequence comes from Artemisia tridentata subsp. tridentata, assembly GCA_021014915.2. Classification (NCBI taxonomy): domain Eukaryota; kingdom Viridiplantae; phylum Streptophyta; class Magnoliopsida; order Asterales; family Asteraceae; genus Artemisia; species Artemisia tridentata. The sequence goes on along the minus strand of CP139503.1, from coordinate 367,186,120 downwards.
AAAATAAATTTATAAAATGAACCTTAAAATAATCTTATTTGACCTTTTAATATTTTATTTTGATAATTTACATTTTGACCCTAAACTTTGTTATAATGACACTCAAAACCCTGAGCTACTATAGATGTCATTCTAAACTTAAATCGTTATCCATACCTTAAAGTAATAAATTACTAATTCGGGAAACTTACTATTTATGGAAAATTACTAGAAAAATGGAAAGCCGACTAGAATAAGTAATGTGATTTAAATAAGATATTAATAATAAGACGATCACGTATTCGTGTAGATTCGCTGAAGAAGGAGTTTGCTTCTGATCTTTATGTTTCTATTGTGTTTTCACTTGCGGTCTAAGGTACAGATATTCTACCCTTTTTTCAGTAAGGGTGTTTTCCCTCTCATGACTCATTTATCTTGATTCGTTTTAAGATTCCCTAAGCCATTGCTATGTTCCCCTACACTTTGGTTCGTTTGTTTGATTCGTTTTGATCTTGGTGTTCGATATGACTCTTTTGTTTTGAGCCTCTATAATGATCCATTTGATATTCGTTCGTTACCTTGTGATATTAGTATTCGAGACACTTGATACTTCGAAGGTTCATTTGTTTTTGGTAAATAGATGTGAAAACCTTTTAATTATAACATGGGAATGGTTTGACGAAAACTTATTTTAAAACGATGTTTATGAAATATGCGATACCACTTTCATTTAGAATTTTACTAAGTTTTTATGAAAACTACTTTTAAAGATTACTTTTGTAAGAACAGTTATTAAAGATCATTTTAATGAAAACTATTTGATAAAGATTTATTTAAATGAACCAGTTGATGATGAACCTTTGATCAGTTCGTTGGATTCATTTGACTTTGATATTGGATATGAACCCTTTGTCATGAACCTTTGATATTTGGACTTTGAATATGATTCGATGACTTTGACTATTTGAACCTTTGCTATGATTTGGACCTTTGACCTTTGACCCCTTAGTTTGATACCCGAGCCAAGTTCGTTTCCTAGCCATGATGGTAACATGGCCGTGTCATTGATGCACCAGTGGCATGACTCACGTGTGGGTGAGTGATTTCTCACACCGTCCCCATTTTGATTATGATATGCGCATTATATTTGTTATGGCCAATATGATTTGTTCGGGGGGCGTATGGATTGCAATCCTAGGTTCGTGTCCGTGTTCGTGGACTTAACATGATTTGATATTATATGATTTGATTTGGTGATTGATGCTGTGTGCAATACACGTCCTTCACAAGTTCGGGAGTTAGCTACTCCATTTGAAGAATGAGGACACCCCTCATATTATCTGATTATCTGAGAGGTCTCCCCTCTATATGATTATGAAGACATGGTTACTATATTTGTTTTTTTTGGGCTCGTGGTGGATTACTGTCCTACACCTTTACTCTTAACATCATATACTACATTTACTTTTCATTATCCTTTATTACTGCTTTGTTTCCGTTATATCTGTTCACTGAGCTCTCGTAGCTCAGCCGCATTTCTTTTCCGGCGGCAGGTTTAGTAGGAAGTTGGGAATGAGTGGAGAGTACCATTGGACTTAGAAGACTACGCTGTGATAGATGTTTTGTTATAGAGATGACTAGAAGAACTTATATCTTCAGACTTAGTATTTATTCCTTTGTAAATTTTGTATTTCCTTGTAATTTCATTTGTAACCTTTAAGATTCCTTGTATTACTGTAATGTATGCTTTGTTTTGATCTGATATGAAACCATTAGTGTGACACCTTTACCCTTGTCGGGTTGGGGTGTTACACATCTGTTACGTTATGTTTAATTGGTACATCTGTTGTATCGTTTTTTATTTAGTTTGTTCTATTTTAATTTGATGTAATTAGGTTTTTATAATTTTAAGTGAGATGTTATAAGCTTAAAGGTAAAATCTGTGCATAAGTGCTTAATATAGAATCAAGTTGATCTAGGCCTTGTTTTTGCTAATTTTGGGTTCATTATAGTCAGTTAAGTAGACATTCAAGAGTTAGATTGCATTCAGTAAGATTTGGAAAACTTGAGATAATTTATGTTAAATTATCTCGGTATTAGTATGGTCTGTAATGTCCTAAGTTTTCTAGGTATTATTTAAGTGATTATTTGTGTTTCTTAAAGCGTGCTTTTCAATTATTAAGTAGATTGCCAATTGGTCTATACTATTTGATTAAGTAGATTCTTGGAGGTTTTTTAGCTTATTTAGGTCTTTAGAGCTTATTTGGTTACTTCATTTGGGCCTGCAAGTAGGACTAAGGCTGTTTGGATTATTATTTTAGCATTACCAGTTTGAGTGTAGATTTTAGCTTATTAGCTTACTAAATCTGATTATTGTAGATTAGAAAGCTTAATTGAACTGCTTCTTATCTTTTTATCTTATTTAGTTCACTGCCCTTAGTTTTTAGCTTACTTCATAGCTTTTAGGATTTAAATATTTGAAAGTTGTAACGAATCATGGGTATAATAGCATATGTTTGTTTAGTGTAAGACACGGTTTTGTAGATGAATATTTGTTTCTGATGAATATTTTATAATCTGTTGTGCATCAAAAGTTTGTAATCTGTTTTGTTTTAATTGGTGCATCTATGATGTTTAATTGGTGCATCTGTGATGTTTAATTGGTGCATCTGTTACGTTATGTTTAATTAGTGCATCTGTATTGTTTAATTAGTGCATCTGTATTGTTTAATTGGTGCATCTGTTATGGTCAATTGGTGCATCTGTTTTTGTTTAATTAGTGCATCTGTTTTTGTTTAATTAGTGCATCTGTGTGTTTACAGGAGATGAAGATAGAGATACACAAGGCTTTATCACTAACCATTGGTATACAAGGGCTGGTAGACGACATGCTTGAAATGGCATCGATTTCCTACCCGGAAGACGATGACTTCAAAGCACTAATCGAAGCAAGAAATGAAAAATGGATGAAAGCTTTTAAACCAGGGAAAGCCGCTGCTGCACTCGAAAACGAAAAAACATTATCAGAAGATGATGAACATATAAGCGGCGCACATATATCTCAAGATGAAAATAGCACAGATGAATTTTTACAGATGGATTTTGTGAATGAAACACCAGAAGACGTGTTAGAAGGAAATGCAGAAGAAAAAGAAAAAGAGGAAATCATTGAAGGTTTAAACAGCAAACAAATGGCTGTTGATGAAGATAAAGAAGGTAGAGACGAAGGGGATGTTAAAGAGAAAGGTGAATCAGAAGCAACAACTGAAAAACGAGTAGAGGTGAAAGAAAAAAGTGTATCAGAAGCAACAACTGGAAAACCAGAAGAGGTGAAAAGTGCATTTGAATCACATGTTGAAGGTATAAAGACTAAGATGGGTGCAAACGCTGGGGTTGTCAAAGAGAAGGATGTATCAAGGGAGGAAGGATCATCGATGAAGAATAGTAACAAAAGATCAGAAACAGGTGAAAAGAGGACCGTCAGCCAAATACTTAGAAACCTCCAGAATAAAGGACAGTTGACACGGTTTCCACCTATTCAATTCCCAGTTTTAAGAGAAAGAAGCTCAGAAGGTAAAGAAGGTGGATCAGTGGAATATTCACGACACAGGATGGATTTCACGCCACCAAGTTTCAACCTCTTATCGCAAAGTGACGAGTCAAACGACGAAAAGGAAAGTGAAGAAAGTCTAGAAAAGGTTATGAATCTACCAATAGCTCAGACAAAAGAGAAAAATGAAGCAACAAAAGATGATGCAGAGAAAAATGAGACGGTGGATAAGATGGTGGATGATGTGACAAAAGCTGATGCAGAGAAGAAAAATGATGAAACAAAAGCTGATGCAGAGAAAAATGAGACGGTGGATAAGATGGTGGATGATGTGGAAAAAAGTGGTGCAATAAATAATGATGCACCAGATGAGGATGTATATGATGCAGCTAAAGGGGCACAACTAGCTTTAGTTGTTAAAACTGATAAAGCAAAAGGGAAACAAACGAAAACATCCGAAGAAGAAGCCATACTTAGTCCAGTCCCATTAAGGATGATAACACCAGAAGAAATAATTAGGATGGAGAAAGAAACAAAAGTTAGAGGGAAAAGAACGAGTGTACCTACCGAAGTGTTTCTTTCCCCATATGTCAAAAGAAAAGTCAACATCAACAGCCACTTACAAGCTACCGAGAAATTTATCATTGATAGCATATTCAGCGGGATGTTTCCTCCTATGTAATTAAAGCTAGAACCCCTAAATTTAAAATTATACATCTATATATATTTATGCATCATAATAATGTTGTTAATGCATCTTTAATTTGAATTAATACAGGGATATTGTATTCAAAACACCCGACATGTCGATTCCAAGGGTCGTATTTGAAAGCATGTATCCAAACCTACAAGTCGCAAGCGCCGCAATCGATGTGTGGAGCGTAATACAGAACAATGATGAGAAATTGAAGAATAAGATGTCATCACGATACATTTTCTGCAAAACTGGCATGCTGGTAAGAAAGATATATATATATATATATATATATATATATATATATATATATATATATATATATATATATATATATATATATATATATATATATATTTTATGTAATATGTATATAACATTACACAAAAAAACCAAATCATATACTATTGCCTAAAAAGTGCATCGGTATTATATATTAGTGCATCAGTGTTAAATACTTGTGAATAAGTGTTACATATTAGTGCATCAGTGTTAATATTCCATAAAAAGTTGCCTGAAAAGTGTTTCGTGTTTTGAAGCTACCACGGAATCAAAAAGAGTTCAGGAGAAAAATGGAGGATGTGCTCAAATATTCAACAAAAAACAACTTGGACAATGTTGAATTGGTAATATATATTTTTTTATTATTTGTTGATAGTATATAAATTTAGAAATATTGTACAAGTAAATAATATATAGTGTATAACATAATGAATATGAAACAGATATTCTTCCCGATAACAATGCCACAAAATCAATACAATCATTACCATCTGATTGTATACAACCTAAAGACATGCGAAGCTGATATAATCGACAACGTCCATGATGAAAGCCAGGACATTGTAAAGAGATACGGGGATGCTCCATTGGAGTTGGTAAGTTTTATAATTGTTTTAAAATTAGGACATCGCATTTATAAAAAAATTGCATATGTTTAAGCAAATTCTGTCCATGCTTTTGAAATTTTTGAGTTCAGTATAGTAGTTTAAGTTGATACTCAAGCATGGGGTTGATTTCCTTAAGGTTCTGAGGAGCTTTGTCTCAAACCAGTGTTAAAACTGGATCAGTAGCATATTCCATTGTAAGTTATGAACTTACAGCCTTTTTATAGTCAATTTAAGTTCGAAACTTGGCATACGTTCAGTTTAACTGCTATAAGGCTAAAAAAAGTGTTTGGGTAAAGCTTTACGTTGGTTAGATTGATGCATCTGTGTTGTTTAAATTGATGCATCTGTGTAGTTTAATTTGATGAATCTGAGTAGTTTAATTTGGGGTCAAATCGCTTTCATTGTTCATATGCACTTAGGGGTAGTTCAAACTAGCTTAATCTAAGCTGAATCAGTTGTTTGTTTGAGGTTCTCAGTTTTTTTAAAGGTATTGATAGTGTTAAGCTTGATTCTCCAAAATTGACGTTATCATCTGATCCAATAAGCTAGTCTAGAATCATTTTTATTTTTGTGCTACATTTTGGTGCTTTTGAGTTCCTTTTAGATCACAAACTTGATGACGTATAGTCCGTATTCGGGTCACGAACCCGACCCATACTCATGTCCATCACGAATGGACTCAAGCCCATCATGAATGGGCTATCACGATAGCGGTTTGGGCTCACGATGGCCCAAGCCCAATGTTATTTATGGTTTTGATAGCATATCTTCTATTTATGGGATATATATCAATTAACCGCCCTACGCGGGATAGACCGAAGATTGGGGAACACGAAACCAACAAGGATTTCGTGTCCATATATAGAGGGCACCTCAGCCCTCACAAAGGTACGACTTACAACCCTAACTCTTCTACAAACCCTAAAACCGATTACTTACTCTCACGCCGGAGGATAATCGTGGGAGACAATCCCACGATAAGCCTAGCGGTGTCTTTTTGTTTTCTTAGTGCGCAGGTCTCAAGCATTAAGATCTGATTGGTACGGAATCAAGGAACGCCCAACTTTTGTATCAACAAGTGGCGCCATCCGTGGGACCCTACACTAAGAACTTTGCTAACAACTAGAATGACGAAACACAGAAATCAGCGGACTCCGCATGCGAAGAAAACGCATGACGACCTACTAGGGAAGAAACAGCAAACTGATGCGGCCTCTAAGCAGGCCTTTGGGACAACCAGTACGCCCAGAAGCTTAGGATCGTACTCAGATCTGCTCTTTACTCTAATAGAACCGCTCACTATGACTACCAATGCTACTACAACCACTGGTACAGATTCTGCCTATCGTCACACTGGAAATGCGTGACTATATGCATATAGTCACACACGTTTTTTTGGGTGTGTGTGACAAAAAGTCGCGCCACCGTAGGTATCATATAGTCACATTGTTTAGTTTGTGGCCGTTTTCATCGAAAAAGAGTGACCAAAACCCGAATATGTGTGACTAATTAGGCACAAGTTTTGTTGGATTCATCAGTATGTGTGACTATTTCCCATCCTATGGCCACACGAAAATATAATAAATGTGACGTTTGTGATGATTTAGTCACACATCGTGTGTTGTTTTTTTCAAGTTAGTCACATACAATTTAAAAAACAGTGGCCAAAAGTGTTAATAAGTGTGACCATATGCTATTTAAAGTGAAGAAATGTGTACTATTGATCATCCAATGGTCACATGAATTCTTAGTTTGTGTGGCCTTTTGTAATATTTAGTCACACAAAGCATGTTTGCTTTGGGTATTTAGTCACATACAATTAAGCATAAAGTGGCCAAAAGTGTTAATAAGTGTGACAATATGCTGTTTTAAGTGAAGAAATGTGTATTTTGTGTGACTATTGATCATCCAATGGTCACATGAATTCTTAGTTTGTGTGGCCTTTTGTAATATTTAGTCACACAAAGCATGTTTGTTTTCGGTATATAGTCACATACAATTAAGCATAAAGTGGCCAAAAGTGTTAATAAGTGTGACCAATATGCTGTTTTAAGTGAAGAAATGTGTATTTTGTGTGACTATTGATCATCCAATGGTCACATGAATTCTTAGTTTGTGTGGCCTTTTGTAATATTTAGTCACACAAAGCATGTTTGTTTTCGGTATATAGTCACATACAATTAAGCATAAAGTGGCCAAAAGTGTTAATAAGTGTGACCATATGCTGTTTTTAGTGAAGAAATGTGTATTTTGTGTGACTATTGATCATCCAATGGCCACATGAATTTTATGTTTGTGTGGCCTTTTGTAATATTTAGTCACACAAAGCATCTTTGTTTTGGTTATTTAGTCACATACAATTAAGCATAAAGTGGCCAAAAGTGTTGATAAGTGTGACCATATGCTGTTTTAAGTGAAAAAATGTGTATTTTGTGTGACTATTGATCATCCAATGGTCACATGAATTCTTAGTTTGTGTGGCCTTTTGTAATATTTAGCCACACAAAGCATGTTTGTTTTGGGTATTTAGTCACATACAATTAAGCATAAAGTGGCCAAAAGTGTTAATAAGTGTGACCATATGTTGTTTTAAGTGAAGAAATGTGTATTTTGTGTGACTATTGATCATCCAATGGTCACATGAATTCTTAGTTTGTGTGGCCTTTTGTAATATTTAGTCACACAAAGCATGTTTGTTTTGGGTATTTAGTCACATACAATTAAGCATAAAGTGGCCAAAAGTGTTAATAAGTGTGACCATATGCTGTTTTAAGTGAAGAAATGTGTATTTTGTGTGACTATTGATCATCCAATGGTCACATGAATATTTAGTTTGTGTGGCCTTTTGTAATATTTAGTCACACAAAGCATGTTTGTTTTGGGTATTTAGTCACATACAATTAAGCATAAAGTGGCCAAAAGTGTTGATAAGTGTGACCATATGCTGTTTTAAGTGAAAAAATGTGTATTTTGTGTGACTATTGATCATCCAATGGTCACATGAATTTTTAGTTTGTGTGGCCTTTTGTAATATTCAGTCACACAAAGCATGTTTGTTTTGGGTATTTAGTCACATACACTTAAGCATAAAGTGGCCAAAAGTGTTAATAAGTGTGACCATATGCTGTTTAAAGTGAAGAAATTTGTATTTTGTGTGACTATTGATCATCCAATGGCCACTTGAATTTTATGTTTGTGTGGCCTTTTGTAATATTTAGTCACACATCGAATTAAACAAAGAGTGACCAATAATGTTGATAAGCGTGACCATAGTACTGGTATTTTTAAGTTAGTACTGTTGGAGCAGAGTTGCTACTGCTAGTACTATGCTAGTGCTGCTGGAATGAGTATATTATATATATATAAAACAGAATCATAAACAAAAAGAAATTTGAAATTGAATAAAACTCGAATGTATATAACTGAACAGAATATACAATTGTAATGTCGTACATAATCAAATTCTCAAGTACCATAATTTAAAGACTTTTGACTCTTTGCCGGCATAGCTTGCTTTAGGGCTTCAATAGAGACATTACTTTTGCGCTTCGATGGTGCTGTTGGTCCACAGTTGTTGTCACTTTTCTTTTGCATTGTAGTTGGCAGTGTAACTGTAGTAACAAAAGACGCTTGTATCAAACATTGAATTATATATCAAGAATTATATATATGTAAGTTGAAAAAAACACATGTATGTACCCAAAGCAACGATATTTGATTTCTTTAAGTGCCACAGTTTGCAGTTAAATGGCTTAAAAAAAGAATTTTTGCATGTACATATATCAGAAATTATTTAAACAAAAGAATAACAAGAAACATGTTGAAATACATACTGTTGGCAGTGCTTGTGTTGGAGACACATTTTGTTCTGATTGGGAATCTGGAGGCCCGTTTTGTCGTGACTTAGGCTTTTTCTCAGGTCCGACAGTTTTAGCAGGTTCCTATATGTATATATATAAAACACATTACATTATATAACAAAAAGAATAACAAGAAACATGTTGAAATACATACTGTTGGTACTCCTTTTGTTGGAGACACATTTCCTTGCGATTGGGAATCTGTTAGACCCTTGTTGGCTTGCATTTGAGGCTACTGGCAAATTGAGATGACAAATTTAACTGCACCCCTTGTTGACTCAACTGTGCCATCAGTTGAGTAAGTATTCTTTTTGTTTCTGTAATCTCATTGGACAATTTCTTGATCTGGTCATCAGATTCTTTCTGCAAAAAAAAATATAGGAAATGTTGGGATTAAAAGTCTTCTGGATGCTGTTAGAGTAACTGATGCTCTTATTTGTGTCAATGCTGCTCAGATGGAGTTAGTGATGCTCATGAACTTCAATTACAAATATGGCTAGTGTTTACCACTGCTAGTACACAATTTACTACTGCTAGTACACATTTAATCCTGCTGGTATATAAGCATAATAATAGAATTTGCAGTCAAACTTACAAGTGTATCTCCCACTGATGTGATCTCATCATCTGGAAATTCGCCATCGTTGTTTACCCTTCCTTTCAACCACATTATACCACGCGGGGGTTCTTCATCTGCTTCAATCTCTTTATTTTTTATCTAATAAACATCAAATGCATACACATGTAAAGTTAATTAAAACAAGATAAACGAAAATATGAAGGTGCATACACATGTGATCTTACCATTTTCTCTTTCAAATAAACATATCCACCTCGTCCCATTTTATGCTGATAAATATTTTTGGAACGCGACATTTTAGCTTTATCAGCTATCTTCTAAAAACACAAAATGATAAGGCGTTTACATGTGGTAATGCTGCAAACTGAAAATTATGAAATGACATATAGACTTAAATAAAGATGACTAATTAAAACCTTGTATTCATCGGTGGTCGTGTTGTTTACAAACTTGACCCAGTCTTCTGATTTCACAAATCGACTATACTTGGCCGGGACTTCATTCAGTTTGGAAGGTGTATTTAGGTGGGGCAAAATGTATTCTTCTCTGAGCTTCGTTCTGAAAGTCCTTAGCAGTTTACCAAGACGAGTCATTACCAATTTTCTGAATGTCACGTCAACATCAAAATATCGCTGCAAAGATTAACACAATGTTGTTAATTAGTTGCACATAATGTAACTGCATAGATAAAATTATGTAGTACTGGGTTAAAAAATACAGTAGTATATATGTACAGTGATGTCAGTCCATAGTTTATCTCTTTCTTCTTTATTCACATTCCTCCAGGAAAGATTCTTCAAACCTATATGCTCACGAACCAGATCTCCTAAAAAACTCGTAAACAGTGCTCTGTGTAACCCTGATACCCTATTCAATGCATCGAAGGTTACCTTGAGCTTTATTCCACCAGGGTTGCCATATTTCATGCGAAACTTAAATAGCCTGGTCATGCCTCTCTTAGCTAGTATCCGATCTGATTGGTTGGTTCCAGGCGCATCTAGATCTTCCTCATCAGAATACTTTTCGGATTCATAGTCTATGTTGTTATCATCATGTTCATTATCAGCAGGAAGCAAAAGATGATTATCAACAATGGGTTGAATTCCCATGACTCTTGAGTAACAATGGGTACAAGAAAATGATTCTGGCTTTGAGAGTAATGGTGATATAAGAATTGATTATTGTGTTTTCTTGGCAGTATTTTTTTTTTTTTTTTTTTTTTTTTAGGAGAGAAAAGAGGGTATAGGAAGAAGATGAATCGTACCTTATTCTTGGTACCCGCTTCTAATTAATTAGGCGATTTCAAAATTTTGGATCAAAATTTTGGCTCCAAATTCTAATTTCAAAATAACAATTGAATTATTTTAAAAATTTGCCTTAAATTTGAACCTGTTTAGTAAAGCATAAACTTGAAAAAATCAAAATTTTGGCTCCAAATGTTATACTGTATATCATTATCTTAATCGCAAATCATGAACCAAGATCTAGAACAATGATCATGAACACAAACTGCATATCAAATCAAGAACTCAAATTTACACAATTACACCAAAATCATGAACACAACTTGACACCATTTAACACAAACTGCTACCATTAAATCATAAACCAACATGAAAAATGAAGAACACAAACTGCTACCATTATCAAAATTTTGGCTCCAAATGTTATAGTTTCATTATCTTAATCGCAAATCATGAACCAAGATCTAGAACAAAGATCATGAACACAAACTGCATATCAAATCATGAACTCAAATTTACACAATTACACCAAAATCATGAACACAACTTGACACCATTTAACACAAACTGCTACCATTAAATCATAAACCAACATGAAAAATGAAGAACACAAACTGCTACCATTAAATAAATATGTGCAATCATCAAATCAACAACAGAAACTGCTACCATAAAATCTAACTGTGCAATCATCACATCAAGAACACAAATTGCTACCATTTAACAAACCAAAATACTATCATTACAGTTATAAAATAGATACAGAGTTAAACTACACTAGTTACCAGTTACTGCACCATTAATAATTACATTTATCCAAATTAAATATCAGAACTGCTACTACGTACCATATTAAAGTAATTATCCTCTAGTTCATAATAGTCGAGATGATCACCACCTTTACATAATTCTCAACAATTTAATGTACGAGAAGTCTTCTTCACGGCCATCGGTTGATACAACATCTTGTTACTCGTAACTGCTACTACGTACCATATTAAACTAATTATCCTCTAGTTCATAATAGTCGAGATGATCACCACCTCTACATAATTCTCAACACAACATTTAATGTACGAGAAGTCTTCTTCACGGCCCAACATTTAATGTACGAGAAGTCTTCTTCACGGCCATCGGTTGATACAACGTACATCTTCTTACTCATAACTGCTACTACGTACCATATTAAACTAATTATCCTCTAGTTCATAATAGTCGAGATGATCACCACCTTTACATAATTCTCAACACATTTAATGTACGAGAAGTCTTCTTCACGGCCATCGGTTGGTACATCTTCTTAATTATACGGTAGTCCCAAGTTTGGGAGTAGCTTAAGAGGATTCATCTTTGTCATTTACCTACAAGTTGAACGAGTATATATAATGGATTAAGTCTTGAGAATGTGATAAAGGTAGCAAACAACACTTATTAAATGGACCATTATTACCCCTTTTGTGTCAGCATCAGCAGATTCTTCATCGCAAGAGAAATAGAAAGGGCTCTGTCTCTTCCAATCTGTGTTTTCCCATACCTCCTAATAGTTCAACATACCATATATGTGTTTCAAAAAATTTAATTAATGGTATAATTAAGGTATACAACTTTAGCCACAAACACATAACAACTTTAGTATACCTTGTTGGAAATGATTTTGAATTTGGACCTAGTGCCGGAGGTCTCTTTGGAAGCAGCCTCTCTACTCCCGGGTTTACCTTGGGGTAGGGGTAGGGTCTGTCTACAGCCTACCTCCCCCATACCCTGCCCCGGCGGGATTGGGTTTGTTGTTGTTTGGATTTTTGCCTTTGAACCTGTTAAAGTATAAACTTGAATAAATTAAAAATTCACACAGCAGCTTTACATTCAACAATAAATTCACACCTTTTATGTCAGCATCACCAGATTCTTCATCGCTAGAGAAATAGAAAGGGCTCTTTCTCTTCCAATCTGTGTTTTCCCATACCTCCTAATAGTTCAACATACCATTTGTTTCAAAAAATTTAATTAATGGTATAATTAAGGTATACAACTTTAGCCACAAACACATAACAACTTTAGTATATACCTTGTTGGAAGGGATTTTTGTCTTTGAACCTGTTAAAGCATAAACTTGAATAAATTAAAACTTCACACAGCTTTACATTCAACAATAAATTCACATAGCTTTACATTAGAATCGGTAACAACAACCCCAAACATCACCATTTATAGATCAAAAGCCTGTTACTAATTATTGTACAATGAATCATCAACTGATATGTGAAAACATTAAAAAACATACCTTTGTTGTCATTTGGATTCATTGTTTGCGTGTTTTTGTTTGCCACGTCAGTTTTTCAAACTATTACCATTAGCTAAATTAAAAGACAAAGATGAAATGAAAGGTGGCCCAGGATCCTACTGTTACCCGTGGGAATCCGCCGTGGGAATAAGAAGAATCAAGAATGTGTGTTTTGATTAAGGTTTATTGATTTTTGTGTCGGTTTACAATTGATCGGTAAAGGGATTAATTGGCCCTTTACTATTGATCAAGTAGTGGTGGTTTGGTTTAATTGCCCCAGGATCCTACTGTTACCCGTGGGAATCCGCCGTGGGAGTAAGAAGAATGTGTGTTTTGATTAGGGTTTACTCACTTTTTTGTCTGTTTACAATTGATCGGTAAAGGGATTAATTGCCCCTTTACTATTGATCAAGTGGTGGTTTGGTGAGTGGCAAGTTGTGTAGAAAGAAAAAAATAATAATAGTTAAAAAATAATAATAATAAATAAATAAATAAATTAAAAAAAAAAAAAAAAAAAAAAAAAATCTAATGGTGTTGACGTGGCGGTGAAAACCAACTATAGCCGATGGTTCGGGTTCGTGGCGGGTTTTAGTGTACCCGTACCCGAACCCGTTTATAATATACCCGTACCCGCCCCATATCCCACCGGATACCCGTTATCCATCGGTTTTTCGGGTTTCCCCGCGGGTATCGAGGTTATCCGTAATATAATTAAAAGTTAAAGAAAATGAATATCGTATCAAACGATTTAACGCAACATATCGCAACGCAACGTACTCGGCATGATATTCACCAAAAAAATCAAATGCGCAAGAGGTTTCAAAAGTTAATCATTCTCATTTCAAAAGATAATCTCGTTTTAGCCTTTTAAAAGGGTTTGGTATCCTCATTCGTGTGACGGTAGAGAACACAGGACTCACGAGTACTCACTCCAAAAAAACGAATAACCGAATTAATAGTCGAGAAGAGTATTGACAATAACTCGAGTCGAGACGAGATGACGAAAACAAGTCGAAGAGATAACTAACAACAAACATATCAAATAAGATGAGTCGATTGGTAATCATCTGTATTTTCCCATAATCCCGTTTATTAGTACAAGGTATACTCGTTTTATGATTTAAAACAAGTTTGGACTTACGACAAAATTAATCTTTGGAAATAACAAAATTTCGCCAAGACCCTTTCATTTATCGAACGTTTCCAATTCAAAAGACTTTATTGAAAATCAATTTCCCGAGTAATTTATAATATAACGAGTATTTATATAAACCCTAAACCCTAAAACCTAAACCCTAAACCCTAAACTCTAAACCCTAAACGCTAAACCAATCCGTAACTCAAACAATAACCAAATGAATAGTCCAATAAATCCAAATATGTTAGTGTACGGGTAGCATGTCTCGAATAGTCCAATATCCCTCGTGTGTTCCGTTTTTATCCCAAATGTCACACGAAAGGTTTTCAAAATCGAGATCCTACTTAAGATCCTATGGTAAAGATCGGGATCTTTACCATAGGATCTTAAGTAGGATCTCGATTTTGAAAACCTTTCGTGTGACATTTGGGATAAAAACGGAACACACGAGGGATATTTGACTATTCGAGACATGCTACCCGTACACTAACATATTTGGATTTATTGGACTATTCGTTTGGTTATTGTTTGAGTTACGGATTGGTTTAGGGTTTAGGGTTTAGAGTTTAGGGTTTAGGGTTTAGGGTTTAGGGTTTATATAAATACTCGTTATATTATAAATTACTCGGGAAATTGATTTTCAATAAAGTCTTTTGAATTGGAAACGTTCGATAAATGAAAGGGTCTTGGCGAAATTTTGTTATTTCCAAAGATTAATTTTGTCGTAAGTCCAAACTTGTTTTAAATCATAAAACGAGTATACCTTGTACTAATAAACGGGATTATGGGAAAATACAGACGATTACCAATCGACTCATCTTATTTGATATGTTTGTTGTTAGTTATCTCTTCGACTTGTTTTCGTCATCTCGTCTCGACTCGAGTTATTGTCAATACTCTTCTCGACTATTAATTCGGTTATTCGTTTTTTTGGAGTGAGTACTCGTGAGTCCGTGTTCTCTACCGTCACACGAATGAGGATACCAAACCCTTTTAAAAGGCTAAAACGAGATTATCTTTTGAAATGAGAATGATTAACTTTTGAAACCTCTTGCGCATTTGATTTTTTTGGTGAATATCGTGCCGAGTACGTTGCGTTGCGATATGTTGCGTTAAATCGTTTGATACGATATTCATTTTCTTTAACTTTTAATTATATTACGGATAACCTCGATACCCGCGGGGAAACCCGAAAAACCGATGGATAACGGGTATCCGGTGGGATATGGGGCGGGTACGGGTATATTATAAACGGGTTCGGGTACGGGTACACTAAAACCCGCCACGAACCCGAACCATCGGCTATAGTTGGTTTTCACCGCCACGTCAACACCATTAGATTTTTTTTTTTTTTTTTTTTTTTTTTTTTTTAACTACTATTCTTTTTTTTTTCTACACATCTTGCCACTCTTAATTAAACCAAACCACCACTTATTGAGTTTGGAAGTTTATTATTCACAAAGCATGATATACAACTTGTTGTTGCATCAACTCATTGTACATGGAAAGTCAATACTTGGTAAAAGGAAATCGTAAAACTTCAATTGACACTTTACTTTTGGCGGGCGCCGTCGATCCATTTTCCCGCCTAAAGTCTTGGCATCTACCTCTCCAGCCTATTTATACCTATATATATACCAAAGAACACACACAAACACATATATCCCTTTCAATTCAAAGAAAACTTCAACAATGGCAGCAAATAGTGTTACCTTTCAAAATGATGCTGAAGAGTACGAGTGGGTGTTAAACAACAATTTGCTGTTTGACGCAGTGTTAATTGCTTTCGGGGATGAACCCATTGCAGAATATGGGTCGTATAGGAAGGTAGATACGTGGATGAGGGGTCAAATTTTGAACTGGCTGCATGCGCAAGACTTTTACTGGGATGAGGTTTGGGGATTGTGTGACTACGGGGAGGAGGAGGAAGAAGATGAAGAGGAAGAGGAGGAGGAAGGTGAAGAGGAGGAGGTGGTGCAGCAAAAAGAAGAGGATCAGCAGCAAATTGTGGTGGAGCAGCAAAATGGGTTTGTGCTGCAAAACCAGGGGGAGCAACAAGATGGGTTTCAGGACCCTTATAATCTAGAAAAGAGGGTTAGCGATCTTGAAATTGTGTTTAAACGACTCAAGGAAAGCCAGAAATCGATGGGAAGCAGGGAAGAGAGCTCTGGTTCTAACAAGTTGGGGTGAAATGGAGTGAAGCAGTTTAGGATGATGTTTTTTTTTTTTTTTTTTTTAGTATGTTTAGTATTTAGGATGGATAATTAGATGTATATACTTGTAGCCTTAAAAAATATCAATGAAATATTTGATGTTTAATTAATTGTCTGAGAATGGAGTGGATGCACAAAGTTATTACTGCTAGGCAAACTTTTGTTCTGCTAGAGTAAAACGTTGTACTGCTGGGTAATGGGTAGCCGTTTATGGGTTTTAACCGTGGTTTATTTCTAACCGTTGGGGTAACTATTGTCAATTACTTCGCTTTATTTACACTATGTTCTCAAGTTTTTTTAGATGAAGGGAACGAAATGGAGTGAAACTTTATGTGTGTTCTTGGTTTTCTTTGTCCCAACTTTCATAGTGAAGTAAAGTGAATAAAGACAAAAATCAAATGAGTTAATGTCGAAAAGAACCTTTGTCTTTAGTGTGTATTTATTATGGATTATAATAGTAATTCCACAAATATAAAAAGTATAAAATGAGGCCACCTACTTTCATTTACTTTACAAACATGCACAAATCTATAAACTTTACTTCCGCTCTTCCCTATTTCTTTACATTACATTACATTACTTTACTTTACTTACCTCTTAAAAAAAAAACTCTATAACAGAGTAGGGTTTCATAAATTGGATAACTCTCTTTCTTTATACAATTTATACCATTTCTTCAAACTTGAGAAACAATTAATTGAAGTAGGTCCAGTCATAACCCAGCACTCTAATCAAGCATTTACTCAATTTTCATGGCAAATTTAGAGTTTTGTGATACGCATAACCAGGTTGCATTCTTGGAGAAACCAGAAGGGAGTCAACGCTTCCACCAGATAATAGATTTTCTAAACAATACCCACATCAGGTACGCTCTTACAGTCGATCCTACTATCTATGTCTCTCAAATCAAACAGTTTTGGCGGTCTGTTACTACCAATACATTTGAGAATGGAGACAAAGAGTTAATTGCAACAGTTGATGGCCGAAAAATAACTATTACTGAGGCATCTGTTAGGAGGCATCTCCATTTAGCAGATGAAAATGGTATTAGTTCTTTGCCTAATACTGAAATTTTTCATAACCTTTCCAGAATGGGGTATGACACATCTTCTCAAATTCTGACTTTTCAAAAAGGATGTTTTGACCCCCAATGGAGATTCTTCATACATACCATCCTTCATTGTTTAAGTCCAAAGAAAACCGCATGGGAGCAATTCAGCAGCAATATTGCAACTGCTCTCATTTGTTTAGCAACAAACAGGACTTTTAACTTTTCAAAATTAATTTTTGATGGTATGGTGAAAAATGTGGATAACAAATACAAGTTTTTAATGTATCCAAGGTTTATACAAACGGTTTTGAATATACGGAAAAGTTTGCTTCTATCTCATAAAATTGTTTATCCAACTCCTCGCCTTACTCAAAAACTGTTCAGTAACATGAGCATGGCTTCTAGGGGGTTTAATGGGATAGTAGTTCCACTTTTTGAAACAATGTTGGTTCAAAATCAAAACATTCAGGGTGAAGGATCAACAAGCCCAGTTGAGTCCAATCACACACCCACAGGTTCATCTGGTTCTCAATCAGCCTCACAACCAAATATGGGGGAAATGCCCCACGATTCACCTCGATCGGGAGGTAACACACCTGGAAGTGATGAGGGCAGAGTGTCACTAATGGAATTGATGGATATTTGTACCAAATTGACTCAAAGGGTGACTGGGTTGGAGAAAGAACTCAAGGAGACAAAGCAAGAATTCAAGGAGACAGAGCAAGAACTCAAGGAGACAAAGCAAGCACTCAAGGAGACAAAGCAGTTGTATAGTACTGCTTTAAGAAGGTCATTGAAAAAGTGAAGAAATTGCAGTCTAAAGTCAAGTCACTTGAAGCAAAGAGAAAGGAAAATATTGTGGAGTCTACAAGCTCAGATGATGATGACATGGATGTTTCTTCCAAACGGGGGAGGAAGACAGCTGATATTGATCAAGACCCCAATATTTCTTTGGTTGAACAGAATGTTGAGTTTCAGGGGAGGCAAGATATGGGTGAAGAAGATTTGGATGCTGAAAATATTGGTACTTCTCATCAACAAGATATGGATGTGTATGATAGAAGGCAAAGGGCAGATAAAGCAAAGGGCATTATGATTGAAGAAGAGCCACCAAAGAAGGACAAGAAGAGTGTTCTTGCTCAGATTAGTTTTGATGCAGAGGTACCTAATAAAGCACAGGAAGATGAAACATCAGAAATTGTTGATATTGCATATTTCCTTGATCAAACAAGACTTGCAAATCAAGCAACTGAAGCAATGTTTGATCACGCTCAAGAAGTTCAGTATATGATTGATGCTGATGAAGTTTTAAAGGAAAAGTTAGGTAAACTCAGAGGAGATGAAGTGTTGTCCATTGATGAGAAGTCAAGACAACTTGTTGAACTAATAAATTCCAGAAGAAAGTCTGCTGCAGAACAAAAAGCCAAAGAAAAGAGGAGTAAACCACCTAGTAAAGCTCAGCAAAGACACACCATGTGTGTTTACATGATGAACATGGCTGGATACAAAAGGAAGCAGTTCCAAGGTAGAAGTTTTGAGGAGATCAAGAGTGAGTTTGAAAGGGTTTACACAAGAGTGAACACATTTACTCCCATGGGAACAGAAAAACCATGTAGAACTACAAGAAGACATGGTATAATATTGGAGTCTGAATCTTCAAAGAAACAGAAGATTGGTGAAGAAGTACCTACAGCAGATGAAGAAGAAACAGCAGAGGAATTAACTGACGAAAGACTCAAGCAGCATATGATTGTTATAATCCCAGAAGCATTGGATGTTCATCATCCTATTCAAGCTAAACGTCCAATTATTGATTTGGAGATACACAAAGATACATTTGGGAAAGCTTGGAAGATAATCAGGCTAGGAGGACACTCAGAAATTTATAAGTATTTTGAAGATATGCTGAAGATTTTTTATAGAGAAGACTTGGACAATCTATGGAGTCTGGTTAAAGAAATGTTCAGATCTACATATCGTATACAAGACAAAGAGAAGGAGCTATGGGTGGAATTGAAGAGGTTGTATGAACCTGACCCAAAAGATAACTTATGGAATTTTTGAGCTCATGAGTTGAGTACAAAATGGAGACTGTATGATACATGTGGTGTTCACCATGTATCTACAAAGAATGGAGTGGATGTCTACATGCTGATAGAAAAAGATTATCCATTAAGGGCAGCTAGCTTATTTGTTATGTTAGATGCTAAGCTGACAGTTACTGATGAAGACTCAGTAATGGCAAGAGAGTTACTGAGAAAGATCTTCAGACAAGCAAAAAGGAAATAATGTTATTACTGCTTGTGTCTCTATTAGTGTTGCTAGGTTTAACGTTGTACTAACAGGTTTAACTTTGTATAGAAGATATTTGGATTTTGTAACAATTTTCTTTAATAAAGTAGATAGTCTATAAGAGGAATACAAAAGAAGGTATAATCGAAAAAGACCCAAGGGCGGAGATGGTTGAGTTGTTGGTGTTGTGAAGGGGAGGTCACAGGTTCGATACCTGTTGCTTCCTTTTTGGTATTTCCCTCCCCAAAAATTTAAAAAAGCCCCCATTTTTTTTCACCAAATTTCAAAATTAAAGCCCCCCATATTTTTTTAAAAAACCCACCCATATATATTTTTTAAAAACCCACCCATATATATTTTTTTCAGCAAATTTCAAAATTAAAGACCCCCATATTTTTTTCAGCAAATTTCAAATTTCGCACATTTCTCACCAATCACAGCCACCACTCACCATCCACCATTCACCAGTAACCAATCACAGCCACCACTCGCCGGTCCGGCCATCAACAACGGAGGGAGGTTCATTTAGATCTAAATTAGGTAATTTTTTTAATTAGGAAATCATTTTTTTTATGCAATAATGGTGAAATTATATTATTCTCGAAATTGTTTTTTACAATTATAAAGATAGCAAATTCTGCCCACTATCCATTGTAATTATACACAAATGATTTGATGCTTATATTGGTTTAATTTGTGACTTGTAGGATATATAGTTTTTTAAAGTTGTATTTGGGTTTAACATGAATGAAAAATAGCATCTTCAACTTGAAAAACCAACTGTTATTACATAACAAAATTCTGCATACATAGATGCATTGTTGATTGCATAGTTGATTACATACAAGGAGAAAACATAGTACTTATTACAGTAGCATCATAACATCAAGACTAGTAAAGCTCAGCTAATTGTCCTTTTCCCTTTACCCTTAGTGAGTTCAATTGGGCCTTTTCCCTTTCTCTTCTTTGCTTGGTTTTCTTCCCTAGTTGCCTGATTTGGTAGGCATAGAACTTGTTCCCTTTTTCCTGGGATTGACAGAGTGTGAACTGGAGGGTTTTTGGACATTGTGGCTTTTTTTGAGACAGCTTCATCTTCAGATGTTGAATGATAGCTAGAAACCAAGCTATCATTAAAAAAGCTACTGTTAAAGGAGCTAAAATCGTCAGAGCTCGAGTCAACAACCTTTCCCTTAGGTGGTATTCTCTTATGAAAGCTACCTGTAGGAGGGTAGGGGAAATTCCAATCAGGTTTAGGAGACATTTGTCCTGATGAATCAGAGGATATTTCAATAACATTTGGCTTGGAAGTCATTGTGGATGAGGTTTAGTGTTTGACAGGTTTTTGATGGTGTAATGTTGTGTGTAATGTTGTGTTTATGTAATGGCCATTTAAAGTAAAGAGGATCACATAGTTCAATGTATAAGTAAATGCCATTAAAGGCTTGGTTGGTATGTGTAGGTAACTTCCTGCATTTAGGTGTAATAAACAAAGTTTGACTTTCTTAAGTATATGCATTTTTGGAACTAGGCAGTGCTAAACACTTGACATTGTAACTTTACAAATCAAAAGGCTGTTAGAAAATAATATTGACATTAACATAGCTGCATTAATATTTAACATCATACCATACATCTATCGTTACCATTCGATGACAGCACAAAACACAACAACATCAGAAAGACTACCAACAACATCAACCATGACACCACAAAACACAAAAGACATAAACATAGTCAACTAACATATCAACCACATCAGTAGTTCATTGATCCAAGCTTCGTGATAAAGTTGCCCAAATCACCTAGACGCTTATGCTTTTGGGCAATATCAACAAGCAACCTATCAGATGCCATCATGTCCTCCTCTTGCATCCTCCTTAAATCAGCAATGCTTTCA
The DNA here is from genome assembly GCA_021014915.2 of Artemisia tridentata subsp. tridentata. Taxonomy (NCBI): domain Eukaryota; kingdom Viridiplantae; phylum Streptophyta; class Magnoliopsida; order Asterales; family Asteraceae; genus Artemisia; species Artemisia tridentata. The sequence goes on along the minus strand of CP139503.1, from coordinate 367,164,451 downwards.
AGAGCAGAATCAAAACCATATAAAAGCTCTAACTCCTTGATCATCTTATCCCTATTGTTTATCAGCATTCTTTTCTCAGAAACCTTGTGCCTCAAATCATGAACTTCCTTGGAAGTAGCTTCAACCTGTCGCTCATAGTAAACTAGCATCATGTCTTTCACAAGCTTTGAGTTTGCAACTGTTGCCAATTCAGAACAAATCACTAGTTTAGTTTCCATATATGATTTTGATAACAAAAAATTTTGAGATTTTTTGTAATTTTTAAATTTTATTTTGGTTTGTTAAGAAGAGATGAAAATTATGAGAGGTATGTTGCTTTATATACAACAACAATCAAGAAACACCTAGAGGAAGGAAGATGTATCGAGCCTAGCAATGTGAATAGTGTGTAATGATGAAATAGCCTTCCCCATAATTACTTGCAAGTTGCAAGTTGCAACAAAAACCATTAATACTATACTAACAGAGTAGTATTATTTTAATTTTCACTTTGCAACAAAAACCATTAATACTAGATTTTACTAATGTATGGTTGTAATATTTTCAAAATAAACATTTTATCCCACATTAGACTTAGGCCCAAACGTATCAAACATTTACAATTTTATATTGGTTTAATTTGTGACGGGTACTAGCAGTACTAAATTTATACTAGCCGTACTAAATTTCACTAGCAGCAGTACCTTTTGTACTAGTAGTGGTAAATACTTGGTTTACTTATGCACAAATGATTTCATGCTTATATTGGTTTAATTTGTGACTTGTAGGATACATACGTTACCATTTGACCTCAACAATAGCATGGACAAGTCTTGGATGAAAACTAGTAGGACCAAGAAACAATATATTGCTGGAGTACACGCGTTTATTAAGTATGCAGAACACAACTTGCAGAAGATGATGAACATCGACCCACGAGGTAATAAACAACAGCTTAAGATGCCATGTCCGTGTATCTCATGTTTAAACCGCATAGAGCATAAAGTGGAGGATGTGCAGTTCCATTTATTCTGCCACGGGATTAATCAAAGCTACACAAAATGGGATAAACATGGAGAAAATGATGAGCAAGCAACAACTGCCCAAATACCTGTTAATGCTACAACAGAGGAGTTTGTTGACGACACGGATTTCGACATGGATTTTGTTCCAGAAATTCCAACAGATGGCCCAGCAACAGTGAACATGGTTAATGGTGCAAAAGAATGTTTTGATGAGGATAACCTTGCCAAGTTTCAACAACTATTATTAGACGCGGAGAAGCCACTTTACGAAGGATGTCCTGACTTCACAAAGTTGTCCGCAATAGTTAAACTACTCAACTTGAAGGGTAAGTATGGAGCTTCTGATAAGTTCTTTACTGAATTACTAGGATTATTGAAAAAGATGCTACCTGCTGGTAACGAAATGGTTGAAAAAACTTATGAGGCAAAAAAACTAGTGAGAATGATGGGATCAGGATACAAAAAGATACATGTATGTAACAACAACTGCAATCTTTACTGGAAGGTTAACAAGGAGTTGACTGTTTGTCCAACTTGTGGGACATCAAGATGGAAGGTGGATAGTAAGACACATAAAGTGTACGAAAACATTCCGGCAAAGGTAATGTGGTACTTTCCAATTATACCAAGACTGCAACGCCTCTTTAAGTTAGAAAGTATTTCAGAAGATCTAACATGGCACGCAACAAGGAGGATAACAGATGGTGTTTTACGTCACCCCGCAGATTCACAGGCATGGCGTACCATAGATGAAAAATTCCCCGAAATTGCTGAAGATCCGAGAAATCTACGGCTAGGAATATCGGCTGATGGGGTTGACGTCAACTCAGGAAATAGGCATCACAGTGTATGGCCAGTTTTATCTGTCATATACAACCTTCCTCCATGGTTGTGTATGAAAAGAAAGTTTATCATGCTTTCGGTATTGATATCGGGATACCCGGGAAATGATATCGATGTATTTTTAGAACCGTTGGTTGATGATCTGCAAACCTTATTCGAGGAAGGGTTGATACATACGATGCTTCTAAAAAAGAAAACTTTAATCTGCGCGCCGTTGTGTTATGGACGATAAATGATTACCCTGCACTTGGTACATTATGTGGCTGCCCATACAGTGGATTCAAAGGTTGTGTAGTATGTGGGAAAGATACACACTGTGTTAGACTTTCCGCCTCATCCAAGCAAAGTTATGCTGGACACGGACGATATCTACCATACAACCATCCGTTCAGAACGCAAAGGAAGGCGTTTAATGGACAAGAAGAACCACGTCATGCTCCAAATCCATTGACCGGGGAACAAATATACAACGAGGTACAACATATTGAAAATAATTGGGGAAAAGGAAAAACCTCGAAAAACCAAGATCAAGATACCAGAGGCAGAGGTGGGAAGATTAAAAAGCAGAAAAGGAAAACAACAGAAGAAGAGGGTAGTTCAAGCCAAGCAAATGAAGCATATTGGAAGAAATTCAACATTTGGTATCGAAAGCTAAGGTATTGGAGGCATCATTCTGTTCCGCATTGTATTGACTTCATGCATGTAGAAAAGAATGTTGGTGAGAGTCTACTCGGAACTTTGCTGAATGTTCTTGGAAAGACAAAAGATGGAATGAATGCTCGACTGGATCTGGAAGAGTTGGGGATAAAAGAAGAGTTGTTTGCTAGGCAAGAAGCAGACAAAACAACACTACCTCCAGCAGGTTACACATTAACGAATGCTGAAAAAGACATCTTTTGTGAAACGTTAAGCAACATCAGGGTACCACAAGGCTATTGTTCAAATTTCTCTAGTTTGGTCAGCCTAAATGATAGGAAGCTCATTGGCCTTAAATCGCATGACTATCACATGCTAATGCAAGAGTTTTTACCCATTGCTATACGTTCAGTCATGCACCCGCCCACACGATATGCTATAATCAGGTTTTGCTTTTTCTTTAAATCTATATGTAGGAAAGAAATCAGCTTGCAAGAACTAGATAAGATGCAAGAAGAACTTGTTGTTACACTGTGCCTACTCGAGAAGTTCTTTCCTCCGTCATTTTTTGATATTATGATACACTTGACTGTGCACCTAACTAGGGAGGTAAAATTATGTGGTCCCATATGCTTTCGGTGGATGTATCCCTTCGAAAGATGTATGAAGGTTATTAAAGGACATGTGCGAAACAGAAATAGACCAGAGGGATGCATTGCCGAGGAGACTATCGCGGAAGAAACAATAGAGTTTTTTAGCGAATATCATAAAACCATGAAAACTATTGGTATCCCAGCTGATAAACATGTAACCAATGAAGTTGAGGACGGAAAGCCATTGTCGGCCGGCAAACCAAGTTAAGTTTCCGTAGAATCCTTTCAGAAAGCACATTTGTATGTAATACAAAATACAGATGAAATTCAACCGTATATCGAGTAAGTATATATTACTAACACATGTCGATTTCGTTGCTTAAAATGTTCTATCAAATATAATAATCAAAGACATTTATTTGTTTCAGGCGACACAAGGAAGTTTTGAAAGGAAAAAACCCGGGTAAAAAACTTGCATTGCTGGAGAATGAGCACAGTAAATCTTTTGCTAAGTGGTTACTCGAAGAGGTAATTACTTGTATGTTGTTTATAATTGTTTGTTTGTTGCTATCATCATAATTGTCCCTCCTGTATATGACATTAGATAGAGGTCGACCAGCACACCATTTCATTATCCCAAACACTCCTATTCTTTAATTGTTTGTTTGTTGTTCCTGCAATTTAAAGGTAATATATATACTTGTAATGAAATTCAGGTTGAGAGAGAGTTAGCGATATCCAATGACAGTGTATCAGAAACTGTGAGGTGGATATCATTTGGACCACGCGCCAGCGTAGTGAAATACGAGGCGTATAACATCAATGGGTATACATTTCGTACGAAAAGTAATGATGGCATAGTTTACCAGAACAGTGGGGTTAGTGTTGAGTCAGTAGATGTGCACATATCCAAAAAAGAAGTTGCAACCATAAAAAAAACATCTTATTATGGGGTTTTACAAGAGATATGGGTACTAGATTACCGTTTCAGGCAAATTCCTCTTTTCAAATGTGATTGGGCTAATCGCAAAACTCATGGGGTCAAACATGATCCTCTTGGTTATACGTTGGTAGACCTGAATACTTTCGGCCACAAGGATGATCCGTTCATATTAGCGTCACAAGCAACACAAGTGTTTTATGTGAAAGACCAGGTACAGAAAAATTTGTCCATTGTCTTTAAAACACCTACCAAGAATTACAAAGATACATATGACGAAGTCGATGAGGAGTTTAGTATAGTCATTCACGAGCAAAATGAAAAAATATTGCCACGTGTATATAAAGAAGACTTGGGCAAGGAATCACAAAGTGACTACTATCGAACCGACATTGAAGGTATTGTTATACGAAAATCCAAGTGAAGCATGTCATGCTGCATTAAGACTGCTAGTGTAATAGTTAACCCTGCTGGTTGAAGTTAAGACTGCTGCTCAAGGCTAAGTGCAAGGTTACTGCTGGTATTGTAAAGTTAGTAATGTTAGATGAATAGCTGTTTTAGTATTAAATAGTTGTTCCTGTAATTTAGCCTGTTGTAATGGATTTAGACTCAAAAAAGTCAAGCTTTTCAATGGCAATGAAAAATTTTGCGGTTTTCACTGTTATATGTCCACTTGCAGTCAAGCTTAATTTATTGTATTTGCAGTTTCCATTTATCATGTATATGCACTTGCAGGCACTTTAGTAACATGTTACTTCATTATAAAGTTGAAAATTGACTTTAGAAAGTCAAGTAATCTGGTTCCAGCTAGGGGCAAGTAACATACTTACATACTACTGCATTAAACTAGATAGACTATAAAATCCCAGCATTGTAATGGGGCAAATTAAATGAAGAGTCATGACTAACAGTCTGAACTCAAAATATGACTATGATTTAGACACCTAAATAAATACTTCATGTGACCATATGTAACATCTTGAATTTAGTCACACAAACACTCAATGTGACTAATATCAAGGTTAATGATAACTGAGTTCACATTTTGCTATACATATTAGTCACATGAATATTTCACAGTGTGACTATTTTCAATGTATTGGTCACATATAATACCCTTATAATGTGGCCATAAACATAATTTAGATGCACATTTGTGGTATGGTGTTACTATTGTATAGCCTATAGTCACATGATTGTGCTACAATTAAATGTGACCATACACATTAGGAATTGGCAGGCAAACACACACTTAACTTTAGACACACATATTAACTTACGTGACTATTTGTATCGAATTTTGGTCACACTTAATCATGTATGCCTATGGTTTAGTGTGACCATATATGACATTTGGTCACACATCTCAAGTGTGTGACATATATTTGTCACTTTTAAATGCATATCGTGACTATGCTTCAAACTTACTTTTCAGTTGTCACACATTTCAAATTCATATGTGGCTAAATTTTCAACAAAAACTAGCAGTCACGCTTAAATAATGTGTGACAAACTTGAGCATATGATTTAGCCACATACACAATTACTTCGTGTGACCATATATGGATTTTGGTCACACTTTTCAATTGCGTGACATATATTTGTCACATATGTATATATATAGTGTGACTAATGTTTCAACCTTATTTGTATCCGTCACACGTCCCAAATTATAAGTGACTAAAAAATCAAAAAAAAATTTACCAGATACGTATAGTCACGAAAATATTCAAATGTGTGGCTATAGCCTCGGATGTAATTCCGAAATGGTCACACAAGTCGGATCAAGTGTGGCTGTTTATTTTATTCTGGTACATTTAGTCACATAAAAAGGCGACTGTGTGGCTGTTCGAAAAACAGCATGTGTGACTAAATCCCATTTTTGTACTAGTGAACAAGTACTAGCGTGGTAGACCTACAGCGCACTCCTCTCACCATGCCAGAAGTAAACTTCACTGAGCCACCAAATGCGCCTATCCGAAACAAGGATCTTGTTTTGGAAACAGACTCTCTCGCGCTAGAAGGAGTCACGCCTGAACTAGCGCCAAGTGATTTCGTATCTCAAAACTACGAAGCCTTGGCTGCGCTCATGCGAGAGGAGGCGAAAAAGAGGTCAAGCCAAAGTCTGCACGCCAGGCTCAACTTCGACCCTGAACATGAGGCATCCCCACCGCGCTACCGAAAGGAAAGACGCGAGAAGGATAGCCACAAACACCCAGTGTTTACTAGGATTGGAAGGAAGGTTGTGGATGACGAAGCAGCCGACTTTCAGTATCTGGAGGAGCATGAAGATGGGGAACGGCGTGCCAATGTCTACACTAGGCTTGGTAGTTGCAGGGTTCATGATAGGCTCGGGCGACGGTGCTCCCCAAGCGAAAGTCCTTCAAGCTCTTATTCTGAGGATGGTCGGCGCAAGCGCCGCAGAGGAGCAAGCTCGGATTCCGATGATAGTCGGCGCAAGCTTCGCAAAAGAGTAAGCTCATCCTCAAGTGACTCCTCGAACAACGAGGACAAGGAAACAGGACACTGGAAATCAAGGGGAAAATACCGCGACCAGGAAGACGAAGACATGTCTCGTCCCTGGCGTCGCCAAAAAGTTGATGCGTTCACTAGGCGCATCAGCGATTTTTCAGAAAATAAGAGAAGGCGCATGCCTGCTAATGTCAAAACATATGATGGGACAGGTGATCCTGATGATCACCTAAAAATTTTCGAATCAACAGCCACTATCGAAAATTGGCCACAACCTGTGTGGTGCCACATGTTTAACTCTACATTAGTAGGGAATGCGCGCAACTGGTTCAGTAAGCTTCCACGCAGAAGCATCGGTGGGTTTGAAGAGTTGCAAAAGGCGTTTCGTTTAAACTTTACTCAGAGGAAGAAGTGCGCCAAAAACCCTGTCGAGCTCACTAGGGTAAAACAGCGCCAAGGGGAATCCACAAGCGCTTTCATGGAGCACTATAAGGACGAATGCATGCAGGTCAAGGCGTGCCCAGAAATACTAAAGATATCGGGGTTTATGAACGCAATCAATAACCCAGATTTGATAAAAAAGTTAAACGATTGGGTTCCCCAAACCTTTGACGAACTCATGAAGCGCACGAGATGATCCTTCGTCCAAGGAGAAGCAGTCGCTGCGGATAGCAAGAAAGGCTACTCGAACCATAGGTCACAAGAAGAGCCAAGGAGAGAATCCAATGACCAGAGTGGCAATCGTAACAAAAGTTATCGCAACCAAGGGGGCGGACGGGGAAACGACAAGTACACCCCACTAACAAAAACTCCAAAGGAGATATTTGCGACAGAAGGTGCGAACTTTCCAAGACCCCCACCTATGCGCACCCCTGAAGATCGGCGCGTAGGGAACGGATACTGCGAGTATCACGCACAGAAGGGCCATACCACTAATGAGTGTGTCCAATTACGCCAACTAATTGAGAAACTAGTGAAAGAAGGCAGATTGGATAACCTCGTTAAAAATATTAAGGATGGGAAAGACAAGCAGAGAACCGGAGGCAAGAAAAAAGCGCCTAAGGAAAAAGCTGATACTATCTACATGATATAATCATGGCAGTGAAAGACTAGGCAAAAGGTGAGCCAGAAATTCTCTCATGAAAGCGAAATTTCTTTTCCCACTTTGGCCGCGGACAACGCAGTAGCAGAACCACTCACCATTGAATTAAATGCGGGGGGTCACGACATCCACCGCATGTATGTTGATGGAGGCGCATCAGTGGATATAATGTATGAACATTGTTTCCAGAGATTGCGCCCTGAGATACAAAGACAGTTAAGTCCAGCCACAACTGCGCTTACTGGCTTTACAGGAGAAAAGATATGGCCTATGGGGCAACTGCGTCTACTAGTCGCTGTTGGTAGTAAGGAACACTCCGCGACAGCCTGGATGAATTTTATGGTGATCAGATCTCCTTCATCATACAATGGCATTATCGGACGACCAGGAATCTCGGCAATACGCGCAGTACCTTCCACAGCGCATGGGATGCTCAAATTCCCAGTAGAAGGTGGCATTGTCACCATCTACAATAGCGCCGCACCACCTCAAGAATGTAACACGATTACATGCGAAACAACGAATACCCCAGAACAGAGCGCAGCTAAAGTATCAAACCTAAAGGTTGCAATTCACCCTGAATACCCAGAGCAAGAAGTATCGATTGGGGGATCGTTGTCTGACAAAGGAAGAGCGGCCGTGTGCGCACTCTTGCAGAGGAATTTGGACATCTTCGCATGGGAACCAAAGCACATGACTGGTGTGCCACGCTCGATTGCAGAACACAAGTTACAAATCCGACAAGGATATTCCCCAGTAAGGCAGAAAAAGCGCGGCCAGGCTCCAGAGCGCGCAAAAGCCATACTGGAAGAAGTACACAAACTTGTGGACGCTGGCATCATGCGAGAAGTCTATTACCATGATTGGCTCTCCAATCCAGTAATGGTCAAAAAGAGCGATGGCAGTTGGCGGATGTGTGTGGACTTCACTGATCTTAATAAAGCATGTCCACAGGATTGCTACCCACTACCAGAAATAGTCTGGAAGGTGGAATCTTTGTGCGGGTATCCCTTTAAATGTTTCTTAGATGCATACAAAGGGTACCACCAAATCCAAATGGCTAAGGAAGACGAGGAAAAAACAGCCTTCCACACAAGCCAAGGCGTTTTTTGTTATACAAAGATGCCTTTTGGCCTGAAGAATGCGGGCGCCACCTACTAGCGACTGGTAGATAATGCGTTTGAGAAGCAAGTGGGACGCAACCTAGAGGTCTATGTGGACGACCTTGTCATAAAAAGCCATACTGAAGATGAAGTGGTGCGCGACATTGAAGAAACATTCAAAACACTACGAAAGATCAACATGAAGTTGAATCCTAAGAAATGCACTTTTGGCGCTACAGAAGGCATGTTCCTAGGATATTTGATAGAACCAGATGGCATTAAGCCATGCCCAGAAAAAACAAAGGCTGTCATCCAACTTCCTTCACCGCGCACGCTGAAGGAAGTTCAATCTCTAAATGGAAAGCTAGCCGGTTTGAACAGATTCCTGTCCAAATCAACGGATAAGTCACTTCCTTTATTTAAAACACTCAAGAAGTGTACAAAGAAGGGAGACTTTCGTTGGACTGCGGAAGCGGAGGAAGCTTTCACACAGCTTAAGCAACATATAGCAGCGCTTCCTAAGCTAGTTGCACCCCGACCAGGGGAGGAGTTAATCATCTACTTTTCTGCGACCCATGGAGCGATCAGCGCAGTGCTACTGACGGATAGGAATTCCGTACAAACACCGGTGTATTTTGTAAGCAAAGCACTCAAGAAGACAGAGATTAATTACAGTCCAATGGAGAAGTTGGTCTTGGCATTAGTATTTGCTGCCAAAAGACTGCGTAGATACTTTCAAGCGCACCCAATAGCAGTGATTACCGACCAACCTATCAAACAAGTTATCTCTAAACCTGACGCATCGGGGCGATTACAAAAATGGAGTGTGCTACTAGGCGAGTATAACATCTCTTACAGACCACGCACTGCGGTTAAAGGGCAAATACTAGCAGACTTCATCATCGAAAAACCAGATACCGATGACGCACCCCCACCGAGCAAGGTAGAATTACAAGAACCATGGGTCTTGTTCACAGATGGATCTTCATGTGGATGGATCGGGCGCTGGCCTTATCCTCACTAATCCAGAAGGAATGGAATTCACTTACGCACTGCGTTTTGAATTCACAGCCACGAACAACGAGGCAGAATATGAAGCCCTAATCGCTGGACTACGCATTGCAAATCGAATGGGTGTACGTAACCTAGAAGCAAATGTGGACTCCCGATTGGTAGCCAACCATGTGTTGGGCGAATATGTGGCTAAAGAGGATAACATGGTCCAATACCTCGACAAGACCAAATCGCTAATACAAGGCTTTGACAGGTTTACCATTAAGCAAATTCCTAGAGGTGAAAATAAGAAAGTGGATGCGCTAAGAAAGATCGCATCTACTAGCTTCGCGCACCTGTCAAAACAAGTTTTAGTGGAGATCCTAAAGAACAAATACATCTCGGAGATGGAGATATCCACGGTAATAGAGGAAGAGAATCCTACGTGGATGACCCCTATTATCGAATTTATAAGTAAGGGCAAATTGCCCGATGAGCAGAAGGACGCTAGACGGATACGGCGCATAGCGCAGAGGTTCGAACTTAGAGATGGTATCCTATATCGGCGCTCATTCCTACAACCATGGCTTCGGTGCGTTGGACCTCTTCAGGAAGATTACGTACTCCGAGAGATCCACGCTGGTTCATGCAGTATGCATTCAGGACCACGGTCCGTCGTAGCGCGAGCATTGCGCTCAGGATACTATTGGCCTACTATGCACCGTGATGCGGGCGATGTGATAAAGAAATGCAACGACTGCCAAGTTCATAGACCCATCCCGCGCAGACCACAACAAGAGCTAACACCTATCACTTCTCCATGGCCATTCTATAAGTGGGGTATTGACATTGCAGGCCCCTTCCCAGTCGCAGCGGGAGGACTTAAATTCCTTATTGTTGCAATAGACTACTTCACTAAATGGATTGAAGCGAAGGCAGTAGCGACAATCACAGGTAATCAAGTAAAACGCTTTGTTTGGGAAAATATAGTATGCCGCTTTGGATTACCTGGGGAGATCGTTTCGGACAACGGAAAACAATTCCGTGATAACCCCTTCAAAGACTGGTGCGCAGAGTTACACATCATACAACACTTCGCATCAGTAAAACACCCACAAACCAATGGTTTAGTTGAGCGCGCAAATCGTAGTCTAGGCGAAGGAATCAAAGCGCGCCTGGACAAACACAAAGGAAGATGGGTGGACGAATTGTCGCATGTCTTATGGGCGCACCGCACAACAATCAAAGTTAGCAATGGAGACACTCCTTTTTCCCTTGTCTACGGGACAGAAGCTGTCATACCAGATAAAATTGGAATGCCAACTATCCGCACCGCGGAAATTAATGTCGCGACCAATGACGACGAACGACGGATAGATTTGGACCTGTTGGAAGAAAGGCGCGAGCGCGCAGCTATACGAGAGGCAAAAACCAAGTCAAAGATGAAGGGATACTACGATGCTAAAGTTCGAAGCACCTCATTCAGACCAGGCGACTTTATGTACCGCGCTAATGATGCAAGCCACGTAGAAGATACAGGTAAACTTGGACCAAAGTGGGAAGGACCCTATGAGGTCATTGAAGCACTAGGACAAGGCGCGTATAAGCTGCGTAATATGGAAGGCTGTGAGCTACAACGCACATGGAATATCTGCAATCTCAAGAGATGCTATCTTTAGGAAAGGTTACGACCCAATGCACAGACACTTTCGCACTTTAGTAAGTGCTCAATAAATATCCGTGTATTTACATTTTTATTTCATTTAGACAAATGTCTTTTATCTTTTTACAAAAACTTGCAAGTATTAATAAAATGTTGCGGTTTCTAGCTAACTCCGTAACACACTTTACTTTATTGCTTACATATAATTTATGTCTCAATACTGTTTGTTATATTATCTTTTGCCTACATGGCGTGCATGCACCAATTGATGCGTGGTTTTGTAACCTTACAACAGGTTTTACCTCTCGAGGGATCTCAAGAGGCTTACAACCCCACCAGGCAGTGTACCTGACCGATGTAGTATAGTGTAGTGGTAAGTACGGGGGATTGATCGTTCTCCACAGGGAATAGTGTTCGTTAGGTGTGAAAGGCTACTCTAATTAGGTCTAAGGGTTGAGGAAGATTCTTTTTTATGTTTTTATATTTTTTTATGAAAGCAAGTAAAATCTCGGTTTTGAAGGAGTGGGCGGAATTAGTTGCTAGTCAACTAACCCAAATTACTACGAATGCAATAAAATTAAATAACTGAAAATAAAATGTGGTGAGAAACTTATGTGTAGAGAAATGTGTTTACTTAGATTTCCTTACTCCCTAACTATCTTTTACCGGTTAATTAGTGTGTATTAGTTGCGTGGATGACGGGTGTATTCCTTAATACCATTCGTGGGGTGGCGTACTTACTTCCCCAACTCTACAAGCTCCTACTTCACTCCTATGTCGAGCCGGCTAGGAAGCTCCTAACATGGGATCACTAGAATTCGCTTGTGCATTAAATACAACCATAAAAACCTTTAGTACGCATTTGGTTCATGTTTCTTAAGACGTTCAAGCAAGTTACCGAATAGGAAGTTAGCCAGTTTTCTTAAGCCTAACATAGATAAACAATCATCCAATACAACTAATAACACACTAACAACCAATAATCAATAGCTAGGTTTCATTAGATCTAAGCAAACACAAGATAAATTTAGCCTAACATGTTAAACAAAAGACAAGAATAAGATAGAATCAAACAACACATAGACATATTGAATGATTAATTGATAACTTATCTTTCAATGAAACATGAAAGATCTCAAGGCAAAAAGCCCTAAAAAAGTAGCTAAACTCGTCTTAGGGTTTTCTCCCAAAATTCCACACACTAAGCTCTACACTAATGACAAAAGATTAGAAAACTATATATAGATTTTTGGATCTGACGGCGTCACCTTATGGAGTGTGACGCCGTCACCTCGCCGCTTTTAGGGTTCCCGGATGACCTTCTTGACGCCGTCCCTCTTTAGCTCTTCCAAAATCCATTCTGGCTTATCAAGGCTTGACGCCGTCGAACCTTGAACGTGACGCCGTCCCTCTTTGATTTAAGCCGTGACGCCCTTGATCAAGTTAAAGCGTGACGCCGTCAGAATTCACATGCTATTTTCACTGGCCCGTCATGAGTAAATTTCACGTCCAACTTTTCTTGCCAAGGCATGACGCCGTCCAGTATAAATTGTGACGCCGTCAAGAGTAACTTTTAGCCGATTTTTGAGACTTTGCCGTTTTCTTCACTTTATTGCTCCAAAAACGTCCAAAATGCCTCCTTTTCCAGATTTCTCCTCAAAAGTACCTAAAATGACAAAAGGAACGATTTAGGGCAATATTTGATCAAATAAATACGATTTAAGGCTTAAATGACCCCTTAAAAGCGGTACACTTTTCGCTTCATCAAATACCCTTACACTTGAGATTTGCTTGTCCTCAAGCAAATGCGCTTTTATTCTAATCAAAATACAAGTTAGGGGTCATTTAATGCTAACATAAAAGTAATTACAACAAATATTCGTTCCACTTCAATCATAATAAGCACGGAGATTATAAACTAGCACCTCACAAGTAGTGTTTAGATACTCACATCTCTCAAGTGTCATCAAAATAAATCTCATAAATGAAAACGGATAATATCTCTCACTACCTGTCATAGCAAATAGATTACCATAGGCTTGGGAAAGGATCGAAAACCTCCTCCACTAGGCGTAAGCACCTAAGATAAACTATCAAAGAGGGCTTTTAAATGGGTTATAACGTTAGGTGTAGGGAAAAGGAAAACACGGTTTTGTTGGATAAAGGATATTTTACTGGTGGCGAGTTAAAAATCTTGATCAATTACATGTACTATACAATGTTGCTAAGCCAAGACTCGACTCGATCTTAAGCTAATGATAAAATAACAAAAACATAAACAAACATAAAATGAAACGGGATGGTAGTCCGTATGTTTTTTTCTATTTTTCTTTTTCTCATTTTTTTGTATTTTTCTTGATTTTTTTTTTTTTTTTTTTTTTTTTTTTTTTTTTTTTTTTTTGCATACACTTTTACCCTACCATCCAAAATAATACATCATAGGGGCATTGCATCCCCCTTACACTTGAACTTTTACATAACTTTACAAATAACTATTCTAATGACTCGAATTAAGATAATTGAAAAACTTGGAGTACTTTTAAAATATTTAGCACATATGGGGGTAATAAATGATGTTCTTCCCCATTACTCCATTACACTAGTACTTTACCCATGAGTCCCAATCGTCCCAAAACAATATGTACAAGGATATGACTCGACTTAGCAACCATGTAATCAACTAGATAATTAACTTGGGTTTAAACAAATGTTGTAACAATAATGCACTAAAAATGAGTGCATACAAGGTAGGCTAAGGCGATTTGGGTGTACATTTTAGTGGGGTGTAACAAATTCTTCCTTTAAGTAAAATGCTTAAAGGTTGAAACGAAAAGATAGGCTCTGAGGGGTGTACTAGGGTATCGTGTACTAAAAATGAGTACAACGCAAAGGGTGTGGGAGAATTACTTGACCAATGTAGCCAATGTAATTATAACAAAAACACAGGTGTGAAACAATGGGTTAATCCTAATGCCTCTTATCATGTAGTAAATCTAACTACACGAATGTAGTCTCACTTGTGGCCTCGGAATGGTCCTAACGCAAGTTCTAGAATCTAAGTGCTACCGGTACACACATCATAGCATAAATGCTTTTCCTACCAATTCTAGGGGCGAACCTCACATATTTGGGGTGGAAAATTTTTTTTAGTGGTACGGTTTTGTGCTAGTCATATAACTCCTATCCATGAGACGCTCATTAAGATCAAAGTTTCACTCCTAAATGTTGTAAAAAAATTTAAATTTGGCACTAAAATTACCCTAACAGGTATTTATCTCAGTTTTATTACACATCTACTATTAAACAAACAAAAATCAAGCGCAATTGTATTCTCTAAAATCGTACTTTTACCCTCCCTTACACTTAAGATGAACATTGTCCCCAATGTTCAAGTAACAAGATGTAAAAGCATAAAGTAAAAGAATGAAATCAAATACTCCCCTGATTCGCTCGGTGGATAATGAAATTACACGGTTAGATCTTCCTCCAAAGTAATGTAGAAGCTCCATGACTAATGCATCGCCACAAGCTTGATTCCAAAAACATCTCCTTGTCCAAAATAACCTGTTAAACCTGAGAAAACAAACACGAAAACCTGCATAACATCGGCGGGAAAAATCTATATATAAGGATATAATGCTTGTGGAATGATAACTTTGCAGATTCCTGGAGATTATAAGTTGGAGATTTAATAAAAACTTTTTATGAAAACAAAACTTTCAAAAATTTCTGGAAATTAAATCTGACGCCGTCAGGTTATAACACCTGACGCCGTCAGAAATGACCTGACAAAAATTTTCATTTTTAGTTTCCGGAAAATTTCTGGAAAAACCTTTACCTTACTTCCTGGAAATCCTGCAAAACATCATTATGACTCGATACAAGCATTTGACTCAAACAAATACTAATATGTATGCTAATTTATTATTATTACGATTCATGTTAATTTGTGTTCTAATAAACCGATTTAGATTTCCCTTACACTTATCTTTTGCAAAATACCTTTATATGTAGTTAAGACGAAGTTAAAAACAACATAAAGCATTTTCACAAATTAGTTTTGAACATGAATCAATACTAATAAAAATTAAACACACATACGGAAACAAATAAAAACAAACAAACAAATAAATAAACACACAAAGCAAATAAAGCTTGGGTTGCCTCCCAAGAAGCGCTTTTCTTTATTAACGAGTCTTGTAGCTAGACTCAAAGTAAGGCTCATCTAGTGTCGCTTATGCTCACGTATCCGAGTGTGAGCCATCTAATTGTTGCCTCATCTCTCTTGTATTCATCATTCAGCTCCAAACATCCATGATAATATCTCTTATTTTTCTCATGTGGATATTTGAGCCCCTTCCTCTTATCATTCTCACTTAACAAGTCGATAGGCATAATTCTATTGCAAGATTCAATGGGGTAGTTCTTAAACCTAGGATGTGCTCGGGGCATTTGATAGACAAAATCTTCATCCCCATCCGAGAACGTAATTAACCCGTCCACAAGTTTTTCGTCAAGGTTGGTCAACCTTTTGAAGGGTTCTCCAAAAATGACTTGGGTTAATTTGTCATCGATAAATTCTCCTAAATTCTCCATAACCATAAAATCCACCAAATACACAAAACTTCCTACGAACACGTGTAGTGGCTTAATCCTAGCAACAATGTTATCTCCTTGATATTCAAGCTCATCTACCATGATTTTATTATAATTAGCGCGAGAGATAATGTTCATAGGCAAAGATGAGTTAAGATAAGCATAAAAATCATGATAACCAATTTTACACGGGAATTGCATGTTAAAGAGGCTATCCTTTTCGATCTTAGTCCTAGGGTCAACATACTTAAAGGGATCAATTTCCTCTTTTCCCCATTCCTCGTTAACTACTTCTCCATTACCGATATCCTCATCGGAGTCTGAGTAGTAAAATGGACTAACATAGTCATTCTCGTGGTCAGACTCCTCCATCTCAGAATTGTTACCAAAGTGGTGGTCGGGTGAAAGGTTGTTGTTTGCTACTATGGGGGCGGGAACGGGTAGTTGAAAATTTGCACGGCGAAAAACACGAATAACAGGGATCAAATGACCAATGTTACTCATGCAGTAAGTGGAAGGTATCACAAACAAAAGTACAAAGAAATAAGATAGACTAAAGAAAACCTAGAAAAATAAAATAAAAATCTCACTAGAAAGGAATCTAGTGAGTAGACCTAATAGAAATAAAAATTCAACCTAAACAATAACTATTCCCCGGCAGCGGCGCCAAAAACTTGATTGCGTGGTTTTGTAACCTTACAACAGGTTTTACCTCTCGAGGGATCTCAAGAGGCTTACAACCCCACCAGGCAGTGTACCTGACCGATGTAGTATAGTGTAGTGGTAAGTACGGGGGATTGATCGTTCTCCACAGGGAATAGTGTTCGTTAGGTATGAAAGGCTACTCTAATTAGGTCTAAGGGTTGAGGAAGATTCTTTTTTATGTTTTTATAATTTTATGAAAGCAAGTAAAATCTCGGGTTTGAAGGAGTGGGCGGAATTAGTTGCTAGTCAACTAACCCAAATTACTACGAATGCAATAAAATTAAATAACTGAAAATAAAATGTGGTGAGAAACTTATGTGTAGAGAAATGTGTTTACTTAGATTTCCTTACTCCCTAACTATCTTTTACCGGTTAATTAGTGTGTATTAGTTGCGTGGATGACGGGTGTATTCCTTAATACCATTCGTGGGGTGGCGTACTTACTTCCCCAACTCTACAAGCTCCTACTTCACTCCTATGTCGATCCGGCTAGGAAGCTCCTAACATGGGATCACTAGAATTCGCTTGTGCATTAAATACAACCATAAAAACCTTTAGTACGCATTTGGTTCATGTTTCTTAAGACGTTCAAGCAAGTTACCGAATAGGAAGTTAGCCAGTTTTCTTAAGCCTAACATAGATAAACAATCATCCAATACAACTAATAACACACTAACAACCAATAATCAATAGCTAGGTTTCATTAGATCTAAGCAAACACAAGATAAATTTAGCCTAACATGTTAAACAAAAGACAAGAATAAGATAGAATCAAACAACACATAGACATATTGAATGATTAATTGATAACTTATCTTTCAATGAAACATGGAAGATCTCAAGGCAAAAAGCCCTGAAAAAGTAGCTAAACTCGTCTTAGGGTTTTCTCCCAAAATTCCACACACTAAGCTCTACACTAACGACAAAAGATTAGAAAACTATATATAGATTTTTGGATCTGACGGCGTCACCTTATGGAGTGTGACGCCGTCACCTCGCCGCTTTTAGGGTTCCCAGATGACCTTCTTGACGCCGTCCCTCTTTAGCTCTTCCAAAATCCATTCTGGCTTATCAAGGCTTGACGCCGTCGAACCTTGAACATGACGCCGTCCCTCTTTGATTTAAGCCGTGACGCCCTTGATCAAGTTAAAGCGTGACGCCGTCAGAATTCACATGCTATTTTCACTGGCCCGTCATGAGTAAATTTCACGTCCAATTTTTCTTGCCAAGGCATGACGCCGTCCAGAGTAAAGTCTGACGCCGTCAAGAGTAACTTTTAGCCGATTTTTGAGACTTTGCCTAAAATGACAAAAGGAACGATTTAGGGCAATATTTGATCAAATAAATACGATTTCGGGCTTAAATGACCCCTTAAAAGCGGTACACTTTTGCCTACATCATGCACCAATTAAAAACCCACGATGGTAAAAGGATGAGTAAACCTAATAAATGACTCGTTGAGTAAGAGGGTTGCAAACCCATCAACACCGGATCACGCATCCTTGTTAGACACCTTACTCTCAAGACGTTGGAGTAAGTTCGATGCGTACCCCACGACGGATACACATCAATGCACACTGTGCGCGTTTAACAAATTAGGAGTTAAGATAATTAACCCCTTAATATGGTATTAGTAGCACGCTGCAATCCATACACTTGTGCACCCCATGATGGATACACAACAACTTGTAAATTTCATACACAATTATGTCATACACGACTATGTCATAAATTTTATACACGATAAGGATATAAGTGATTATAAATCCTTGTAACTTTTCTAAATGTGTTTATGCAAGCGGTTTGATTCTTAGACATCTTTTACGCAAAGACAAAATAACTAAGTACAAACGTCATAATCACAATCAAATTTGATACAATATGCATACAATTGTATTTTTCAAAACCAACGCTTCATTATGGATAACAAGTTCATCAAAAGTACACATCCAACACGCATATGTACAACAAAAAGTGGACATACCACAAAAAACCACCACACCAAAACTACCAAGACATGCTACGAGTACGCCTGAGTCCTGAGCTACCTGCTTGGTGCGCCACACAACCAGCATCTTTAAGCCTCTGCAACAACTCAGCATCCTTGGGTGCTACCGTTGGCACGCTAACGGGCACCCCATCAGATCTAGGAATGTGAGCCGCACCAAGACCACACAGAATAGCTTTCCCCTTCTGACCCTTCTTCTTGGCAAGTCTCATCTCATGAGCTTCTAAGGATGCCTTCAATGGAATTTCTTTCTCAAGGGCAAAAGGGTTGAGGATGTCACGAGGGCGAGCAAAAATAGGCACATGTAGCTGCGACACATCCGGCTTCAGAAAATAGTCAAGCTGCGCCTCAGCATCCTCGGATGAGTGCCTAGCCAAAGTCAGCCCCTCCATAATCACACTGATAGGCAAATCCTGGTCAGGCTCCAGGCGAGCAATATGCGGAAGCTCAAAAAGCTTCATCTTCTCCATGGCAGCGACAAGCTCATCATAGGAGTTGGCATTATAACCTGGTACCTGAGTAATAGGCACGGTCAACAAATTGCTCTCGGCAAGCTTTTCTACAGCCTGCGCTTGGCCACGTGCCAACGCGCACTCAACAACTTCCCCAAATACCCCCGTCACCTCCTGCGACTCCAAAGTACCCAAAGCGGCAAGGCGCAAACCATGGCTGATAAGCCACCTGCGCTCAGCTATGGTTGACACCAAATGAGGATACAACTCCTCATCATACTCAATGCTGAGCTTGCGCAGTTTGCTCTCCTGATTCTCCAGCAAACTCTCCACAGCCTTGCGGAATTCATCCAAGTCAGACATGAGTTTCCCCTTGTTCAGCTCCATATATCTCAAGGCCCAAAGGCAGGAGGCCTTGTACTCTTTTGCTCCAGTACGCTCTTTGTTCTCATCAGCAACTTTCTGGTCATACATAGCAGATGCCCTCAATTCAGCCTGCGCATCAGCCAACTGCGCCTTTAGAAGGTCAATCTCCTTATCCTTCTGCGCAACCAGGCTGCCCTCACCACCATACTCAGCCTGTAGCCGCGCAACCAATGAAGCCTGGTGCGCAGCAGCCAACGCCAACTCCTCTAGAAGGCTATTTCTTGGCGCATCTCCAGCAGATTTTTCCTCATCCACTGGACTCTCAGGCCCAAAATCAGTCTTAGGTGGCGAATTCTCAACATGCGCATCATCATCAACAGCAGTCTCAGCACTACACGCAAATAACAACGTTACTCTATAGTACTAATAGCGGATTAAGGACTAAAGATCTAAAGGTACAAGTACTTACTTGGGGGGAGGAGTTTTATGCGATGACGCATCCTCTTCAGTTGGTCGCTCGACAAAAATAGCAGGGCGCTTACTTGATGTCCCTGCGCCATCATCACCAGACGACCTCTTGCGCTTTAAACCTTGGTCTTCCTCCTCAGACTCATCCATAGCACTCCCCGACGAGTCTACATGCAATAACTCCACAGGGATTTGCGACCCAGAAGGGGAAAAGCTACGCAGAGGAGTAGCCATAGTAACACCTGCGGGGATCTCCACAGTCTCATCGGTCCCCTCTGGCTCCCCCTGCGCGATCGCCATTGTGCGTCCTGCGGTAGCCTGCAGAATGGGCTCCTCACCATCTCTCAAAGGGCGCACACCCACAATAACCTGCTTCGGCTTCTCCAAATGCACAACGCGGAATAGATCCATCTCTGCGCAACAAACAACAAACAAACACAAAATGTGTTAATAAGCTACAAAGGGAGAACGCTTACAGCTATTAAACGAAGAGGAAGGGAGAGACAAGCACCCACCCCGGCTATTTTCATCCAGAAATGTTGGCACTTCTTCCGGACTACCAAAGTAATTGCGGCTAATGCCCATGTGCACCAAAAACTCTTCGGGATATGCTTTGATTGGTATACGATTGGTGTTTATCGTATCCGCATCAGCTACATTGTACAACCCGGGGTCGGGGCGCTCGTCTCTTGGTAATAATTCTCGAGTATAGAACTCAAAAATTGATGGGAAAAATAAACTATCAACCCAAAAGAATTTTTCTCTCCAATCCCTCAGTGCATCTAACTTCTCAGTATAGCACTGCAGCGGACCTGCGCGCTTGGAGAAGGAAACCCACCCGTTTGACCACGACGTGTGGTAAAACGCGCGGAATAGATGAATTGTGGGTTCTATTCCTAACAAGCGACAATTCACTTCGAAGTTGGTTATCTTTGCTGCACCTATACAGTGCAGCTGGGAAATATGAAGGCGATAGTGATTGAGAATATCGTACAAAAAGAGGGAGATGGGCGCACGCTGGTTCGCAAATTCGAAGAAGCGCGTATAAACCCCCACATTCCCTTGCGGGAAATTCGCTATTGACGCATTTGCAGCCGGAACTACCGGATGCAATGCGAGAGGGATGTAATAGTCTGAGGTGAACTGACGAAGTTCATCCTCATATATATCGGAATTAATATCAGACAATTTAAGAACCATGATTAACCTTCAATAACCCTTATAAGCGCACGCACTATTACCTTCGCTTCTGCTGATTTTTTGATCGCTTTCTTGAAGGTTTAACAATGGCGGAAAATGATGGTTTTTACTGTGATAACCACAGTGAAATGACGGCTCAAGTTTATATAGGGTTACACATATTCGTGGATGAATGACATGTGTACCCCACTTGCTCCAATCGGATGGTTGGGAACCCAAAAGGTAAAGCACTTTTTCACCCACCCTCACAATTTTCGAAGAAGATACTTGGACTAGTTTAACTTGCTAATTTTGGCGGGAATTACTTGAAACTTCCCCGCTACGCATCAAGGAATATTTTTAGTTCCAATTGTTAGTCTAGCATCCGCAATTTCGCATTGCGCACACTAGATTGGGGGGACATGATGACGTATAGTCCGTATTCGGGTCACGAACCCGACCCATACTCATGTCCATCACGAATGGACTCAAGCCCATCATGAATGGGCTATCACGATAGCGGTTTGGGCTCACGATGGCCCAAGCCCAATGTTATTTATGGTTTTGATAGCATATCTTCTATTTATGGGATATATATCAATTAACCGCCCTACGCGGGATAGACCGAAGATTGGGGAACACGAAACCAACAAGGATTTCGTGTCCATATATAGAGGGCACCTCAGCCCTCACAAAGGTACGACTTACAACCCTAACTCTTCTACAAACCCTAAAACCGATTACTTACTCTCATGCCGGAGGATAATCGTGGGAGACAATCCCACGATAAGCCTAACGATGTCTTTTTGTTTTCTTAGTGCGCAGGTCTCAAGCATTAAGATCTGATTGGTACGGAATCAAGGAACGCCCAACTTTTGTATCAACAAAACTAATATTTCAAGGGACGGTTTCAGAACAAAAGGAATTGGTCCAAGTTTTGGTCAAAAACTGACTGCAACAGTATGTACTGATGCATCAGCATAAGTATTGCCCAGATCAGTGATAGTTCTTGATTTTTAATTGCTTCATTATCAGTCATTTTTTAGCTGAAATTTGGTGAAAATGATATTTGGTTGTTCTTAGACTTATTCCATATTTTTTTTTTACATTTTTTTTTATTAGCATATTCATAGATTATCACAGCTGAAATTTTTTAGTTAACCCTTGTTTCTAGTTTAAGATTATAAACTTATCTAATACAAAGTCATATGTTGAGATCAATTGATGCATCTGCTTTGTTCAATTGATGCATCTGCTTTGTTCAATTGATGCATCTCATTTGTATTTAATTGTATAACATACAAAAGCACTTATAAAATACTTGGACTCGGTAAACCACCACAGTGCAGCAAAGATTGCTAAAGCAAAATTAAAGATAATGAAGCTGGAGCATGAAACAAGAAAAAACCGATTCGGGTCTGCAATATTCTTGATGCGACATATGGAGACTTTCTGTGGAAGAAAAAGGGAATTCAACCCGGGATTTAAGAAAGAGTGTTTGGCGCAAAACGGACAAATTACGAGCCCTCGAAAAAAGTATGTCGTGAAGATGTTAATGAATCTCATAAACAAAAAAATGGAACAGGCAGTTATGGAATCCGAGAAATTCAAAAAATTAAATGACGCTCAGAAACTAAATTTCCAAAGTGTTGCATACCCAAAGCTGCAAAAAAGGGTGTTGCAATACTTTGACGAGAATGAAAAGAAGAATATGGTAAAATGGAACTTTCTGCAAAAAGACATCCGAGCAAACAATATGATGTAATAAGCTTACATTAGAACTAGATTTACTGAAGTGTTAGTATCGCAAACCTGAAGTGTTTGTATCGCGCAACCATTCGCACAGATTCCCATTGATATCACCCACCTTCCCATTGATATCACCCACCTTGGCTCAGAACTGATTACTTATGAATAGATTCTTATTGTTAGCCTTTTGTTTCATATGTTACTCATTAACTATCTATTCCAGAACAGTTCTTAGAATAAAAGTGATAACAAATGAAGTAACCGAAGCCATTCATAAAATCATTAATATTACTCAATAACTTACCATAATTGAACAAGCTTTGATTTATGCATAAATTTGTGTTTTGAATATATCCTTATGCGATAGAGAGAGTGTAAGAATCACTATGACCTTGTACATCATTAAGTTGTAGTTGATTTTTGATCAGTATGTATGTAAGTTGTAACTGATTTCATAAATTGGTGCATCTGTTTTGTTTGATTAGTGCATCTGTTTTGTATGTAAGTTGTAAGCTCATAATGCAAAAAATAAGCAATCTTGTAATAATGCTAATAATAGGGTAAAAAATAAACACTTTTTATAACTACTCCTATTTTTGAAAGCTTAAAATAAGCTCAGATTGAGCTTTTCAAAACAAATCAGTGGGCTTATTAGGTAAAATAGAGAAAAGCAATTCAGCAAAAGGAAAAAGAAATAAGCCAATGTAATCTAAGCGGGAAAAAGCAATAAGCTAAATTAAGCTAAGTATGGTCTAAAGGAACACTAGAACTCAGAATAAACCTCAGGTAAAAGCAGATAAGCTCAAAAAATAAGCAATTTAAACCAACTCAATCTTGTAATAATGCTAATAATAGGGTAAAAAAAAAGATGCATCAAATTTATAATAATTGATGCATCTGTGTGTTTTTTTACCAACACATCCAGTTTAACAACAGTTAAGTACCCATAAACAAAATAAAATCATGAAAACATATATATGGTAACATAATAAAAAAATACAATCATATATAAAACTAAAAAAATGAAATTTCCATAAATCCAAATCAACTCCAAAGTACAATTCAATAAAATCCATCAGACAAAACAAGTCTTACTATTTGTTGTTCATTTTTGCTGAAGTTCATTATTCAGAAACAAGTCCTAAAGAAATAAAAAAAATAGAGGAATAGAATGTATGTTTGAACATATAAAACCTGCATATCAGAAACATAATAAAGCGTCACTCCTGGTAATCAACATCAACGGAACGAGAAGAACGGGATGATCTTTTGTGGCCACCACTGACGCTAGCCTTGTTCGGGCAGGTTCTAGAGTTGTGACCCTCAACTTTTCCACATGTAAAGCAAGTTCTTCGCTTCTTCGATGCTTCAGCCTCTTTGCGTAATATTTCATCCATGTTCTTCCATCTTGAGTAGCAACCAGTACCTTTGTTCTTCGAATGCCTGGGAACTTGAATCTCTACATCAGATGGTTCAGTGACACCAAGCATAGAACAAAAAATGTCCGCCTTATTCTTGTTAATAATGACAGGAACCTCATCTTGAGCTGAAGACAGTAAATCCATCAAATGTAAACGGTGCAGCTCAAGTTTTTCTTTGAATGGCATCAACCTATCAACAGTATCTTCAACAATCTGACGAATTGCACGAACATCAGAAGATGAACTTGTACCAGCAGCATTTACAGTAGCATCAAAACAAATACTATCCGGAGTCTTCGACCACCTATCAAGAACATACTCCTTTGGAAAATCTTGCACATTGTTCATCCTCAAAACGTAAAAAATATGACGACATAGAAGTCCAAAAAGCTCAAAACGCTTGCACGAACAAGTGATACTCATATCAGACGAAGAATATAACACCTGAATATAGAATAAAAGGTGCATCAATTTATAATCAATCAATGCATCTGAATATAGAAATGTATAAATATTATATAAAAAATTAATGCATCTGAACATAGAATAAAAGGTGCATCAATTTATAATCAATTAATGCATCTGAATATAGAAATGTATAAAAAACAACTATATTTAAAAACTAAAATTAAGCTCAGAATAAGCTTATGAAAAGTGAACAGTGGCTAATATAAGAAAAACAATTAAGTTTTAAGCAAAATGGGCAGATAAGCTATATTAAGCTAAATACAAACTATAAGAAGATAAAACAAGTAAAGTCTAATCTAAATGAATAAATAATCTCACGATAAGCTAACATGAAAAGCAGATAAGCACTAAAAGAATAACCTAAAGGCAGAATAAGCACTAATAATCATAACAGTGACCAAATTAAGAACATAAACTAAGGTAACTAAAAATAAGCTAAAAACCTATCAAAAAGCTAAAGTATTCTTAAATAAGCTAAAGTATAATGAAAATAATCTATTTAAACTGAATGGAAACATAATAAGCAATAAGTAAGCAGGAAATAAGCTCATAACAAGGAAATAAGCTCTAAAGTCTGCTGTTGTGCACAGGGCAAAAAGGGAGACTTTTAAGCTAATGAAAAGCTATCTAAAAGCTAGTGTAAAAAATCATAAAAATGTAGAATAACTAGACAAGCTACCCAAGATCAGATGTACCAAATTTTGGATCATTTGAGCGTATATTGAGCTGATTAAAAATCACAGACATGGGCTGAATTGGCCAAAATTCTTAAAAAGGAATGCAGGCTGAAGTGCTTTACTGAGGGCATATTCTAGCGTAATTAGAAGCTTAAATAAGCTGAAATAAGGCATGAACCTAATCAAATAGTATAGACCAACTAGCAAGCTACTTAATTATCGAAAATTAAAGCTTTAAGGAGCACAAATTATCACTTAGATTGGACCTACAAGAACTGTTACATCAGACTATAGAAATGCATCAATTTAAGGTGCATCAATTTATAATCAATCAATGCATCTGAATATAGAAATGTATAAATATTATAGAAAAAATTAATGCATCCAAATATAGAATAAAAGGTGCATCAATTTATAATCAATCATACCTCATAAACTTCAAACAAATTCCTGTCCTTCCACTTTTTAACCTCAGTATCACGAATAAAGTATTTTTCAAACAACCCAATATTCTCAATGTTGACGGATAAGCAATGTGTAATAGAAGAGAAAAGATCATCTTGAACATCAAAAAACACACTCAAGGTGTACAGCTCAGCAGCATCCCTCTCCAATTTCAATTCAGTACGGAATTCAGGAGTCTTATAACGAGTCTCATGGTCATTCTTCCGCTGTAAATACCGCTGCGAATCCATAGCACTATCAAAGTGGCTAAGAAACTCAACTAACGTAAGGTGTGGAGTGGTAAATCTTCCAAAAAAGTGGTTCTCAGATTCAGAACGTGAAGTCGTACGCATTAGTCCAGACATGTCTTCATCTCGGAGAAAAGCTGGAATCCATCTAACCCTCATTTCATATATATCAGACAACCACTTATTCTCACTTAGGTCAAAATCAGCAATAATTCTGGCCCACTCCTCTTCAAATATACTAGGTGAGATCTGATCATTCCAAACTATCTGACAGAGCCTTCGCTTGAAATCCGTGTCTTTACAGATAGATGAACCAACCTGCAAACAAAAAAAATGCATCAGTGTTACATACTAGTGCATCAGTGTCACATATTAGTGCATCAGTGTTGCATACTAGTGTATCATTGTTATAAAATTAAAGTATATACATAACTAATCTAATCATACCTTAGTCGTGAGCTTCTGCATAATGTGCCACATACACAAACGGTGACGAGCATTTGGGAAAACATCAGCAATCGCTTGCTTCATCGACGGGTCCTGGTCTGTAACAACAACCTGTGGATGAGTAATAAACGCCTTCTGGAACGAACGAAGCAACCACTTATAGGAAGAGATAGTCTCATCAGAAAGAAGGCCAGCTCCAAATGTCACGGAATGGTTGTGGTTATCTATACCAGTGAATGGTACAAAGACCATCTTGTACCTGCAAAAAAGTGAAACAGTACAAAAAAGGTGCATCAGTATTAAACAAAAAGGTGCATCAGTGTGAAAATGAAAAAAGTCAGGACAAGAAAAGATTACTTGTTTGACCTAAACGTGGCATCAAAAGAAATAATATCTCCAAAACGCTTATAGTTCAACTTCGCATCATTGTCAGCCCAGAATAAACCACACAACGCATCACCTTCCCCCATAGAGTAATCAACAGAAAAACCTTCACAGTGCATTTCCATGTTCTGCAACTTCTCAACCGCCATCTGTGCGTCACGCTCCCCGATAAACAGATTCATATCACGTCTAAAGTTTTTACAATCAACAACCATCGCTCCAATATTCTCAAACCCTTCATAAATTTCTTTCATTAGCTTAAAAGCCCTAACTGGTCCAACGTTAGAATTTGATACCTGCATAAGGAAATGCTGTTTGGAATAACCTAAATCCCGTGAGTTAATCAGAAACTGCATGTCCTTTTGCGAAACAAGAGGGTGATTATGCTCCTCAACAAACCAATAAACCTCATACCTATCTCCCTCAATCTTTCTAACCCTCATAGAAGCCAAACAATCAGTCTTACATGAAGTATTCCTTCTAAAAGCCTTTTTAACAAAAGCATCGCTAACTTGAGACATATCAATACCTTTCCCTTTGTCAACGCACTTACCTTTCCCTTTGTCAACACACTTACTTTTCCCCTTCCTACGCTTGTCAACCTCATAATCCGACTTATGCTTATCATATTTTGAATATCTCTTCTTACCACTTTTCCTACAATTGAAGTATTTGATACTTATATCACTAGAATCGTCCCTACACTCCGTCCCAAGCTTAATATCAAACCCAGCTAATTTCGCATAATGCATATAAAAGTTATAAGCCTGAGTCAACGAAGCAAAAACAGTTCCTCTGATAGGCTTCTGATCATCACCTACTTCAGGAATCCATTTCCTAGAAGTTTCTACGCTATCATCAGAACGACAAACCACATCACTAATACTAGAAACATCTATACTACCAACAGGTTCACGAACAGCACCACTCGACAACGCACTACAACAAGAACTAGAAGTAACACTGAAAGTTGACATCAAACCTGTAAAATATAAAAAATATACATAAATACAATTATCATTCAAATCAGTGCATCAACATATATAACAAACTGATAGCATCAGATATAATAGCAAATGTAAAATGTATCAGCATCAGTATACATTTTTGTTTATCAACATCATAGCATCTGTATACTTTTTTTGTTATAAATGTAAAATGTATCAGCATCAGTATACATTTTTTGTTATAAATATCATAGTTTCAAATATAATAGTAAATGAAAAATATCATAGCATCAGATATAATAGTATGCATCAGATATAAAATTAGTGCATCAGTATACATTTTTTTTTTATAAATCACAGAAAAACATTAAACATAATCATAACAAAAAACATGTAATCGAACAAAATAGCGCATCAGCATACATAATATAATGAATTAAAAATATCACAAAAAATCAGATAACATAATAAAATAAAAATATGCATAATGTAAAAACTATAATCACATAAACATCATAATCAAAGCTAAAAAAAAATAAAAAATAAAAAAATAAAAAAATAAAAAAATAAAATAAAAAAAAATCTATAAAATTAGTGCATCAGTATACATTTTTTTTTAATCTACAAAAATAACAAAAAATACAAAATAACTTAAAAAAATTAGTGCATCAGTACGCATTTATTATTATTATTATTATTATTATTATTATTATTATTATTATTATTATTATTATTATTATTATTATTATTATTAATCTACAAAACTAACAAAAAAAATACAAAATAACTTAAAAAATTAAATCTAAAAATCAATTAACATACTATAAACATCACATTACAACAAAAAAAAAAAATCATATTATCGATACACAATTGAGCATACAATGAAAATTTACCAGTAAAAAATCAGCAAACGATTCATATAACAGCTAAATATCAAACATATAAGCTTCGATTTCAATTTTAACTAACAAAAATTAAAAAATTATACTAAAAACAGTTAAAAACACTTACATTCAGGATCGAGCTGAGACATCAGATGAGGAACGATAGAATGGAGAGAAAAAACTGCGTTGATGCGTGGAAAATAATCGAATTGATATTTGGATTTTATAGGGAGAGATCAGAGAATTTGGGGAAAGTTGCTGCAAATAATGAAGTTATAATTCGACTTATATACGATTCAATAAACTAATTATTAAAAAATAACGAATTACACCTTCTAAAATATAAAATGTTACAATAAGGCCCTTGTAGTTGTTGAAAAAAAAGGAGGTGGAAGGGAGGGGGCAATTTGCACTATTTTTCTACTTTTTCACCGAAGTAGATTTTTTCCAAGAACTAATATATATATATATATATATATATATATATATATATATATATATATATATATAATATATATATATATATATATATATATATATATATATATATATACTAGATTTCGAAGCCCGCCCGATAGGCGGGCATGACTTATAATTATAAATTTTATGGTGTCAGTTAAAGGAAAATTATTTTTAAGGACGTCGATTTTATTTAATTTTGTTATGATATTAGTTTACGTTTAAAATTTTTTAAGAAAAGGTGAGCTTGACGTACATTTTAATTTTTTTTATTTTAAAAGAAGAAGATTTGTTTTGTTATTTTAAAATTTTAGTATATTTTATGGTGTTAGTTAATGGAAAATTATTTCTTAGGACGTCGAGTTTTTTTACTTTTGTTATGGTATTAGTTTACGTTTAAATTTTTTTAAGAAAAGGCGAGCTTGACGTACATTTTAATTGTTTTTTTTTTCAAAGAAAATTTGTTTTGTTATTTAAAATTTTTAGTATTAGGATAAATTGGCGTAATTTGAAAGGGATAACAAACATCATCTCACAAAAAAGACATTTTTACTTAAGTGCACTGAGTTTTTACTTCATACTTAAAATGTTTTGGCGCTCATTGTCAAAATCTAAGAATGTTTATTTGTTAGGATCTTTCCAAGCTTATTTGCAACAGGTATTTAATTGTCATAATATTAGCATCTATTAATGATTAAACTATGAGTTGGGAAAGCTTTTTATAAATTCACTTTAAACTAAATGAGGTAACAACAAACGTCTGGTGAACTTTAAGCAATTTCAATCAATTTCCATCTCCTATTTTATCTAACTTGATCTAGACAATTTCTTTTGCTCCATCTCAACACTCGGGTTTGTTTCACCAAGTTTGTAATAGGATTTGATACACCAACTGTTAAAAAAAAAAAAAAAAAAAAAAAAAAACCTATAGAATAATGTCTTGCGGGTGAGCCCAACCCATTCTAACTTGTACCTATCAACATGTTACCCAACCCATCCCACCACAACCCATTTTGCCACTTCCAGTAACGAACATAGCAACAGGAGAGCTAAGCCTACTTCTTTCGCCCCCTCGATGAACCTATGTTATGGTAGTGACGTAGTGTCACTGTGGCTCTTGGTTACAACAAATCATCACATTAGTAATACTTAAGGGTCAAAACACACCATACTATGCATTAGCATTTAGAAAAATGCATAAAAAAATAAGGACCAAGATATATACTGATGCGTGGTTTTGTGACCTTACAACAGGTTTTACCTCTCGAGGGATCTCAAGAGGCTAACAACCCCACCAGGCAGTGTACCTGACCGATGTAGTATAGTGTAGTGGTAAGTACGGGGGATTGATCGTTCTCCACAGGGAATAGTGTCGTTAGGATTGAAAAACTACTCTAATAGGTCTAAGGGTGAGGGAAGATTCTTTTTGTGTTTTTATAATTTTATGAAAGCAAGTAAAATCTCGGGTTTGAAGGAGTGGGCGGAATTAGTTGCTAGTCAACTAACCCAAATTACTACGAATGCAAATAAAATAAAATAACAGAAAATGAAAAGGTCGTGAAACTTATGTGGAGAGAAATGTGTTTACTTAGATTTCCTTACTCCCTAACTATCTTTTACCGGTTGATTAGTGTGTATTAATTGCGTGGATGACGGTGTGTATTCCTTAATACCAATCGTGGGGTGGCGTACGTACTTCCCCAACTCTATAAGCTCCTACTTCACTCCTATGTCGAGCCGGCTAAGAAGCTCCTAACATGGGATCACTAGAATTCGCTCATGCATTAAATACAACCATAAAAACCTTAGTACGCATTGGTTCATATTTCTTAAGACGTTCAAGCAAGTTACCGAATAGGAAGTTAGCCAGTTTTCTTAAGCCTAACATCGATGAACAATCATCCAATACAACTAATAACACACTAATAACCAATAATCAATAGCTAGGTTTTATTAGATCTAAGCAAACACAAGATAAATCTAGCCTAGCATGTTAATCAAAAGACAAGAACAAGATGTAATCAAACAACACATAGACATATTGAATGATTAAACGATTACTTATCTTCAATTAAACATGGGAGATCCAAGGGTATGAAAACCCTTAAAAATGGCAGAAATTCGTCTTAGGGTTTCTCCTCCAAAATTACACACAATAAGTTCCACACTAATGACAAAAAATTGCAAAACTATATATAGAGTTTAAGGGCTGATGGCGTCACGTTATAGATCCTGACGCCGTCACCTCGCCACTTTTAGGGTTCCCGGATGGCCTTCCTGACGCCGTCCCTCTTTAGTGCTCCAAAATCCTCTCTGGCCTATCAATGGGTGACGCCGTCAGAATTGAGCTTGACGCCGTCCCTCTTTAGCTTAAGCCGTGATGGCCTTGATCATCTTAAAGGGTGACGCCGTCAGATTTTTCATGCAAAATTCTCTGGCTTATCATGAGTAATTTTCATATCAACCTCTTTTGCCAAGCCATGACGCCGTCTGGGGCAATCCTTGACGCCGTCAAAGGTACTTTCCAGCATAATTTTGAGACTTTGCCGTTTTCTTCACCTTTATGCTCCAAAAACGTCCAAAATGCTTCCTTTTCCAGATTTCTTCTCAAAAGTACCTAAAATGACAAAAGGAACGATTTAGGGCAATATTTGATCAAATAAATACGATTTAGGGCTTAAATGACCCCCTAAAAGCGGTACACTTTTCGCTTCATCAAATACCCTTACACTTGAGATTTGCTTGTCCTCAAGCAAATGCGCTTTTATTCTAATCAAAATACAAGTTAGGGGTCATTTAACGCTAATATAAAAGTAATTACAACAAATAATCGTTCCACTTTAATCATAATAAGCACGGAGATTACAAACTAGCACCTCACAAGTAGTGTTTAGATACTCATATCTCTCAAGTGTCATCAAAATAAATCTCATAAATGAAAACGGATAATATCTCTCGCTACCTGTCATAGCAAATAGATTACCATAGGCTTGGGAAAGGATCGAAAACCTCCTCCACTAGGCGTAAGCACCTAAGATAAACTATCAAAGAGGGCTTTTACATGGGTTATAGCATGAGGTGTAGGGATATGATAAACACGGTTTTGTTGGATAAGGGATATTTTACTGGTGGCGAGTTAAAGATCTTGATTAATTACATGTACAATATGGCGTTGCTAAGCCAAGACTAGACTCGACTTAAGCTAATGAAAGAAAATAACAAAAACATACAATAAACATAAAATGAAACGGGATGGTAGTCCGTATGTTTTTTTTTTCTACTTTTCTTTTTCTCTTTATTTTTTGTTTTTGTTTTTTTTTTTTTTTTTTTTTTTTTTTTTTTTTTTTTTTTTGCATACACTTTTGCCCTACCATCCAAAATAATACATCACAGGGGCGTTACATTCCCCTTACACTTGTACTTTTACATAACTTTACAAATAACATTCTAATGACTCGAATTAAGATAATTGAAAAACTTGGAGTACTTTTAAAATATTTAGCACATATGGGGGTAATAAATGATGTTCTTCCCCATTACTCCATTACACTAGTACTTTACCCATGAGTCCCAATAGTCCCAAAACAATATGTACAAGGATATGACTCGACTTAGCAACCATGTAATCAATTAGATAATTAACTTGGGTTTAAACAAATGTTGTCACAATAATGCACTAAAAATGAGTGCATACAAGGTGGGCTAAGGCGATTTGGGTGTACATTTTAGTGGGGTGTAACAAATTCTTCCTTTAAGTAAAATGCTTAAAGGTCGAAACGAAAAGATAGGCTCTGAGGGGTGTACTAGGGGTATCGTGTACTAAAAATGAGTACAACGCAAAGGGTGTGGGAGAATTACTTGACCAATGTAGCCAATGTAATTATAACAAAAACACAGGTGTAAAACAATGGGTTAATCCTAATGCCTCTTATCATGTAGTAAATCTAACTACACGAATGTAGTCTCACTTGTGGCCTTGGAATGGTCCTAGCGCAAGTTCTAGAATCTAAGTGCTACCGGTACACACATCATAGCATAAATGCTTTTCCTACCAATTCTAGGGGCGAACCTCACATATTTGGGGGTGAAAAATTTTTTTAGTTGTACGGTTTTGTGCTAGTCATATAACTCCTATCCATGAGACGCTCATTAAGATCAAAGTTTCACTCCTAAATGTTGTAAAAAAATTTAAATTTGGCACTAAAATTGCCCTAACAGGTATTTCTCTCAGTTTTATTACACATTTACTATTAACCAAACAAAAATCAAGCGTAATTGCATTCTCTAAAGTATCGTACTTTTACCCCCCCTTACACTTAAGATGAACATTGTCCCCAATGTTCAAATAACATGATGTAAAAGCATAAAGTAAAAGAATGAAATCAAATACTCCCCTGATTCGCTCGGTGGATAATGTGGTAACACGGTTAGATCTTCTTCCAAGGTAATGTTGAAGCTTCTAGACTAATGCATCGCCATAAGCTTGATTCCACATACATTTCCTTGTCCAAAATAACCTGTTAAACCTGAGAAAACAAACACGAAAACCTGCATAACATCGGCGGGATAAATTCTATATAAGGATATAATGCTTGTGGAATGATAATTTTGCAGATTCCTGGAGTTTATAAGTTAGAGATTTAATAATAACTTTTTATGAAAACAAAACTTTCAAAAATTTCAGAAAATTAAAACCTGACGCCGTCAGGTTGTAAATCCTGACGCCGTCAGAAGTGATCTGACAGAATTCTCATGTTAAATTTCCGGAAAATTTTTGGAAAAACCTATACCTTACTTCCTGGAATTCCTGCAAAATATCATTATGACTCGATACAAGCATTTGACTCAAACAATTACTAATATGTATGTTAATTTATTATTTCTTATGATTCATGTTCATTTGTTCTAATAAACCGATTTGGATTTCCCTTACACTTAACTTTTGCAAAATACCTTTATATGTAGTTAAGACGAAGTTAAAAACAAGATAAAGCATTTTCACAATTTACTTTTGAACCTGAATCAATAATAATAAAAATTAAACACACATACGGAAAAAAATAAAATCAAACAAACAAATAAATAAACACACAAAGCAAATAAAGCTTGGGTTGCCTCCCAAGAAGCGCTTGTTTTTGTTCGAGTCACGAGCCTGACTCTACCCTTATTTAACGGATAAAGGAGAGGTTTTTTCTACACCTAGGATTAAGTGCGGGTGATAGTAGCGATACACACCATCTTGGTGGAAGTATGCCACGTGAGGAAAGAGTGGTGGATGAATTATATGCTCAAAGATGTGGGATCCAATCATCATAACCTTACCTAGTTTACATTGGTCAGTGGGTGGATTAAAGTTTTCTCCTAAAAAGGGATCATCTTCTATCAACTTCGAGAGATTCCTAGTTGGGAATCCATCTTGACCTAATAAACCCGGTTTAAACCCATAATGTTTCTTGTGATCAATCATGAATGGGTGATGTAGACATGTAAGGTCATTTTTCACTCCTATATTGTCTTCCTCACTACAAGGCTTAGAGTCTACTACCTTAATCTTAACATTATCCGGACTACATGGTTTGATGGGTGGATCGGGACCTTTTTCAATTCCTAAATTCACATCTAAGGATGGAAGATTAGGTAACGGTTTTGGCTGAGGCTCCGGTTCATCAAAACTAGGAACTTCCATATAACTAAAAGAAAGGTTATGACTACAAGTATTCAAACCTATATCCTCTAGTTGTGTTTGGTCCAAGGGTTCTACCTCTATTGGGGTTCCTATAGTCCCTTCTACTTCTTCCGGGTAAGTCACGGGCGGTGTGTATGCCTCGAATGATGGTAGGACTTGTGGGGTACTTTGTAGGTTTGTGTTATTTACCTCATCCTTCCTTGTCTCTATATCAATTATATCCACATCATGTGTTTTAGTAGAATCTAACCCAAACATGTTCCTAAGTATCTCAAATCCTTCTCTAGCCATTTCAAGTTCTAAGTCTGATTCATAAGAATCTTCCCCGATAACATGATTACTATGTTCAATTTGCCTAAAGGATTCATCATGTGTTCCTTGAGATTCAAAGTCATTGATCATAAAACCTAGGTCTTTTTGCTCAATATGCTCATGTTCGGCTAAATCCTCATCAATTGTTTCCTCAAGTTGTGATGTATACGAACCCATTAATTCATTAAACTTATGGTTCACGGTTAGGAGGCTTTCCTCAAATTTTTTCCAAAGGGTCTTATTAAAAGGAGTTGATCCTAACAATGATTGTTTAATAGAAGCCACACATGCACATAATTCATCAAACCTATCAAACTTTATACCCATCTCCTCTTGTATATATCTAAGATCACTTAAAAATTCATTGGAACAACAGGAAGCAAATCTATCCGTGTAAAGTAATTGTTCCTCTATTGTTAATGATCTAAATGGAATTTCATCCGCCATGGTGACAAATGAAAATGGTTTTACAAACAAAGGGCACAAAGAAAAAGATAGACTAAAGAAATCTAATAAAAAGAAAAATAAAAATCTCACTAGAAAGGAATCTAGTGAGTAGACCTAATAAAATAAAAATTCAACCTAAACAATAACTATTCCCCGGCAGCGGCGCCAAAAACTTGATGCGTGGTTTTGTGACCTTACAACAGGTTTTACCTCTCGAGGGATCTCAAGAGGCTTACAACCCCACCAGGCAGTGTACCTGACCGATGTAGTATAGTGTAGTGGTAAGTACGGGGGATTGATCGTTCTCCACAGGGAATAGTGTCGTTAGGATTGAAAAACTACTCTAATAGGTCTAAGGGTGAGGGAAGATTCTTTTTGTGCTTTTATAATTTTATGAAAGCAAGTAAAATCTCGGGTTTGAAGGAGTGGGCGGAATTAGTTGCTAGTCAACTAACCCAAATTACTACGAAAGCAAATAAAATAAAATAACAGAAAATGAAAAGGTCGTGAAACTTATGTGAAGAGAAATGTGTTTACTTTGATTTCCTTACTCCCTAACTATCTTTTACCGGTTGATTAGTGTGTATTAATTGCGTGGATGACGGGTGTATTCCTTAATACCAATCGTGGGGTGGCGTACGTACTTCCCCAACTCTATAAGCTCCTACTTCACTCCTATGTCGAGCCGGCTAAGAAGCTCCTAACATGGGATCACTAGAATTCGCTCATGCATTAAATACAACCATAAAAACCTTAGTACGCATTGGTTCATGTTTCTTAAGACGTTCAAGCAAGTTACCGAATAGGAAGTTAGCCTGTTTTCTTAAGCCTAACATCGATGAACAATCATCTAATACAACTAATAACACACTAATAACCAATAATCAATAGCTAGGTTTCATTAGATCTAAGCAAACACAAGATAAATCTAGCCTAGCATGTTAATCAAAAGACAAGAACAAGATGTAATCAAACAACACATAGACATATTGAAGGACTAAACGATTACTTATCTTCAATTAAACATGGGAGATCCAAGGGTATGAAAACCCTTAAAAATGGCATAAATTCGTCTTAGGGTTTCTCCTCCAAAATTACACACAATAAGTTCCACACTAATGACAAAAAATTGCAAAACTATATATAGAGTTTAAGGGCTGACGGCGTCACGTTATAGATCTTGACGCCGTCACCTCGCCGCTTTTAGGGTTCCCGGATGGCCTTCCTGACGCCGTCCCTCTTTAGTGCTCCAAAATCCTCTCTGGCCTATCAAGGGGTGACGCCGTCAGAATTGAGCTTGACGCCGTCCCTCTTTAGCTTAAGCCGTGATGGCCTTGATCATCTTAAAGGGTGACGCCGTCAGATTTTTCATGCAAAATTCTCTGGCTTATCATGAGTAATTTTCATATCCACCTCTTTTGCCAAGCCATGACGCCGTCTGGGCCAATCCTTGACGCCGTCAAAGGTACTTTCCAGCATAATTTTGAGACTTTGCCGTTTTCTTCACCTTTATGCTCCAAAAACGTCCAAAATGCTTCCTTTTCCAGATTTCTTCTCAAAAGTACCTAAAATGACAAAAGGAACGATTTAGGGCAATGTCGAGTCGGAAAGCAGCGTGTTTTTTTCTTTTACAAAAGATAATGTGAACGGGTTAAAGGTCACCCAAATAAAACTACTATGCATAAAACCGACCCGTTCTAAGCCATTATATAAACCGCCTGTTCCATTTCAAAACAAATTTTATTATATATCCATAAATTCTCTTAACAGCTGATGCGTGGTTTTGCGACCTTACAACAGGTTTTACCTCTCAAGGGATCTCAAGAGGCTTGCAATCCCCACCAGGCAGTGTACCTGACCGATGTAGTATAGTGTAGTGGCAAGTACCGGGGGATTGATCGTTCTCTAGGGGAATAGTGTCGTTAGGATTGAAAAACTACTCTAATAGGTCTAAGGGTGAGGGAAGATTCTTTTTGTATTTTTATAATTTTTAATGAAAGCAAGTAAAATCTCGGGTTTGAAGGAGTGGGCGGAATTAGTTGCTAGTCAACTAACCCAAATAACTATAATTGCAAATAAAATAAAATGACTGAAAATAAAAAGGTTGTGGAACTTATATGGAGAGAAATGTGTTTACTTAGATTTCCTTACTCCCTAACTATCTTTTACCGGTTGATTAGTGTGCATTAATTGCGTGGATGATGGGTGTATTCCTTAATACCAATCGTGGGGTGGCGTACGTACTTCCCCAACTCTATAAGCTCCTACTTCATTCCTATGTCGAGACGGCTAAGAAGCTCCTAACATGGGATCACTAGAATTCGCTCATGCATTAAATACAACCATAAAAACCTTAGTACGCATTGGTTCATGTTTCTTAAGACGTTCAAGCAAGTTACCGTATAGGAGGTTAGCCAGTTTTCTTAAGCCTAACATCGATAAACAATCATCCAATACAATTAAATAACACACCAACAACCAATAATCAATAGTTAGGTTTCATTAGATCTAAGCAAACACAAGATAAATCTAGCCTAGCATGTTAATTAAAAGACAAGAACAAGATATAATTAAACAACACATAGACATATTGAATGATTAATTGATTACTTATCTTCAATTAAACATGGGAGATCCAAGGGTATAAAACCCTTAAAAATGGCAGAAAATTCGTCTTAGGGTTTCTCCTCACAAAGTTGCACACTAATGACTAAAAATTGCAAAACTATATATAGAATTTAGGGGCTGACGGCGTCACGTTGTAGGAGGTGACGCCGTCACCTCGCCGCGGCTAGGTTTCCCGGATGGTCTTCCTGACGCCGTCCCTCTTTAATCCTCCAAAATCCACTCTGGCACGTCAAGGGTTGACGCCGTCACAATTGTGCTTGACGCCGTCTCTCTTTAACTTAAACCGTGACGGCCTTGATAACCTTAAAGGGTGACGCCGTCAGACTTCCATTGTAAAACTTTCTGGCGCGTCATGTGTATTTGTCATATCCACATCTTTTGCCAAGCCGTGACGCCGTCAGGAGCAATCCTTGACGCCGTCACGTGTACTTTTCCAGCAGCTTTGGAGACTTTGTCGTTTTCTTCACTTTTATGCTCCAAAAACGTCCAAAATGCTTCCTTTTCCAGATTTCTTCTCCAAAGTACCTAAAATGACAAAAGGAACGATTTAGGGCAATATTTGATCAAATAAATACGATTTAGGGCTTAAATGACCCCCTAAAAGCGGTACACTTTTCGCTTCATCAAATACCCTTACACTTGAGATTTGCTTATCCTCAAGCAAATGCACTTTTATTCTAATCAAAATACAAGTTATCGGTCATTTAACGCTAATATAAAAGTAATTACAACAAATAGTCGTTCCACTTTAATCATAATAAGCACGGAGATTATACACTAGCACCTCACAAGTAGTGTTTAGATACTCACATCTCTCAGGTGTCATAAAAGTATATCTCATAAATGAAAATGGATAATATCTCTCACTACCTGTCATAGCAAATAGATTACCATAGGCTTGGGAAAGGATCAAAATCCTCCTCCACTAGGCGTAAGCACCTAAGATAAACTATCAAAGAAGGCTTTTAAATGGGTTATAACGTTAGGTGTAGGGATATGATAAACACGGATTTGTTGAATAAGGGATATTTTACTGGTGGCGAGTTAACGATCTTGATTAATTACATGTATAATATGGCATTGCTAAGCCAAGACTAGACTCGACTTATGCTAAAAACAAAATAATAAAAATATAAAATAAACATAAAATGAAACGGGATGGTAGTCCGTATGTTTTTTTTCTACTTTTCTTTTTCTCATTTTTTGTATTTTTCTTGATTTTTTTGATTTTTTTTTTTTTTCATAAACTCTTGCCCTACCATCCAAAATAATACATCGTAGGGGCGTCGCATTCCCCTTACACTTGAACTTTTACATAACTTTACAAATAACTATTCTAATGACTCGAATTAAGATAATCGAAACACTTGGAGTACTTTTAAAATATTTAGCACATATGGGGGTAATAATGTTGTTCTTCCCCATTACTCCATTACACTAGTACTTTACCCAATCGTCCCAATCGTCCCAAAACAATATGTACAAGGATATGACTCGACTTAGCAACCATGTAATCAATTAGATAATTAACTTGGGGTTTAAACAAATGTTGTAACAATAATGCACTAAAGATGAGTGCATACAAGGTAGGCTAAGGCGATTTGGGTGTACATTTAAGAGGGGTGTAACAAATTGTTCCTTTAAGTAAAATGCTTAAAGTTAGAAACGAAAAGATAGGCTCTGAGGGGTGTACTAGGGGTATCGTGTACTAAAAATGAGTACAACGCAAAGGGTGTGGGAGAATTACTTGACCAATGTAGCCATTGTAATTATAACAAAAACACAGGTGTAAAACAATGGGTTAATCCTAATGCCTCTTATCATGTAGTAAATCTAACTACACGAATGTAGTCTCACTTGTGGCCTCGGAATGTTCCTAACGCAAGTTCTAGAATCTAAGTGCTACTGGTACACACATCATAGCATAAATGCTTTTCCTACCAATTCTAGGGGCGAACCTCACATATTTGGGTGTGGAAAATTTTTTATTGGTACGGTTTTGTGCTAGTCATATAACTCCTATCCATGAGACGCTCATTAAGATCAAAGTTTCACTCCTATATGTTGTAAAAAATTTTAAATTTGGCACTAAAATTGCCTTAACAGGTATTTCTCTCAGTTTTATTACACATCTACCATTAAACAAACAAAAATCAAGCATAATAGCATTCTCTAAGGTATCGTACTTTACCCCCCCCCCCCCCCTTACACTTAAGATGAACATTGTCCCCAATGTTCAAATAACAAGATGTAAAAGTAAATAAGGTAAAAGAATGAAATCAAATACTCCCCTGATTCGTTTGGTGGATAAAGAGGTAACATGGTTAGATCTTCTTCCAAGAGAAAGTAGAAGCTCCAAGACTAAAGCATCGCCAAAAGCTAGATTCCACATACATTTCCTTGTCCAAAATAACCTGTTAAACTTGAGAAAACAAACACGAAAACCTGCATAACATCGGCGGGATAAATCTATATAAGGATATAATGCTTGTGGAATGATTATTTTGCAGATTCCTGGAGTTTATAAGTTAGAGATTTAATAAAAACTTTTTATGATTCCGGTAGAAAAACAAAACTTTCAAAAATTTTAGAAAATTAAAACCTGACGCCGTCAGGTTGTAATGCCTGACGCCGTCAGAAATGATCTGACAGAATTCTCATGTTAAGTTTTAGGAAAATTTCTGGAAAAACCTATACCTTACTTCCTGGAATTCCTGCAAAACATCATTATGACTCGATACAAGCATTTGACTCAAACAATTACTAATATGTATGTTAATTTAATATTGTTATGATTCATGTTCATTTGTGTTCTACTAAACCGATTTGGATTTCCCTTACACTTATCTTTTGCAAAATACCTTTATATGTAGTTAAGACGAAATTAAAAACAAGATAAAGCATTTTCACAATTTAGTTTTGAACATGAATCAATAATAATAAAAATTAAACATACATACGGAAGCAAATAAAATCAAACAAACAAATAAATAAACACACAAAGCAAATAAAGCTTAGGTTGCCTCCCAAGAAGCGCTTGTTTTTGTTCGAGTCACGAGCCTGACTCTACCCTTATTTAACGGAAATAGGGGAGGTTTTCCCTACACTTAGGATTAAGTGTGGGTAAAAGTAGCGATACACACCCTTAGGGTGGAAATATGCCACGTGAGGAAAGAGTGACGGGTGAATTATATGCTCAAAGGTGCGGGATCCTATCATCATAACCTTACCTAATTCAATTGGGTTAGTGGGCGGATTAAGATTTTCTCCTAGAAAGGGATCATCTCCTATCAACTTCGAGAGACTCCAAG
The DNA here is from genome assembly GCA_021014915.2 of Artemisia tridentata subsp. tridentata. NCBI lineage: Eukaryota > Viridiplantae > Streptophyta > Magnoliopsida > Asterales > Asteraceae > Artemisia > Artemisia tridentata. The sequence goes on along the minus strand of CP139503.1, from coordinate 367,122,813 downwards.
TTAAGAATCCACTTTGACCTAATAAACCCGGTTTAAACCCATAATATTTCTTGTGATCAATCATAAATGGGTGATGTAAGTATGTAAGGTCATGGTTCACTCCTATGTTAGCTTCCTCTCTACAAGGCCTAGAGTCTACTACCTTAATCTTAACATTACCCGGACTACATGGGTTGATGGGTGGATCGGGACCTAATTCAATTCCTAAGTTCACATCTAAGGATGGAAGATTAGGTAACGGTTTTGGTTTAGGCTCCGGTTCATCAAAACTAGGAACTTCCATAGAACTAAAAGAAAGGTTATGACTACAAGTATTCAAACCTATTTCTTCTAGTTTTGTTTCTTCCAAAGGTTCTACTTCAATTGGGGTTCCTATAGTCCCTTCTACTTCTTCCGGGTAAGTCACGGGCGGTGTGTATGCCTCGAATGATGGTAGGACTTTGTGGGGTACTTTGTAGGTTTGTGTTATTTACCTCATCCTTCCTTGTCTCTATATCAATTATATCCACATCATGTGTTTTAGTAGAATCTAACCCAAACATGTTCCTAAGTATCTCAAATCCTTCTCTAGCCATTTCAAGTTCTAAGTCCGATTCATAAGAATCTTCCCCGATAACATGATTACTATGTTCAATTTGCCTAAAGGATTCATCATGTGTTCCTTGAGATTCAAAGTCATTGATCATAAAACCTAGGTCTTTTTGCTCAATATGCTCATGTTCGGCTAAATCCTCCTCAATTGTTTCCTCAAGTTGTGATGTATACGAACCCATTAATTCATTAAACTTATGGTTCACGGTTAGGAGGCTTTCCTCAAATTTTTTCCAAAGGGTCTTATTAAAAGGAGTTGATCCTAACAATGATTGTTTAATAGAAGCCACACATGCACATAATTCATCAAACCTATCAAACTTTATACCCATCTCCTCTTGTATATATCTAAGATCACTTAAAAATTCATTGGAACAACAGGAAGCAAATCTATCCGTGTAAAGTAATTGTTCCTCTATTGTTAATGATCTAAATGGAATTTCATCCGCCATGGTGACAAATGAAAATGGTTTTACAAACAAAGGGCACAAAGAAAAAGATAGACTAAAGAAATCTAATAAAAAGAAAAATAAAAATCTCACTAGAAAGGAATCTAGTGAGTAGACCTAATAAAATAAAAATTCAACCTAAACAATAACTATTCCCCGGCAGCGGCGCCAAAAACTTGATGCGTGGTTTTGCGACCTTACAACAGGTTTTACCTCTCGAGGGATCTCAAGAGGCTTGCAATCCCCACCAGGCAGTGTACCTGACCGATGTAATATAGTGTAGTGGCAAGTACCGGGAGATTGATCGTTCTCTAGGGGAATAGTGTCGTTAGGATTGAAAAACTACTCTAATAGGTCTAAGGGTGAGGGAAGATTCTTTTTGTATTTTTATAATTTTTAATGAAAGCAAGTAAAATCTCGGGTTTGAAGGAGTGGGCGGAATTCGTTGCTAGTCAACTAACCCAAATAACTACAATTGCAAATAAAATAGAATGACTGAAAATAAAAAGGTTGTGGAACTTATATGGAGAGAAATATGTTTACTTAGATTTCCTTACTCCCTAACTATCTTTTACCGGTTGATTAGTGTGCATTAATTGCGTGGATGGCGGATGTATTCCTTAATACCAATCGTGGGGTGGCGTACGTACTTCCCCAACTCTATAAGCTCCTACTTCACTCCTATGTCGAGCCGGCTAAGAAGCTCCTAACATGGGATCACTAGAATTCGCTCATGCATTAAATACAACCATAAAAACCTTAGTACGCATTGGTTCATGTTTCTTAAGACGTTCAAGCAAGTTACCGTATAGGAGGTTAGCCAGTTTTCTTAAGCCTAACATCGATAAACAATCATCCAATACAATTAATAACACACCAACAACCAATAATCAATAGTTAGGTTTCATTAGATCTAAGCAAACACAAGATAAATCTAGCCTAGCATGTTAATTAAAAGACAAGAACAAAATATAATCAAACAACACATAGACATATTGAATGATTAATTGATTACTTATCTTCAATTAAACATGGGAGATCCAAGGGTATAAAACCCTTAAAAATGGCAAAAAATTCGTCTTAGGGTTTCTCCTCACAAAGTTGCACACTAATGACTAAAAATTGCAAAACTATATATAGAATTTAGGGGCTGACGGCGTCACGTTGTAGGAGGTGACGCCGTCACCTCGCCACGGCTAGGGTTCCCGGATGGTCTTCCTGATGCCGTCCCTCTTTAATCCTCCAAAATCCACTCTGGCGCGTCAAGGGTTGACGCCGTCACAATTGTGCTTGACGCCGTCTCTCTTTAACTTAAACCGTGACGGCCTTGATCACCTTAAAGGGTGACGCCGTCAGACTTCCATTGTAAAACTTTCTGGCGCGTCACGTGTATTTGTCATATCCACCTCTTTTGCCAAGCCGTGACGCCGTCAGGAGCAATCCTTGACGCCGTCACGTGTACTTTTCCAGCAGCTTTGGAGACTTTGTCGTTTTCTTCACTTTTATGCTCCAAAAACGTCTAAAATGCTTCCTTTTCTAGATTTCTTCTCCAAAGTACCTAAAATGACAAAAGGAACAATTTAGGGCAATATTTGATCAAATAAATACGATTTAGGGCTTAAATGACCCCCTAAAAGCGGTACACTTTTCGCTTCATCAACAGCAAGCATATTACCATCATTATTAAGAAATGTTTTTGTCTGTATCAAATTCTTGTATTTGATAAAGTTACTTTTGTTAGCAACACATATATGATTGAAAAAACGAACTGAAACAAATAATTTAGCATGCAAAACTTTGAATGCTTCCTGTTATGTAACTATGTAAGTGGTGTGGTTAAACAAATAGTAACTAATGCTTTTTCTATAGAAACATTGGTAATACAGTACCTGTGCATATGCATGTGAATTTTAATTACTCCATCCGTTTTGGCATTTGCGGCCGTCATTGTCACGCGAATAAGTGGTGCTCTCATTTGATTCTTTGTTAACACCTATAGCAGCCGCAGTTCAGAAACGTTAGCATGCAAAACTTTGAATGCTTCCTGTTATGTAACTATGTAAGTGGTGTGGATAAACAAATAGTAACCAATGCTTTTTCTATAGAAACATTGGTAATACAGTACATGTGCGTATGCATGTGAATTTTAATTACTCCATCCGTTTTGGCGTTTGCTGATGTCATTGTCACGCGAATAAGTGGTGCTCTCATTTGATTCTTTGTTAACACCTATAGCAGCCGCAATTCAGAAACGTTTAGTATAACTGAAAGCACCAACCATATCGTGTTTGTCGCAATCGAACAACTTAACAACTGATCGGTAGACTTATCTTGAGAAGCTGAATGGCTACATCTGTTACTTGCACGTCCGAAGACCATAACCTTACATTACTTCTTTTTGTTAATATCTGGAACAACATGTTCAAAAGAATTAAAAAAATACTAAATGTTTTCTATACCTCATACCAAGTAAACTTTTCATTACAACTAATAACTTTGTTGGAAATACATACATGTGACACAGATAGAATTTGACTTCCAGTAGTATTAAGCAGATCATTTCTTTGTTCATATAGACGTTGTTCAGCAGTGAACTTTTCCGTTGGACCAATAGGAGTTGTACATATGTAATCCATCGACAAATCATTGTCGCAAACTACTGGCAGCCTCCCACCGAGTTGTGTATCATGATTATATATTGGCTGCAACATGAAGAAAGTAATAAGAATTAAAATTACTGGAAACATATATAAGACTGAATAGTAAAGCAAATGTGTAGTTACATGTATATTGGGCAATTTGATTGTCAAGAGTATCAGAATCGTATCTCAACTATACACATCATAATATTGGTCGTTGATCCCCAACTTTACTATTTGCAGAGCTACAAACAATGGCCTTATATGTAGACGTAATATCACTCATAGACCTAAAGAATATTCCCTCATGCGACGGCAATGGCTGTTGAACATCACTTGATTGGGCACTTTTATGTAATCGACCGTCGCATCCATAGGAACCAAATGAATGGCACTGTAAAAAGCATGTTCCACGTCAGCTTAAACGGTAAGTAAAGTTTGTATTTAAAAGACCACGTGTATTAGTAAATTATTACAGTCAAGCAATCATTTGATAATAAACTTTTGGCTTTCAAATATCTGTTGATAATAACATTTTGATTCATTTTTAACGAATACAGAGATATAATAGCTTCAGCAAAACCTTTCCTAGCTAAATAAACCACTTGTCCCAACTTCGGCTTGTTGCAGCTCCTTCCGACGCTGCTCCTCTAATGGGCCAGGACTTTTCATCACCCTCCGTGTACGGCTGAAGCAAACGAACAAAAAACCTGAAAGAAAGAAAATACATTCTTAAAATTCTAAGACATAAAGTTTATTAATTTATCAATATTATGACGTGTTTAGTTGAGATACCTGTCCTGAGCATGCTGAGCAGAAAAAGTTGGCATGAAATCTTTAGACTTTGGAAGATGAACTTCATGAAACCACTCATGGTTAAGAGCTGCATCAGCTGTTATCCGCTGCACATATTCCGGATATGCTTTTAAAAAATGTCACGTTGATATACAGGAATGAGACTTTATAGCCACATACAATTGTCCAATTATTGCCTTAAAAAAAGTAAAAAATAAAAAAATTAATAAAAAATAAAAAATAAAAAAATTGTCCAATTACAAAATAATACCTTCTCAGGGTCATAGGTTAAAAGAGTGTCAGCAGATTAAATCCAGCATCAGATTTTTCCTGCAAAAGTTACAAAGTAGTAAATAAAATCAAATATTTTTGCAATGTAATGACTCTGTCAACAACGAACAGCTACAAAGCTAGACCAGAAAATCACCCAAAGCTGGAAACCTGGAAAACAGTAGCAATAATAAGATTACAAAAAGTGGGTTTTTTCTTGATCAAAGATTGTAGAAGTAAAATGTTACAGCGAGAGTAAAACATCAAAGACTTTTCCATGTGTGTTTTTACACCTACCATGGCGCGATTATTGAGACTGATCTCCAATGAAGCATAATTCGAATAATAGCCAAGCTAATTAGTTACCTTTGTGGCCTAGTTTTATAGTGGTTTCTACTACATTACCGATGTCCATTGAAAGCACCATATCATGTTAATAAATATTTGGTTACATACTCTGTAACGACTCGAAATTTGCAACTACAGAAAGCTCTAGATCTCAGAGTTATAATTATGATAGTAGATGAACATGTGCATCTTGGAGCAACCAAACCTTTTTGGTGACCCATGTGTTGCATGGCACTTGTATTTGTAGTGTCAGAACTTGCATCAGGCAAACCAAGTTGAACTATAACAGTAGGAATTATCGTGATGTTAACGTAAGTTATTAGAATAACGATGGGAACACTAAAAGTAAATTGCATTGGAATACAAAATACGTATAAGTAGATAAATCACCTGCCGGGGTAGTTACTGCGTGTTTACTGTTCAGGCCAACCATTGGTATGTGTGTTCGGTCTTCAACGTGGCCGCCTACAGTTTCCAAAAGTAACCATTATTCAGAATTACTGACAACTGATAAAGTAATATTCAAAATTAGTGACTCCTGATAAAGACATCTGCCCACGCCCCACGGTAATCTACAAAAAAAAAGTTAAGGTCGCACCTTTAGCTGGCGAACTCGTATGAGCCACACCGGGTTGAACTATAGGAATAGAAATTACCACAAATGTTAACAATAGTTATTAAAAAAATAATGAGAATAAAAAACGTGGAGATAGATAAATTACCTGTCGGGGTCGTTCTTGCGCATTTACTATTCAGGGCAGCCGTTGGTATGTGCGCCTGCATTATTCAAAAGTATCCGGTATTAAAAATTAGTGACTCATGATAAAGTAATATGAGCATGGTAAGCTAAAATAAAAATAAGTCTTTCACTTTGAACTGCCTAGCTCTTGTTAAACATACCGGATTCAACTATAGGAATACGAATTTGCGTGTTATTATCGCAAGTTATTACAAAAATAATGAGCTCGGTAACAGTAAGTTTCACCGTAAAAGTAGACAGGTCACAAAGATGAATAGTCTACAGGTTTATAATATCTCGTTCAACTGGTGAAACATCAGATGCACATTTTGCTATGTTTGCGCTGTTTAGGTGTTGATAGCTAGACATTTTCGAAGATATTCCTGAAAGCCAAACCAATGATCCTAAGTTATAAGCATATTGGCTTTGAAATTTAGTTTAGAGAACAATTATAAAAAACTACGACGAAACTTACACGAAGTCTGGTAAGACAAAACAAAATCATACACTTTGAGAATGCCTTCATTAAGGTCATTTATCTTTCTTCTCCCTTTATCAGTTGTTGGAATATTTAGTACAGACTTCTTGTGACAACCATTGTTCGAAAGATCATGGTAAGCCTAATATCGAGTAACCCTCTTGTTCTTACATTAGCAATCGCGGTTGCTGTAATGAATCAACAATAAAGAAAAAATAAAAAGCAATATCATAAAAGAATCAATAAAGTATATAAAGATTTTAACCCACCTTCAGTTCCATCACGTGTTTGTACATTTTCATCACAAACGCGACTTAAGTGTATTGGCTGACGTTCACCCGAATCTACAATAATTAACAAACACTCAAACACCAATGAAATATGAATATTATTTAACTGCGAAAACGGTATCGTCTTTGCTAGTGATTCAGTCAACGTTACTGTAGTGGCAACATTGTATGGCTGATTAAGCATATAGAAATTGCAATTTTTTTTGGCAAAGTAACACATGTTCATTGATACCCTTGGAAAAATTTGATACCTAGATTTAGGTAGCAAAATCTTACAGAGCACTAAAAATGATCAAGTATCTATTCTGAGCATACGTGTGTACCTATGTGAAATTATGTTCCGTTTTAGCACTTCATAATAAACTTTTAGGCATATGATTATCAGTTTAAGGCTCTAAATTGACTATGTAATAAGCCAGAGAAACTCGGGGGTAGCTACTACTATGAACATTTCAAGTCAATGTGCTAAAAAACTCTATTTGAACTCCAACATCATATGAAAGACGTGGTAAAGATTATAGAAAATATGTTGTTAGAAACCTTATACTACATGTATCAAATTCAGCAACTAACTGAAGGGGCCGTTCGTGAGAGTCACTTAGGTTTCTACTTGTTCCTAAATTCAATCCACCTCCACGATTTAGATTATCTTTGTAATTTCACCCATATCGAAACACTTTCACAAAAAATGGGTTAAAAATGCTACTTCTGGTCATTTGCAATCTTGTCACCATGGTCTTGATTATCGTTTGTTCTTCTAATTGATGTTTACTATTTTACTTAGATTTATGTGGAATCTTATGCATGTCCTATTTAGTAATATCAACAGTTACATGGTGTTTGGCTAAAGTTTTTAAAAACAGCCTACACTTTATAAATATCAAATCAAACTTTGTTAGCTAAAAAGCTAATAAGCATTCAATAAGGGATGTCTGATAAACATAACATGGTTGTGAAGAAGTTTACCGTGACAGAAGACCCAATCATCAAGCTTAACCGGATGCCAAGCCAATTCAGAATCCGATGGACTACCCGGTCTTAAATGAACTGATGTTGCAACTATGATGAAGCGAAAAGTGTACCGCTTTTAGGGGTCATTTAAGCCCTAAATCGTATTTATTTGATCAAATATTGCCCTAAATCGTTCCTTTTGTCATTTTAGGTACTTTTGAGAAGAAATCTGGAAAAGGAAGCATTTTGGACGTTTTTGGAGCATAAAGGTGAAGAAAACGGCAAAGTCTCAAAATTATGCTGGAAAGTACCTTTGACGGCGTCAAGGATTGGCCCAGACGGCGTCATGGCTTGGCAAAAGAGGTGGATATGAAAATTACTCATGATAAGCCAGAGAATTTTGCATGAAAAATCTGACGGCGTCACCCTTTGAAGTGATCAAGGTCGTCACGGCTTAACTTAAAGAGGGACGGCGTCAAGCTCAATTCTGACGGCGTCACCCCTTGATAGGCCAGAGAGGATTTTGGAGCACTAAAGAGGGACGGCGTCAGGAAGGCCATCCGGGAACCCTAAAAGCGGCGAGGTGACGGCGTCAGGATCTATAACGTGACGCCGTCAGCCCTTAAACTCTATATATAGTTTTGCAATTTTTTGTCATGAGTGTGGAACTTATTGTGTGTAATTTTGGAGGAGAAACCCTAAGACGAATTTCTGCCATTTTTAAGGGTTTTCATACCCTTGGATCTCCCATGTTTAATTAAAGATAAGTGTTCATTTAATCAATCAATATGTCTATGTGTTGTTTGATTATATCTTGTTCTTGTCTTTTGATTAACATGCTAGGCTAGATTTATCTTGTGTTTGCTTAGATCTAATGAAACCTAGCTATTGATTATTGGTTATTAGTGTGTTATTAGTTGTATTGGATGATTGTTCATCGATGTTAGGCTTAAGAAAACTGGCTAACTTCCTATTCGGTAACTTGCTTGAACGTCTTAAGAAACATGAACCAATGCGTACTAAGGTTTTTATGGTTGTATTTAATGCATGAGCGAATTCTAGTGATCCCATGTTAGGAGCTTCCTAGCCGGCTCGACATAGGAGTGAAGTAGGAGCTTATAGAGTTGGGGAAGTACGTACGCCACCCCACGATTGGTATTAAGGAATACACCCGTCATCCACGCAATTAATACACACTAATCAACCGGTAAAAGATAGTTAGGGAGTAAGGAAATCTAAGTAAACACATTTCTCTCCACATAAGTTTCACGACCTTTTCATTTTCTGTTATTTTATTTTATTTGCATTCGTAGTAATTTGGGTTAATTGACTAGCAACTAATTCCGCCCACTCCTTCAAACCCGAGATTTTACTTGCTTTCATAAAATTATAAAAACATAAAAAGAATCTTCTCTCACCCTTAGACCTATTAGAGTAGTTTTTCAATCCTAACGACACTATTCCCTGTGGAGAACGATCAATCCCCCGCACTTACCACTACACTATACTACATCGGTCAGGTACACTGCCTGGTGGGGTTGTAAGCCTCTTGAGATCCCTCGAGAGGTAAAACCTGTTGTAAGGTCACAAAACCACGCATCAAACTACTCCCTTTTTGCTGCTATCATAATGGTTGGATAAATCAATTAGAATCCCATCGCTTTTCGTGTGAGTTAACTGAGTTAAGAATCCAAGATCAAGAGGGTTATCTGGTGCAACACCATCTACGCTGATCCACTGATGGCCTACAACAATTAGAAACAAATAACGAAATTCAGAAATCAAGAAGACAATAAATTTTTAAATAAAAAGAAAAAAAAATTAACTAAACATTTGACAAACATGCACTTATTACCATCTTTTTCATAAAAAAATGAAGCTATCATTTACAGTTTCGGTGTTCATACGTACCGAAAAAGCACATTACTTAAAACGACCAAGTCAACTTCTGTGATAATATTCAATTGTGTATACTAACCTTAGCCTTGGTCTCCATCATTTTCATTCTTGCGATGGTTCTTTTGCCATTGGAACGTCAATATCCTCTTCTTGAATAAGCTGCATTTTTTGTCGCTTGGTCCTAAGAAGTTGAAGAGCTAATGCAATTAACTGATGGATGACCTCTGATGGTAGGGCACATACACGCTGCATTATTACCTAAAGAGCACCGTAGTTAGATGAGTTGATACATAAGCATGACAACATTTAGCATAGAAAGTCAAAGGCACACTTGGGAATTCAAGAAGCTTTTGTATACCACTGCGGTCGAAAAATAGTGCAACAAACATGCGGTGGACAAATAAGGCACATATTATTTCAACACATCGGGTATAAGGCGCGTAACTTACTGATCCTTTAAGGCCTAGTATCCTTTCATAACACTATGAAGGGTTTTATAAAGCTATTAGTTTTTTAAAGCCATTTGCCTTACCTTTTATGAAGGTTTATGGATCGAAATTTGCTAAATCGTAACAACCGTGTGTAATTAAGATAAGCAACTATCTTAAATCATAGTCTTGTACCTGCATAAGGAAATAGTCATCCACTAATATTCATTTAATATAGGGTAACTAATTCATAAAAGTGTCGCAATAAGCTTTCTGTCGAGTTATACGCAGTAGACCACTCGATCCAATATCATCATCTAGTACATAGCTTCTACGTTTTAAAGACAGACATAGAGTGTGAAAACACTGTTAGGAATAAGAGGTAGTTATTTCGACCCGTTTACATGTAAATGTGTTGATCTGGGTTATCTTTTATCCATAACAGGTAAACTTGGTAAGGTTAGAAGATTTGCCTAAAAAGAATACGGGTCAAGCGGTGGACAACATCACAAGTGTGTTAAAATGCATAAACTTCCCAATCTGTTCAGTAAAAAACAAAAGCTGGAAATTGCTATAATAAAAAAGTAACTCGTATTCAGCTTCAGTAACTACATGATGTTGACCTGGAGCAAGAGTGAGCCTACTTTTTGTTGATATAGATTGCAAAGCAAGATCCCTGATTTATCAATTATAGTATATATTTCTCCAAAGGAAACACAAAGGAAATATGTGTAACCCGGTTCGTTGTCCCGACGAAGATCGAATGGAATTTGTGTTCCCGGGACGTGATTCGTGTAGTGAATGAGTGATTAAAAGGAGAATTTTGGTTTTTCTGTACTACGAATAATGAAATATCGGGTACAAGTAGACTAAGCATGTAATCCTAAAAAATCGTAATTTGGAATTTAAAATGTAACGCGACGAATTTAAAAACGCGAATAAAAGTGAAATGATAAATTTTAAGCCCTAAAATTATGAAAATAATCTTCCTATATTTAAAATGATAAAAGAAAATTTTTGGAAAAAGAAAAATATTTTTTTGACTTTTTAATAATTTTTTATGAATTAAAAACTAATTAAAACTATTTAAATGAATTAAAAATAGTAAAACAAGTTGGAAAATCTGGAAATTTTTGAGTAATTCTAAAATTAAATTACTAATCTATGAAAAATAATTTCAGAAAGTAATACAGCTTAAATAAGCTGAACAGTAAATAAGCAGTTTGTGAAATAAGCTAAAATTAAGCAAAAGCTGGCCAGAAATTATCAAAAGCTCAAAACTGACACATCTAACTACTGGAAACTTAAAACAACTAAAAATAATGAAATAAGCACAAGCAATAAGCAGAAATTAAGCTGAGCAGATTAAACCTAGGGCAGACTCAATATGGGGTGATAAGCACTATTGCAGCTACTCTAAAAGCTGGGAATAAGCTCAACTGGGAAATCTAAAAGCAGAAACTACAAGCTTATATGACAGACTTCTTAAAATCTAAAAATGCCCAAAAGTAGAGCTCAATTGCTTATGCAAATAAGCCAAAGAACAGTAGCTAGTGGGGCACAAATCTGCTGCAGGCTTAGCAGTACTAATGGGGGGAAAACTTGCAAACCTATGAAGAGCTAACTATTAAGCTCTAAATTGCAATTCAAGCTTAGAAACTAAAATTTCATACTACTAACTCTTTAAAAACCAAATTTCAAACACAGATCACAAGGGAAATAGCAGTTGCAGATCAATGAAGAAGCTAAGATGAGCTTACATATGCAGGTCTGCTCACTTGATCTCTGTTGCAGCAGAAGAGTGTAAGATCTCAAATCCTATTAAAACCTGATGAAATTGTGGCGAATGCTAGATTCCTACTTAGAATAATGCAATACACCAAAAACAAATGCTATATCACTCTACTCCTAGATCTAGCTATGTAGATCAAACCATGCCTCAATTCAAACATAAGAATCTAAAAATCTATAAGGAAATAAGCTTGTTTTTACCTAACCTAAGTAAACTGACTCAATCTTAATTAAGGTGCAAATGAATAGTAAATGCTTGTTTTTTACCCATTTTGAAACATTAAACCAAACATCCCTTTAAAACTGTTTTAGCAAGTTTATACTACAACTCTAATTTAAGCTATAAAACTGAGTACAAAATGAATTTCTAAACTTATTTAGACTCTAAAATCTGAATTTCAAATGGAAATAAGCTGAGTAATAAGCTAAAAAGCAAAGTGGACTTATATTGACTTTTTGAGATTATTGAGAAAAACTGTTTTAGAAATAGAACTAAACATCCAATTAACATCAACAGATCAAAATTAGAGTAAGTGAGCTAGAAAAAGGGAAATAAGCACTAGTAAAAGTAAATAAGCAGTTGAACAGTAACGTTGACCAAAGGTTGACTTGAATTAAAACTGAAATCTGATTACAACTGAATTGAAAATTTAAACGAAATTATAAAGAACAACAAACTACATTAATCCTACTCCTAAATCTAAAATCTAACACTATCTACTAACTAGCTAACTCCTTTCCTTGTGAACGAGAGGGGCTATTTATAGCCATCATCAGAAGCTTCTGGGGACTCTCAACATAAATCCAGACCCTTGATCACTTGGCTTGCTCCCTACGCCTCAATTCCAGCCGTTGGATTAGATTGATGACACGGCTTGGCCAATCAGCAGGTCCCACGTGTCATTCCTTGGTGTCAGGTGCTTCTAGAAGTGCGTGCAAGGACCATAGTACCCTTAAATGTGGTCAATTTTGGATGGGTAAATTTAGGGTTCATAAGAGTAGATTTTTCTGGGTAATTGGGGAAAAGGGTAAGCGGGTGTGTGTGTGTTGTATTTTATTTTTAACCGAGTTTTGATTGTTTGACCGGGGTATTAGTTACCTTTTTGACCGGGTTGGGAAAATGGGTTCGGGTCGTGGGTTTAAGGTAGAAATGGTGGGCTCGGTGGTGATATTTGGGCTAGTAGGTTTGAATTGGTGTTGGATTGGATTTTGGATTTAAGTAAAAATGGGTTTATGATTTATTTATGGATCCGGTGATGGTTTTGTGTTTAACTTTTAGTTTAAGGACCAATTCTGCAAAAAGTGAAATTCAAGGGACTGATTCTGTCAATTGATGATTCTTTGAGGACTGATTTTGACTTTTAAGCATAAATAGCATTCCTGGCTTCGGCTTTAAATCCTTTCCAAATCTCGTGCTCGGTTTTCCGTTATATCTTGATTTTTGTCCTTTTCTTCGATATCCGTGCCTGCATATGTAAAAACACAATATATTTGGCATAATTGGTTAGTTTTTTGTCTATTTGGGTCCGGTTTTGGTCAAGAAAATGTATGTGTTTAAGCACATACCAATCCCATAACCTGGATTTTGGAGGATTTATACATACTGAATACACTTCAGACAGCTTCGGACATCCTATAGTGTTACCCAATTGAAATTGCAACCTTTAGTATATGTGTTCTATACATGTGTTTGTTACCTTTTTAGTAGTGTAATAGTAAGTTTTTTGTCGAAAAATAACCAATAGTAATGATGATTGATTTTTATGCAAATACGTTATAGGGAATGTGCATACCTGTCTGAAAGCTCTCACTCTACACAGCTCTTGGAGGAATCCGTCCTTCAGTTGTAAGTATTTCCAATAATTACTTAACTACTATTAGCTTCATACAAATATGATATATGCATAATTAATATGTCTGATAGTATGTAGTAGAAGTTGCAACATGGCGGATTACTTAATGGGCTCAACAGGGGCTCAATACATCAGACAATCGTATACTACAGAAAATTTTAGTAATGCATAGATAATTAGAGTTAGCTTACCTGAACATAATGTCTTAACTAATTTGTTCCGGCGAATCTGTGTGTCGCAAGTCTCTTTTCCATTTTTCAAACTCCTCAGAAGTCGGGTGACATTGAGATAAAACCCGTCGTTATACATCTACAACTACATTAGACAATCACCAGCCAATGACGTTTAGTAAGAAAGATAAACAGGCCAATGCGCTGAAGAATTTGATCCAAAGAAAAACCCTGGTTACTGAATTTTCATTATAAACATAGATGATCAATTAGAACAGAACTTAAACCTGACCTAATCTCAATTCTCATATTAATTTGTATGGAAAGTCCGTGTATCAGAAAGAGCATTTCCGCATACGTTCTATCCCTGCATCCAGAGCTGTATTCCACTTGTTAACAATTTTTGTGAATGTCGTAGACGCTGAACTTGTAAGAATGTGTTTCACGCGATTTTCAAACACTTTCATTTTTTCATCATCAACTCGTAAGCAAGCAACTGATGTACGCTTTTTTCTCTGTTCATTCTGCAAATTCAGAATATAGCAAAGTAACATACATCTAATAGTGGCAAAGAGCAACTTATTTAAACGAATTCTAAACTAACCTCTGATATTTAGAGTGCGTTCCACTATAATTAAACACAAAGGGTTGTTCATGATTGCTTACTAAAACTGCACTTTTTTATACTTTTGTTGACGACACTTTTTTTACTTTTAGCAAGTTTCACCAAACGACAATATTTTTGTAAACCCCACATTTTGTTCAACTTATAAACATGACTTAGGTAGCTGCTTATTTGTGCAACTTAGGTAGCTGCTTATTTGTGCACTTTTTTTATACATTTTGATTAAGGTTAACACATTTTGTGCAACTTAGGTAGCTGCTTATTTGTCAAGTTTGTAAACACAAACTACAAATATTTCGCCTAAATCATTATAAACATATAGTTTCAGCACAATTATCAATTTATCATTAGACACAACATCTTTTTTACTTGGTATCTCTCAGTATAGAATAAGTATTTTATTTTTCATAATTTTTCTAATTGGAGTTAAAAGAAGTTATACTGTTCCCGATTTATCTATCATTCTCACTCTGTTAAGATTTTTCCTCAGGCCATCACATGCTAGGGTACATGTAAGGGAGTAAATGGTTTCTAATTAATTCAAAAAACCTAAAAGTAAGTCTACCAAATAATTTAAGACAGAAATCATGAGGAGAGAAAAGGAGATAGAGTGATTAGAAACTTACCTCAAATACACACTGAAAAAGAGAGACAAATCAAACAAACAGATATTACCTTTTTCCTGTCTTAGGTGCTTGACATGATGAACAGTGGAAGAAGGGATATAAGAGGGGCATCAACCGGTGTGTATTTTTGCAGGAAATAAAACGAACAAATCACATAATAAGTAAAACCCTAAAATCATATATGATAGGAAAAAGATCACACCTGGTTGACTCTTTACAGGCTTTATCATTTTTGATTTGCAAGTTGTAAAACAAATGTGGTGCTACTCTAGTGGTCGAGACATTTGTTAATGTTAGTTGACACCCAAGTTCGAATCCCATTAGCTTGCATTTTTACATAATTTTAATCCGAATTTTAAAGATTTATTCTGAAATTTTGATAGGATTAATAGTTGCTTAGGTGGACAAAATGTGATTAGGTGGCATATAAATTGATTATGTGGCATTGAGGTGGCGTTTATGTAGCATTATCTACCTGTAATGCCTCCTGTTATATATAATGTATATATATATATATATATATATATATATATTGGATAAAAAGGTTACCCTGGTAAAATATTATTACCCCCAAAAAAAAATTAAGTACAACTGATGTGAGTGAATCCCACGCCTCAACTCAAAAAAGCAAATCAAAAACGTCTGTTGTGCTTAAGACCTAAACTAGCATAAGAAATGACATGTCATACTTTTGCAAAACAAAATAAAACAACCTATCTAAGTTGACCACGGAGACTAATGTCATAAGCATGGTTGTTATGATCCCGATCCTGATAGGATCTTACGACTTTACGATACTACAAAGCAAAAACGATCACGATCCTACGTAGGAATTTTACGAGATAGGGTCTTAATAGGAACCCGATTTTGATCATAGGATCTTAAGATCTCGGTCGATTCAATCTTACTTTTCGCGATCACAAGCTAAAAAACTACAAATTTATGTATTAAGTTTTGTAGAATATGAAATACAATAGGCTAATTATATAAAACACCTCATAATCATAATTGTGACATACATTTTCATGATATATGCTATACAATAATACGTAGATTTGCATAATTTACAACACATATTAATAAAATGACACTATATTACGATCTCGATCCGATCTTACAATCACGATCTTGCAAAGACAAAAATGAACCTAGATCGGGATCCCGATCTTAAAAACCTTGGTCACAAGCATTATCAAACTTCAAATGAACATCAGTCAGACCACAATAATCAAACTCATCATTGTCATAAAGGTTTTGATCATAGATATCTTCCTTCCACTACTTCAATAAGCTCCTTACGCCCACTCCACTACCACCTTTAAAACCGTCAAATGCTTTAAAATTAGTGGTTTCATTATAGTCCTCAAGGACTTCATCATTATCACTATCGAAAATAACTAAATACCCAACTTTAGAAAACGAATTACGTACCTTTTTTTCTTCTTTAACCTTGTTAGCTGCAACAAAAATTTTGTTTGATAGATGTGTTTACATGAAGTAAAACACCTTCATGGTGCTTATGATGCGAAGATATACAACATTTCATACTTTTTTCTAATGGGAGAAAGATTGTAACTTGGTAAGTAAAAATCTACAATATAAAGCAAAATCATATCTAAACCTTAACATAAGTTTGGCCCTTACATGACATTATTATATACGGATGTGTTATAGTTGTTATATACATTTTTTTGACATTTCAAAATCATACATCGTGGTATATTAGTCGGGTATTTGCACGTTGCAGTGACTACCCATGTAACTAATTTTTTTCAGTAAATGTCTTTCGGAGTACGCGTTTCCTTGCAAACAACTTTTTTGCTTACACATTTTGCTTGACTATAACTTTACAGATAATGAAGATTTTTGGTTAAAATAGCTTTAGCCAATAGTGATTGAGGGATGATATTATTGGAAAATTAAGTTCAAGAAAATTACTAAAAATTCATCTAAAACTTATCATATTATTTAACCTGTAGAGAAATAATTGATTAATTTTTTTCGGTAGTTATATATTTTTTTTCTCACAACTTTTACTAGAATTGGCCTTTTCTGTGTTTATTTTGATATATAGATAAAAACAAATTAGGAAAATGAATCATGACATACTAATTATTAATTAGTAAATTTGTTTAGAAAGGACATCATAGTCATTTTACTCCCCAAATTGTTGGCTAAATAGCTTTTATAAGTTTGTATAAGTTTTAAGAGTAATTTGGTAACGTTTTCAGCCAACAATATACGAAGTAAAATGACTATCAGGGGCGGAGGTACATGCAAGCCAGGTGTAGCGGTCGCTACCCCTGAACTTTTACCTGGTAGTGGAATTTTTGGCCATTTTTTTACGTTTTTTGGCCATTTTTGGCCATTTTTTGGCGATTTTGCTACCCCTGAAACAAATTTTTGCAACCTCTAAACAAATTTTCGTATTTTGTTACCCCTGAGCTTGGCTCCTAGTTCCGCTACTGATGACTATGATCCCTTTTCGAAACAAATTTGCTAATTAATTAGTATGTCATGATTTATTTTCCTAACCTTTTTTTTAACTATATATTGAAATAAACACATAAAAGGCCAATTTTATTAAAAAGATGTGAATTTAAAAAATATAACTGCTAAAATAAATTAATCAATTATTTCTCTACAACTTAAATAATATGGTAAGTTTTAAGGGTAATTTTTAGTAATTTTCTTGTACTTAATTTTCCAATAATATACCCTTAACTAGCTTCATGACCCGCCCAATGGGCGAGTACGCTTCATTCAATTGTTTTTCGTGATTATTTTAATGATAATGAAATATTGATAATTGGAAGATTATGTTTAACAAAAATAATTGGAATGACTTTATTAATTGATCATGTATTAGATGTAGATATAAAATTAAAAGTATTATCAAAAAACGTTGTTAAAGTAAATGTTTGTTCATGGTAGTGACTTTGTAAAAGTAAATGTTGTAAACATAAAATTAAAACATGTAAATATAATATATGTCAATTTTGATTACGGATTCAAAATTTGAAAATTATTTAAATATGAAATTACATTTCAATTATGATTTTTAACACAAATTGAGATAATTTAGGAGTATAATTGAAACTATGATGGAATCATTTGAATTTTAATCAAATTGATACATATCTTGAGTTTTAAAAAATAATCCGTTTGAAAATAATTTGCATACAAAATTTGGATCCATTATATTTGATTCCATATATAGCACAGGATCATTAATTGGGTCAAGTTTAAAATTGATAAATGGTTATGATTTCCCTATTATTAGTGCATATACATCTCTAAACAAACACACACAAATACCACATAACTAAAAAACACTTCTCAAAACATGTCGAGTACTACAAAAAAATGTGAATCCATTGAATCAAGTTCATCAAACTCAGAACCGCAAAATGATCCTGGTAAGAATATTAGTGTTGTAGACGCACCAGCAGAAACTCGTACATCTGATCATGAGCATGGCACAAATAAGGAAATCAATAAGGAAGAACCTTCAGCAAAACCTAAAGGTAGTGTAAATGTAAAAATATATTACAAAGTATTTCGATTTTTATATTTCCATTATGTTATATAACTTTATTACGATCAGAATTTTTATTTTTTTTTTCTTTTTTTTTTTATGTATTGAAACAGATGAAGCATGGTTAAATTATAAAGGCATTTGGCACAAGATTAGTAAGAATGAAAACGGCAGTTGGAATAACATGATGACTTAGGTAAAGAAGGCTGATGAAATGATCAAAGCCCTTCGTGAAGCCGGACATGACATAGCAGATGATGTTGTTGTTGTTGACCACAACGTTAGCGACGATGAAGACTAAGCTTCGTTCTTATGTTTTATAATTTAATTTTAGTTTGTTAAATACTTCTCACTTTGAATATGTTATGTTGGTGCTTTGGGAATTAGTTTTGTGTTTCATTCGTGTAATAAATTGGATTTTATGCAATTTTTCCATGCCATTGTTATCTTTACTTTAATTCACAAATTTAGCAAAGGAAAATGTTTATAAAAAGCTTTGTAAATGGAATAACATAACATTGTTATAGTTAAACAAAAGAAGATGAAATTGAAATGTCTCTAAAATGATAAATTAAAATAAGACATAAAAAAAACTTAACAAAATAAAAAATCAAACAAAAGATTAACAATTAAACTTGGGTGATTTTTCTGGATCAAATGTTAAATGAACATTTTCATATCATAAATCATCCAAATGTTCTCGTCGGTGAGGTGTTCTTCATTATCAACTTCCAGTTCTTCGTTGCTGAAGTGTTCTTCTTCCTCACCTTCCAAAGCTTTCAACCTTCTTCTGAATGCAGCATTCAGCTTATTTATCTTTTTCATCTTCCTTTGTTTCATGTTGCTCTTTATCCAGGCTCTCAATTTTTTCTTTCTTGCTTTATCCTGCAGGTTCAAATACACCTGTGCAGGATGCAGCAAAGAGCTTGTTGCATCATCCTTTGCTTCAGCATTGACTCCATCTAACAAACATTTATATATTTAAAAGATTAGCGCATAAAAAGAAGAGTTATTTAACTGTAAAAAAATAAATATATTATTATTTTATATACATACGCATGTTTATAAAAAAAATGTGGATGATAAATTCAACTGTATAAACAATCAGAAACTAACCTGTCGACCCAACAGATTCTTTATTAACGGATTCATTTAAGGACTCGCTTCGTTGCTTCCTGTTACGTGAAGTAGTATTTTCAATGTATAAATTAACTTTTGTGAAAAAACAAAAAAAATGCATAATGAAACTGTTATACTTACTTGGGTGGGTTTGCTTCATCTGTACCATTGTCAGCAGATCTTTTTGCTATCTTCGTTAGAGGAAACATGATGAACAGTTGGGTAATTATATTTTGTTTGTGAATTTTGACGTGTTAAATGGTGAAAAATAAGGAATTTTATAAGGCATTAGAAGTAAAATGAATCGACATTAAATTAAATAAGGAAGTGATAAGTTTAGTTTTCCAATTTAAATCATTAAATGTGTACATATTAATCCTTGATGTGTTGAAGGTTATTATGTTTTGATTGTAGGAAGGTAATCATTTCCTAAATAATGGTATGATTTGTTGCAAAACATCCCGTAATTGTTTACTATGCTGATAGTTTTTGAACATATTTACTGATTTTGATTCTTTTAATCCATATTATGAGTATCTTTTAATCCATATTATGAGTATCATTTGTTTAATTAAATATGTTGAAGTAAATACATTTAAGTAATATGATGAAGTAAATTAACCGAATATAAAAAATAAAATGCTAAGTATTTAAAATAAAAATGAAAGTGATAAGTATAACTAAAACTTTGTTACATGATGGTTATTCATATACGATACAAAAATTCTTTGAATAAAAATGAAAGTGATAAGTTAAATACTACTACTTTGTTACATGATGGTTATTCATATACGATACAAAACTTCTTTGTACACGACGTTTGTTGTGGAGTTTGTGTATTCGCCGTCTTTGTCACAACAAATCACCTTCAAACCTTTTTTCGTCTTTACTCTCGAAACAGCAACATACAGTTGTCCGTGTGAGAATACCGCCTTTGGTAAAAATAGGCCGACTTGGGACAACGTTTGACCTTGACTTTTGTTAATCGTCATACCAAAACAAACTTGAACAGGAAACTGTCTCCTGTTCAATTTGAATGGCATCTTGTTGTCCGTAGGTGTAATGATCATTCTAGGTATAGCACATATACAACCAAGTTTTCCACCTGATATTATCTTGCCTTCAATGATATTCGTTCCCATCCGTTGGATTTGCAACCTCGTACCATTGCATAGTCCGGCCTTTTGATCGATATTTCGCATACACATGACCTGTGGTGTGGAAGTCCTGACATTTCGATGGTATTTAGAAATTCCGTTGTGTATATCTGTTCATCGAAAATTGTATCAGCATCAAGTACATTTACTGTGTCGGAACTTTCGTAAACTTTCTCTGGACCATCAATTAAAGATAGCATTCTATCGTTAATAATGTTGACCATTTCGTGGGTTGGGGCAAGAATAGCTCGTTCTTGAAAATAAACAGGATCCCATAAGTTGGCGCCCAAATCAGGATATGTTTGTTGAATAATGGAACCAACATGATCTTCCGAATTTGCAATCAACATATCTTCTGGAAATTTGACAACTGCCTCACCATCATTATTACCACCAATATTACCATTGCCTATATCTAAAATCCAATCAGCAAAATCTTGAATTTCTTTTCTTTCTGATTCTGCAGAACCTAAACCCAACCTCATGTTGACCGTCAATTTCAGTACGGTGCATTCAGCCCACAGATATGAAGAGTTTATCGTGGCATGTACTACTTCTTGTCTGGATGCACCAGGTATAACAGGTAGGATCTGACGGAAATCGCCACCAAACACAACGACTTTACCACCAAAAACCTTATGAGAAGGCGCTGAAATATCTTCTCTGCATATGTCTCTCAAGGTTCTATCAAAGGCCTCGAAACAGTATCTATTCATCATAGGTGCCTCGTCCCAAATAATAAGCTTTGCCTGCCTTATCAAATCAGCAAGATCGCTATCTGCTGGTATGCTGCACATTGAATCCTCGACGACATTAATAGGGATAGCAAACCTTGAATGGGCAGTCCTTCCGCCTTCCAACAAAAGTGCAGCAATTCCACTTGATGCCACATTTAATACTATTTCACCTTGAGAACGTAATGCAGCGGACATTGTTTTGTACAGGTATGTCATGCCAGTACCTCCATAACCGTATACAAAGAACATGCCGCCTTTGTTCTGTACAGCAGAATCTATTACTTGTGAATATATTCCTTTCTGCTCGGTTGTCAAGCTACCGTACAACTGCTGATGTTGTTCTCTTAATTCGTCAACGTTATACGCCATCTCGTCTTGTATCAATCGGTTATACGAATCCATTGTGTGATCTTGATTAGGGTATGGCATGTTTTGAATATTCTTTAGACTTTTGTTGTTACACAAAAGCATGTGTTCAATATAAGTGAGGCATATGTTATACCTCTGAACATCTGAAAGCTCAAGACCTGCGTAAAATAATCAGTAAATGGATTATGTATTCGTTTGCGTAGGCTGTTACTAAAGTGTAACAAACCTAATAAATGTATAAGTTTTTTTTTTTCAAAGAATGATATGTACAGATTGACAATTGATTCAGTTGTACATTTGTTGGAATGGTTTATAACGATGAAGTATTCCTATAAGTCAAGACAGTTTGCAAATAATTTATGTTTTACTTTTTTGTATTTTGAGAAATTAAAAAATAAATGTGCAATTGCAGAAATCCTATCGTACATGAATGGAACATTTAGATGATAAAAAAACCAACATCCTATACTACATGGTTGAATATGATTTGTAAGTTACAATTGAAAATAAAGTACCTGGATCATTGCATTTTTTTCGCTCAACGCGTTCAACGTCTGCAGCCAAAACATGCCACGTTTTCTCCCATACAATCTCTGGTCGAGACATGCTGTCAGTCATGATGAGCATAACAAAAAATGACCGCAGATAATCTCCCATTCCCCATAAACTCGCTTCCAATATACCATCGACGTACTCCTTGTCGTTCTCCAACAGCCCACGAGCAAAGCAAGCATCCTTATACGTAGGATAAACAACATCATCGTGGGTCTTAAGTTCAACCCACTCCTTAACACCTCTGATCTTGTTAAGCAAAATACGTAAGTAAAAAAGCTCTCCCCAAGAAGGTGGAACATGATGTATACGTCCAAGGCTTTCACCTCTTTGTCTGCGTTGCCATTTCAACTCTTGAGGTTTCCAAACATAATATTTAGGAAATTCTACATAAAGAAGAGTTTGGGCAAACGTATCGGTCCGGTTTGTTTCCATCCACGCCAGGAACTTGTTCTCGTTGGCTGATGCCTTTTCAAGTTGGTAATCAATACTTTCAGCGGGATCAAACACCACAAACTGTTGGTTCTCCAAATGAAATGGTAGGCGCTCTACAGATGGAAACCTGTAATGAATGTCATAGCCAAAAATACGCCAAGCCGCCTCATATGCAGATAAATAGCGACAATCATAGAAGTCTTTAATCTCGTCAGCCTCTTCATCCTCTAAACCAACCGTCACCCTATCTGGTCCTTTGTTTATGTACTTGAATAAATATTTGATAGAACCAATCTGATTGCAATATTCAACGTTTATGTGAGACTGGTATCGTCTAAGCAAACCTGGATTGTAAGGCACAACGTAACCGTTATGCAAATCGACTCCACTTTTCTTGATGGTTGTACCATCATTCCTCCTTTTATACTTTGCATTACCGTTCTCATCAATTGTTGTGGTTTCATTAAACTGATTAGGGAAACCCTTTGTGCATTTGAAATCAACGGTGCACGGACATGTTGGATGCTCGGCTCCACACGGACCATGCATCATGTGATCAGTCACAATCTGATACAACTCAGGGTCTTCATTTTTGTCAAGAATTTCGGCTGATATAAACTGATCAATCCGCCCAGGTGTGGTTAGCTTATCCTCAGCTGTTGATGCAAATAATGTTCTAAAAACGTTATTTATATCTTTCGATTACTTCACGTTTTGAGGATGACAAAATGTGAACTCACGTTACGTTAAAATTAACGCTAACAAGTTTTTAATCGGAAGATCCCGTTTCTACGCAAATCACTCTTGAACAAAGTTACAACTTGAACTAGTGATCAAAGAAGTGAATTCATGTTTTGAAAATTCACATTTTAAATGGGACAAAACATTTTTTCAAAAATACACATGACAAATTATTTTTGAAATATTATGAAATGTTTTAATGGAAAAATAAGTTTGAAAATCACAACAGCTATTTTTCCCCCCAAAATCAGCTCCAACCTTCCCCAAATAAATTTTCACCAGAAAAGACAAAATTTGGAGCGTCCTAGTCTACCACGGCTCCACGGTACCGTTAAATTTAACGGAGCCGTGGGTCATTTAGTGGAGCCGTCCGTACCATTTTGAATTGTAACGTTCAGATTTTCTTTGCCTATAAATACCCACCTCTTTCACAGTTTTAGGCACCCTTCACACACAGAAAAATCCCTTAGTAAAATCCTCTCACACCTTTCACTTCTTAGGGTCAATTAGATTAGTTTTTCTTTGTTTCAAGAGTGATCCAATCATCCTTCAAGTGATCCTCTTCATACCTCTTCACTAGCAAGAGAAGAACACAAGTATCCAAGTTGATACAAGGTGTTGTCATCCCTCTTCATTGGCAAGAGAAGAACTCAAGTAATCAAGAAGATACTAGAGTTATAGTTGATAGGTTTTTGTAACACTTGTTACAACCTTGTTGTGTCTTAGCATACATCAAGTTTATTTTCTTTTTGTGAGTGAGAGTGAAGATCAAGTGTGATCTATAGAGATAGTGAGCATCTCTTGAAGTCATTGGGCTTGTGTGATTGATCAAGAAGATCAAGGGTCATTAGGTTAGTGTTAGTTGAGTAGAGTGAAGTGAGTGTTGATCATTGTGATCGTGTTGAGATCTTGGTGATCTCTTGAAGCCATTGGGCTTGTGTGTTTGGTCACGTGGACCTTGGTAGATTGGTGCTAGCTAAGATTAGCACTCGACATCTAGCTTAGTGTCGAAAATAGGATAAGCGACGTGTACGGTTTTCTCCGCCTGAAGGGAGGTTGTTGATATAGTGTTTGAAACTCTCGAGTGTGGTACTCGGGGAGTGGAGTAGGGCGAAGAAGAGCTTCGTAGCCGAACCACTATAAATCCTCTGTCTCGGTTTGATCTTTCCAAATCTACTCTTTACTTTTATTTGTTATTTTTAAGTAGCTTAGTTTGTAGTTCATATTGGTGTTGTTTGATTACACATAGAGTTCGAATCAAAGTTTCCAATAGCATACTTTTAAAACAAGATTTTTTAAAAGAAGTTTTTAAACCGGTAAACTATTCAACCCCCTTTCTAGTTTCCCACATCAGCTTCAAGCCAAAGTAATATATGACAATGTGGGAGTCCTCTCTTTTGAAACTCAACCATGTAAACAACTGTAATAATTAAATAAAAAAATAAAGTCACATAATCAGTAACTAATAAGGCTGATCCCTTTCAATTTTGTTATTAATTGAATATAAAAAATTAAATTAACATCTGGTGTTAATAACTTACGGGCTTTAACACGTCCAAATGTACGCTTCTCCCTGAATTCTTTTATGAGAGTGTCTAGTTTGATTTTGAAGACCCTTGTTGTTGCATCAGGCCTGTCCTCAGATTTCATACCCTTTGTCTCCATCATTCGTGCAATCTCGGGCCAATTAGGGTTACATGTAAATGTAATGAATAAGTCAGGGTATCCACAGGACTTACAAATTGTCATGGCATCCAAATAGTTCTGCATCATATACCTAGGACTGCCAGTGAATGACGATGGCAAAATAATCTTCTTACCCCGTAATTGAACACCAGATTCTCCATTTTCTGCCAAGGCTGCCAATTTTGCGTATGTTTCAGTTCTTAACTCCTTATTTTTGTTTCTGATAAACAACATGCGTTCAGCCTCAACCATTGTGTATCCGTCCACAAGAAACTGCTGAAACAATCTCCTACCATTTAGTATCAAGGAATATTCATTTTGCCTGTCTTGAATTCTGTATGCGAACCACTCCCTCATTGATACGCGTTTCTTCTTGTCATCTGGCGTCGCGTCCGTAACGTCCGCGTGGTAAATATCAGTTCTGTATCCATCTTCAGCGTAAGGAAAAATCAAAGGATACTGAAGTGGGAGGTATGAGACATGCAACTCACTTATTCTTTTGAGATTGCCATCTTGTTTGTGCAAAATAATATCTCTACTATTTGTGGTAGAGTCAAAATCACCGACTATTAAGGCGGCAACCTCAGATGAAGTTGGTAGGTTATATTGCCTACCATCGCGCGGCCTTGCACCAATAAGCTTAAGCTTATACTGTGTGTCATCACGTGCCGATGAAATTCGTTCCCCAGCCATTCGAAACTTGGCAACCAACGGATTATTTTCGTCAAGCATGTCACGTAAATCACAGCTTAGCTGGTAGTCAAGTTTATTTGTACTTGATGATGTTGATGGATCGTTGCTGCATAAGAAAGTAAAAGCATATGTTAAACAAACATAGAATGAAAAAGCTAGTTAACAACTCAAATCAATTTAAAAAGTCTAAATGCATTATATTTTCAATGAGTCAGGATATATAAAATGTTAATTTGATTTACAAACCTGACAGCGTTGATCCTGTTGCGAATCTCATTAGCGGTATCGAAAATGTATAGCTGCGAAAATTTTGGAGGCTTTCCTTTTTCAGGCAACAAAGTACCAATTTTATGTAAATTTTGTCCTTGTATCCGGTAGCAATATGGACAGCGACCAACATTAACAGACTTATCTTGTTTACCGCCCATGGAGGTGAATGCAAACATAGAATTGTAACGCCTAATATTATCTATAAATGAGGAACTCTTAGGGTGTTCTTTGTTCATAAGTTGCTTCAAAAGTTTTGGTGGATCTTTAAGTGCGATAGGCAGCTTAACCTTTCCCCTTCCACAACAAAGAGAAAATGCATCTTTAACACAATTTCCATCCCCACGTATAGACTCATGATACCACAACATTGCACCGCATTCTGAACATTCTACATTTGGATCTCCATGATCAATGTAATCTGTAATTGGAAACTTTAGATGTAATAAAGTATATTACAAATTGCATATACTTTGGAAAGATTTGTAACAATAATTTATATCTGTAGTGATGTAAAGATTATGCGTACCAGCACATATGCCATAAAATCGACGTGATTCTGATCCGGAATCATCTTCCATATCATATTCTGCGAAGTTAATACGACGTGAACTTTTACGAACGCCCATTTTACCTTTTAATGGTCGCCTATCAGTAGCCATCGTAGAAGATTTTCCATTTGATCGTTGGTTTGTATTAGATGAGCTTGCTTCTGTTAATAATAGAATAAGTATATTAAATCAATTTTGTTGATAGATAAAAAAAACTTAACAGGATAGTTAGCACTTACCTAAAGTAAAGTTCACAGGACTCGGAGTGACAAAACGTGTTCTTTGGTTACTCATATTACCTGAATTAAAATAACATTTAATGATTTTTTAACACCTAATTCAATTACAAAAAAGGATAGTGGAAAATATTTTAAATATCTTATTTGATATATATACCTTTTCTTATATTTGGGACAGCTGAATTTCTTAGCGTGGAAGTATCAACTACTGTGGACTTAGGTGTCCTGGAACGAAGATTCATATGGTATTGTGATGGAGTTGTTGGTGTGTTTGTAACCTGGGATGTACGTGGAGTTTGAATATTCACCGACTTAGGTGTCCTGGAGCGAAGATTAATATGGTGTTGAGATGGCGTTGTTAATGTGTTTGTAACGTGGGATGTCCGTGGAGTTTGAATATTCAACGATTTAGGTGTCCTGGAGCGAAGATTAATATGGTGTTGAGATGGGGTTGTTAATGTGTTTGTAAGGTGAGAGGTACGTGGAGTTTGAATATTCACCGACTTCACAGCTGAAAATATTGTTAGAATCAATAAGTTAATCCTATATTATATAATGTCATTCATAGTTGATGGATACAAAAGGTAAGTCACCAATAAGTAATCGTGAAGATGTGGCTTACGTGTTGAAATGTTACATATTCGTTGACGTGCCTTTGGTCTAGATGTCACCGTTGACAGTCCACTTGATGAGCCACTACCATAAGTATTAGTATGTCTTTGCGTTGACACTGGTGTTTCTGTTCTTGATCCTGAAACAAAATCCAATTACATGTAAATAATAATAGTCGACAAATAAAACTAACATGTTAATTAAGGAGTTTGAAATGTATTTAACTAACGAATAAACTCACTCTTTTCTGTATTTTTTAGTCTTGTTGTTACAACACTTGTATTGGTTTGTAACACATTGTTTGGGTTCACATTAAAAGACGACGGAGGCAAAAGGATACCGGAAGTTTGAGCGTTCGGTGTTGGGACATTTTCATAAACTGAGGACGATGTCGTCCCTGCAAATGTTAACATATAATGTAATGAAACATAAATAAAAAGTGATCTATAAGTATAAAGCATGTATGTGTTAATGTTTTTGTTTTTATGACAACCTATGTTTTTATCTTTTTTTGACGGCCTCCCAGGACGTCTAATGGCCAAGTCATCGGTTAAACCTGTTTGTATTAACAAACAAAATAGATCAATTAGTGTGAGGACATATATATGTAGGATTGGTGATATAATGTGAAGCTTATAAAGGTTTCTGCAAATAATAATAGTCGCCAAATAAAACTAACATGTTAATTAAGAAGTTGGAAATGTATTTAACTAACAAATAAACTCACCCTTTTCTGTATTGTTTAGTCTTGTTATTACAACACTTGTATTGGTTTGTAACACATTGTTTGGTTTCACATTAAAAGACGACGGACGCAAAAGGATATCGAAAGTTTGACCGTTCCGTGTTGGGACATTTTCTGAAACTGAGGACGTTGTCGTCCCTGCAAAGTTAACATATAATGTAATGAAACATAAATAAAAAGTGATCTATAAGTATAAAGCATGTATGTGTTAAGCTTTTTGTTTTTATGACAACCTATGTTTTTATCTTCTTTTTATGGCCTCCCAGGACGTCTAATGGCCAAGTCATCGGTTAAACCTGTTTGTATTAACAAAAAAAATAGATCAATTAGTGCGAGGACATATATTGGTAGAATTGGTGATATAATGTGAAGCTTATAAAGGTTTTGCGTATGAACCTATGTTGTTATCTTTTTTTTGGGCCTCTTAGTAAGGTGAGTTGCTAAGTCAATCTCTAACACTGCAAATAGTATTGATAATAATAGGTTAGATGGTTATTATTATGATGACTTGTATATATTGATAATAGAAAAATGATAATACAAACAAACGTATAATACCTAGGTTGTTATCTGTTTTTTTTGCGCCTTCCATTACGTTTAATAGATAAGTCTTCATCTAAAAATGCAAATAAGATGGATAATTTCAAAATACAAACATATTGAGAATTATTATGATGCTCTATATAACAAAAATAATTGAAAAAGTATGTAAACATAATTAAATGAAATATAGGTGACTTGTATACATTGATAATAGAAGAATGATAATACAAAAAAAGTATGATACCTGAGTTGTTGACTGTTTTTTTAAGCCTCCCACAACGTTGAATAGATAAGTCTTCATCTAAAAATGCAAATAGGATGGATAATTTAAAAAGACGAACATCATGAAAAAAAATTATTATGATGTAAATAACAAAAATAATTGAACAATAATGTAAACATAATTATATGAAATATAGGTGATGTTACTTTGTGTAATTTCAGCAAGTGGACTTCTAACAACACTTGGAAATTGTCTATTGCTAATGTCAATTAAAGAAGAACTTCGTAACGATCTTTCTGATTGTAAAAGTCCATCATGAGAGTCACTTTGTTGTAGCTGTTTGTTACAAACACTACGACTGACGTTCATGATAGTGGAATTGACGTTTGTTCCATCGATTTTCTCTTTACCTTTATGCTTCTTGTTTTTCATGTTTTTGAGAGATTGCCTAGTTTTTTAGTTGATGAAAAAATGAATGATAGACTTGAGGATTTCAAATTTCATCCGTTATATGCTTAACAATAAGTGTTGACAAACTTTTGAAATTTAGATTACATCAATTTAGGAGGTCACATTAATTGATATATATTTTGTAACCTAAAAATGTAAATAGTCATTACTTTCCCATATTAAGCGTGTGAGTTATGCATATTTGCAAAAAGATTTTACATAAATATATTAACGTTTTTGAAAATTAGTTGATAAAGGTAAATCTATAAAATGAACATTTTTACGTATGAATGTTATATGCACTTCCGGTTTGTGAGAGACAACATCAAACGTTACAATGAATCATAAATAACCCAAGATGTGTAAAACGCAATAGTATAAGCTTGCCTACGAATTGTGAGAACAAATTTTATCAAGTATATTCAAATAAAACCATATATTAGAAGAATCAATAACATCGACATAACAATTTAAGATTGTTTTTAACATGTTTTATTAATTAGAAAACATCATGCTATTTGAATAAGATTATAGAACTTCAAAAATCATCATCGGTATCATCATCATCATCGGTACGAACAGAATCTTGAGTTTCGTCATCAATGAAACCGTCTAGATCATCTCCATCATCAATTGATCGCTCACTATAGAGGTCAGAATTTTCTAAATCCTCTTCGGCTTCTTCATCAATGTATTTGTTAGCATTCTCTAAACCATCAAAACCTTTAGGAAGATCATTGATATTTACCCACACACCATCTTCACTTAGATTATTTTGTTTATCAAGATCTTCATCAGTTTCCTCATCAATGAGAGAATAGTTGTGTTGCTTATTTTTAGTAGGAGTAGGATCTTCATCATCAAGAACCTACGTTTATAAATTAAGACATATTTACAAAACTATTACGTCGTATATAGTTTTTAGTAAACACACAAACAATGATAGTGACTTAAATTCGTTCATACCACTTTTCCAATCTTTTGAGGTTGATCTTCAAATGTTGATGCATCCGCAACATTCGCTAGCTTGTCATAATCTAACAAACTAAGATCGACCACATTGTTGTTTACAACGCTTCCATTTTTAGTTAATCTTCTACGTTTACTTATTTTTTGAACAGGCTGCAAATTAAATAAAAAAAAATACCACAACAATATTGTAACTATAATGGGCATATTTTTGTCACACAAACATTATTTTGGTAATCATACCATTTCGTCATCCGATGATATTTCAATAACGGATATTTTATTTTTAACCACATCATTAGCAATTGATGCACAATGAATGCCATCTTCATTGGATTTCTACAAAATGATCAATAGATGACACCTTTTAAGACATATGTATAACACATCAAACAAACAACAAAATACTGATTATGGAAAAAACAAAATTGTAACAAAATGTATACCTTTGGGGATCCTGTGTTTGACATCTCTTAACAATTATTTATAAATATTATTTATAAACCGTATATTTTGATAATGTTAAAAATTATCATGAGTTTATATAGAGTTTATTGGTGAGGATATTTTTGTATTGTATTTTCAAAATATTTTTATATTAATGACTACTAATTTATGCCAAATGATATCTTGTTATTTGAATTCAAATATATCTCACAAAAATATTGGGATCATTGCCTAAAATATATGAACTAACTATAGATAATTCTTAACAAATCAAACTATAATTTATAAGTTTTTTATGTAATTTCTTAAAATAAAAAAATGAAAAACATTGTTAACATAATAAAAACGTTTGGGTACCTTTTAATATTACATACATTTTAGTTTATTTAAATGAAAAATTAATTGTGTTATCATTTAATTAACAATACTAAGTTCTTGCATATCATCATTGATATAACCACTTGAGTCTCGTTATATGTGACCAAAGCCGGCTGCGACATGACTTGCAATAACTAAGTTCAACTATAACATTTTTCAACTTCATCTTCTTTAACAAATTTTCCCTAAACACTGCTACTATCAACGACACAAGGTATTTTTTTTCCTTTGTAATTATTTAGTTCTTTTGGTTAATCTACCGATTGCAAATGCATGTTGATCATTTGTATGATAATGTTTATTGTTGGAAAAAATATAACTGCCAAAAACGGTTCGGTTAACATAAAATAACAGATTCAAGATGCATGTGTAGTAGTATTGTACTGATCTTAAAATAGTTATGATATTGCATCCTCTGATCATAAGAAAAAATGGGTTTTAGTATTAATACGCAAGATCAATAGATTAGTTTTGATGTTTTATGTTTAAACGACATGTATGCTGATTTTAGTTGCAAAAGGGAAAGATATTATGCTTGATGTTAGGAATGATTTATAAAAAAAATGTTTGCTGAAATATGCAATAGTAGATAATCGTAATGAAAGATATCCTAAAGTAAGATTAGTAATTTAAAAGACATGTATGAATTAATTGTAATTTGTGATGTAATATGACTTGGTTAAGTAGTTAAGCAACTTCGCGTTATGCAACTGAGTATAGTGTTGGGAATAAAATGTTCAAGTCAAAGAGCCTGCCAGATGAGTTATTGAGCCTGGTAGTTGATTGTGAAGAAGTTGAAGATGTACTAACAGTACCTTCTGGGTAAGAAGGTACTGCTAGTTGAAGAAGATACTGCCCAGTTGAATGTCAAGTTGATAGATATTTATTTGTAGATATTTAGTTGTATCATTAGTCTTTGTACAATGTAATACGTTTAGTAGAAGTAGTTCAGTCTTCTATGTTGTGCAGAAGAATATACAGAGTAGTTTACATTGGAAGTTGTAATAAATAGTAGGCTAGAAAAGTCCAAGTATCTTATTTTATTGTGCAACTTGACAACATGTAAAAGGGTTCCTTATCCTATAAAAGGAACCCTTAGTCACCTTATTATATCGATCTTTTCAACTAATAACCTTTGTAATATCCAAAACAGAACAACCTCTCTAGTAACTTAGTTACTAATTCACAAATCCTTAACAAATCAAAGATTCAAGGTTACTTTGTAATCCTGGTGATAGTTAGATCATCCGTATTATTTCATCAATAATATTGAATCGTTTTGTGTTACTAAAGTTGTGTTCATTGTTCATTATAACTCACGTTTACATACTCACCACCTTTGTTTCTTTTAAGTGTGTTATAGTAAATTCCGCGTACTAAAGCACATTCATTCCTAAATATCCCAAACACATTATTAAGATAAACATCCCAAGTGTTTGTATAATCCTTCACAAGTGGTATCAGAGCTAGGCTGATATTTACGATTTAAAAGAACAATGGATGTTGAACACATTCAAACCAATGTTGCTGCAAAACTTCCATTACTCAAACAAAATGAGTTTGATATGTGGAGACTGAGGGTAGAACAATACTTCCAAGTGCAAGACTATGCACTTTGGGAGATCATTGAACAAGGAAACTCATTCAAACCTACAATCACCACCTCCACAGTGAACGATGCACTTGTAACAAATTTGCAAGTAAACCCTGCAACCGCAGAAGAAAGAATCCAAAAGAGAAATGATCTCAAGGCCAGGAGTATGCTTCTCATGACTATTCCAAATGACCAGCTTTTGATCTTCAACAAGTACAAATGTGCTAAAACTCTTTTTCAAGCTATTGTGGCTAGATTTGGTGGAAATGATGCCACCAAGAAAACTCAGAAAACTCTCCTCAAACATCAGTTTGAAAACTTTACAGCCACAACAAATGAGTCTTTGGACAGCATGTTCAATAGACTACAAAAGCTTTCAAGTCAGTTAGCCATTCATGAAGTGATGATAACTCAAGAGGACTTAAACTCCAAATTCCTTAGGAGTTTACCCTCTGAATGGTCCATGCATGTCATTGTCTGGAAAAACAAACCAGATATTGATCAGATGAGTCTTAATGATCTCTACAACAACTTCAAAATAGTAGAGCATGAAGTGAAGAAGACTACTGGTTCAAGCTCAGGAAATATGGCCTTTGTATCATCTCCAAGCACCTCAAGGGTAGTAGATGAAGAAAAAGATGGTAGAGAAGAAGGTACTGCCAACACAAATTTTGGTACTGCCAGTACTTCCAGCAGTACCAAAACAATTCTAGATGAAACAATTGGTTGTGCTTTCCTGACATCACAACACAATGGGTCCATATTAACTTTTGAAGATATTCAAGAGATCAATGATGATGATCTTGAGGAAATGGACATAAAGTGGCAACTTTCACTTCTGAGCATAAGGGCTAAGAAATTGCTGATGAGGACTAGAAAGAAGATTATCATAAATGGTAATGAGCCTGCTGGGTATGACAAGTCCAAAGTGGAGTGCTACAACTGCCACATGAAGGGTCACTACTCAAGAGAGTGTAGAAGACCAAAGAAGCAGGATGATAAGGGAAGAGGTTTTGGGAAAAAGAACAAGGGAAGCTTTGAGAAGAAAGGAAGCTTTGAGAGCAAGAGCAAGGCTGTGGAAATCACTGAGCCTAAAGCTATGGTAGCTATTGATGGGATGGGTTTTGATTGGAGCTTTATGGGTGAAGAGGAGTCAACTTCAGATGAAATGGCTTTAATGGCTTTCTCCAATCCTGAGGTACAAATTACTAAATGTTCTAATACTTGTAAAGTTTTTGAAGAATTAAAAACTTTAATAAAACTTTATGATGAACTAAAAGTAGAGCAAAGAAATACTCATCAAGAATTAGTTAATCATAAGTGTGGTATGGCCAAACTTGAAAAGCAGATAATCCATTTTAGGGAAAATGAACTCACTTTTTTTGATGCAAAAGGCATTCTTAATAGGGAAATATTTTTGAAAGATGCTGAAATAAATATGTTAAGAACTGAGTGTGCTAAAGTGACATTGGCAAAGGATAATATTCAACTAACTGTTACCACATTGGAAACTGCTTCTGACTGTACTAGAAGCATAGTTGAAAATCAAATGAACAAGAGAATCAAATCTGGGATTGGATACAATACTTGTCCACCTCCTTATAGAGGAATCCCTTGTCCCCCAGGATTAGATCTTGCAGAATCAGGTTTACATGAATTCACCAATAAACCCCTAGAGAAACCTGTAGAGAAAAGTGAACCTTTTGAGAGTGCTAAAGTTGCTTCACTCTCTAACAAAAAGGTGCTCACTGATAAGAAATCAGATGTTCTAATTATTGAAGATTGGACATCTGATGATGATGAAGAAGAGACTGTTTCAAACAAAGGAAACAAAATAGGACCAGTCAGTCCTAAAAGTGTAGAGATTAAGACTAAGGCTAAAGCTGTTCTAAAAATAGTTGAATGTTGTACTAAGTGTAATAGCAAACCTAGAGGTAGCCAAAGAAATTGGAACAATCTTAAGTCACACCAACTTGGTGATGATTTTTTTATGTACAATAAGGCTTGCTATTACTGTGGTAGTTTTAATCATACTCATGCTTATTGTAACAATTGGGTTTCTGGGAGTACATCAAGGTCTAAAACAAATGGAACAAACCCCAGAAAAAGTTTTGTTAAGTCTAACACACCAAAAGTTAATCATACTGTTAGACCAAATAAGCTTGTTAATTCAAAACCAACTACTAAAGGTGCAAGAAACACTTTCAAATATGCACCAAAAGTTGTGAAAAGTCCCATTGAAAAGAAATTTGTGGTAAAAACACAAGATTGGAGACCAAAACCAAAAGGTCCTGCTAGACCAAATGGTACCGCCAAAATTGGTACTGTCAGACCAAAGACCACAAAATGGATTAAAAGGGAAAATGATGTTAAGTCCTCAGCATGTTGGATATGGAGACCACTCCAATCAAAAGGTGCATCAACAATCCTAAAGAGGTTTGACTTCATTGATGCAAAAGGCAAACCCAAGTCAGTTATGGCTTGGGTACCCCAAGGAAACTAATATGTTTATATGTGTGCAGGAACATTCCAATGATATGGCTGATAAAGGATATGTAGATAGTGGATGTTCAAGGCACATGACAGGCAACATGTCTTACCTCATAGACTTCAAATCATTTGATGGAGGATATGTTACCTTTGGGGGAGGAATCAAAGGAAAGATTACTGGTAAAGGTACAATCAAAACCAGTAAATTAGATTTTGAAAATGTGTACTTTGTGAAAGAGCTTCAGTTTAATCTCCTTAGTGTCTCACAAATGTGTGACAAAAAGAACAATGTTCTCTTTACTGACAATGAATGTATGGTTCTTTCTTCTGATTTTAAAATTCCTGATGAAAGTCAGATCCTTCTTAAAATCCCAAAAAGGAACAATATGTACAGTGTTGATTTAAAGAACATTGATCCTAAGGAGAGTTTAACTTGTCTAGTAGCAAAAGCCTCATTGGATGAATCTATGCTTTGGCATAGAAGGCTTGGTCATGTAAACTTTAAAACAATCAATACAATTGCAAAATATGATTTGGTTAGAGGTTTACCCAAAAAGATTTTTCAAAATGACAAAACCTGTGTTGATTGTCAAAAAGGCAAACAACATAGAACTTCTTGTAAGCCCAAGACCCATAACTCAAATTCTCAAGCTTTATACATGCTTCATATGGATCTTTTTGGTCCTACTAATGTGAGTAGCTTGAATGGAAAAAGATATTGTCTTGTAGTTACTGATGATTACAGCAGATTTTCTTGGGTTTTCTTTTTAAGATCTAAGCATGAAACTAGTGAAATCCTTAAGTCTTATATAACTGAGGTAGAAAACCAATCTGATAAGAAAGTGAAAGTAATCAGATGTGACAATGGGACAGAATTCAAGAATAGGGTTATGGATGAATTTTGCAAAGAAAAAGGAATAAAAAGAGAATTTAGTGTAGCTAGAACCCCACAGCAAAATGGAGTAGCAGAAAGGAAAAATAGAACACTAATAGAGGCTGCTAGAACA
This sequence comes from Artemisia tridentata subsp. tridentata, assembly GCA_021014915.2. Taxonomy (NCBI): domain Eukaryota; kingdom Viridiplantae; phylum Streptophyta; class Magnoliopsida; order Asterales; family Asteraceae; genus Artemisia; species Artemisia tridentata. The sequence continues at coordinate 367,086,329 of CP139503.1, read as the reverse complement.
ATGTTAGTAGACTCTAAGTTGCCTATTTCATTTTGGGCTGAAGCAGTAGGTACTGCTTGTTATGTGCAGAACAGGGTTCTTGTGATTAAACCACATAAAAAGACTCCTTATGAACTTTTCTTTGGTAGAACACCATCTTTAAGTTTTATGAGACCTTTTGGATGTCATGTCACTATTCTCAATACCAAAGATCATTTAGGCAAGTTTGAAGGAAAAGCTGATGAAGGCTATTTGATAGGGTATTCTTTGCAAAGTAAGGCCTACAGAGTGTATAATAGTTGCACTAGGCTAGTGGAAGAAAATCTGCACATAGAGTTTCAAGAGAAACTACCAAATGTTAAGGGCATTGGGCCAGATTGGATGTTTGACATTGATAGGCTTTCAGAATCTATGAATTATGTGCCTGTTTCAGGTACAAATACTAATGACAATGCAGGTTTTGAAGACAATGTTGAAACACCTAAAGATCAAGATTACATCTGGATGCCAATTTGGAAAGGGTTGGATTTATCTTCAAGTCATGAAGAACCTTCAACTACAACAAATGAAGGTGTTGAAGATGATCATGGAACTCAGGGTCAAGAGAATCAAGAAAGTAGTACAAATTTCAATGGTACTGCTAGTTCACCAGATGGTACTGCCAGTTCACAAGTTGGTACTGTTGAACCATTAAATGTTCAATCAGATGATTCTTTACCAGAAAATGTGGGGACTAGCAATCTTCCTCTTACCTATGAAGTTCCTACAACACACAACACAAGAATTCTCAAAGATCACTCCACTGATGATGTGATTGGTAGCATTGATTCTGGTGTTAGAACAAGATCTCAAGTCTTGACTTCAGACCAAGAAGGGTTTATCTCATCTATCTATGAAGAAAAGAATCATGAAGTTGCCAACATATGTCTGTTTTCATGTTTTCTCTCACAGGCTGAACCCAAAAAAATTAACAAAGCCTTAGATGATGCAAGTTGGGTTGAATCAATGCAAGAAGAACTTCTTCAATTCAAGCTTCAGAAGGTTTGGAAATTGGTTGATTTGCCCAAAGGTCACTGGGCAATTGGAACCAAATGGGTGTTAAGAAACAAGAAAGATGAAAGGGGAATAGTGATCAGAAACAAAGCAAGATTGGTGGCCCAAGGGTATACTCAAGAAGAAGGGGTGGATTATGAAGAGGTTTTTGCTCCAGTTGCAAGACTTGAAGCAATCAGGCTATTCTTGGCCTATGCTTCTTTCATAGGCTTCACTGTTTACCAAATGGATGTCAAGAGTGCTTTCTTGTATGGCACTATTGGAGAAGAAGTGTATGTTTCTCAACCTCCAGGCTTCATTGATGCAGAGTATCCAGACAAGGTGTATAGGGTTACCAAGGCTCTTTATGGTCTACACCAAGCTCCTAGGGCATGGTATGAAACATTGGCTTTCTATCTATTAGAAAATGGGTTTCAAAGAGGCAAGATTGATCCAACTTTGTTCATCAAAAGAACGAAGAAAGACATCTTGCTGGTGCAAATTTATGTTGATGACATTATCTTTGGATCCACAAACCAAGAGTTGTGTGTAGAGTTTGAAAAACTTATGCATAGTAAGTTTGAAATGAGTTCCATGGGGGAACTTACTTTCTTTCTGGGTCTCCAAGTGAAACAATCAATTGAAGGCATATTTATCAGCCAAGATAAGTATGTAGCAGAGATCCTAAGGAAATTTCAGTTTGCTGATTCTAAGGTTGTAAGTACATCAATGGATTCAGAAAAGGGGTTACTAAAAGATGCTGAGGGTGAAGATGTGGATTTGCACAATTATAGATCAATGATTGGGTCCTTAATGTACCTTACATCATCAAGACCAGATATCATGTTCTCAGTATGTGTATGTGCAAGGTTTCAAGTACATCCCAAAGTCTCTCATCTCACAGCAGTCAAAAGGATCTTTAGATATCTCAAGGGTCAACCTAGGTTGGGTCTATGGTATCCAAGGGAATCATCTTTTGATTTGGTGGCTTATTCTGATAGTGACTATGCTGGTGCAACCCTAGACAGAAAATCCACAACTGGTGGATGTCAATTTCTTGGTTGCAGACTCATATCATGGCAATGCAAGAAGCAAACAATGGTGGCCAACTCTACAACTGAAGCAAAATATGTTGCTGGTGCAAGTTGTTGTGGGCAAGTTCTTTGGATCCAAAATCAAATGCTTGACTATGGGTACAATTTTCTTAACACCATTATTTACATTGACAATAGCAGTACTATTTGTATCATTAAAAATCCAGTTCAACACTCAAAAACAAAACACATTGAAAAAAGACACCATTTCATAAGAGATTGCAATGAGAAAAAGTTAATACAAGTTGTGAAAATTGATTCTGAAAAGAATTATGCAGACCTTCTCACCAAAGCTTTTGATTTAGGTAGATTCAAATACCTAGTAGGAGGTATTGGAATGATTAATCTTTGAAAAACATGTGTTTTTGTACATAAAAGTATAAGGTATTGGCTTTTAAACATGGTACTGCTAGTTAGTCAAAAGGTACTGTCAGTTCATAATTGGTCCTGCTAGTTCATAGTTTGCTTTGTTTTGTTCATCTTGATGCTTAAATGTTAACAATGCTATAAAACAAGTGCTTTGCACTTTGTTCTTTTGGTATGAAACTAACAAATTTCAGGTTGATAACAAAATAAGAGATCTTCCAATAAAAAGGGGAAATATAAGTGATTGCGTGGTTTTGTAACCTTACAACAGGTTTTACCTCTCGAGGGATCTCAAGAGGCTTACAACCCCACCAGGCAGTGTACCTGACCGATGTAGTATAGTGTAGTGGTAAGTACGGGGGATTGATCGTTCTCCACAGGGAATAGTGTTCGTTAGGTATGAAAGGCTACTCTAATTAGGTCTAAGGGTTGAGGAAGATTCTTTTTTTATGTTTTTATAATTTTATGAAAGCAAGTAAAATCTCGGGTTTGAAGGAGTGGGCGGAATTAGTTGCTAGTCAACTAACCCAAAATTACTACGGATGCAAATAAAATAAAATAACAAAAATGAAAATGTGGTGAGAAACTTATGTGTAGAGAAATGTGTTTACTTAGATTTCCTTACTCCCTAACTATCTTTTACCGGTTAATTAGTGTGTATTAGTCGCGTGGATGACGGGTGTATTCCTTAATACCATTCGTGGGGTGGCGTACTTACTTCCCCAACTCTACAAGCTCCTACTTCACTCCTATGTCGAGCCGGCTAGGAAGCTCCTAACATAGGATCACTAGAATTCGCTTGTGCATTAAATACAACCATAAAAACCTTTAGTACGCATTTGGTTCATGTTTCTTAAGACGTTCAAGCAAGTTACCGAATAGGAAGTTAGCCAGTTTTCTTAAGCCTAACATAGATAAACAATCATCCAATACAACTAACAACACACTAACAACCAATAATCAATAGCTAGGTTTCATTAGATCTAAGCAAACACAAGATAAATTTAGCCTAACATGTTAAACAAAAGACAAGAATAAGATAGAATCAAACAACACATAGACATATTGAATGATTAATTGATAACTTATCTTTCAATGAAACATGGAAGATCTCAAGGCAAAAAGCCCTGAAAAAGTAGCTAAAATCGTCTTAGGGTTTTATCCCAAAATTCCACACACTAAGCTCTCTTCAATGACAAAAGATTAGAAAACTATATATAGATTTTTGGATCTGACGGCGTCACCTTATGGAGTGTGACGCCGTCACCTCGCCGCTTCTAGGGTTCCCGGATGACCTTCTTGACGCCGTCCCTCTTTAGCTCTTCCAAAATCCATTCTGGCTTATCAAGGCTTGACGCCGTCAGCTCGTGAACGTGACGCCGTCCCCTTATGATTTAAGCCGTGATGCCCTTGATCAAGTTAAAGCGTGACGCCGTCAGAATTCACATGCTATTTTCACTGGCTTATCATGAGTAAATTTCACGTCCAACTTTTCTTGCCAAAGCATGACGCCGTCCAGAGTAAATTGTGACGCCGTCAAGAGTAACTTTTAGCCGATTTTTGAGACTTTGCCGTTTTCTTCACTTTAATGCTCCAAAAACGTCCAAAATGCCTCCTTTTCCAGATTTCTCCTCAAAAGTACCTAAAATGACAAAAGGAACGATTTAGGGCAATATTTGATCAAATAAATACGATTTAAGGCTTAAATGACCCCTTAAAAGCGGTACACTTTTCGCCTCATCAAATACCCTTACACTTGAGATTTGCTTGTCCTCAAGCAAATGCGCTTTTATTCTAATCAAAATACAAGTTAGGGGTCATTTAATGCAAACATAAAAGTAATTACAACAAATAATCGTTCCACTTCAATCATAATAAGCACGGAGATTATAAACTAGCACCTCACAAGTAGTGTTTAGATACTCACATCTCTCAAGTGTCATCAAAATAAATCTCATAAATGAAAACGGATAATATCTCTCACTACCTGTCATAGCAAATAGATTACCATAGGCTTGGGAAAGGATCGAAAACCTCCTCCACTAGGCGTAAGCACCTAAGATAAACTATCAAAGAGGGCTTTTAAATGGGTTATAACGTAAGGTATAGGGAAAAGGAAAACACGGTTTTGTTGGATAAAGGATATTTTACTGGTGGCGAGTTAAAAATCTTGATCAATTACATGTACTATACAATGTTGCTAAGCCAAGACTAGACTCGATCTTAAGCTAGAAACAAAATAACAAAATAACAAAAATATAAAATAAACATAAAATAAAACGGGATGGTAGTCCGTATGTTTTTTCTACTTTTCTTTTTCTCTTTTTTTTTTGTATTTTTCTTGATTTTTTCGATTTTTTTTTTTTTTTTTTTTTTTTTTTTTTTTTTTTTTTTGCATACACTTTTGCCCTACCATCCAAAATAATACATCATAGGGGCATTGCATTCCCCTTACACTTGAACTTTTACATAACTTTACAAATACTAATCTAACGACTCGAATTAAGATAATTGAAAAACTTGGAGTACTTTTAAAATATTTAGCACATATGGGGGTAATAAATGATGTTCTTCCCCATTACTCCATTACACTAGTACTTTACCCATGAGTCCCAATCGTCCCAAAACAATATGTACAAGGATATGACTCGACTTAGCAACCATGTAATCAATTAGATAATTAACTTGGGGTTTAAACAAATGTTGTAACAATAATGCACTAAAGATGAGTGCATACAAGGTAGGCTAAGGCGATTTGGGTGTACATTTAAGTGGGGTGTAACAAATTCTTCCTTTAAGTAAAATGCTTAAAGGTCGAAACGAAAAGATAGGCTCTGAGGGGTGTACTAGGGGTATCGTGTACTAAAAATGAGTACAACGCAAAGGGTGTGGGAGAATTACTTGACCAATGTAGCCAACGTAATTATAACAAAAACACAGGTGTAAAACAATGGGTTAATCCTAATGCCTCTTATCATGTAGTAAATCTAACTACACGAATGTAGTCTCACTTGTGGCCTTGGAATGGTCCTAACGCAAGTTCTAGAATCTAAGTGCTACCGGTACACACATCATAGCATAAATGCTTTTCCTACCAATTCTAGGGGCGAACCTCACATATTTGGGGGTGAAAATTTTTTAGTGGTACGGTTTTGTGCTAGTCATATAACTCCTATCCATGAGACGCTCATTAAGATCAAAGTTTCACTCCTAAATGTTGTAAAAAATTTTAAATTTGGCACTAAAATTACCTTAACAGGTATTTATCTCAGTTTTATTACACATCTACCATCAAACAAACAAAAATCAAGCGCAATTGTATTCTCTAAAATCGTACTTTTACCCTCCCCTTACACTTAAGATGAACATTGTCCCCAATGTTCAAATAACAAGATGTAAAAGCATAAAGTAAAAGAATGAAATCAAATACTCCCCTGATTCGCTCGGTGGATAATGAAATTACACGGTTAGATCTTCCTCCAAAGAGAATGTTGAAGCTCCATGACTAATGCATCGCCATAAGCTTGATTCCAAAAACATTTCCTTGTCCAAAATAACCTGTTAAACCTGAGAAAACAAACACGAAAACCTGCATAACATCGGCGGGATAAAATCTATATATAAGGATATAATGCTTGTGGAATGATAATTTTGCAGATTCCTGGAGATTATAAGTTGGAGATTTTAATAAAACTTTTTATGAAAACAAAACTTTCAAAAATTTCTGGAAATTAAATCTGACGCCGTCAGGTTATAACCCCTGACGCCGTCAGAAATGACCTGACAAAAATTTTCATTTTAAGTTTCCGGAAAATTTCTGGAAAAACCTTTACCTTACTTCCTGGAAATCCTGCAAAACCTCATTATGACTCGATACAAGCATTTGACTCAAACAAATACGAATATGTATGCTAATTTATTATTATTACGATTCATGTTAATTTGTGTTCTAATAAACCAATTTAGATTTCCCTTACACTTATCTTTTGCAAAATACCTTTATATGTAGTTAAGACGAAGTTAAAAACAAAATAAAGCATTTTCACAAATTACTTTTGAACATGAATCAATACTAATAAAATTTAAACATACATACGAAAACAAATAAAAACAAACAAACAAACAAATAACCACACAAAGAAAATAAAGCAAGTAACGCTTGGGTTGCCTCCCAAGAAGCGCTTGTTTTTTGTTCGAGTCATGAGCCTGACTCTACCCTTATTTAACGGATAAAGGAGAGGTTTTTTCTACACTTAGGATTAAGTGCGGGTGATAGTAGCGATACACACCATCTGGGTGGAAGTATGCTATGTGAGGAAAGAGTGACGGATGAATTATATACTCAAAGGGGTGTGCTCCTTTCATCATAACCTTACCTAGTTCACTTTGGTCAATGGGTGAATTAAAGTTTTCTCCTAAAAAGGGATCATCTTCTATCAACTTCGAGAGATTCCTAGTTGGGAATCCATCTTGACCTAATAAACCCGGTTTAAACCCATAGTGTTTCTTGTGATCTATCATAAATGGGTGATGTAAGTATGTAAGGTCATGGTTCACTCCTATATTAGCTTCCTCACTACAAGGCTTAATGTCTACTACCTTAAACTTAAGATTACCCGGACTACATGGTTTGATGGGTGGATCGGGACCTAATTCAATTCCTAAGTTCACATTTAAGGATGGAAGATTAGGTAACGGTTTTGGTTTAGGCTCCGGTTCATCAAAACTAGGAACTTCCATAGAACTAAGAGTAAGGTTGTGATCACTAAAAGCATTCAAACCTATATCCTCTAGTTGTGTTTGGTTCAAAGGTTCTACCACTATTGGGGTTCCTATAGTCTCTTCTACTTCTTTCGGGTAAGTCACGGGCGGTGTATGTGCCTCAAATGATGGTTGGACTTGTGGGGTACTTGGTGGTCTTAGATTACTTACCTCATCATTCCTTATGTCAAGATCACCTATATCCTCATCATGTGTTTTAGTAGGATCTAACCCTAACATTTTACCAAGTATCTCAAGTGCTTCTCTAGGCATCTCAACTTCAATGTCCGAATCATAAGGATCATCCTGAATATTCTAACTGCTATATTCAAATTGCCCAAAAGATTCATCATCTGTTTCTTGAGATTCATCGTCATCGATCATAAAACCTAGGTCTTTTTGATCAATGTGATCATGCTCGGCTAGATCCTCCATCACATCAAGATAACCTAAGTGTTCATCCTGTATTATGGTAGTGCCTAACCATGACATGCAGCTAGGTGGCTCAACTCTACCCTCATCCCCAAACAAACTTGTTTCATGATCCTTGAAATTTGTGGTCAATTGACTTGTATTAATGTTTGTTGGGTTGTCTACCATATAATAATATTGGGCACAATTCTCAATAGCTTCCCATGCTTTCTCAACACTTAATTCCCTAATATCCCTGCCGGCAATATGGTAAATGTCCCTTTGGGCATGTCGGTCGACATGATTGTAAAAGATTTGAGTTAGGGACCAAAAATCGAAGTTATGATGAGGGACTTTTTGGAGTAAATATTTAAAACGAGTCCATGCATCATAGAGAGGTTCATCTTTATGTTGTTTAAACATCAAGATGTCATATGGAGTGGGTGAATTACGTGGTTGGTGGTATGGTGGATTCGCGTTCTCCATAATGGTGAACGGAAGAGTCAATGGAAATTACGAACAAACAAACAAAGAAATAAGATAGACTAAAGAATACTTATAAAAATAAAATAAAAATCTCACTAGAAAGGAATCTAGTGAGTAGACCTAATAAAATAAAAATTCAACCTAAACAATAACTATTCCCCGGCAACGGCGCCAAAAACTTGATTGCGTGGTTTTGTAACCTTACAACAGGTTTTACCTCTCGAGGGATCTCAAGAGGCTTACAACCCCACCAGGCAGTGTACCTGACCGATGTAGTATAGTGTAGTGGTAAGTACGGGGGATTGATCGTTCTCCACAGGGAATAGTGTTCGTTAGGTATGAAAGGCTACTCTAATTAGGTCTAAGGGTTGAGGAAGATTCTTTTTTTATGTTTTTATAATTTTATGAAAGCAAGTAAAATCTCGGGTTTGAAGGAGTGGGCGGAATTAGTTGCTAGTCAACTAACCCAAAATTACTACGGATGCAAATAAAATAAAATAACAAAAATGAAAATGTGGTGAGAAACTTATGTGTAGAGAAATGTGTTTACTTAGATTTCCTTACTCCCTAACTATCTTTTACCGGTTAATTAGTGTGTATTAGTCGCGTGGATGACGGGTGTATTCCTTAATACCATTCGTGGGGTGGCGTACTTACTTCCCCAACTCTACAAGCTCCTACTTCACTCCTATGTCGAGCCGGCTAGGAAGCTCCTAACATAGGATCACTAGAATTCGCTTGTGCATTAAATACAACCATAAAAACCTTTAGTACGCATTTGGTTCATGTTTCTTAAGACGTTCAAGCAAGTTACCGAATAGGAAGTTAGCCAGTTTTCTTAAGCCTAACATAGATAAACAATCATCCAATACAACTAACAACACACTAACAACCAATAATCAATAGCTAGGTTTCATTAGATCTAAGCAAACACAAGATAAATTTAGCCTAACATGTTAAACAAAAGACAAGAATAAGATAGAATCAAACAACACATAGACATATTGAATGATTAATTGATAACTTATCTTTCAATGAAACATGGAAGATCTCAAGGCAAAAAGCCCTGAAAAAGTAGCTAAAATCGTCTTAGGGTTTTATCCCAAAATTCCACACACTAAGCTCTCTTCAATGACAAAAGATTAGAAAACTATATATAGATTTTTGGATCTGACGGCGTCACCTTATGGAGTGTGACGCCGTCACCTCGCCGCTTCTAGGGTTCCCGGATGACCTTCTTGACGCCGTCCCTCTTTAGCTCTTCCAAAATCCATTCTGGCTTATCAAGGCTTGACGCCGTCAGCTCGTGAACGTGACGCCGTCCCCTTATGATTTAAGCCGTGACGCCCTTGATCAAGTTAAAGCGTGACGCCGTCAGAATTCACATGCTATTTTCACTGGCTTATCATGAGTAAATTTCACGTCCAACTTTTCTTGCCAAAGCATGACGCCGTCCAGAGTAAATTGTGACGCCGTCAAGAGTAACTTTTAGCCGATTTTTGAGACTTTGCCGTTTTCTTCACTTTAATGCTCCAAAAACGTCCAAAATGCCTCCTTTTCCAGATTTCTCCTCAAAAGTACCTAAAATGACAAAAGGAACGATTTAGGGCAATATTTGATCAAATAAATACGATTTAAGGCTTAAATGACCCCTTAAAAGCGGTACACTTTTCGCCTCATCAATAAGTTATTTATATCTCAGGGGAGGTAACACTCTCAGGGGAGGAAATAATAGCCCAGAATGAAAGAAAAACCAACATATGGAAGGAGAAGACAAGAGCATACAAGATGATGTAGAGGTTGAAAATGATAAGAATAGATCAAATATTCAGAAGGGATGAAGCATTCCTAAAGGAGAAAGTTCTATCTAGATCAAACTAATGAAAGTTTCAATACAAAGGCATGCTAATAGATGATTTCACTTGTTGAACCAATCATCCAAGATACACAGCATCATTGCCTCTTACAATTCCTCTATCCAAGGAAATTGCACCATCTTTAGGTCAATATGGAATTGGTATTCAGTTCACCAAGTTTTACAAACTTAAGAGCTGGCTAGTCCATAAGCAAACGGCTTTTGGTAAAGACACATCAAATCCGTTGATGGTTGATAGTTTACCAAAAACTATATGGTATTTAACTAACCATACTTTACAGTAAATAGTTGACTAGTCCATAAGCAAATGGCTTTTGGTAAAGACAAATCAAATCCGTTGATAGCTGATAGTTTGCTAAAAACTATAAGGGATTTTTGCTAAAATTTCAAAGAGACTGCCAAGTAATATTTTCTTACAAAGGTACTGGTAGTTCAAATTTTGGTACTGCTAGAGTAAAATGGTACTGCTAGATAACCGTTGAGCCTGTCAGATAAAATTCTAGCTGTTGGGCCTGGTAGTTACAATTAGCCGTTGGGGTAGTTCTGTAAATTACTGATGTTATATTATATTATATTTCACATATAAAAGATCTTTTTAACCGCCTTTTCAATTACTTATTATACATTTTCTTATTGTCGGTTAAAAGTAAAACTCTCACGATATCTTTCATCAGTCCTTATCATAATTAACTCTCACCTTTCATCTTCTATCAGTACCACCATCAAATCCCACCATCCTAATCAAGTTTTTCATTAATTTTCACCATGGCTATTCTAACTTTTGTTAAACGTCACAACCAGTTAGCATTTTTGGAAAAGTCTGAGGATAATGCCTCTTTTCATCAAATAGTGGACTTTCTAAATGATTCTTACATCAGGTTTGCTTTACTTGTAAATCCCACTATTTATGAATCTCAAATTTTACAATTTTGGCAAACAGCTAAAGTTAAAACTTCTGAAAATGGGGACCAAAGGATAAAAGCCAAAGTGGATGGCAAAACCTTGACTCTTACTGAATCATCCATTAGAAGACATCTTCATTTGGATGATTCAGATGGTATTAGTCAATTGCCTGATACTGAAATTTTTGAAAATTTGGAAAGAATGGGGTATAATGCTGATTCTACTAAACTCACCTTTCTTAAAAAGCATTTTACTCCACAATGGAGATTTTTGATCCATACAATCCTTCATTGTTTAAGCCAAAAGAAAACCTCTTGGGAGCAATTTAGTGGTAACATGGCTTCTGCTCTCATTTGCTTGGCAACAAACAGAAAATTCAATTTTTCCAAACATATTTTTGAAGGATTGGTTAAAAATGTTGATAGCCTAACAAAGTTTTTGATGTATCCAAGATTTATTCAGTGCATCATCACAAAATCAAAACATTTGTTACTTCCCCCTCACTCACTTTATGAAACACCAAAACTTTCTCACAAAGTATTTTCAAACATGAAAATTGGTTTCAATGGGGAAGAAATACCACTTTTTGATGAAATGTTACCACAACATGCTGAAGAACCAACACCATCATCTGAATCACCATCATCAAGTTCTTCACCTGGTTACATATCACCAACTCATCTTACATCACTAATCCCATCACCAGTACCATCTGCAACACCACCAACACCATCACATCATGTATCACCATCCCAATCTCCTCCACATTCAGGTCTGGATTCTCAGACAGTGAAAGAACTCAAAGAAAAGGTGCAGCTCTTGGAAGATGCTCTTAAAAGTCAGAACACAAAATTTTCTGAGATCAACATCAAGTTAGTTAAGAGGGTTAAGAAATTGGAGAATGAAGTGAAGATGCTCAAGGGTAAAAGATCTTCAAAGTTGGTATTATCTAGTTCTTCAAGATCAGATGCTGAAAGGTTGGGTCACTCTTCCAAAAAGGGGAGGATGGGTAGTTCAGAAGATGAAGAGGAGGCTCAATTTCATTTTCATGAAGGAACTCAGGTATATGATGAAGAGCCTGCTGGTGCAGAGCAAGATCCTGCCAGTTCAAAAGAGCCTGCTAGGATTGAGAGGCTTTTGGCTATGGACTATAAAGGTACTGCTGATCATGTGTACAAAAGAAAGAGGGACTCAGAGCCTCAAGGGGATTTGTTTGTTCAAGGGAGGTTATTTCTTGCTGATGAGCAATCTACTGCTCCAAGTCAAGAACCAACTCCAAAAGACAAGGGCAAGAAAATTATGGTTGAAGATGAACCTAATCCCAAAAGGTTGAAGAAAAGTGAGCAAGTGCAGATGTCCTTAGATGAGGAAGTCTCCAAAAGGCTTCATGAAGAAGAAATGCAGAAAGAATTAGAAGCTTCAAGACTGCTTGCAGAAATGCAAGAGCAAAAAGATGCTGCTCAAACTCTTCTTGACACTCAAGCTGCTCAGGAAACATTTGATGCACAGATGCAATGGATTATTGCCAATGATCCAATTGTAAGAGGTCAAGCTTCCATAATTATGGATGACAAGAATCTTTCTACTGAAGAGAAAACAGCAGAGCTTGAAACTTTTATCAACAAAAAGTATAGAGAAGCAGCTCTGGATGATATTTTTCAAAAGATTCAAGAAAGTCAGAAAAGAGGTTTCAAGGTGGGCAAAACTCCAAAAGATCAAGTGAATTTCATGAAGAAGTTTTTAAGAAATCAAGCCAATTGGACTGAATCTCAACTGAAGAAGAAAACTCCTGAAGAAATTCATTTCCTTTATCTGAATGCCTACAAGACTTGTTACTACAAAATCCCATCTGATGCAAAGCCTTCAATGAAAAAGAAAGATGCTCAAAAAAAAGAAGAAGCAAAATTGGATCCAGAGCAAGTAAGTAAAATGTTAATTACTTTACCAACAATTATACATGCTGATCCAATTAGGTCTAGACACCCTATTATTGATTGGGAAATTTACCATGATAGATCAAGAAAGTCATGGAAAATAACTAGGGTTGGGGGACAAACTGCTATCTTCAAAAACTTTGAGAATCTGATTAGAGCATGTGATAGAGCTGACTTAGAAAAATTGTGGAATCTAGTTCAAATCAGGCTAGACACAAATTCTAACACTGATGTTAAGGAACAAGAACTTTGGGTAGAGTTCAATAGGATGTATGATCCTAATCCAAAAGATGTTCATTGGAAGTTTCCATATCATGATCCTACAACAACATGGGAATTTCTAAGCCTTAGCAGTATTCATCATCTTTTTACACAAAGTGGGATTGAGCTCTTTATGTTGGCTGAAAAAGAGTATCCACTTAGCTATGAAGTTCTTACAACCATGATTTCAAAGAGGTTGAGATGTGATAAAGATGAAGAAAAGTCAGAAGTTGTTCAAAGTTTGCTGATGAGCATTTTTGAGCAATGTGAAAGAAAAAGGAAGAATAGAGAGTAAAGGTTTTGGAAGAGTTCCCTCAGATCCTCAAGGTATGTATTTTATTCATAAGAAACTTGTGTATTTTAAAGGAAATAACAAGTTTAGGGGAGGATTGTTGGGAATAAAATGTTCAAGTCAAAGAGCCTGCCAGATGAGGTATTGAGCCTGCTAGTTGATTTTGAAGAAGTTGAAGATGTACTAACAGTACCTTCTGGGTAAGAAGGTACTGCTAGTTAAAGAAGGTACTGCCCAGTTGAATGTCAAGTTGATAGATATTTATTTGTAGATATTTAGTTGTATTATTAGTCTTTGTACAATGTAATACGTTTAGTAGAAGTAGTTCAGTCTTCTATGTTGTGCAGAAGAATATACAGAGTAGTTTACATTGGAAGTTGTAATAAATAGTAGGCTAGAAAAGTCCAAGTATCTTATTTTATTGTGCAACTTGACAACATGTAAAAGGGTTCCTTATCCTATAAAAGGAACCCTTAGTCACCTTATTATATTGATCTCTTCAACTAATAACCTTTGTAATATCCAAAACAGAAAAACCTCTCTAGTAACTTAGTTACTAATTCACAAATCCTTAACAAATCAAAGATTCAAGGTTACTTTGTAATCCTGGTGATAGTTAGATCATCCGTATTATTTCATCAATAATATTGAATCGTTTTGTGTTACTAAAGTTGTGTTCATTGTTCATTATAACTCACGTTTACATACTCACCACCTTTGTTTCTTTTAAGTGTGTTATAGTAAATTCCGCGTACTAAAGCACATTCATTCCTAAATATCCCAAACACATTATTAAGATAAACATCCCAAGTGTTTGTATAATCCTTCACATATAGGTATCAACATTGTATGAAATTATGCCGAAAATATAGGTTAGTTCGATTACATATCAGTTATTAATTATTAAAAAACAGGTGATATGGTATAAAAATTTAGAACATTAATGCATACACAATTAAGTCGTTGAAAGTTTGGTTACAATTTGTAGGCAAATAATTAGGCGAAAGTAAACAAAGATACTCATTGGTAATAGGCTGGCAAAAAACAGAGCTTGTAGATACTGTATAAGAATGACATAAACGTGTTAGGTAGATTATAGACACCTATTTCGTATGTTTTTTAAGAATGTGTTTGAGTGTTTTCATCCATGCTAATTGTTTTGCTGTCATTCTTGGGTTGACACTTTAAACATAATATGTGTTCATGTTCTAAGAATGTCATAATATAAGTATACATGTGAAAAACTTATTCACGAATGACACGTTTCTGGTTTTATTAAATAGAATGAACTTTCAATTTCCAGTGGAGGCAAACCAACAAAACATTCGAACACTACAGGTATTTTCTATTTGAAAAATCAATATACATTAACCGTTTATTTAAGATTGTTAAAACTAATACACGCACCACGTTTATTAATTACAGATTCTTCCATCTCTATTTACGGAAACAATGTACCCAAAAAAAGGATTTGTTTACTTAATACACAATAGAGGAACGAAGCATAAGGTTTATGTGAAGATGGCTGGGGGGAATCGTTTAAAGCTGTATGAAAGTGAATGGCGGGCATTTTTAGATGACAGCAAATATACCGAGGTGGCCACATTCCATTTCATTCGTCAAGAAGAAGATACGTACTACGTCACAGCATATAAGAATGACGGATATGAGCTGAGTGGATACAACGTGAATGTGGTAGGTTACAGACAGCGTCGATGCTTGCTTACTTTGGAACACCTTGAACAATCTCCGGTAACTTCGCTAATTTATATCATTATATTCTATAACTTTATTAGAAATTTAATGAAACCCAATCCTTACATGACAAATTTTTTTCTTCAAACAAACTGTTATGTAGCCCATTCCTTGCGGTTTCTTCACCAACACTAATAATCCTGAATTCCGGGTTTATGTGAGTGGCGTGCTGGTATCAACTGTGACACATCGTGAGATTCAGATACCGGATGAAGATAGACATGTGCATGTGTTTGGAGGTCAGGGATGGCATATATTAGTTCAACTTGAAAACCTGGCTGTTGGCACCAGATTGGTTTTGATAAATTTGTTAAACAATTCTGTTTCCCTGATGCCATTTGATGCCAATGGTTTGGAGATGCATCAGGACCGGGTTGAACGTATGGTACTGAGCTCAAGAAAGCCATTTGTGAAAAGCAGTATAGATGAAGGTATGTCAATGAAACTTTATGCACAATACATGTAGTTAATCCGGGAGTTTAAAAAGCATTACATATGATAATTTAAAATTTTTGTTTGCTTACTTGAATCGTAGATAAAAGGATGCAACACATGTGTGAGTGGGATGGGCACAAAGAGCATGAGAATGAGGAGAATTGTTTTTACGCTCCAATTGTGGCGTATGTGACCGACAGATGTCGTCTGGTAAGTAGGCCATTTATATTTTCATTTCAGTCATTGTGAACTTCGTTGATGCTAAACACAATGTGTTCTTTGTTGCGACTTTCTCTGATATGACATGTTGGTGTATTTGCGTTTAAGCATTCAGTGACATATTTACTCTGTTAACTATATTGTATTATCACCTTGGTTATAATAAACTTAATATAAATGCAGAACATAGCTCATGATTTTGTGAAGGCACATGAGATGTGGAAGTACCATAACGCACTCCTGAGATACAATAAAGAAGAGGAGTTCTATGTGGATGTGGACGTGGAGCCTCATAGTGACAGGCCAAATAGCAAGAATCACGTGACGATCAAATGCAGATGGAGCGAAATTGTTACGTTATGTCAATGGCAACCTAACAAAATGGTTAGGTTCAAGCTTGTTGAAATTGTTGAAGACGTCCGAGTTTCATTGCCTTCACGTACCCCAGTTCTCATCCCAGTGTTTCATATGTGTTAAGACCAAGACTTTGATGCATCAAAACTCTGTGTGGTTGTTCATGTATTAATCTGTTATGGAAAGACATCGTTTAATATTTGTAGTTGTTCTAAGTAGATATTTGCTGAATGATTGTAATGTCTTTTGAATTGTATGTGGATTTGCTTATTGCTTCTGAGCTTATTATTGAGCTCAAAAGTACCTACTTAGATTGTTTTGGGCTGCAAATTTAAACTTATCTACTTAATTGGAGTTTGGTGCTTATTTCCTTCTTGGTTTAACTTATTCTGTTTCGAATTGCTTATTTAGATTGTTTTAAGTATTTCTTAGGTTAGAAACTCAAATTGCAGTTCACCTTTTATAAGCTTGGTAGCTTATTTCCAATTGCACTTGGTAAATTTTCTTGTTTACTCATTCTTTTCCTTGAGTCGTTTTCTCTTATATAATTATTAGTTGTTCCAATATTGATTTGTAAAAAAATTATTTGTTCATGACGTTATAAACAAATCTCAATAGGAAAGTTTTAAAAAAATTTATACAAAGGAATGAAGCGAAGCCAAGCTTGATTTTTTGTTACTTTTTCAGAATTATTAACATATGTTTAATATTTTCTATGTATTTTCCATCTAAAAAGTTTTTTTAATTCACAAAAAGTATAATTAAAATACTAAAGATACGGATGTTGTGTCTAAATTTTTTTTCTATGATTTATGGCATTTAGGTACAAAATTTACACGTGTAGAGCAGCTATTACAATTTAGCTATTCAAATCCCGTATTAAACCTTGTTAGGGCTCGTTTTTAGTTCACCACGCATTATGTAGATTATCTAAGCTTTGCTTTATAACGTTTTAAATTATTTAGCTTCTTTTTAGTTTATGTTTACAATAAATAAATACTATAAAGTTGACGATTTATGGTGTTGTTTTCTTTAATGTTCATTTATTTTATAAGATGTTGTTGGGTTAATAGAACAGTTAATTTGTATATAAAAATGTGATATTATTTTTATTAAAATGTGGTTATATTAAAAGTTTTTTTTAATAGTTTTTTTTATTTATTTCTTAAGGTATTTATGTGAATAAAAGTGTATATAATATTTATATGTGTTTGCACTCTATTGCCTTTATTGCATGGGAAATGAAACTGATAGAAGCATTGTTCCAGTTTAGTTTATAACAATCATGATCTTTAGTAGTATTTGAGTGCATTTATTGAATTGGTAAGTTGAAGGCGGCGCTACTCTTCGAATCTCGTTCCCCTATACGCTTTCATCCAACTATATAATCAATAAACTGATTATAACTTTGACCCATATCTTTTATTATAACCTACATATATACTATCAATTAACTTGGATCCGAATAAGATAATGGGGTCTCTTCCACATATCGAAAAACTTAAGCAGGCTTGTGGATCCGATCGTCTTCAAGATTGTTTTAGGTCTTTGTTTGGTCAGGAAAGAGCTGAGCTTGAGGTGCGTATTCAGCGTCTTGGGGAAATATGTGATGAGCTTCGTATCACTGCTGAAAACCGTGAAGTGTTGACTGCGGAAACCAAGAATTTGAGCCCAAATCATGAAGTAGCTAAAGATGTAGTCGAGGGGATGAATGAGACGGCAGATAGAGAGGCTAGGATGCTAATTGGGTTGGTTGCTGTGCTTTATATTGCTAGAGAAGGACGGGCCGAGAAGGATCATCACATCTTTGTGATGGATCTTCATGATTAGGGTCTTAAAAATCTTGTTGGGTTAGTGTCTTTTGTTAAGATGTTTATCTGTTAGATATATGTAAGCCTTTGAGCATGTTTTGAGTAGGCATTGTATATGCCTGTATGTATGGACTAATGTTTTTACCTTTCAAGGAATATAAATATAACTAATTAATCTAAACTTGAAATCCATTATTGCAATTGGTGAAATGTTGGTTATTAGTTGAACAAATGAGGTTGTGATTAAATGATTATAACTTATATATGTTATGTTATGTAACTGAATGTTTTGCTTATACAAATGCATGTTTGTTTGAATCTATTCATCTTTGGGGATTAATATTCAATTACATAGACCATTTTGGTCTAGGGAATGGTTTTCTACTTTTAGTGTATCAAAATTAGATTAATATGCCTTCGATGATCCGTATCGAACAGGGGAATTCCTTGTGTGAAATGGTTAAGGCATTTTATTTTACGGAATGGTTTTGTACTTTTGTACTTGTACATGTATTAAAAGTATAAAAAACAATTAACAAATACTACACAATATAAAATTATAAATTAACCATTCAAAAGATAATTGAAATTCCAAACCATGTTCAAAACACAGCATAAGCATGTGGTGAAACAAACTAACCATATCCAAAACAAAAAACATAAAATTGTCTAAGGTAATAAACCTTTATGAAACAACCAAAACAAAGGTAAACGAAACATAGAAATTGTTCATGCCATAGCAAACTTTATTGAATGTATAGAAAGGAAGTATAAACATTCCTCATGACACGTGTTCGGTTTGCTCAAGGATCCTTCTCGATCTTCACTTGAACCATTGGTTTTTTAAGTGGATTAGGCTCTGCATCCTCTACATCACTGGGATAATCTTCAAGGTCAATGTATTCAACATGCTAACGTTTTTTCTCGTTTGAACCATCAGAACTGCCAGGAGACTGCTTCGTATTGCCATCAACATTGCTTGATGTTTCGTTATTTTTCGTAGGTGGAGTATCGAGATCCAATGTCTTTGTGACACCCTGGTATGTTGATTTCGGAGGCCTTGGTGGTTTAAGAAGCATAATAGGTGTCTTAAACTGGTCAGATTGTTCCTACAATGACGTACAAGTATGATATTTGTTAGTTATACATAAGATTATGCAAATAATTTAAAAATTACAATTAAATGTTTACGTACATCGGATTCTATAAAGCCATTCTGGAAGTACGATATAACATCGGGATCTTGACACACAGCATCACACCTATACTTGTGACTGTTTCTACTATGGTTATATTCCGAATAGTATATCTTTAACAACGCCTTTTTCCCAACAATCACATCCAAGTCGTCCGGGAAATAATCATCCGGATTCATTCTTTTTTTTTTCCATTATCTCCCAAGCAGTCTTCCCGCACAATTTGAAAACAGTGGTGTTAACGAACACAGCGGATGCAGATCCTGTTTCGTCAGCGAAACAAAGAATTAACTTGAACCTGTTTAAATATCACAAAATTTGCAGCATAAGTAATTTTAAATCAGACACTATAGTTATATCAAATAGTCCTAATGAATGTACAAAAATCATACATTGGTGCCCCATTAACCGTCCCATGACTCTCACAATGGAATGTTGGCTTGCGGTTTCTTGATGGGCCATGAGCCTTAGCAGGTATGATTTCAACGCGCTTGTTGCACATTTTACATGCCGTGTATGCCCAACCTTCATCTTGCATAATTTTATGTATAGTAGCATAAACCACACATTGTGAATCCTTTCAAAAAAATAAATGACAATGGTTAGTGTAATTTTATTTTGTGGTAGTCGTTGAATTATTCCAAGGCAATGTTGATGGAAAATATTTCGATAAAATGTATGATGTACAAAGAATAATGAAATAAGCACGTACAGGTTGTGTATCACGTATCGTTCCCACCATTTGCTTAACGCAGCCAGACATGAACTCCAATGGACTTTCAATCTTTTTGGGTGGAGTGTATAACTGGATCTTAAAGTCCGTTTCATTGAAATCCTCACGATCCTGTAAACTGGAACAAATATAGATGGTGTGCTATTTATTAGGCTATTATAAAAAATGCATGGAAATCATCGTGTTAATAACATGAATTTGTATACAACATTACCTTTTCCTGAAGTTGACAATTTCTGGCATAGCAGAGTTCATGAATATTTTCGTGCCGAAAAGTGCATTATGAACAGCAGGAGTATCTATATGGTTAAAAAGAACATGATATTATAATTTCAAATTAGTTTAGTAAAAGATGTTGATGATACACGTAATGATTTACAGAATGTGTCAAAAACTATACTTACCATCCCAGTATTTGACTTTACCAAGTTGAAGTATGATAATGAGACATCCTAATGTATCACGCTTTTGTGAATAGTCCTTCCACATGCTTGCCCAATTGTCCCAAAAGGTGAGTTTAATTCTGAGAGACCTACAGACACATATGATGAGATTGTGTAAATGTCGATGGATATTTTATGATAAATGAAATATAATTTAAAAAAAAATGAAATCTTACTGAGCATCTTCAAGCAAAACATCCCTGCGAGTCTTTTTGCCCCATTTCGAATTGACAAGAACAATATCACCAATGGCAACAACAGTACAAACCACATCTGATAATGAGATTTATAACATATGTTATACAAATAGTGCGAATGCCTTTACTGTCTCATACAAAGTACTCGAAATTTTCATCATTTTATACATTGGGTCTATCGTTATTTTTCTAAAATCACAAAACATATTCGTATCATTTGTATCAAATTTACTAACCATGAGTAAGAATTATCATTCAAGGTTTCCACAATTACTGCAAATGTATTTAATGTTAATGAAAAGTAAACAAAATAGTAATAATCATACATACCAACATAATCAGAAGTTTCATATTTGTTGTTCACATCAAGAAGTGAATTGAATGGTTCAAACTGGAAACCATGAAGTTCTTCATTGAACGGGTCAATCCGTGTCAAAATTGTGTTGCGGTAAAATACGATCTTTCATTTGTGAGGCAACAATGGCAATGTGCCACCATTTTCTGCAACCGCAAAATTAGATATAACGTAGCACTGGCCCTCAACTAAGAGTGGCTCGAATGCATACTTGAATTCCCTTTTGATGTACACCTCAATCCTGGTACCCTGTTATTAAAATAAAACTTGATTTAGTTTAAGAGAATATACATTTATCATCAAATTAATTAAATAAACAAATAAAAAAATTATATATACCATACCTCTTCATCTTGTAAAACACAATCAAGACTGTACGGGTTTTTTTCATCGTTTTTTTTTTTTTTGTGGGAATGCCATAGCGATATGCAGCGCGCTTTGACAGCAATGTCATCGATCATGGGGTCCACATCTTCAAGTTTAGTGATTTTCAAATCAGCTACATTGACTGTAATGATGAAAAAAAGTTAATGTAAGCAGTAAAACTTGAATTAGATGATGTAAAAATATAATTGTTTCATACCTTTGAGTATACAGTAAGTATACATTATACATTTGAATACAGAAATGAAAAAAGTATTTAAAACGTTTGGATAACTAAATTAATAACAGGAGAGTATACATTTGAATACATGAATGAAAAAAATATTGAAATCGTTTGGATAACTAAATAAATACCAGGAGATTTGGAGGAACTACTGCTTGGAGACTTGCCCTTATTTGCAAACCTGGAATGAGAATTCTTGCTCATGATTAGTAACTTTGATACAGACGATATGAATATGAATTGTGAAAAACGAAAAACACAAATAGAGCTAATATATAGCGAATGATTAGGGTTTTTCATTAAAACTGAAATTGAAATAAATTTGATATAATTTTTAAAAAACTTGAAATTTTGAATAAAAATACCTTAATTGTTTCCCTCATTATCTCATAGTAATCCCTTGATTCTAGGAGACCATTGAAGTGTTTGTAACATATAATTGTTAGTTGCCACCGATATCCCTTGATTGTAGGGTTGATGAATGAATGTGATACGGTTTCAAATTTTCAAATCAATTTTTTGGTAATTGAGATGCTTAAAACGAATTAATGCATGGGTATACGCTGATTATACGCATGTAGTTATTGTTTTGAAAGCTTTAAACAAAAATCATTAAGTGATCTAGTGGTAGGAATGCTCCTTTATTACTCAAAGGTCATGGGTTCGAGTCCTACTAATGAACAATTTTTAAAATTCCGAATTTTAGTGCATGATTAGTGTGTGCCATGTCATCAATGAGGTGGCATTTAGGTGGCATTTCTACGCTTATGTGTCGCTGAATTGTTAGACGAATATATAGTGTAGGATTACTATTGACTAAAGCTATTTTAATTGAAAATCTTTACTATCCGTAAAGTTATCGTCAAGTAAAATGTGCATGCAAGAAATTGCTTGCTAGGAAACTTGTACCCCGAAAGACATTTACTGGAAAAAAATAGTTAGACGGGCTACCCCGCAACACGCATATACCCGACTAATATACCACGATGTATAATTTTGAAATGTTGAAAAAATGTATACAACAACTATAACACATCCGTATCTAATAATGTTATGCAAGGCCCAAAGTTATATATAATTTTTTAACAACGTCATCCTTCTATTATATGTAGTTAGATACTCGTCTTTGTTACTTTTATAATATTTTGTGCAGGCTAATGTTACTTAATATAAACAAAGTTTTAGAATTTTCTATTAAGTTAACCTCAAAAACTATTTAAATTTCAATATTGTTATATCTTTACGATAATTTTATAAAATGCTATGTTTAAAATATTCATATGTGCATTAAGTGGTTATTCCTTAATTATAAGCGCACACTCTGACTATAACTAATGTCAACCAACTTATGCACATTTGGAAAGAAATATAATTCATAAATTAATAACCAAGTTTGAAATATATTTTGTTTTTTTCACTCAAACATAAAAGTTTTAAAATAATAAAACACTATTAAAACTTGAGTGGTTTTATGATAAAAAGAAAGCTAAAATAGGCAAATTTTAATAAAACTTAAACTTTATTACTATTTTATGATTTTCGCCTGATTTTAAGCCTTGAGCACTTGCTTCATTTGATTAATAAACAATTGTTGAATCTGATAATTGAAATTGAAGCGTTACCGGTCCGAATTCATATCATGCATGCTAAATGAGGTACTAGTTTTGTATATGTTTAATGTTACAAATTATTTAAACATTTAATATTACGTTATACTTTTGTTTTAGAATTAAATCAGTTGTTAATCCAGAAAGACCAATAAATGATATACAAGAAGATGACTTATTTTCTTAGAATTTGTGCCTACTAATTCTTTTAATTCTCCATGTTATTATGAGAGAATTTACGATTGTTTTAAGTGTGTGTAACATTACTTAGGATATAATCCAGTTTTAGTTTTCTTGAAATAAAGAAAAATGTAAATAAATAAAATGTCAAAATCATAAAATGAAGGTGCTAGTAGTATAAAGGTAAAAGGTATGACAAACGAGTGGATATGGGACTCTGGCTGAACAACGAGTGGATCGACACTAATACTATTAACTCACTTTACCAAATAGGTCCCTCGTACTAAACTATTAATGAATTATTACTATTTGGCCGTCATGTTACATCTAGATGACTGGATCCACCAAAAAGTATCACAGTTTCTCTCAGGCAGAGCTTATCATAACCCCCCAAAAAAGACTCCCACACCCCCCTTGTTTTTTTGACTTTTTTTATATTTTTTTTTTTATTTTTATAATTTTGTTTATATCAAAAAACTATAAACCTGAAAGTGTGGAACAGAAATGCGGAACAGAAACTGACAAAAACTATAAAACTGTCATAAATACGGAACAAAAACTGACAAAAAACTGAAAACAAAAAGAAGACAAGGGGGAATCTTTGACTAACCCCCCCTGATTTGGCATCATGAGGGGTTTGTTAAGTGTTTTTTTTTTTTTTTTGTCTTTCCTTATACAAGCAGTTTCACATAAGTCTAATTAATAGAAGTCACGGGAGTGTTTCAACTTATGTACTTCATGTACATAGTGTATTTTTTTTGTGAAACACGTTTTTGTTGAGGCTTTACTGTTCAAGATTCTTTGTTTTGAGTTATAAAGAAGATGAATGCAGTTTCAAAAGTTACATTCACAAAAAAAAATTAAAATAAATAATTACCAAGTTGGTGCTAGAAGATCAAAAAAACTGAGTTTACGATGAATACATCACCGTTTTACACGAACGAGGTATAATTTTACGCTATTACATATATATTACTTTCAAAAATGAGTAACGTTTATTAAAAAAATGATAAATCGAGATGGCTTAGATTATTATTTTTAATCATATGCCAATCGATAAGTTTTTTTTTAAATCATCATCGCCGTATCTCAGTTTTTTTACTGATTACTGATTTATGTTGTAAATAATTATTCCGACAAAACATAGTGAACGATTACTGATTTATGTTGTAAATAATTATACCTACAAAACATAGTGAACGATTATTAATTTTATGTTGTAAATAATTGTTTGTATTATTTAAATTAATAATAACTTTACTGATTTATGTTGTAAATTATTATACAAATTCTTTGGTCAGGTGGAACGAAAAAATTATTTCTTGTGTCGCTGTCGGAGAGGATTGATTATAGAAAGAACATCCCGTAAAGACGTGATTTATGGTCAACCGTATTATGCATGTCCTTTTTCAGTGGGAAATAATCATATGTTTGCTTAGTTATGTAAATAATTTGTTTGTTAAGAATACATTTCTTATAATTTTCTTAACGTGTAACAGCCACGAACAGAATACTATGGGTGTGGATATTTTATGTGGAAGGATGCTTTTCAAAACAAGCACTTTAGTCAAGTCTCTTCTTCAACGCAGTGCTCAAACTGCGTAGCTAAAGATAATAAGATTGACAAGCTTGAAACAAGAAATAAGATGTTATTGTCTTAAAATAAGATGTTGATGACAATATATGTCATATATATTCGAATAACTATTTAATATAAATTTACAACTCCAAAATACATTACGGCTATAATAATAAAAAAAAAAAAAAAAAAAAAAAAAAAAAAAAAAAAAAAAAAAAAATCTTTATTTATGAACTCGTTGGCAGTATATATCATTTTGTTGAAAACACACTTTATCTATTAACATTTAAACATGTATAACAACTCATATATTCATATTATATATGAGATAAGGTGTTTTTTTGTGAGGTTATATATTGTATTAATATATTGTTTTTGTTCATCTAATTCATTTGAACCTCGGGACCTCGTTTCCTTGAAAAAAAATATTGTTGTTGCTATTTTTAAAATTATAATTACCACAATTTTATATTAATTAATTACATACTTTAAGTTGGATATATATACATTTTTGAGCTTTTAAAAAGATATATATGCAATTATAAGTTTTAGTTGGATATATATGCAACTTTTTAGCTTTTGAAAAAATATATATGTAATTATAAGTTTAAATTGAATATAAATGCAATTTTGAGCTTTTAGTGGGATATATATGCAATTTTCTCAAACAATATAGTATCCTAGAGTCGTTTTATTTTGCTTACCTATATTTTCCTACATACCAAGGGACGGATCTCCACCGTTGGATCAAAAAGTCATCTTTTAATAATAAAAAACACGGAAGGACCATTTGTGTAAATATATGAAACAACTACCTCACCTCACCCCAATCAAATTTCACTATCACAAACACTTTCTTTCTCTAACACCTCACCCCAGATACACAACAAACTCACTCTCTAAAAAATATCAAAAACCTCCACAACATCAAAATCATCCATTAAAATAAACTAAAACACACAAAAATTGAACAATCGACGCATGTAAAACCAGATCTGGGAAAAAAACGATTCAAAATGAACCGAATCAAACTCAAGATGATCGTACGGTGCTTCCAATTCTTTATTTAGTTGTTATTTAACTATTTGTTGTAATTTTGTTTTTATTTATGGATTTTATTTATGTTTTTGTTGTTATTCATAAAGATTTTTGTGTTTTTTGTTGATTTTTAGTTGTTCATTGATAGATTAATGTGATGATGTGATGATTTTGTTCTTGTTTCTTGATTTTATTTGTGTTTTGGAAGACATTTATGAGGATTTTTAGTTTTTGTGATTATATGAGATATTAAAGGTTAGATTAAATCGAAAACAAGAGATATTATGATCTTTATGTTAGATTTGTGGTGGATTTGTGTGTTTAATGGATACATTGTGCATGTTTTAATAGGTTTTACAGCAAGATTTGAAAATATTTATGGTTGAATCAGCAAACTGAAGAAGCTATTGTTAAACAAAGCACAACATCTTCATAAACAAAGTGAAGAAGCTCAAACACTTGTTATATCACCTGTGATATCACACGTGATATCACCTGTTATATCACATGTGATATCACATGTGATATCACACGTGATTCAACAAATAGAAGAAACCGACACATCTGTGATGTCATCTGTGATATCAAAGTCTCCTCCAAAAAGTTGAACAGCATGAGAATGTGATAAACTACAAATTGGCAATAAAAGTGTGATAGTTAGTAGTTATTGAGGGATTGTTGAGATAATGTGATAAATGTTGTGATGATATGAGAAATCACAAGAGATATTGAGCTTGTAACATGCTTCTTTTAGATTTGTAATGCATTTATTTTCTTAATTGATAGAGTGTTCATGTTTCGATAGGTTTAACACCGTATACGACACCAAATATGTATTTATTAGGTCCCGAGCCATATTGCATGGTGCCCGAATTTGTACTACTTTTGGAAATGGCTAAGTGACTTGTATGATCATTTGTATGTAAACTAACAATATCATATGTGATATTACTCTTAGCTAACTAAAACATTTTGTTTTACATTAAAATGTTTCATATCACAAAAGATATAACACTGTCAATTACATATACCAAATAAACAAGTAGGGTTGGATCAGTTGGAAAACCCCTTGCCTCTCAACCGAGAGGTCAGGGGTTCGATCCTCACTCCCTATAAAAGGCCGGGGGTCCTTTTCTACCTTTGGTAGAACCGGAAGCAGCCTCTCTACCTTAGGTAGGGGTAAGGCTGTTTACGTCTCAACCTCCCCCATACACCGTCGAAGATGGTATTGGGACCCATAACCCGCGGAAGACGGTATTGGGAGTTACTTTACTTTACTTTTTTTAATTACATATACCAAATAGGTATAAAAACAAGAAACAAAACTAATAAAATAAAAAAGTTGACATATTCTAAAAATCAAAGAAAGTGTTGCATCAAATTTAACAGAATATCACAAGTGATATAAACATCAAAATCAAACCCAAGTGTTGCATTATTTTTAACAGAATATCACAAGTGATATAAAACATCAAAATCAAACCCCAAGTGTTGCATCATTTTTAACAGAATATTACAAGTGATACCAGATACAAGAACTGTATGAATAAAAAAAAATCCTCTTAAAAAAAATTATTCCAAACTATTGAGCATAATGTTTTTTTTTTCTTTTTTTTTTTTTTTTTTTTTTTTTTTTTTAAATTTGAATATTGAAAAGCTATTAACCACAAGTGATATATTAAACAAAAGAAATTAAAAAAAATGTAAAATTAGACTTTGACTGCAGCAGATCCACCTTCAACGGAGCCGCCTCCAGTAACACTGACTCCGAGCCCACCGTCTCTAGGGTCACCGCCCCCGGGGCAATGCCTAGAGAATACTGGTAACGCACTAGCAGAAACTTTAGGAACCCAAAAAACTTATTCTCTATGAGTGTCAATAAACTCATGATGATTAAACGACTTAGGTGTTTTCATACTATTAAAAGCTGTAAATAAATGTAAACACACAGTAAATAGGGTATCATGAGTACGTAGAAAAAAAAAAAAAAAAAAAAAAAAAAAAAAAAAAAAAAAAACTTTAACTATCATTATAAAACAATAACAATGAAATATCACAAGTGATACTATACATGACATATATTAAAGTTTAAATAGTAAACATCAAAACCTATAAAAAAACAAAATATCACAAGTGATAATACAAAATTACAGTTCAAAGCAACCATTTTGTTTATTTGTAACTTTTTATACCATCCTGATTCCCTCTCAATTTCAGCCTCAAAAACCAAGACTAATGTTAACCATTGTGTAATAACTGCCACATTACGACAAGAGCATTAAAAACTAAGCCAACTGTACACTAAATGTCCTGTTGCTCACAAAGATATGTGCATACTAGAACAATCATGTTTTACCATTCAAGACGAGACCGAAGATGTAAAGGTAGATAACACCTAGGCAACGACCTCAACAAAAAAAACCAAAAGCATTTTACTAGGCACTAAAGATATCATAAATTATTTTACCTTGTCCAATAGTGTGAAAATGGCCTTGAATGGTTCAAAAACTTTTTCAACAGGTATTGCAGCATCAATCTGAGAGAAAATTAAGTCCAATGTTAAAAAGTATAAATTGTGTAAACGTGCATGATCACAAGCTTCACCACGCATCTCAGAATATACATTTGCTGTGATATCGACAAAGTTAAAGCATTCATACACCGCAGACATTAATAGGACCTATCTTAACAAGCACTAAGTTTCATAAGAAAAACATTACCGACTGCATCTCCAGTTTCAAGCCAGACAGGAGCTGAACGCCCTGAACTCCGGTTAGCTAATTTATTTCCATTATTCAAACTTCCATGCCCACCATTATAAGCATCGGCCAAGACATGAGAGCTTCTACTGCATCCAATGGTTGTATCTTGAGAAGCACATAAAACAACAAAATTATAATATCATCAACTTCAGATATCACTGGTGATACTATATATATGATAGAGAGCAAATTCAAAACAACAATCAGACATAAAAATAGCATTCTGATGCGTGGTTTTGCAACCTTACAACAGGTTTTACCTCTCGAGGGATCTCAAGAGGCTTACAACCCCACCAGGCAGTGTACCTGACCGATGTAGTATAGTGTAGTGGTAAGTACGGGGGATTGATCGTTCTCCACAGGGAATAGTGTTCGTTAGGTATGAAAAACTACTCTAATAGGTCTAAGGGTGAGAGAAGATTCTTTTTTATGTTTTTATATTTTTTTTTTATGAAAGCAAATAAAATCTCGGGTTTGAAAGAGTGGGCGGAATTAGTTGCTAGTCAACTAACCCAAATAACTACAAATGCAAATAAAATAAATAACTGAAAATAAAAAGTTTGGTGGAAACTTATATGTAGAGAAATGTGTTTACTTAGATTTCCTTACTCCCTAGCTATCTTTTACCGGTTGATTAGTGTGTATTAGTTGCGTGGATGACGGGTGTATTCCTTAATACCAATCGTGGGGTGGCGTACGTACTTCCCCAACTCTACAAGCTCCTACTTCACTCCTATGTCGAGCCGGCTAGGAAGCTCCTAACATGGGATCACTAGAATTCGCTTGTGCATTAAATACAACCATAAAAACCTTTAGTACGCATTTGGTTCATGTTTCTTAAGACGTTCAAGCAAGTTACCGAATAGGAAGTTAGCCAGTTTTCTTAAGCCTAACATAGATAAACAATCATCCAATACAAATAATAACACACTAATAACCAATAATCAATAGCTAGGTTTCATTAGATCTAAGCAAACACAAGATAAATCTAGCCTAACATATTAACCGAAAGACAAGAACAAGATAGAATCAAACAACACATAGACATATTGAATGATTAATTGATAACTTATCTTCAATGTAACATGGAAGATCTCAAGGCAAAAAGCCTTGAAAAAGATGCTAAAATCGTCTTAGGGTTTTCTCCCAAAAATTCCACACTAAGTTCCACACTAATGACAAAAAATTGCAAAACTATATATAGACTTTTGGATCTGACGGCGTCACCTTATGGAGTGTGACGCCGTCACCTCGCCGCTTTTAGGGTTCCCGGATGACCTTCTTGACGCCGTCCCTCTTTAGCTCTCCAAAATCCATTCTGGCTTATCAAGGCTTGACGCCGTCGGACCTTGAACGTGACGCCGTCCCTCTTTGATTTAAGCCGTGACGCCCTTTTCTTGCCAAGCCATGACGCCGTCTGGAGTAAATCCTGACGCCGTCAAAGGTAACTTTTAGCCGATTTTTGAGACTTTGTCGTTTTCTTCACTTTTATGCTCCAAAAACGTCCAAAATGCCTCCTTTTCCAGATTTCTCCTCAAAAGTACCTAAAATGACAAAAGGAACGATTTAGGGCAATATTTGATCAAATAAATACGATTTAGGGCTTAAATGACCCCTTAAAAGCGGTACACTTTTCGCTTCATCAAATACCCTTACACTTGAGATTTGCTTGTCCTCAAGCAAATGCGCTTTTATTCTAATCAAAATACAAGTTAGGGGTCATTTAATGCTAACATAAAAGTAATTACAACAAATATTCGTTCCACTTTAATCATAATAAGCACGGAGATTACAAACTAGCACCTCACAAGTAGTGTTTAGATACTCACATCTCTCAAGTGTCATCAAAATAAATCTCATAAATGAAAACGGATAATATCTCTCACTACCTGTCATAGCAAATAGATTACCATAGGCTTGGGAAAGGATCGAAAACCTCCTCCACTAGGCGTAAGCACCTAAGATAAACTATCAAAGAGGGCTTTTAAATGGGTTATAACGTTAGGTGTAGGGAAAAGGAAAACACGGTTTTGTTGGATAAGGGATATTTTACTGGTGGCGAGTTAAAGATCTTGATTAATTACATGTACTATACAATGTTGCTAAGCCAAGACTCGACTCGATCTTAAGCTAGAAACGAAATAACAAAATAACAAAAACATAAAAATAAACATAAAATGAAACGGGATGGTAGTCCGTATGTTTTTTTCTACTTTTCTTTTTCTCATTTTTTTGTATTTTTCTTGATTTTTTCGATTTTTTTTTTTTTTTTTTTTGACATACACTCTTGCCCTACCATCCAAAATAATACATCATAGGGGCATTGCATTCCCCTTACACTTGAACTTTTACATAACTTTACAAATAACTATTCTAATGACTCGAATTAAGATAATTGAAAAACTTGGAGTACTTTTAAAACATTTAGCACATATGGGGGTAATAAATGATGTTCTTCCCCATTACTCCATTACACTAGTACTTTACCCATGAGTCCCAATCGTCCCAAAATAATATGTACAAGGATATGACTCGACTTAGCAACCATGTAATCAATTAGATAATTAACTAAGGGTTTAAACAAATGTTGTCACAATAATGCACTAAAAATGAGTGCATAGAAGGTAGGCTAAGGCGATTTGGGTGTACATTTTAGTGGGGTGTAACAAATTCTTCCTTTAAGTAAAATGCTTAAAGGTCGAAACGAAAAGATAGGCTCTGAGGGGTGTACTAGGGGTATCGTGTACTAAAAATGAGTACAACGCAAAGGGTGTGGGAGAATTACTTGACCAATGTAGCCAAAGTAATTATAACAAAAACACAGGTGTAAAACAATGGGTTAATCCTAATGCCTCTTATCATGTAGTAAATCTAACTACACGAATGTAGTCTCACTTGTGGCCTTGGAATGGTCCTAACGCAAGTTCTAGAATCTAAGTGCTACCGGTACACACATCATAGCATAAATGCTTTTCCTACCAATTCTAGGGGCGAACCTCACATATTTGGGGGTGGAAAATTTTTTTAGTGGTACGGTTTTGTGCTAGTCATATAACTCCTATCCGTGAGACGCTCATTAAGATCAAAGTTTCACTCCTATATGTTGTAAAAAATTTTAAATTTGGCACTAAAATTACCCTAACAGGTATTTCTCTCAGTTTTATTACACATCTACTATCAAATAAACAAAAATCAAGCGTAATTGCATTCTCTAAAATCGTACTTTTACCCTCCCCTTACACTTAAGATGAACATTGTCCCCAATGTTCAAATAACAAGATGTAAAAGTAAAAAGTAAAAGAATGAAATCAAATACTCCCCTGATTCGCTCGGTGGATAATGAAATAACACGGTTAAATCTTCTTCCAAGGTAATGTTGAAGCCCCATGACTAATGCATCGCCATAAGCTTGATCCAAAAACATTTCCTTGTCCAAAATAACCTGTTAAACCTGAGAAAACAAACACGAAAACCTGCATAACATCGGCGGGATAAATCTATATATAAAGATATAATGCTTGTGGAATGATAATTTTGCAGATTCCTGGAGATTATAAGTTGGAGATTTAATAAAAACTTTTATGAAAACAAAACTTTCAAAAATTTCTGAAAATTAAATATGACGCCGTCAGGTTATAGACCCTGACGCCGTCAGAAATGACCTGACAAAATTCTCATGTTAAGTTTCCGGAAAATTTCTGGAAAAATCTTTACCTTACTTCCTGGAAATCCTGCAAAACATCACTATGACTCGATACAAGCATTTGACTCAAACGAATACTAATATGCATGCTAATTTAATATTATTATGATTCATGTTAATTTGTGTTCTAATAAACCGATTTAGATTTCCCTTACACTTAACTTTTGCAAAATACCTTTATATGTAGTTAAGACGAAGTTAAAAACAAAATAAAGCATTTTCACAAATTAGTTTTGAACATGAATCAATAAGAATAAAAATTAAACACACATACGGAAACAAATAAAATCAAACAAACAAATAAATAAACACATAAAGCAAATAAAGTTTGGGTTGCCTCCCAAGAAGCGCTTTTCTTTATTAACGAGTCTTGTAGCTAGACTCAAAGTCCATCTATCTAGTGTCGCTTATGCTCACGTACCCGAGTGTGAGCCATCTAATTGTTGCCTCATCTTTCTTGTATTCATCATTTAGCTCCAAACATCCATGATAATATCTCTTATTTTTCTCATGTGGATATTTGAGCCCCTTCCCCTTATCATTCTCACTTAACAAGTCGATAGGCATAATTCTATTGCAAGATTCAATGGGGTAGTTCTTAAACCTAGGATGTGCTCGGGGCATTTGATAAACAAAATCTTCATCCCCATCCGAGAATGTAATTAACCCGTCCACAAGTTTTTCGTCAAGGTTGGTCAACCTTTTGAAGGGTTCTCCAAAAATGACTTGGGTTAATTTGTTATCAATGAATTCTCCTAAGTTCTCCATAACCATAAAATCCACCAAATACACAAAACTTCCAACGAATACGTGTAGTGGCTTAGTCCTAGCAACGATGTTATCACCTTGATATTCTAGCTCATCTACCATGATTTTATTATAATTAGCGCGAGAGATAATGTTCATAGGCAAAGATGAGTTAAGATAAGCATAAAAATCATGATAACCAATCTTACACGGAAATTGCATGTTAAAGAGGCTATCCTTTTCGATCTTAGTCCTAGGGTCAACATACTTAAAGGGATCAATTTCCTCTTTTCCTCATTCCTCGTTAACTACTTCTCCATTACCGGCATCCTCATCGGAGTCTGAGTAGTAAAACGGACTAACATGGTCATTCTCATGGTCAGACTCCTCCATCTCAGAATTGTTACCAAAGTGGTGGTCGGGTGAAAGGTTGTTGTTTTCTATGATGGGGGCGGGAACGGGTAGTTGAAAGTTTGCACGGCGGAAAATACGAATAACAGGGATCAAATGATCAATGTTACTCATGAGGTGGGTGGAAGGAATCACAAACAAAAGTACAAAGAAATAAGATAGACTAAAGAAAACCTAGAAAAAGAAAATAAAAATCTCACTAGAAAGGAATCTAGCGAGTAGACCTATAAAATAAAAATTCAACCTAAACAATAACTATTCCCCGGCAGCGGCGCCAAAAACTTGATGCGTGGTTTTGCAACCTTACAACAGGTTTTACCTCTCGAGGGATCTCAAGAGGCTTACAACCCCACCAGGCAGTGTACCTGACCGATGTAGTATAGTGTAGTGGTAAGTACGGGGGATTGATCGTTCTCCACAGGGAATAGTGTTCGTTAGGTATGAAAAACTACTCTAATAGGTCTAAGGGTGAGAGAAGATTCTTTTTTATGTTTTTATATTTTTTTTTATGAAAGCAAGTAAAATCTCGGGTTTGAAAGAGTGGGCGGAATTAGTTGCTAGTCAACTAACCCAAATAACTACAAATGCAAATAAAATAAATAACTGAAAATAAAAAGTTTGGTGGAAACTTATGTGTAGAGAAATGTGTTTACTTAGATTTCCTTACTCCCTAGCTATCTTTTACCGGTTGATTAGTGTGTATTAGTTGCGTGGATGACGGGTGTATTCCTTAATACCAATCGTGGGGTGGCGTACGTACTTCCCCAACTCTACAAGCTCCTACTTCACTCCTATGTCGAGCCGGCTAGGAAGCTCCTAACATGGGATCACTAGAATTCGCTTGTGCATTAAATACAACCATAAAAACCTTTAGTACGCATTTGGTTCATGTTTCTTAAGACGTTCAAGCAAGTTACCGAATAGGAAGTTAGCCAGTTTTCTTAAGCCTAACATAGATAAACAATCATCCAATACAACTAATAACACACTAATAACCAATAATCAATAGCTAGGTTTCATTAGATCTAAGCAAACACAAGATAAATCTAGCCTAACATATTAACCGAAAGACAAGAACAAGATAGAATCAAACAACACATAGACATATTGAATGATTAATTGATAACTTATCTTCAATGTAACATGGAAGATCTCAAGGCAAAAAGCCTTGAAAAAGATGCTAAAATCGTCTTAGGGTTTTCTCCCAAAAATTCCACACTAAGTTCCACACTAATGACAAAAAATTAGAAAACTATATATAGACTTTTGGATCTGACGGCGTCACGTTATGGAGTGTGACGCCGTCACCTCGCCGCTTTTAGGGTTCCCGGATGACCTTCTTGACGCCGTCCCTCTTTAGCTCTCCAAAATCCGTTCTGGCTTATCAAGGCTTGACGCCGTCAGACCTTGAACGTGACGCCGTCCCTCTTTGAATTAAGCCGTGACGCCCTTTTCTTGCCAAGCCATGACGCCGTCCAGAGTAAATCCTGACGCCGTCAAAGGTAACTTTCAGCCGATTTTTGAGACTTTGTCGTTTTCTTCACTTTTATGCTCCAAAAACGTCCAAAATGCCTCCTTTTCCAGATTTCTCCTCAAAAGTACCTAAAATGACAAAAGGAACGATTTAGGGCAATATTTGATCAAATAAATACGATTTAGGGCTTAAATGACCCCTTAAAAGCGGTACACTTTTCGCTTCATCAAATACCCTTACACTTAAAAACAAAAATTAAACTAACAACTTAATTAATAAGCAAAATTACAGGAGCAGATAACAAGATTATCAAATATTTTTCACTCACACATTTCATCATACACTTGGTGTGCAACTTTATCAGAAGGAATGTTAAACAACTTGATCCACATAATTAACAACCGATTCAACAACATTATAAACCGCAACAATATCAATCAAATCAGCTTCTGAAACAAATGGTTCATTCAAATCAAAAGAAGACATAAAAAAGGATGATAATGATCGGGATGTGATGATGACTTGATGATCAGAACGGTGATGGTGATCGGAATGGTGATGGTGATTGGAATGGTGATGGTGATGGTGATGGTGATGGTGATGGTGATCGGGATGGTGATCCAAACGGTGACTTGATGATCAGAACGGTGATGGTGATTGGAATGGTGATGGTGATGGTGATCCAAACGGTGATGATCAAACGGTAATATTTGATTGGAATGACTACTTTTTGGAGGGAAGGGATGAAAGCAGTTGGAAGGAAAACACACGGCAATTGTGTGAAAAAAAAATGAAGCGAAAAAAAAAAAAGAAAAAAAGAAGATTTATATAGTTGGGAGAATTAAGGTTAAGCATATTAAATCTTAGGTTTAATCCTCACCATTAGATCAAACTAAATATATGGTGTAGATTTGTCCATCAGTAAGCATCAAAATAAAAGTAAGTAAATGAACTTTTCTCTATACTAGTATTATGTATTCTTTTATATCAATTTTTATGTCAAAAATTTACTATGTGCAATAACTAAAATATATGCACGAGATTAATATGAAAATGTTTATTAGAGTACGAATATTTTAAAGTTTACGTTTTAGGACAACTAAATATATGCATGGGATCTATATAAATATGTTTATTACAATACAAAAGTTATAAATTTCAACCATTAAGTGTAGTTATTACATATGTTTAATAATCACCGCGTAAAGAGACGACGGTGTGTAGTAAATTCAATTTGCGTATGCACTTTTTTATTATATATATATATATAAATTCAATTTGCGTATAAACCCGTGATAAATCACGGGTGGCTTATAAAAAGTTTGGACTTATAATTCGAATAGTCAAAGTTGAAAATGTTGCTTAATTCTTAAACAATAAGTGACACCATGAACAAAAGGTAAAGTTTACCTCACAAATAAATAAACTTGTATATCATTACAGAATGTTATCTTTTGTGAAATGATTAAAAACATCGAACAAAAAGTTAACATGAAACAAAAGTTTGCGTTAGATGGTAGAAAGATGAAACATGTTACAAATACAATGTCTTTTAGATTAAATCTTGAGAAGACACACTATTATAATAAGACATACAATAGAATTATTATGTCGTTTTAACCCGTTAGAAATAAAACACGGTCCAAGTTGACCCATTCTACCATTTAATAGTAAGAGGGCCGGAATTAACATACTTTTAAAAAATGTCCTACACATTAATTTTATACCTCCGCTGAGGATCAACATCCTACAGAACAACTTGATTAGATAGTATAGTTAGGCATATAATCTAATGTCAGATACATAGAGCTAACCTCTACACCCAAAAATCGTTATGACCAAATGTATATCCAATATCCAAATAAACATGAACGAAGGGGAGATTCCAAAATGAACTCATAACAGTAATGCAAAACAACTTAGGAGCTTGTGAATTTGAAAAATATTGCAACCATATGATATACTATGAACCGTACTCATGAAAATATTAGTAATGTTACATATACTATACCCACTATCGTAGATTACAATAAACACAAAGTGAAATAATGTTGATAACGCTTTTTGCAAAGTTAATTAGTCGTAACATGAACATACATCATGTGCATATCAGAGATTAATCATAACAAACGCCAAAATATTAACAGTGATTATAGTAACAGTCATAACATATAAACGGTTCCTAAAATTCATAAACGGAATTGATTTCATTTACTAAAATACTAAGATGTCTTGAACTTATAATATCATATCCATATGTGATCAAATCTTAACTAACCAAACTCACCTCCAACTAACAGGTCATCGTACAAAAAAGGCATTTAACTGTGAAGTTCCGTAGAAGACCCTTTATCCCCGCCACTACGAATCCACTTTTATGAATATTTATTTTCATCTTAGGCTTACTTTTGTGCCTTCGGCTTTCTTCTGAGACTATGTATTTAGCGTTGTTTGCATTTTAAAAAATTGTATAGTTTAGACTTGTCCAATGCTGAGAAAAATAAATTGCAACATTCATTAAGTACTTTTAGCATTAGCATCACACTAATAATGCATGAATTTGCATTTGAGGAAAAAATAAATTTGCATTTAGCTTGAAGCTATGTGAAAAGTAAAAGTGTAAATTCAAAAGCATGAAACAATTATACCGAAAAAAAAACGTGTATATTATACACTTATAGGCCAACAAAGTGCTAACTGCTTTTAAGTATGATTCAAAGTTCCCCTCTCATAAGGGCTCATATTTGCTTAGACTCTTATTGAAGAATGGTAATTTGATGATTATGTGTATTATACGTAAGTATGTAACTACACTATAGAAAACAGTTATAACATTCTAGAAAACCACAATTCTAGCAAAGGATTTTTAAGGGATCATAATCATAAAAATATTTCTATTAATACATTTCAGTGAACACTTTTCATTCACTCCTTAAATTACTTGATTTACTATATATCCTTATATTACAATTCAAATCATCAAAATGATGTCAAATTCAGTTCAAACAAATATATGAATCTCGACCTTCAAAGAATAAAGAAATTGTTTATTAAAAATTCAATTAAGCGACAAAAGATATGGATGCTACTCTAATGAACCAAACCAAACCTGAGTTGGAACAAAAGAGAAATCTTGAAATTCATTCTTCAATTGGGTTTATCTCGACACCTTCAAATCAACCAAGGTATTAATAAAAAAGAAGATCAAAATATTAATTGTCAATTTAAGCCAAAAAAAAAAAAAAAAAAGGCGATAACAATGAAGATGAATACTCTTGATGGGTAATCCTTTGAATTTTGAACCCATTATACAATTTATGTGAATAAAACGCTTGATTTATGGGATAATTAATGCACATTCCAAAGTTAGCACACTGTATTAATTGTTGAATCAGTAAAAAGGCCTGAAAAATTCAATTGTGATAGCCACGTGGATTAAGTGACGTGGCTTTAATGAGGTGGCTTTAATTGCCACGTGGCTTTAATGAGGTGGCAAGAATTTCAAAAAAACCTTCTTTTATTATATATATAGATATATGGTTGTAGAGTAAGTGAGAGTGTAAAAAGTTAATATAATAAATTGTAATTAAGTATTTATATATCGAATAAATTGCATTGACTTTTATAAATAAAGATATTTTGATCTAATATCAATATTACTCATTTATAAGGCTAGGCACAATAGCAAGGTTGACCACTCGGTCGGCCTTGTTGTGGGGAAGTCGTTCGGCGAAGATCGCCGAAGGGAAATGATGAACGGGGTCGGTCTCTCGACTGAGAGCAAATTCACAATCAAACAAAAATTTCAAACATTGGTTAAAAAAAAAAACAAAAAAAAACCACTTTTTAACTTTTTAAAATTTAAACCTTTTACCTTATAAATAACCCATTCATTTCACCATTTTATACACAAATTCACCCAATTGCTTTTAAAGCTCAATATTGTAAGAGGGATCACGTGCCATATCCATTCATTTTATAGGAAGCGATTGCGTCCCAAGACTTATGGATTTGGCATGCGTTCTTTGATGTCTTCGGGATGAACAACGACGTGAGCGTTTTATGTAAATCCCCTATTTTTAATGATCTCAAAGCATGAAAAGCACCGGATGTTCTATTTGTGGCTAAGGATGTGACTTGTAAAAGGGAATAATATCTTACTGACGGGATATATCCGGAATGATCCGTTCTTATTAAGTCCATAAAAAATCCAGGGACGAATGTTCCTGAACAAAAATCGTATAAGACGAAGTACGAAGCAGCAAGGAAATATGTGGAACGAGCTTTTGGTGTCTTAAAGAAAAAGTGGAACATACTTAAACAGCCGGTTCGAGGGATGACGCAACGTAAAATAACGGATATAATGTACACAAGCATCATATTACATAATATGATATTACATGATTCCGGGCAGGTGATATCTCCCAGATTTTTTCAAGAGGAGTAACATCGTGATGATGATCCCATAATAATGCATGAAGAAACGTTAGAAGTTATTTGGGAGATACACAACTGAACAATTCATTTAAGCCTAAAAGCCGATTTAGTGGAACATATCTGGTATCGTGAAAATCAACACTAGTTTAGTATTTTATTTGTAATGTTTTAAAATGTATTTGAATTATTATGTAATGGTTTTTATTGTTAATGAAATTAATTTTTGTTGTTAAAAAAAAGTAAAATAAATATTAAAAAAAAATAAAATAAAATAAAAAAGATGTCGACCGCTTTATTATGCATAAAAGGTCGTCTGTAAGTCGCAGGAAAGAGAAAGCTAATGTGACCGAAAAATTGAGGATAACTGAGAGTCATTGCTTTGGGTAGCCTAAGTTTTTATCGGATATATCCTCTTTATATATAGTATAAATACGCAAATACTTTCAATAATAAACACATTTAAAAAAAAGAAATATGTTTTATAATTATTCTCATAAATTCTAAATTTTTTTTTATAAAAAAGTAATAATGTTTTATCATATAATATGATTAAATTATAAGCTTTTTTTTTGGAACGGTGACTTTCATTTTTTGATTATAGTCGCACCCGCCACCTTGGCAGACCCTCATCCTCCACATACCCAGACTATGTTGCCTTAACCGGGTCCACGCTTGTGTAGTGGGGATTTTTAACGGCGTCCGCCCAAAAATCGTACCGCCTCCACACGCTTGTACTACGTAGTAAAGAAGAATAGAGAAATAATTATATTATATATTAAATATGCAGTATTTGCTACAGTGCCAAAAAGTAGCGCTACAGTGCTTCGAACAGTGAATATGTGAGTGTCAACACTGTTCACATGTTACTGTAGCAATTTCATTTTAGCCCCTAAGGTGGAAATGTTGTTGCAAGGTAGGTCTTTGGGGGACTAACGATGCAACGCGGCAACAACTTTAGGGACTTTTTACGTAAAAAAACATGTTATTTTCAGAATCAGTTTTCAAAAGTGGTCCCTGTGGTTTAACTATTATAACAAATTTAGTCCCTACGTTTTTTTTCCTCCGAATTTAAAAATAAAAAAAATAAAAAACAAAAAAGTTCAAATTTTTGGTCGGAATCTTATGTCCTTTTTTTTTTTTTTTTTTTTTTTTTGAACTTTTATAAAAAAATTTAAATACTTTTTTTCGGAATTTTTTTTTTTTTTTTTTTTTTTTTTTTTTTTTTTTTTTTTTACATTTCTTGGCATATTTTTTTTACAAGATTTTTTTTTTTTTTTTTTTTTTTTTTTTTTTTCATATAAAATTTTTACAGAATTTTTTTTTTATCCTACGAATAATATTCAAAAAATTTCAAAATTTTTTATATAACTTTAGGGTTACGTAAAAAACCATATTATTTCCAGAATTAATTTTAAAAAATAGTATTTTGGTTTATCGATCTTTTCCAAATTGACTTCATTTTTAAAAATAATCATTTGGTTTATTTTTCTAAAAAGACTTACCGCTATAGTACAAAAACATGTTTACCAAAATTATTAGGCAGCCATTAGTACAACATTGTGTGGTTCCTATTCAAGTGGACAACTGTTCATGTCACTGTAGCTCAACTGTAAGAGCACTGTAATAAACTGATGCTTAGGCTTAAAAAAGTAATTAAAATGATAAGTGCATAAAAGATTTAGCACCGTACTCCCGTAGCAACGCGCGGGTTTCCCAGCTCGTAAGATAATAAAAGTTAAAAATATAGTGTTAGACCGTAGAAAAATAAAATAAAGGCATATCTTCAAGTAGTGGTGTTTTGCGGCTCAGAAATTTCACATCAAATGTCAACATAGTACCACCGACAATATATCCAAGTGTACCTAAATAATGTGGGAACCTTTGTCTTTTTTATTAAAAAGTGCATCCGCAAACTTGACGCGGTGAATTAAAAAGCGCATCCGCAAATTTGCCACGGTTCATAACATTATTGGACAACCGACGGAAGAATCTATTCTTTTTTTATAACTAGTCACAAATTTATCTGTAAACATTTTATGGCTAACCGTCGTGGCCGGAACACCAATCCTTTTCAGCCACCACAAGATGACAACAACAACGACGACAACAACAACAACAATAACAATCCTTCCCCGACATCTGCGGGTACCTCGTCTACCCGCCACCCATCTTACTATGGCATCCGATGCCGAGCTGGCAAATGGGTGTCTGAAATTCGTGAACCAAACAAACCAACTCGTATATGGCTAGGCACATATCCTACACCCTCGATGGCTGCTGCTGCTTATGATGTGGCTGCATTGGCCCTTAAAGGCACTTATGCGGTACTAAACTTTCCTGACTCGGTTTTGCCTAGTTCGGTTCCTGAGTGTCCCACGCCTGATGATATCCGCGCCTTAGCAATGAGAGCTGCCACCGCCCGAGCTCTCACTGATGAAAGTGCTGATGGAACCCAAACAATCCTTCCTGAACAAGGAGCTGATAAGCCAAAAATGGGGGATGATGTGGCGTCAGATGACGTATAAAACTCTGGTGATGGGAATTGAATCGAGGGGACTACTCAAGCCCAAGCTTAATTAGTAGCTTCCATATCTAAGCTTAAATGTGTGGTTATACTTTTTTGAATGTATCGATCTGCCTTCTTTTTGCTGCTCGGTTAATTAGTGAAGTAATTGGTTTTTCCGTAGGTGAATGTAACTCAATAAGTTGTATTAAAGAATTGCAGGTAATGTTTGCTTTATAAGTGTGCTTAATAAACTTCTAAATAAATGGAATGTGTTCGTGGTGTTATTGTGGTGTACAGCCTTAAAATAAAAAATAATAAGCACATATCTGGATCGTTGGATGTATCATAATAAATCAGATTTAATTATATTTAATTATCATTATTAGATGGCAATATTGTAATAAACTTGAAATGTAGTGGCATTGTGTAGCAATTGTAGAATTCATTTTTCTAATAGTGCAAATTTCAACGACAACCCTTATTCTTGTTCCTATCCAGTTCCTTTTCTCTAATTTTTTATACAAACCTTTTTGCCTTTTCTTTTCCTTTAACGAATTTTGCCTCTTGCTTAAAGCTTTTTTCAAATTAACTTTTTTTAAAAATATTATTACACTGGGATCTTGATCAAAATATACAATGTTGCAACAAAATAATGACGTGATACATGAAAACATAATGGACAAGTACACAACCAATGAAATTTTTTACATAACTCATACACATCGTTTAAATATAGTGACACATCCTTATACATATTGATACATTTAATACATATCCTTAGACATATTTACATATCGTTTTAATAAAGTGACACATTCTTATACATATTGACACACTTGATATACATCCTTAGACATATTGACACATCTTTTTAGTAGAGTGACACATCGGTATACATTTTGACACACACATCCTATATTTGTAGTGACACTAAATTTCTTGATACATGTATAGTGACGCATTAAAATTTTAGTGACATTTTTAGTGGCACACTATGTTTATCACACAAATTATCTTGACACATATGTAGTGTCACACTAAATTTTTTTTGATACGTTTGTAGTGACACTAATTTTTATGACCCACTTTTAATGACACATTAAGTTTTTATGATACACTAACCGATACACTAGATTGAAATTACATATGATCTGAAGCAAAGACGTCTTTGCCATGGTTCCACTAGCTATCCACTAGACGTGAATCTGAACAAACTAAAATTGAAAAAAGGTGACTTGAAATATATACCTTTTAAAACATTCATTTATATAGCATTACATAATATAGATAACTAAAATCAAATCTTGTTGCTTTGCTTTTCAAAGATGTCGTATGACGCATGGTATGATAAGAATTAAGATGGAGACAAAGATTAAAAACCTCTCACTCGAAAAGTAACCTAAGATTAAAAACCTTACAACTACAACTAATACATGAAAACATCTGATCTTTAAATTAAAACTTTACAA
The DNA here is from genome assembly GCA_021014915.2 of Artemisia tridentata subsp. tridentata. Taxonomy (NCBI): domain Eukaryota; kingdom Viridiplantae; phylum Streptophyta; class Magnoliopsida; order Asterales; family Asteraceae; genus Artemisia; species Artemisia tridentata. The sequence continues at coordinate 367,042,916 of CP139503.1, read as the reverse complement.
TAACCACAACTGATTCATGAGAACTACAACTGATACATCATACATATCAAGGTTTCAAACCCTCAACCAACGGACACACAAGCACTTTTAAACATCAATACACACACTTCCGTCACACACGACTTTCGTCACAAGTTGAAGCGGCAGCCGCGACTAGATATAAATTCGTTAGTGGTGGTGATGAGTCGGAATAGTCGATCTTTTTTCCTAAACGTTGGTTGTGAATAGCGACACCGCTCGCTGGTATAATCTAAAAACACTCGCCGGAATCGTAAACGTGGCGGGGTATGTTAGTGATAAAAGAAACGATTGTATATGCCGATTTTGGGTTATAAAAGGATAGGATACCGAATACAAATACAAGAAGAAAGGAAGGGGATGGACAAATCTGATATAAGAATATGAAGCATGGAGGCGTATGCTTTTTTCCCTAGGGTGGAGAGAGGATGAGTAAGGCTGGTCACAGTCGATGACCCAAGTGACCTGGGTCACCGGCTGCCACGTTAGCTTTCTCTCTCCGGCGACCAGACATGACAAAAGTGCCACAGTCGATTACCATAGATTTTTTTTTTTTTTTTTAAGAAATTGAAACATTAAAAAAAAAACATTACAATACTAAATAAAAAATATGATAACGATTACAAACGTAAACTAATCATCTAAGTTGTAGCGAGCTTTGATTTGTGTCTTAAGCTACCTAAGATGTACTTAGTGTCGTTTGGGCAAAGTTTGGTCGATTTTTGAGTAGTAGAAGATCAAATCTTGCTCCCGTTTTGTTATGTCCATGATTTCGACTTGTTTTCGTTGGAGTTCCATTTTCTCTTTTTTTATGGCTAGCTCTTCTGCCTTCATCTTCAGATACTCATCTTTAATGTCCTTCTTTTTTCCCTCTTTTGACGGCTTCAATTTGAAGAAGGTCTTGGTTAGCGAAGCTGTCCACGATGATGGTGGATCACTAGAGGAAGAGGATGATTTCTTCCTGGCTGCGTCACGACCTTCTGGTCGTGATTCTCTAGTATCGTCTTCATCTTCATAATCATCCACGTCTTGAAAATTCAAGGGACCTTGTGTTGACCCCGAGGTTGTTGTAGAGCCCTTTGATTTCTTCTGACTATTCGATCGGATAGCATCCCCCTCCGTCTTTCAAGCATCATGATGCCTCAAAAATTTCCAACATTCCTCCAAGTTGAAATCATGACCGTACATCACACGGTATTCTCTCAAAGCTTTCTCCCTATCATCAGCATCATTCTCACCACTACCATGGTTATGCTTGATATTATCCATGATAGCAGCAAAATTTTCAACCCTACTCCGAATCCGATTCTTCCATTTGGTGGTGATAGAGTCGTATGTTCTTTGTGAACCGGTTTCATTATGAAAATACGCTATCACCTCCTGCCAAAAGTGGTGCCTGTTCATAGCGTTTCCTCGCTTGGAATTTTTCGACACATAAACCCAAGCTTTATAAAGCTCGATCTTTTCCGCCTTTGTCCATGGTGCCTATTTTTTCTCCGGTTCGGCCTTCTTGCCTTTGTCCTTGTTAGCATTTATAAAAAGTGATGGTCATTTGTCATTTATATATTTTAGTAAATGTGTCGTTGTATAATTAAGTTAAAATAGTCTATAGGCTTGGATTAAATCTAATAGGTTATTTGTTAGTGTAAAGAAAGCCCAAGCCCATCCATCTCATGAAAACTATAAATAGCACCATCACCTTCATTTGGAGGGTTGGTGGTCTAGGTGCATTAGGGAGGTAAAGGTGGAAGTGTGTGTGATCTTGTATTCTTTCTCTCCATCACTTTCTCTCTCTAATCTAATATACACGATTCATCTTTCCTTCTCTATTGTACCATTCGATCTATACTATATTGTGTGTGATAAAGTAGTGATTTTACTTAATAACAAGTGGTATCAAGAGCCATACAAAGATTTAGGAGTGATTTATAGGGCTTGTTACTATTCACGTTACTGTTCATCAGATAAATTACCGAGTTTCTCATCAAATTTCCGAGTTTGGAAATATTGTGAAATCTACCGAGTTTCTCATCAAATTTCCGAGTTTGGAAATATTATGAAATCTACCGAGTTTCTCATCAAATTTCCGAGTATGGAAATTTTGTGAAATCTTCCGAGTTTCTCAAATTTACCGAGTTTCTCAAGGTTTCCGAGTTTCTCAATTTTCTGAGTTTCTCAAGTTTTCTGAGTTTCTCAAGTTTTTCGAGTTTTTCAAATTTACCGAGTTTCTCAAGGTTTCCGAGTTTCTCAAGTTTTCCGAGTTTCTCAAGTTTTCCGAGTTTCTCAAATTTACCGAGTTTCTCAAGGTTTCCAAGTTTCTCAATCTTCCGAGTTTCTCAAGGTTTTCGAGTTTCTCAAGGTTTCCGAGTTTCTCAAGGTTTCCGAGTTTCTCAAGTTTTCCGAGTTTCTCAATCTTCCGAGTTCTTAAGGTTTCCGAGTTTCTCAAGGTTTTCAAGTTTCTCAAGGTTTTCAAGTTTGTCAAAGTTCACCGAGTTTGTGTGAGATAATTGAAAATCCTTCGACTTTCTTCAAGTGTTGAGGATACTTCGACTTTGGACTCTTCAACGGTGGACTCTTCGACTGTGTAACATTCTCCGAGTTAGGAACCGAGCAACAAAGAACTTTGAGTAAGGATTCAAAAAAAAAAAAAAAAAAAGGAGTTTTTTTGGCGGGAGAATTTGAGTAAAATTTAAATTTTTAGGAGAGACTAAACGTTCAATTTTTAAGCAAAATTCAAATTTTGGCATAACTGTGAAAATTTTGGCCCAAAATTCGATTTTTTTCGGTGAAATTTTGCGTCAAAATTTTTTAAAAACTCAAAATTTTCTAGTAACCTTAGAATTACATTTTATGGTGTATTTCAAATTCTGGCAGAGAAATTTTTCACATTTAATTTTTGGAGGGAAATCAGAAATCACCATTTCAACTTAGAAAACTCGGGAAAGGACTTAACTTCAAACGAACATAACTCTTGAACATTAAACCAACAAACACAACTCCTATTTCTTTCCAACGATCCTACATCAACTTTATCATACACAACATTATCAATGGCAACTCAGCAAGACAACATCACAACAGCTTTGGCAAATGGTTTTGCTTTATTCTCCAAGGCATTAAACATCAAACCACATAAAAACAACCAATGGATTTCATCGTACACTGACAATACGCAGTTATATATGGGTCAAGAAGGACAAATGGTTGAAGTTATTGGGAATCAGCAAGTAAATGCTACAGGTATACAGATGGGGAATCAGCAAGAAGGACAGATGGGGAATCAGATGCAATATGCTGGAAACCAAATGGATCAGATTGTGAATCAGAACGGGGTTAGTCAAAATGGGAATTATTGTCTTACGACTACGATTCAGAAACCTACATCTGAAATTCACAGTAGTGATATTGGTAGAGATTGCAATGTCAATGCAATGACGAAGCTACAAAAGCTCCAGCACATGTTGATGCTAGCCAAAAAGGAAGAGTCGGGAACACCGTTGACTGCTGAGGAATATGACTTCATGGTTTCAACAAAAGTTAATGATAATGCAGCAGATCACAATGAAAACTTCAACTTTATGGCTCATCAGCAAGAAACAACATCATGCAGTGATTCTGAAACTCCTCCAACTTATGACACAGAACCACTCCATGAGGTACAAAATCCGTTTGCTCATGAAAAGCCACATTTTGTGCCTCTCGAACCTAATTATGATACATATGTGGGGGAGCAAGTTAATAGCAATGTTAACTGTGAAATTTCATATATGGATCCTAATGAAGTTCAAGTTGCATAAAATGATGCTAATGATGAGGAAACCCGTACTCTCTTTGAATCATTACTGAATAATTGTCGCATTGAGATTGAAAATGTGAAAAAGGTCAATAGCGAATTAAAGGTCACGAGTGTAAAATTGACCGCTGAGCTTAAGAAGTATAAGGAAACTCAAAAAGTTTTTGAATTTAATAAAACACGACAGTCAGAATTAGAAAATGGTTACAAAAACTCCGTTTCAAGAGAAAAACAATTTCAAATCAAGTTTAACACACTCGATGTTAACTTAAACAAGAAAATAAGATCCTTAAACGCGGAGGTTTCAGATTTACAAAACCAACTTTCTAAACAGATATCAACTTGTTCTGATCTTGAAAAAGAAAAGAAACAGTTGAAGGCAGATTTTTCAAAATGTGAAAATGATCTTCTTGATGAAATCATTGAGAAACAAGAAACAATTAAAAAGTTGGAAGATTTGCTTGTGAAAACGGGTCATTCTGCTCAAACAATTCATATGCTCATAAAAGATCCAAACCCGATTTTGCACACAATGAAGAAAATGGCTATCGGTTGTGAAAACCCTTATACTCTCAAGAAAGCTCAGAAAGAACAGAATGTTTTGTATAATGGTAATGTGATATTTGCTAAACATGATCCTCCCGAAGTTCGGGATTATGATGAAACGATTGAGCTTGCCGAAGAGAGTAGAAACAAAATGAAACAAAAGAACCCAGAAATAAAACCAATTGATTATAATAAGCTTAACATACTTTCTGGAGTAAATTTTGTTAAACAACAACAACCAACAAAGGTTTTCAAATGACCAGTTGTTTCAACAAAACCAAAAGTTGTTTCCAAAAATCTTTCAAATCTGGTACAAATGTCCTCTAGCAACTCTTTTAACACAAGTGAAGCTAGACGATATTTGGATGATCTGAAAGACAAAGTAAAAACACTTCAAAGTATTGTTGACTCAAAAACGAATCTTAGCATCAACAACTGGCATTCAAGTTTTCATAATGAAATGAAAAACGTGTTTCAAACAGAAATTACTACTCCACTCTATAACATTAGTGCGAGAGTAATTCATGTTGAAAATGCAATTTTAAAAGAAACAGCCGACTTTGTCAAGGACCATAAATCCCTGGTAAAGGAAGCTAATGAAAACATTGAACGCATCAAAGTTTTGGAAAACCACAATGATACTCTCTTCGAAGCAGTTCTGTCGACCAAAATTATGTCCATTATTTATCAAACATATTCTGTGGAAGACGATGAAAGACTTCGAGCTAAGACTTCTGAAATTGTTTTAAAATATGAAAATGCACTTGCTAAGCTTGAAAAAGAAAATGTCACATATTTTAAACAACTTGATCGGAAAAAGGAAGAATGCAAGTATGACAAATTGTCGTATGAGCGTGCTTACAAAAACATGAAAGAGCAAAATGATCTTTTGAAGTCTCAGCTGGATAGTCAAAAAGGGAAGGGTGAGGAAACTAAGTTTGCAAAACCATCAACTTCGGACAAACCGGTTGCAAAACCAAAAATGTCAATTTCTCAAAGTGTTCCAAAAGTTGATGTGATAATTGATTTGACAAAACCAGTCACTCCAACACCCTTGCCAAAGGAAAGTGAAAAAGGAAAAGAAAAAGCTATTGTCGAAACACCAAAAGTGATAGCACCTGGCCTTTCTAGGAATAGTACACCAAATGTGACAACCAAAACAGTTAAGGACTCTGTTGGTTCTAACGACATGGTCCACAATCACTATCTAGAAAAAGCTAGGCAAAAGGCACAGATTCGAAAAGACGAAATTTTAGGTACAAAACCTAGGGTGATGAATTCTACAACATTACAAGGCACTGCTAGTAGTAGTCAACCATTACCTAGGAACACTCAACAAATGACTAGGGATTGGCTTGCATCTAAGAGTAGTTGCGCAAAAGAAAATGTTATGAACGTAGAATGCAACACTAAGAATTCAAATTCCTCATCGAACAAGAAACACTCTCCAAATGATTGCAGTGACAAAGTTAAGGTTGCGGTGTTAAACAAGAATGTTGAATTTGTCTGTCCTACATGTCAAAAATGTGTCTTTTCAGCTAATCATGATGCATGTGTTGCACAATATATCAAGAAAGTATATTTACGTGCTAAGGCACAATCCACTAAGACACCAAATAGAAACAAACTCGTTGATAAGAACTAAGAGGCTAAGAAACCTAATAGGTGGATCTCTACAGGACGTAGTTTTTCTCAAAATGAGACTTTCGCTGCATCTGAAAAGAAAACAACTCCTAGATCTTGCCTTAGGTGGATTCCCACGGGAAAAGTTTTTAAAACAGTTGGTCTTAGATGGATTCCCACAGGAAAGATTCTTGATTGTTGCACCAAGACAAATAATAGTGAAAATCATCAGGATAAGGATATAGAAACCGCTACAACCGTTGATAGTCAACACCCTCAGAATGATGATTCATGTACTTCTAACACTGTTATTTGTGCAAATTCTTCTTCTGTGGATTCTGTGGATGCAGGTACTTGTGATAGTGTTGAGGTTTCATACACTCGATGTGAAAAAGAAGAACTTTATGCCAACATTGCATGTGGAAATCCTGGTCTTATTCCACTCTTAACTCCACTTTTACTTGTTCAAACTTAATTCTTCTGTGTAAATATTTTTTTTTTTAAAAATACAAAATTTGAAAAACCAACAAAAACAAAATATAAAAATAGGAAATTTAAAAAATACAAAAACAATATAAAATATAAAAACCAAAAATATTCTTCTCACGATATGTTTCTCGTATAATCGATATTCTGTACGTATCTAGAAATGTCATTCAACAATGATAAAGAAATGTACAGATGCTTGAGCGAGAGTTCATTTAAATTTTTTCCAAAACATGTCATTTTCTCAAAATTTTCTTCTCCATGGCTTTTGTATATTTCAGTACGAAACCCGCACTTAAATGACGGCTTTTGTACACTTCAGTACGAAACCCGTGCTACATTGATGACTTTTGATTATTTCAGATCTGGACTCGTAAATTTAATGGAAAAATCAAAAACCCTTGAGCACATGATCAAGATTTCTCAAAAAGATTTTTCAAAATCTTTCTCAAAATTATGTGCTCAAGAAAACTCCCTTTTAAACTCAAATGTTTAACAATATGCTTTATTTAAGGGGGAGTATAAAAACTAAATAATAAAAAAAATGTTCCAATTTCATGCTCAAAATCCGTCTATCTCTCCAAAAAGCTTTCATTTAATCAGCTGATATAAAAAATATCACTACATGTTATTTTTGAGGGGGAGAAGACGTGATTAAAATGTGATCAAAAATGTTTAAAGATCGTGGATTGAATCTCAAAAGAGCTCGACTCAATATGAACCCTCAAATTGACGAAAACTAAATGTCAGTAATCGAAAAGACTTGTCCGGGATGGGTAATAATTTCAAGCTGGTTATCCAGTGATGTAAACGTGTCTCGCAAAGGACTTCTCTGAGTAGAATGTACCAATTCGAGAGATAATCTTTTGATATGACCGGGACGGGTAATAATTTCAAGCTAGTCTAACTAGTGATGTAAACGTGTCTCGCGATGGTCATATTAATTGAAAATCGATCAATTCAAAAATGTGCGAACTCTACCCAACATGTGCAAATTTATCTTAAAAAAGCATAAGCACATGTGTAGGGGAGGTATTTCAGAAAATGCAAAACTCTTAAAGTATTAACAAAATGTGTTTTATTCATAAACACTTTGAGAGATTTTCACAAAAAGGTTTTATGGCATGTGATCAACTAATCTAGGATAATCATGGAGTAATAAGGTGATTATGGTTAGGTTTATGTCCAATGATCCGCCAGAGCCGGAGGGATCTACCCAAGGACAATTCCAATAGATTAGAATTAGAAGTCCTTAGGAAAGATTGAAAAAAAAAATGAGTGAATGAGAAAGGGAAAGAAGGGGTTGAAGAATGAAAAAGAAAACTTTATGAAAGGGTGAAAAGAAATAGCCTTCCATAAAAAACTTAGGGCAGAAACCGGGTCAATACATCTGCTATCGGTATTCACTAAGGTGATACTGATATTGAAGACAAGACGTCATGGACCCAGTGACGCGCTGCACAAACCCCTCCTAGCCACTCAGATATCTCTTAAAAGATATTTGTTTCATTTCTCACGGAGAACACTGCATAATCTATCAGCCTCTCATTCCGAGATGTGTTGATATTGAAAAGGTGGCACTCTTCTCCATGCCTCCGACTACTAAAACCAAAACGCACATTATAGAGTCTAGAGCCATGAGATTCATTAAAATATCTCTTAGGAACACTTCCATTATAATACACCTGTGTTCACCAAAAAGGACACATGGTGTACAGGAGTCTTAATGAGATCTACGGATCTTGCCTTATATCATGATGGTTACTATGTTTCAAACGGTCTACAGTCGTGGGGTGATCCTCAGTGGCTCACTGAATCGTTGATGCACTTCGGTGTGTCAGTGTAAGCCCTTTCGGGGGTATCCGATTCAGAACGGCCTGGGCTAGGATTAGAAAAAGTCTTCACACTATGCTGTTGACAATCTCGAAATCTGAACCTGTAAGTGTTGGACGATTTATTGCTAACTGTTTTATGCAGGTACTAACGAAAGTCCATCAACCATCATCATATGTCTCAACATCTGCAGCTCCTCATGCTCATACTTATGAAGATCATCCTCAACAAAGCTTAAGTGAAAATGTTCAAGACAAAAGGATCAAGTTAAAGACAAAGTGCTAAGACAACGTCAAAAAGCTAATCAAGAGGTCAAGAACAAGCTCATGTATCAAGAAAGGATGACATATGTATGAAGTTCAAGAAGTATGAGTATGATGGAGAATACGACACAAATGTACAGAAGATGTTGATCAAAGGCAAGAAGTACCTAAAGACGATCACTTTGAAGATCACATAGTGATGAACTCAAATAAGTACATTTTATTACTATCATTTATCCTATTAATTTGACTTGTTTTACTATATTATGTATGAGGATTGATACTTAATCGTTTACTTTTGTAATTCTCAGGTAAAAACAAGCATTTGGTGAAACTTGGCGATTTTGGACTAATTATGGAGCAAAACGTGCATAAAGTTGAAGGTCTACTGACATGGACAAGATCAAGTCAATTCTGCTCCAGATGCGCCGCATCTCACTCTCGACATACGCCGCATCTCTATCAAGATATCACCAGATACGATCCAAGATACAAGAGGACATGCGCCGCATCTAATCATGGAGTTACGCCGCATCTTCTGGCGGTGTACGAATATTCCTGAATATTATAATCTTGGACCCCACGCGAAGTTAAGTACATGCGCCGCATCTACTTAGTAGATGCGCCGCATTTTCCCTCAGACATAAACTATAAATACCCCGTAGACCAGACGAATTAAAGAATCCGGAAAACCTAAAACCGAAGTTGAACAGGAGAAACAAAGGACGAATTCAGTCAAGGAGGCAGCACAAGACACACCCAAATCAAAGATACAAGAGCTGTAAGAAGGTGCTGCATGTGTTTAATTCATTAAGTAGTTTTGTTTTATTGTGTTAGCAAACTTTAATTCATCAGGATTGGTGGCTTGTGTAATGTGACAACGAAAGATTGCACTCCCTTTAATACTTGCTTTCCCATCAATTAAAGTTTATATGTTGATGTCTTTGGTTACTACTTATTAGTGCATTGATAACCTCTGTGTTTATTAGTGGCTTGCGGGCATTTGACTGCGGGACATAATGTGGCTCCCACGATTATTACTAAATTGATCACTTAGGAATAACTTTTAGACATAAGTAATCATTAAGGGTTTACTCGCCGATAAGATTAGGACCAACGAGAAAGGGTTAACTACATACACTTCATATAAAGCTATCAATAAAACAAGTGACAATCTACTTAATCATAAGGACAGCCCTCTTATTGTCTCAAGTATTTATCTGTGTACGTGTGTGCTACTTGCTGATTCGTGCCTATTGGTTTATTTTATTATTTAATTGCAAACAAATCGTGCCAGTCTCTCAGGCTGAAACCCCCTTGCGTTAGGATATTAAAATACTGATTAGAATAACGAGATAATACGTTCCACTCTTAGTGATCGACACTCTACTTACCATTATCTTCATACTGACCGGGTACACTGCTCGTTAAGTGTGTGTGTTATTGATAAGTCGGCTAAATATAAATTTAAAACTTGAGTAGGCATTAAAACTACTAAACCGCAACGACACATCACGCGCATCAAGTTTTTGGCGCCGTTGCCGGGGAGTGAATTGTTATTATCTGTTAATTTAATTAGTATTTTAATTAGGTTTTTCTTTTTATTAGATTAATTGCATCATTGTACTATTTTGCATATTTGTTGTATTGTGTGTTAATTGTTTTCTTTTATTTTTGTGTGTTTATTTTTTGTTTGTGTGTTTAATTTTTTTGTTTTTATTTTTCGTGTTTTTGTGTGTTCTGCTATCGTTGTACTGTGCTAAATCAAACGATACGGCGCATCTGATCTCTCAGATACGGCGTATTGCGTTTAATTTTTAAAAAAATACAACGCGTTTAATTAATTCGATACGACGCATCTTTTCCCCAAGATACGGCGTATCTGTTTTTAATAAGAAAATTTTTTCTAAACGTTAACGCCATACGACGCATCTGCTTTAGCAGATACGGCGTATCTATTATTTTAATTAAAAACAGTTTGCGAATTATTAAACAGATACGGCGTATCGATCTCTATCGATACGGCGCATCTTTCTGAATCAAAAATCGATATTTATTTTTAAACGTAACGAAAATACGGCGCATTAACTTTCGTTAATACGACGCATTTAATTTTAATTAGATAAGCTGATTTTTGATTAATTAATTCGATACGGCGCATTCTTAAATTCTAAGCGGCGTATCTATTTTCTGGATAAAGTCTGATTAAATTTTAACGTATTAAGATACGGCGTATCCAACTTTTTGGATATGGCGCATCGTCTGCAGATATCAGCAACTTTTATTCTTTTCTAATTTCCGAACGGAAAATATTCTGACTTACCTTTATACTAGGAAACTTTTACTTTGAAATCTTCTTGTTCTTAATTTTCAGGAACAATGTTCGATATTTTCCCAAACTGGTTCGGAAGACCCCAAAGAAACCTTACTATGGAAGAGTTTGCACTACTAATCGCTCAAGCCAATGAACAAGAACATCATGAAGCAAGGAACTTTATCACTGAATTCAAAGGCAGTCATGAGCTGTTACTAAAGGAACAAAACAATATGATCAATGGTTTGGCAATTGAAGTGCACCAATTGTCAACAGTGCTTAACAAGGTTCTTTTGGTAAGGCACGATCTGAAAGGAATTACAACTAGAGGCGGAAAGTCAACCTTTCAAATCGGAGAAACACCCGAGGATGACAGTACAAACAAAATTTCCCCTGAATCTTTACCACCTGAGCAAGAGCAACCAAAAGAGACTGATCCAGAACCTGTAATTAGAAGAGAACCTTCTGTTGAACCTAAACGATCAACACCACCTTTCCCACATAGGGTAAGGAAAGAGAAAGAAGATGCCTATCAAAAGAAATTCCTGGAGAATCTCAAGCAGCTGCAGCTAAGCATACCATTTATGGAAGCCCTAGTGCAAATGCCGAAATATGCTAAATATCTGAAAAGCTTGCTTACAAACAAGTCTAAACTCGAAGAGGCTTGCACCATAACGATGGGGAAAAGAAGCTCAGCGGCATTGCTCAACAAACTTCCATCTAAAGAAAAAGATCCAGGGAGTTTCACTATTCCTTGTCAAATTAAAAATTTGCATATTGAGAATGCCTTAGCCGACCTAGGAGCTAGTATAAGTCTTATGCCCTCTTCTATGTATGATAAATTAGGTCTTGGTGAACCAAAACCTACTAGGATGTGCTTAGAACTAGCTGATAGGTCTATACAATACCCATTAGGAATAGCGGAAAATATATTAATAAAAGTTGATAAATTTGAATTACCTATCGACTTCGTTATCCTTGATATGCCTGAAAATTCTAGAACTCCTATAATATTAGGAAGACCATTTTTAGCCACTGCTAGGGCCATGATTGATGTTTTTAATAAAAAGATAACTCTTACCATAGGGAAAGATGAGGTTGAGTTTAACATGGAACAATCTATGAGTAAAGATGAATCCGATGACGATGAATGCTATAACATCGATGTTTCTGATGACACGATTAATCAATTTACTCAGAAATTGTTAAAAAGTAATTTGCTTGATTCTTTTCTGCTTAAAAATTTGGAAAACACAATTGCTATAGAAGATCAAGTTGATGAGAATACTATTGATTATAATTTAGCTGCTGATTCTGCTGTATGTAACGAGATACAGCGCATCGAAAACCTCGATGCGGCGCATCTATCTGATGACAGCAGCGATATAATTAAAGAACAAGTTTATTTCGCTAGTGCTACTGAAATTGATAATGTTAAACCTGTGCTTAAGGATCTTCCTTCTACTTTGGAATATGCTTATTTAAACGGAAATACTAATTCACCCGTTATTATTGCATCTGACTTAACGCCAAAAGAAAAAGAGTCTCTTTTGCAGGTACTATATAAACGAAGAGGAGCATTAGCGTGGAGTATGTCTGATATTAAGGGAATTAGCCCGTCATTTTGTACACATAAAATCCTTATGGAGGATGAATTCAAACCAACTATCCAACCTCAAAGGCGTTTGAATCCAAAAGTCCAAGATGTGGTGAAAAATGAAATCGTAAAGTTACTTGACTCCGGACTTATCTACCCAATTTCCGACAGCTCGTGGGTCAGTCCTATCCACGTTGTACCAAAAAAAGGAGGAATGACGGTAGTACTCAATGACGACAATGAGCTAATCCCTTCAAGAACTATTACCGGATGGAGAGTTTGCATCGACTACCGCAAACTCAATGATGCTACGCGAAAAGATCACTTCCCTCTTCCATTTATTGATCAAATGTTAGAAAGACTATCAGGATATGATTATTATTGTTTTTTGGATGGTTTTTCAGGTTTCTTCCAAATACCCATTGCCCCCGAGGATCAAGAGAAGACGACTTTCACCTGCCCTTATGGAACCTTCGCCTATAGGAGAATGCCGTTCGGACTATGCAACGCCCCTGCTACTTTCCAACGTTGTATGACGGCTATCTTCCATGATATGGTAGAAGATTTTATGGAAGTCTTCATGGACGACTTCTCGGTGTTCGGTAACTCATTTAGTGATTGTCTCTTTAAACTTGATAAAATGCTTGCTAGGTGTGAAGAAACTAACCTTGTTCTTAATTGGGAAAAATGTCACTTTATGGTTAGAGAGGGAATTGTGTTAGGACATAAGATTTCTGGGAAAGGTATAGAAGTCGATAAAGCTAAAATTGATGTAATTGCTAAACTACCTTACCCCACTAACGTAAAACGCGTAAGAAGTTTTTTAGGGCACGCTGGATTTTATCGTAGATTCATAAAGGATTTTTCAAAAATATCTAGGCCTATGACCCAATTGTTGCTAAAGGATGCAAAGTTTGATTTTTCTGAAGATTGCAAAAAGGCATTTAATATACTTAAAGAAAAACTAACTTCTGCACCCATTATAATTTCGCCTGATTGGAATCTGCCTTTTTAACTAATGTGTGATGCTAGTGATTATGCTGTTGGAGCCGTACTTGGCCAAAAGATAGATAAGAAATTTAAGCCAATTTATTATGCTAGCAAAACATTGAATAATGCCCAAGAACACTACACCACCACGGAAAAAGAACTTTTAGCAGTAGTTTTTGCATTCGATAAATTTAGATCATATCTTATATTGTCAAAAACTATGGTTTACACTGACCATTCTGCTTTGAAGTATTTGTTCAATAAACAGGATGCCAAGCCAAGGCTTATTAGGTGGGTTTTATTGCTCCAAGGATTCGATATTGAAATTAAAGATAAAAAGGGCGCCGAGAATCTAGCTGCTGACCACTTATCTAGACTTGAAAACCCTGATATGGAGGTGCTTGACGAGAGGGAAATAGCTGATGACTTTCCTGATGAACACCTTATGATGGTAGGAATTAAGAGCAATAATAATGGACCATGGTATGCCGACTTTATAAACTTTATTGTTGCAAATGAAATTCCAAAAGGGCTAACATCCGACGAGAAAAGAAGGTTTATAACTCGCGCTAACGAGTATATTTGGGATGAACCTTATGCCTTTAAATTATGTCCTGACAATATTATACGAAGATGCGTAGACGGTGATGACATCGCATCAATATTGGCACATTGCCATTCAGGGCCAACAGGGGGACATCACGGTCCAGTCATCACAAGAAGAAAGATCCTGGATGCGGGATTTTATTGGCCCACTATGTTGGAGGATGCGAAAGATTATATAAAAGGATGTGATGCGTGTCAACGATCCGGAAATATTACATCAAGAAACGAAATGCCGCAAAACTATATCCATGTATGTGAAGTTTTCGACATATGGGGATTAGACTTCATGGGACCGTTTCCTGAATCTAAAGGTAATAAATATATTTTGGTTGCTGTTGATTACGTATCAAAATGGGTCGAAGCGCAAGCATCTCCAACAAACGACAGCAAGGGGAACACACTTTTGTAATCACCATCTGGGAAGAGCCTTGCAAAAATATGGAGTATATCATAGGGTTTCCACCGCATACCATCCTCAATCAAATGGTCAAACTGAAGTAACCAATAGAGCTATAAAACGAATTCTTGAAAAAACGACTGGATATAATCCTAAAGGGTGGTCTGACAAGTTAAATGATGCTTTATGGGCATTCCGTACCGCCTTTAAGACACCGACGGGATGCACTCCATTTCGTCTTGTATACGGAAAAGCATGCCACCTACCGGTCGAAGTTGAACAAAGTGCATATTGGGCTTTGACGAACTGTAATATGGATATGGAAGCTGCGACGAAGAACCGTTTCATGGAACTTAATGAACTCTATGAACTAAGAGATGAGGCCTACAAAAATACTAAGATCTACAAAGAAAGAACTAAAAGATGGCATGACTCGAGGTTACGTGGGGATAAAACGTTTACTATTGGAGAGAAAGTGCTACTATTTAATTCAAGATTAAAGATGTATCCTGGTAAACTTAAATCAAGATGGACGGGACCGTTCGTTGTCAAGAAAGTGTATCCATATGGAACTATTGAAATATGCGATAAAAATGGTTATATATTCAAAGTGAACGGGCAACGTGTGAAGAAATACTTTGATAATAAAATTGAGGATAATGAGAATGAGGTGGTGGAGTTTGAACCTGAAGTATTGGAATGAAGAGCTGAACGTGAGTCTAACTTGAAGACTCTGGAATAAAGACAAGTGCTTACCGGGAGACAACCCGGAGAATTTTTATTATTCTGTTTTCTGTGTCGAGTCAGTCCAGGCCGCATGAGGATACGGCGCATCTCAATTCTGAGATGCGACGCATCTCCTGCAATGGTCATATCTTATTTTATTTTTCTGCATTTTTATTTTCGACTTTAAAACTATTTATCAGTTTATTTTTAATGCGGCGCATCCCTGGTTAAGGATGCGGCGCATCTTTATTCTGATCCGTATTTATTCCAGGCTCGATACGGCGTATCTTCTTCAATAAGATACGGCGCATCGACTGACCTGGTGATTTTCAGTTTTAATTTTTAAGTTTTATTTTTCCTAACTACTAATGTATTATGCAAAGCTTAAACCTTTCTTATCTTAGGTGTGTTTTAAAGTGTTGGTGGTATTATAGTTTCCTGGATTTCCTGTGGATACATCAAGTATGAAGCTTTAACGTTCTAATCCACAAGAAAGATGATTTTTGCTCTTATACTAATGGAGGATCATACCGAGCAAATCTCAGGGGAGTTTTTCTGTTCTAATTCTTTTAATTTCCAGTTTTTAACCTTTTATACAAACAACGAGGACGTTGTTTAACTTAAGTGGGGGGATTGGAGAATTAGAACACTTAACAATTACTTGTCCTAAACTTTTTCAAAAATTATGCTTAAAATGTGCTTAATATATCAAACTAAAAAATTTTTTAGCATGTTTTTGTTTAAGATCTAAGTTGCATAACTGCACACATGACGTTATTTTCAAAAATTGTGATTTTTCAAAAATTCACAAATCTATGAGTGTGCCGGTGACTTGTAAACTTTAGAACTTGGCTTGTATACTATTCGAGACCACCATAATGAGTATTATTTATATAATTGGAATGACTTGTCTAAATTGGTAAAATTCTAGGATTACACCCAAATAGCCTATTATATGTTATGTGTTATTAACTAACTACACTGGTTAGTTAACCCCCGTATAAACCCTTTTGTTACTCTCATTTTTAGAGTAAGATACCCCTAGAAAAACCCTCAGAGCCATTCCTTTCGTTTCTTACACCTATGTTTAAAATGTTTCGTTACACCCTTACACCTTAGCCTACCCTGTAGATTAGAATCCGTGGTTGGTTGATTGCTATAGGCAAAGTGTGTTTCCTTACATTACCTGTGTTCGCGTGCGTAATTCATTATCTATGGTTAGGTCGGGAAATTGCACAATGCAATTGGAGTGAAAGTAAATATTGTATATTTTGGAGTTTATTTTTCGTGTGTTTACTACTTTCACTATTACCATTATTTCTGAAGTCATGAAAAGTATGGAAAAATTATCCGGAAAGAAAGTTATAGTGATGTGGTGAAATTTTACACATCTATGTTTTAAAAAAAAAAAAAAAAAAAAAAAAAAAAAATATGAGAAAAGAAAAAGAAAGAAAGAAAAGTTGGAAGTTAGTTTTAACCAACTTATGTAAAGTTATGTAAGTGGTCGATATCACCACTATTTGTTGTACTATATCTATGGATTGAATGGGAATTGGCAGTTATGGGAACGCCAATTAAGGTTTATTCTTTGATTAAGATCTTGTTGAGTATAATTCGTGTCTACCTAAAGCGTGTGTTTCAAGTGTTAAAGCGTGAGTTATTCGATGATATGAGTCTTATTCATGGGATGGTTGGGATAGTGATTAACCACACTTAGGATTTTAATTTATTTGTTTTGTTTATTTTTTATTTTACACCAATTTATATCCCAATTGTTATCCATGCCCTTTATTATTCTTTATCCAACCAAACCTTTGATTTATTGAGATTAGGGATTTGAGCAATCTTAAGTATCGTAGTCGTGGATTCGGCTATGTATTTATGATTTTGTCGCCCTTTTTGATATATTATTATTGGTGAAGTTTGGACCTATCTTTAGCCTATTCGAGTTAAGGATTTGAGCAATTGCAAGTATCGTGTTCGTGGATTCGATCATGTATTTGTGATTTTGTCGCCTTTTCTGGAATTTGAGATCGATAGAGATTAAGAATAATTAACCCTTAAGCCTAAAAACCCTTTTTACCGCTTTAGACTTGTTACTCCTTAGTTTTAGTGGTGGAGATGTGTATACTTGCCAAGCTTATGATAGAATATTCGTCGCGACTGGACAGTTAAACGATTAGATTTGCTTTTATCGACTTATTTTATTTTACTTCTGAATCGTTAAGTGTTTAGTTGTGTGATTATGAAATGAACGAATACATGCTTAAATATAAAAATAAATCCTAACATCTTTTAGGATACATTTTCATAAAAGAAATTCTAAGGTTTACTTGGGGACAAGTAAAGTTCAAGTGGGGGGATATTTGATGAACTCAAATAAGTACATTTTATTACTATCATTTATCCTATTAATTTGACTTGTTTTACTATATTATGTATGAGGATTGATACTTAATCGTTTACTTTTGTAATTCTCAGGTAAAAACAAGCATTTGGTGAAACTTGGCGATTTTGGACTAATTATGGAGCAAAACGTGCATAAAGTTGAAGGTCTACTGACATGGACAAGATCAAGTCAATTCTGCTCCAGATGCGCCGCATCTCACTCTCGACATACGCCGCATCTCTATCAAGATATCACCAGATACGATCCAAGATACAAGAGGACATGCGCCGCATCTAATCATGGAGTTACGCCGCATCTTCTGGCGGTGTACGAATATTCCTGAATATTATAATCTTGGACCCCACGCGAAGTTAAGTACATGCACCGCATCTACTTAGTAGATGCGCCGCATCTTCCCTCAGACATAAACTATAAATACCCCGTAGACCAGACGAATTAAAGAATCCGGAAAACCTAAAACCGAAGTTCGAACAGGAGAAACAAAGGACGAATTCAGTCAAGGAGGCAGCACAAGACACACCCAAATCAAAGATACAAGAGCTGTAAGAAGGTGCTGCATGTGTTTAATTCATTAAGTAGTTTTGTTTTATTGTGTTAGCAAACTTTAATTCATCAGGATTGGTGGCTTGTGTAATGTGACAACGAAAGATTGCACTCCCTTTAATACTTGCTTTCCCATCAATTAAAGTTTATATGTTGATGTCTTTGGTTACTACTTATTAGTGCATTGATAACCTCTGTGTTTATTAGTGGCTTGCGGGCATTTGACTGCGGGACATAATGTGGCTCCCACGGTTATTACTAAATTGATCACTTAGGAATAACTTTTAGACATAAGTAATCATTAAGGGTTTACTCGCCGATAAGATTAGGACCAACGAGAAAGGGTTAACTACATACACTTCATATAAAGCTATCAATAAAACAAGTGACAATCTACTTAATCATAAGGACAACCCTCTTATTGTCTCAAGTATTTATCTGTGTACGTGTGTGCTACTTGCTGATTCGTGCCTATTGGTTTATTTTATTATTTAATTGCAAACAAATCGTGCCAGTCTCTCAGGCTGAAACCCCCTTGCGTTAGGATATTAAAATACTGATTAGAATAACGAGATAATACGTTCCACTCTTAGTGATCGACACTCTACTTACCATTATCTTCATACTGACCGGGTACACTGCTCGTTAAGTGTGTGTGTTATTGATAAGTCGGCTAAATATAAATTTAAAACTTGAGTAGGCATTAAAACTGCTAAACCGCAACGACACATCATGCGCATCACATAGCATGAAGGAACGAAGAACAAAGTCTATTCTACAATGACACACAAAGCACAAGACAATGAAAACGAAAGACCTATTCACACGGAGCATCATTTGAATGACCATCCCTTAAGGGGAGATTGTTAGCATTTATAAAAAGTGATGGTCATTTGTCATTTATATATTTTAGTAAATGTGTCGTTGTATAATTAAGTTAAAATAGTCTATGGGCTTGGATTAAATCTAATAGGTTATTTGTTAGTGTAAAGAAAGCCTAAGCCCATCCATCTCATGAAAACTATAAATAGCACCATCACCTTCATTTGGAAGGTTGGGATGTGTAGTGGCTGCTAAGGAATTAAATATTCCATAGATTTGATGATCACAAACAAGAAGAATGAAACATATTATATACTGAATGATAAGCAAAATACAAGGTACTGCTGGTCCAAGAGCAAGGTACTGCTAGACCAACAAGGTACTGCTAGTGTATTTTAAGGTACTGCTGGTCCAAAGAGCAAGGTACTGTTAGTTCAAGAACAAGGTACTGCTAGACCAACAAGGTACTGCTGATTCAAGAGCAAAGTACTGTTCCTGTTGAGAACTCTGCTGATAAGACAGAGCACTCTGCTGATAGTATTACAACTCTGCTGATAGTGCAAAAGTTTCATTTCTGCTGATAGTATATTGTTTCTGCTGATTAGTGTTCCTGCTGATAGTATTACAATCCTGCTGATAGTTAAAATGAAGTAACTGCTGAATCAATGAGTCACTCTGCTGCTACAAGGATAAGAACGAAGAAGATATTTATTTTGTATGAGTCATGTTTATACAAAATATAATATCTAGATATCTTATCAAGTCATCAAGTTGAACACTCAACTTGACACATGTTAAAGCAAGTGGATGACTAAGAGCTTATCAATTTGTAAATGATCTCCTTATGTTATAAAAGGAAGATCATACCCCTTAGATAATGTGTGGATCACTGTGGACAGTGAGTGTGTCACTGTGAGATTAGTGATCAACCAAAGTGCTTCGTACTCTCAAATTACAACAACACAAAGTTGTGTTAAAATGTAAGAGCACTTAAAGAGTGTGTGTGGGAACATCAGACGAGGGTTCTGATGAACATTGGACATGGGGTCTAATGTTGTTTAGGTTTGTTTAGCCTCAAGGATCTTTGATCCCTGTTAGAGTGTAACCGTATTACTAATGATCAAGTAGTATTGGGGCTAATGAAATAACAAACGGTGAATTCCACAAAACCTTGTCATGATAGTATTGTATTCTTTGTTTGAATATTCCGCCAATATTATCATTGTTCTTTTCATAAGTTAATCCTAGATCAAAGGTTTAAAACCCTAGAGCCCATAAACGATCAAGAAAGCTTGTTCATTAGATGTAAGTGAACACTCTTTTAAAGCTTTCAACAAGTGGTATCAGAGCGGGGGGCTCTGAATCTAGGAAAAGAAAAGGTTTTAGCTAAAGAAAGAAGAAAAATTCGGATCTGGTTCGTATTTTCGTAACTCACTGCAGGGCTATTTTCAAAAGGCGATAACTCCTTCGTTAACCGTTGGATTGGGCTGAAATTTTTGTTGAAGGTTCTTGGTATATCAAGGTAGATTCTCACCGGAGGGATCTTCAATCTGAGCCTTAGGTTGCAAGATATGCATCGTTGAAAACTGCTGCAGAAACAGTTGAGGTATTGTCGAATTTTTGGTTTTCTTTCTTGGTTCACACACATAGGGGAAGAATCACACACAAAGAAGAGTTGGTTCTTAAAGATAAAAAGGCTTGTTTATCAATTTATTATTGGTGAAAAAGGTTATTTGTTGCTTATTTGAAGTTGAGGTTGAGTTTTTCAAGATTGTGTTTTGTCATATCTTTGGAAGAAAAGATAACTTGTTTGTGCTTAAATAATTATGGTGATGACTTGTTAAATCTAGTTTTCATAGGTCAAGGGGAGGATGGACGAAGACCTAGTTAACTATCACTTAAAGGAGTTGCTTTGTCGCGCTCAGTGTCTCATTGAAGATGAGGATTTTATCAAGAGATTTCGATCTACTTATATGGTGTTAGTATAAGTTCAAAGTCAGTTTTAGTACAAGATATAGGACACAAGATTGGTTTATTCAACTTCATCAACAAGTTGGTAATGATTGGTTTTTCTTCATCAGTCATAAAAGCCTACAGAATTGAAGATTCGAAATGGTTAACATATGGGTTTCAGGGGAAGCTTAAATGTTTAGATGTTTAACCATTTATTGTATTTGTGCAACACCACAAGGGAAAGTTATTGATTCTTACTACTATTGATTAGTATTAGTTTATAGTTGTAAAAATCATATTTGTAATATTCTCTATTTGTTGATAACAAAAAGGGGAAGAGATGTGGTGGATAGCATAAATTAAGGGGAAGTCAGTATAGTTTCATTCATGGTGAGATTTAGTTATCTCAATTTCTCTACTTCGTCTAGGGAAATTCGTACAAGAAAGTGTTTGTTTTGTAATCATCAAATAGGGGAAGATTGTAAGGAATTAAATATTCCATAGATTTGATGATCACAAACAAGAAGAATGAAACATATTATATACTGAATGATAAGCAAAATACAAGGTACTGCTGGTCCAAGAGCAAGGTACTGCTAGACCAACAAGGTACTGCTAGTGTATTTTAAGGTACTGCTGGTCCAAAGAGCAAGGTACTGTTAGTTCAAGAACAAGGTACTGCTAGACCAACAAGGTACTGCTGATTCAAGAGCAAAGTACTGTTCCTGCTGAGAACTCTGCTGATAAGACAGAGCACTCTGCTGATAGTATTACAACTCTGCTGATAGTGCAAAAGTTTCATTTCTGCTGATAGTATATTGTTTCTGCTGATTAGTGTTCCTGCTGATAGTATTACAATCCTGCTGATAGTTAAAATGAAGTAACTGCTGAATCAATGAGTCACTCTGCTGCTACAAGGATAAGAACGAAGAAGATATTTATTTTGTATGAGTCATGTTTATACAAAATATAATATCTAGATATCTTATCAAGTCATCAAGTTGAACACTCAACTTGACACATGTTAAAGCAAGTGGATGACTAAGAGCTTATCAATTTGTAAATGATCTCCTTATGTTATAAAAGGAAGATCATACCCCTTAGATAATGTGTGGATCACTGTGGACAGTGAGTGTGTCACTGTGAGATTAGTGATCAACCAAAGTGCTTCGTACTCTCAAATTACAACAACACAAAGTTGTGTTAAAATGTAAGAGCACTTAAAGAGTGTGTGTGGGAACATCAGACGAGGGTTCTGATGAACATTGGACATGGGGTCTAATGTTGTTTAGGTTTGTTTAGCCTCAAGGATCTTTGATCCCTGTTAGAGTGTAACCGTATTACTAATGATCAAGTAGTATTGGGGCTAATGAAATAACAAACGGTGAATTCCACAAAACCTTGTCATGATAGTATTGTATTCTTTGTTTGAATATTCCGCCAATATTATCATTGTTCTTTTCATAAGTTAATCCTAGATCAAAGGTTTAAAACCCTAGAGCCCATAAACGATCAAGAAAGCTTGTTCATTAGATGTAAGTGAACACTCTTTTAAAGCTTTCAACAAGTGGTATCAGAGCGGGAGGCTCTGGATTTAGGACAAGAAAAGGTTTTAGCTAAAGAAAGAAGAAAAATTCGGATCTGGTTCGTATTTTCGTAACTCACTGCAGGGCTATTTTCAAAAGGCGATAACTCCTTCGTTAACCGTTGGATTGGGCTGAAATTTTTGTTGAAGGTTCTTGGTATATCAAGGTAGATTCTCACCGGAGGGATCTTCAATCTGAGCCTTAGGTTGCAAGATATGCATCGTTGAAAACTGCTGCAGAAACAGTTGAGGTATTGTCGAATTTTTGGTTTTCTTTCTTGGTTCACACACATAGGGGAAGAATCACACACAAAGAAGAGTTGGTTCTTAAAAGATAAAAAGGCTTGTTTATCAATTTATTATTGGTGAAAAAGGTTATTTGTTGCTTATTTGAAGTTGAGGTTGAGTTTTTCAAGATTGTGTTTTGTCATATCTTTGGAAGAAAAGATAACTTGTTTGTGCTTAAATAATTATGGTGATGACTTGTTAAATCTAGTTTTCATAGGTCAAGGGGAGGATGGACGAAGACCTAGTTAACTATCACTTAAAGGAGTTGCTTTGTCGCGCTCAGTGTCTCATTGAAGATGAGGATTTTATCAAGAGATTTCGATCTACTTATATGGTGTTAGTATAAGTTCAAAGTCAGTTTTAGTACAAGATATAGGACACAAGATTGGTTTATTCAGCTTCATCAACAAGTTGGTAATGATTGGTTTTTCTTCATCAGTCATAAAAGCCTACAGAATTGAAGATTCGAAATGGTTAACATATGGGTTTCAGGGGAAGCTTAAATGTTTAGATGTTTAACCATTTATTGTATTTGTGCAACACCACAAGGGAAAGTTATTGATTCTTACTACTATTGATTAGTATTAGTTTATAGTTGTAAAAATCATATTTGTAATATTCTCTATTTGTTGATAACAAAAAGGGGAAGAGATGTGGTGGATAGCATAAATTAAGGGGAAGTCAGTATAGTTTCATTCATGGTGAGATTTAGTTATCTCAATTTCTCTACTTCGTCTAGGGAAATTCGTACAAGAAAGTGTTTGTTTTGTAATCATCAAATAGGGGAAGATTGTAAGGAATTAAATATTCCATAGATTTGATGATCACAAACAAGAAGAATGAAACATATTATATACTGAATGATAAGCAAAATACAAGGTACTGCTGGTCCAAGAGCAAGGTACTGCTAGACCAACAAGGTACTGCTAGTGTATTTTAAGGTACTGCTGGTCCAAAGAGCAAGGTACTGTTAGTTCAAGAACAAGGTACTGCTAGACCAACAAGGTACTGCTGATTCAAGAGCAAAGTACTGTTCCTGCTGAGAACTCTGCTGATAAGACAGAGCACTCTGCTGATAGTATTACAACTCTGCTGATAGTGCAAAAGTTTCATTTCTGCTGATAGTATATTGTTTCTGCTGATTAGTGTTCCTGCTGATAGTATTACAATCCTGCTGATAGTTAAAATGAAGTAACTGCTGAATCAATGAGTCACTCTGCTGCTACAAGGATAAGAACGAAGAAGATATTTATTTTGTATGAGTCATGTTTATACAAAATATAATATCTAGATATCTTATCAAGTCATCAAGTTGAACACTCAACTTGACACATGTTAAAGCAAGTGGATGGCTAAGAGCTTATCAATTTGTAAATGATCTCCTTATGTTATAAAAGGAAGATCATACCCCTTAGATAATGTGTGGATCACTGTGGACAGTGAGTGTGTCACTGTGAGATTAGTGATCAACCAAAGTGCTTCGTACTCTCAAATTACAACAACACAAAGTTGTGTTAAAATGTAAGAGCACTTAAAGAGTGTGTGTGGGAACATCAGACGAGGGTTCTGATGAACATTGGACATGGGGTCTAATGTTGTTTAGGTTTGTTTAGCCTCAAGGATCTTTGATCCCTGTTAGAGTGTAACCGTATTACTAATGATCAAGTAGTATTGGGGCTAATGAAATAACAAACGGTGAATTCCACAAAACCTTGTCATGATAGTATTGTATTCTTTGTTTGAATATTCCGCCAATATTATCATTGTTCTTTTCATAAGTTAATCCTAGATCAAAGGTTTAAAACCCTAGAGCCCATAAACGATCAAGAAAGCTTGTTCATTAGATGTAAGTGAACACTCTTTTAAAGCTTTCAACAGTGGCTTCTAGGGAATTCTTGTATCTCTCTCATTCTTTCTTAATCTAATACATCTCTCTTTCTCTCTCTAGAAGTTACCATCTCTCTCTCTCTCTCTAAATCTCTCTTCTTTAATCTCTTATTCTGTGTGATAAAGATTGAATCTAGTATTTTACAGTCCTTCGCCTTTGTAGCACGTCGCGAAGCGGTCCTTGGTTTGTTGGGTGATGTCTCTTCAACATCGTCATCGTCTTCAACAGCGAAAGAATCGTGGTACGAACCATGGTAAGAATCGTAGTAAGAACCCGAACCTTGCCCCATCGACGCATCTTGATTCAGATATTGTTGCGTCGAATGGTCTGGCATAAAATCCTCCAAATCCATATCAAGATTAACACCCCGAAGTGGGGATAATCTTCATACGGTTGGGAAGTTGCAAGAAATCCATGTTAGGCCGATACGACGACCCACTTGGTTATTGGTGATAATCCGTATTAGGACGATACGGTGGAACAGTTGGACGATTAACGTAAAATGGGTTTTGATTTTGGTTGGGTTGTGGTAGTCGTGATGAATATTCAAAAGAGGGTGCAGAAAATCGAATACCCCATTGTTGTGGTGGTGTTATGTCGGTTTGTTTTGAAGTTGTTTTTCGGCGAGAAATTCAAATTCGGGGCATTTTGGGGTAGTCGGGATCGTCGGTCTTTTGATGTGGGAGTGTTTTTATTTGACATGATGAGAAGTTGTTTATGGATGAGAATTTGAATATGGATGAGAAGTTGTTTGAATTGTGTTTGAAATTGTGTGTTTGAGGTTGGTATTTATAAGGTTGAAAAACTTTTTTTTTTTTTTTTTTTTTTTTTTTTATAAATGTGCAACGGATATATGGTTGGAAGGAGGGACAAACTCAGTCGAATTTTAGACCGATGTTTGTTTTGGAAGTTGATCGACCGATATTGCTTGACCACTCCACATCCCACACGACCGATCTCTAAATCGGTCGATTGGTTTGACCGATCGATTTTTTTCGGGCGGCTGTGAGCAGCCTAACGTATTTGTTACTAATAATATGGAAAAATGGCTAATAATATGTGATTGACCATAATACCTTTAAACATATATAAATTAGTTTACATTTTATTTTAAAAGAAAATGACACTTGTTTCATTCTAATTGGTAACTATTGTTATTCACTTTAAGGTGTTCACTACTTGAACATAAATCTGTGTTCTGCTACTTATATATAGTTGGTATGTGTTATGTTTTAATAGGAAGCTAGCCCAATAATTAAGTGTTTGATTACTAGTAAGTTGTTTTGTTTTGATACAAGTAAAACCCGATCCACTAATAATTACCTCTCAGGTAAACTCCGGACTTTACACGCATACGACTCCGGAATAGACCCATAAAGTTTGGTAGACCTCTTACCAGGAGATCTCTTACTGAGACATGTTGGAATGTGAGAGTTGGATTAGCCTAATACGACTAAAGGTGTGTAAGCCTATCGGAGCACACACGTATACACGAAGAACACGTACATATATATATATATAGGGCCTATATATATTCTATATATATATATATATATATATATATATATATATATATATATATATATATATACGAAGAACACGTACATATACGAAGAACACGTATATATATATATATATAGGGCCTGGTTCTAGGGAAAAGTGTATTTAGATAGAAAAGTGAGAAAAAAAAGTTACAGGGTATAATTTGATAACAGTCTAAAGATAAGGGGTAAAACTGAAACATTCCACCCAAGCCTATCTCATTAACACCACACACCACACACGCTTTCTCTCTCTCTCTAATCAACACCGATAAAAAAATAGTCAATTCCTGTATTTCGATCATCTCCACATCGCCACCATCATTTCCATCGCCACCATCATCTCCATCGCCACCATCTCCATCGCTAGCATCATCTCTACCACTCCACATCGCCACCATCAACTCCATCGCCACCATCATCTCCACCGTCACCGGAGAAGCTTAAACCACATAAACCGCACACCAGAACATCCATCATACATCCGTCGTACACCATAAGAAACACTGAAATCGAACCAGAGATATAGATAACTGTAAGTTTTTAATTACAAGTTTTTAAAATTTTTATGCTATTTATGTGAATCATGGTGAAAATTATAAAATAATTAGTGTTATTTTGGAATAGAATGACATTTAATGAATTTGTATGTACAAAGTTACATTTTAGTGCATCTGAGTAAAATAATATGTTATAGCATTTAGTTGTATGAATAAGTGAATCAGTTTAGATGATTAGATTATAAGGAATTCTATTTACAACATATTTTTGTTAGATTAGAGCATCGCTATATAGATTAATGCATCCATTGTGTATTTTTAGAGTATCGAATGACATGTTTCGTCATCTGTTAATGATATGGCATCTGTTAGGATGATTAGAGCATCAGGGGAAAAGATAGGGCATTTGTTTGTTTGATCATTGAATCTGAAATAAATGTTACCACATGTGTTAGTATGATTAGGGCACCAAGGAGTAAAAGCGTCAGTGTGTATGTTAAGTGCATGTTTGAATAATATGACATATTAAGGCATCAGTGTCAGTGAGTATGATTATTGCATCGTTAGACAAATCATATGACATATTAGTGCATCTGTTTATGAATTAATATGTATGAATTAGTGTGTATGAATAAGTGCATCTGTGTATATTTTTTAGTGCATCGTTAAACATGAAGGTTATTAAATGTTAAACATAGTTTTTAAGCTGAGAGCAATTAAATGTTATTCATAGATATTAAACATGAAGGTAACTTGTATCTGTTCCTCGCAAAAACTTACTTTAATTAAATAGACGAAGCTTTTATTCTTAGAATTATACCTTAATGTGACGGCAAATATTGTTGATTGGTGCATCTATTAGTATAATTAGGACATTTGTATTATGTGCTTGGTGCATCTATATTATGTGTTACAGCAACTGTATGTGTTTGGTGCATCTATATTATGTGCATCTGTTAGTATAATTAGGACATATGCCGTAATGTTGCAGCATCTATATGTGTTAGAGCAACTGTATGTATGAATGAGGCATATGTATTATGTGTTTGGTGCATTATATTATAGAATATAAGGGCATCTGTTTAGTTTAATTGGTGCATCTGTTTAGTTTAATTGGTGCATCTGATTTGTTTAATTGGTGCATCTGTGATGTGTTCAAGAAAGTATACTTATGAGTTATGATCAATAGAATTTGTAGCTGTTGCTAATTGCATATGTAATGGTATCTTTTATCAGGTACTATGACAACCCAGAGCGTGTGAAGGAGCTTGGTTGTGATTTGTTTATGTTATGGTGGTGGATCTTATTGTAGGTGTGGAGATAGTTAATGTTGATTTGATTGGAGTTTAGAGAGTGAGTTGGAAATGGAGAAGAAGAGTTGGTTGTGGAAGAGGAAGTCGTCCGATAGGAGTCCTGGTGAGTCTGAAAGTTCTATGTCGATGTCTTCACATTCCGAGTCTAACTCTGATGAAAAGGTAAACTATTTATATTTTGTTGCTATGTTTTTATAGTATGTATGCAACGAATGATGTATCCTAGGACACTTATTTACTGAAAAACTTTACTCCATTTATAATCATTCTGTTTATGTACTTGTGCTAACCGGTTGCTGGTTGCTAGTTGCTTTTTATCGTTGATGGGACTGTATTTAATGTAATTTATATAATTAATGTTAACTAGTGGTATTGATTAATTGATGGCAGTACTATTGTTTTTTTTATGACAGGACGTACTATTGTTAATTTGTTACTGTTCATTTTCTCACTTAAAGTTCACTTATGTATATATGTCGCTAGTGCTAATAATGGATGGTATTTAACTATTAATGCTTCAGTAAAGTTTAGAATATATTATGGTTTTAGCTCATTTTGGCATATCTATTTACAGATGGATCATGAGGGTTCTAGGAAATCACTGAACAATTCACAATCGTCTGAAGTTGCATCAAGAGTATCGACCCCAAACACAGAGGGTAACGACAGTTTTAAGAGTCTCACGGAAAAGTTATCTGCAGCTCTTGTGAATGTTGGTCTCCTGAATATACTGTCCAGTGCAAAATGTAAGCGTTTATTTCATTGTATGTAAATGATGGCACATTTAAATAGTCGAGTTCCTTATGTAGTTGGTTGTGAATTTCAGCTAATGGCTCAGAGCCTAACAAAGATCAAGATCTTCTTGATCATATTCTGAGAAACCTTGCGAGTCTTGCTGGTACAGTCACTGAGAAAAACTTGTCTGGATCCCAATCTTTGCAAGAGGCTAGGACATCCATTGCAACCCCGGAGAAGGTAATGATCTAAATACGTCATTAACATTTTTGGGTCCCATTATGTAATGTAAAAAAACTAGAATCTTAATTTGTATCTAACACATACCTGCCATAGAAAGTCTTGACAGTGGGTTGAATGGATAAAAAATTCTTATTTAACAACACATACGTGGAATGTATCCAACTTTTTGATGTCGTTTAAGAAGGCAGGTTAGTGTATGTGAACAAGCTCTTTAGTGCATCAGCATGTGTATGTTTAGTGCATCAACCTGAATACTTTAGTGCATTTTTTAATTAATATTTCAGTGCATCAGCATGTGTATGTTTAGTGCATCAACCTGAATACTTTAGTGCATCCGTGAAGGATTTTAAGAATGGTGATCTAAAAAATGATACCCAACCAAGCATGAATAAATCTAGAAAACATGCTAAAGTAGAAAATTTGAATCCTGGAACAGTACATCTCACTAACAGTACATCTCAATATAGTGGTTGATTTGATTTGATTTGATTAGGGTAATGGGTTGACAGATGGGAACGAAGAAGTGGTCACTCCTGGTTAGCCAATCTGTTCGATTCATTTATTATTTCTTTAAACCGTTGGCAATTTTCTTTTAACATTTGTGTTGATGTTTATGCCCTCAGAAGTACTAGCAGAAGAAGCTGAAAAAATTGCTGCTGCATACAGCGGCGTTTTTACAGCAATGATTTTAGATACAGAACAATGCAAAGAACTGAAAATGGGTTCGTGTCTTGCCATCTTGGTGTTGCTGCTGCTTCTGCGAATCCTCCAAAAGTTTATTCATTTATGTTATAAACCTTTAAGTGGGCCCATTAAAACCAAGCTGGCTTTAGTGGGTAAGGGGTTGACTTATGATAGGTAATAAACTTGTTTGTTTTGTACTAACAAATTTTGATACCTTGTAAACACCATCAAAAGATTTCCCGAGTTTGATTCACCTACTAATGAATGGGACAATATAAGTTGTGTTGGGTCTAAAGATGCTGCTGATTCGAGAAATACACTGAGTATAACTCTGCTGATCAGTTAAGTAACTCTGTTGATTAGCACAATGACTCTGCTGTTTGTAACTCTGCTGGTTTG
This sequence comes from Artemisia tridentata subsp. tridentata, assembly GCA_021014915.2. Lineage (NCBI taxonomy): Eukaryota > Viridiplantae > Streptophyta > Magnoliopsida > Asterales > Asteraceae > Artemisia > Artemisia tridentata. The sequence goes on along the minus strand of CP139503.1, from coordinate 367,012,820 downwards.
GAAGAATAAGCAAAGTGTAACTCTGCTGCTAGCCCACGAAGACTCTGCTGCTAGACTAGTTACTCTGCTGCTTATTAGATATGTATAGTATGTTAAGGATAAGTATAGAAAAGATACGTAAGATATTTTTCTTGTATAGAAAGTCTTGTAAACCGACTAGGACTCCTTACGCTATAAAAGGAGGATCTAGGGTTAGGTTAGATATACGTATCATTATTGTTTTACACTTCAAGGTTTCTTGTAACCCTATTGCTATTGAGCAATCGTATTAATATATTGAAGTGTTGTTTGAGAATTCGTTTTGTGTTTAATTCTTCTTAAGATCAAATATTAAGTTCCGCATAATATTTGATATACAATTCAAGATCAGTTTCTATACCGATTGCTTTAGATTTATCTAAAGTAATTAATAAGATCGTGAAGCTCAACTGGGATCAACAAGTGGTATCAGAGCTTATGATCTAGAAGCTGGTACCAAGAAGAATTACTGAATACAAGATCTGCTAATCATCAAAGTAAGCAATGGATTCCGATTCAACACACATGGTTACTGCATCAAGAGTTCCCATGCTCAAGACCGGAGAGTACGAGATCTGGAAGATGAGAATTCAACAATACATGAGAATGGTTGATTACTCACTCTAGGAAGTTGTTCAGAATGGCGACAGTCAACCAGCAAAGACTACAACCGGGTCAGTCTTGACTCTCAAGACAAGTGAGGAGAAAGCACAGAGAAGATTGGAGGTTAAAGCTCACAGTATTCTCATGATGGGAATACCTAATGATTATCAACTAAGCTTTAATCATATTGAGTCTGCTAAAGAGTTGTGGGAAGCAATTGAACTTCGATTTGGTGGGAATGAAGCTACCAAGAAATCAAGAAAGAATCTACTGAAGCACCAGTTTGAGACTTTTACTGCTTTGAGTTCTGAGAACATTGAGGGAACTTATGATCGACTTCATAAGTTGACTAGTCAGATGGCTCTTTTGAAGATTGAGGTATCTCAAGAAGATATCAATCTAAAATTTCTGAGAAGTCTATCTTCTGAATGGAACACTCACACAGTGATCTGGAGGCACAAGGAAGATTTTGAGAAGATGACTTTGGATGATCTGTATAACAACTTGAAAGTTTATGAATATGAAGTCAAGGGATTGTCAAGTTCATCTTCTACCACAAATAATCTTGCTTTTGTTTCCTCAAGCAACAAGAGTTCTGGTAGTCATCAAGAACAGCACTCTGCTGCTGGTACTTTTGCTCCTGCTGTTGGTTCACATGTTTCTGCTGCTGACTCTACCAACACCAACACCATCAGTGATGCTGCTATTTGTGCTTATTTGGCTAAACTTACTACAAGTACTTCAGTTATGCCTCAAGATCTGGATGAACTTGATCCTGATGATGTTGAAGAGATTGATATGCAATGGCAGTTTGAAATGCTTACTATGAGGGCAAGAAGGTTTCTTAAAAGAACTGGTAAAGAGATGAAGTTCAGAAGGAACAAGAATGTGGGGTTTGACAAATCAAAGGCTGAATGTTTTAACTGTAGAAAGAAGGGACACTTTGCAAGAGAGTGCAGAGCACCAAAAAGAAACAATGAGAATGTCAAGAAGTCTACTGATGAAGAGCCAAATCCTACTACTGCTATGGTGTCATGTGATGGGTTAGGAGAGTATGACTGTAGTGATCATGCTGAAGATGGTCCAAATTGTGCATTGATAGCTGAAGAGGAACCTCAAGTACAACACTTTGCTCTCATGGCCTACTCCTCCTCTGGATCAGACTCTGAGGTATCCAATGAATCATCTTGTTCTTTTAAATCATGTTCTGATACAATTGAAATACTTAAGTCTAGCAATGGAAACCTTAAAATGGAGAATGAAACACTTAAGTTAGACAATCTTAGTTATGAATATGGTTTAAAGAATTTAGAAGAGAAACTAGAATTCTATAAAAAGGCTGAAATTGAATATCTTGATAAGATCATTATTTTAGAAAATGAATTTATTAAGAAAGATTGTGAGATTAAGGTTCTTATGGAGAAAGTAGAAGAGGCTGAAAAGGCTAAAGATTCAGCTATAAGTGAGACTGAAAAACATATTGTTAGGGTGGAAAAACAACAATTTGCCACTGATATACTCAGTAAACCAATAGGAAGACACTTTGCAGACTCAGGAAGTGGTCTAGGATATAATGCTGTTGCTCACCCTAAGAAACTTAGTGTCAATGCCCCTCCTACTAGGACATTGTCTTTCATACCTGCATCTGAGGTCAAACCTGTAGGTGAAACTAGTGAAACTAAAGTAGAGTCACCTAAGGATGAGAAAAAGTGGTCTGATGCACCACTTATTGAAGATTGGGAGTCTGACAGTGATGATGAAGGTGTAGAATCTGATTCAACCCCTAAGAACAAAAAGGAAGAAATTCCTGCTGTTGTTGAATCAAAAGCACCTAAGGCTAAAAAGGTTGAGTTTGTTAAGCCTAAGCTAGGTAAAGGTATCTCTAGGAAGATGGCTGAGTATGAAAACACACCTAGAGTATATCCTAAGAAAACCAATAACTTGCCTAGAGGAAACCAGAGAAATTGGAACAACCTAGTTTCACAAAGATTAGGTACTGATTTTCAATTATTTAAAAAGGCATGTTATGATTGTGGTAGTTTTGAACATCTGCAAGATGAGTGCTACTACCATCAGAAACCAGTTTGGAACTAGTACTCAAGGGTGAACCATAGAAACTTTGCTAGAAAGACTCACCCACATCCCAAAAGAAACATGGTTCCCAAGGAAGTCTTGATGAGAGATGGTACTTCTAGAGTTATCTCTCCTATTGCACCACAAGGGCCCATAAAGAAGGACATAGTTAACTCTGATGTTAAGGCAAACTCTGCTGTTAAGGCAGAATCTGCTGTTTTGCCTAAAGTTGTTACTGATACTGTTGTGGGCAACCATTTTTATGCTGTTAAGGCCTCAGCTTGCTGGGTCTGGAAACCAAAAGTTAAAGTTATAGATCATGTTCTTAGACACAGCAGTGCACCAATGCAGTTGAAGAAATTTGACTACTTTGATGCACAAGGCAGATCCAAGTCAGTAATGGCTTGGGTCCCAAAGAGAAACTAATTCTCTTACTTTTTGTGCAGGGCAATCTACAAAAGGAGCTAAAGGACAAATGTATTTTTGATAGTGGATGCTCTTCACACATGACTGGAGACCAAAGCAATTTGGGAAACTTTGAAGCTTTGGATGGTGGATATGTTGCCTTTGGGAATGATCCTAAAGGAGGTAAAATTGTTGGTAAAGGCATCATCAGAACTGGAAAATTGGATTTTGAGAAAGTGTATTTAGTGAATGGACTAAAGTTCAATCTTTTTAGTGTCTCACAAATGTGTGACAGAAAGAATTTTGTTCTTTTTACAGATACTGAATGTCTTGTCTTATCTCCCGACTATAAGATACCTGATGATAAATTAGTACTTCTTAAAGTCCCTAGAAATGACAACATATACAGTGTGGAAATAAAGAACATTATTCCCAAAAGAGATTTAACTTTTCTGTTTGCTAAAGCCACTATTGATGAATCCAAACTATGGCACAGAAGGCTTGGACATTTGAACTACAAGGCTATCAACAAGTTGGTGAAAGGGAACTTGGTCAGAGGATTACCTTCAAAGGTGTTTGAGGATCATGAAGTATGTGTTGCTTGCCAAATGGGAAAGCAACATAGAGCATCTTGTAAGTCCAAATTGGTGAATTCTATTACTGAACCCTTGTTTATGTTACACATGGACCTATTTGGACCCACTTATGTAAAAAGTTTGAATAAAAAGATGTATGGCTTAGTGGTCACTGATGATTTTAGTAGATTTACTTGGGTATTCTTCTTAGCTACTAAGGATGAGACACCTGGCATTCTTAAGGCTTTTATTACAAGGATAGAAAACCTATTTAATCACAAGGTTAAGATCATCAGATGTGACAATGGAACTGAATTTAAGAATCAAGTAATGAATCAGTTCTGTGAGGAAAAGGGTATAACTAGACAATTTAGTGTAGCTAGAACTCCTCAGCAAAATGGTGTTGCTAAGAGGAGAAATAGAACATTAATTGAGGCTGCTAGGACAATGTTGTCAGAGTCTAACTTACCCACTATCTTTTGGGCTGAAGCAGTCAACACTGCTTGTTATGTGCAAAATAGAAGTAAGATAGTTAAACCTCACAATAAGACCCCTTATGAGTTATTGCATGGTAGGAAACCACTGATAGATTTCTTTAGACCATTTGGGTGTCCTGTCACTATCTTAAACACCATTGACCACTTAGGCAAGTTTAGTGAGAAAGCAGACATAGGTTACTTTGTTGGATACTCCACTGAAAGTAAGGCTTTTAGAGTTTTCAATCAAAGGACTGGGCATGTGGTGGAAAATCTGCATGTTAGAATTAGAGAAACCACACCTAATGTTGATGGAAAAGGTCCTGAATGGATGTTTGATATTGATTCTTTAACCAAAAGTATGAATTATCAACCAGTCATTGCAGGTTCTACTAACATGTCTGCAGGTACACAAACTAACCCTAATGCAGGTACACAAGCAAAGAAGGATGGATCTGCAGAGGAGTTTGTCTTGATTGAAAAGTGGAAGTTTGATCAGTACTTCTCTCCAACAGAAAAAGAAAGAAAGAGTTCAGATGATGATGCTGTTCACAAGGAAGTAACAAAGGTTAATGTAGAAGGTGATGATGAACCTTCTCATGATGACAAGAATGATGATAAGGAAAGGAATGAAGAGTCAGATGTTGATGGGCAACAAGGAAATAAACATAGCAGCAGTACTCTCAACTCTGCTGCCAGGCCAAAGCACTCTGCTGATAGGTCAAAACACTCTGCTGTTAGGCCAAAACACTCTGTTGTTAGGTTTGGTGACTCTGCTGCTATGCCTAAGGACTCTACTGCTGATAAAGATGGTGATTCTAATGATGATTCTTCTGATGAGATGCCCGAATTAGAAGAAGTTTATGTGGATACTGATGATGAAATTGTTGATGTTTTTGGTGCTGAAGCTGATTTATCAAATTTGGAGACTGATATACCTGTTAGTCCCACTCCAACAACCAGAATCCACAGGAATCATCCAAAGGAGCAGATAATTGGTGATGTTCACTCTGCTGTTCAGACCAGAAGTAAATCAAAAGGTCTGAGTGATTTGCTTGATCATGGATTATTTGCTCAAACACTTAAGAAAAGGAATAGCCACAAGGATTTACAAAATTGCATGTTTGCCTGTTTCCTATCTCAAGAAGAACCCAAGACCATTCATAAAGCTTTGAAAGATGAAAGTTGGGTTGAAGCTATGCAAGAGGAGTTGCTGCAGTTCAAGCTTCAAGAAGTCTGGACATTGGTGGATTTGCCTAATGGAAAAAGAGCAATTGGTACTAAATGGGTGTTCAGATGCAAAAGAGATTAGAGAGGTATTGTTATTAGAAACAAGGCTAGATTGGTGGCTCAGGGATTCACTCAGGAAGAAGGTATAGATTATGATGAGGTATTTGCCCCAGTTGCAAGAATTGAGGCTATCAGATTATTCCTAGCATATGCCTCATTTAAGAATTTTCCTGTGTACCAAATGGATGTGAAAAGTGCTTTCTTGTATGAAAAGATTCCTGATGAAGTATATGTGATGCAACCACCTGGGTTTGAAGATCCTAAGTATCCTGATAGGGTCTACAAAGTGAAGAAAGCACTGTATGGACTACATCAAGCTCCTAGAGCTTGGTATGACACCTTATCCACATATTTGTTGAGTAATGGTTTTTGCAGAGGAACCATTGATAAAACATTGTTCATTAAGAAAGACAAAAAGGATATCCTACTTGTTCAGGTTTATGTAGATGATATCATTTTTGGGTCTACAAATAAGGTGTTATGTGAAGGATTTGAAAAGCTAATGCACAACAGGTTTGAGATGAGTTCTATGGGTGAACTCACTTTCTTCTTGGGACTTCAAGTTAAGCAGAAATCAGAAGGGATTTTTATTAGCCAAGACAAGTATGTGGCTGATATGTTAAAGAAATTTGGTTTCAAGGATGTGAAGGCAGCTAAGACTCCAATGGATAAAAACAAACCTTTGATCAAGGATGAAGATGGGGAAGAGGTTGATGTACATTTGTATAGATCAATGATTGGTTCATTGATGTATTTGACTGCTTCAAGGCCAGATATCATGTTTTCTGTGTGTGCTTGTGCTTGATTTCAAGTGTCCACAAAAGTTTCACACTTGGAAGTAGTCAAAAGAATTTTTAGGTATCTAAAGGGTCAACCTAAATTGGGCCTTTGGTATCCTAATAATTCACCCTTTGACTTGATAGCATACTCAGATAGTGACTATGCTGGAGCTACTTTGGATAGAAAGTCAACCACTGGAGGCTGTCAGTACCTTGGTCATAGGCTAATCTCATGGCAATGCAAGAAACAGACTGTTGTGGCTAACTCAACAACTGAAGCAGAATATGTTGCTGCTTCTAGCTGCTGTGGACAAGTGCTCTGGATTCAGAATCAACTGCTGGATTATGGGTACAATTTCATGAACACCAAAATTTATATTGACAACAACAGCACAATGTGTATTATAAAAAATCCTGTTTTTCATTCTAAAACAAAGCACATAGAGATAAGACATCATTTTATTAGAGATTGTTATGAGAAAAAGTTAATTCAAGTGGTTAAAATATATACTGACAATAATGTTGTTGATCTACTTACCAAAAGTTTTGATATAAGTAGGTTTCAATTTTTAGTTGCTAGGATTGGTATGATCAATCTTTAAATCTTTAAACATCTTATCTCTGTATGTTTTTGTAAAATTTTGTAAGGATTTATGTTGTTGTTTAGTCATTGTCTGGTGTTTAGTCAACGTTTGCTGTTTCTTAAATTGCTTGTTGTTTAGTTGTTTGTTGCTATGCCTACTCTGCTGCTATTATGGAATATTCTTGCTTGTGTTTGTGGTGTTCTACTAACCTTATTGCAGATATACATACATACACAATCAAGTAACACATGGAAAGAGAGTTCATTGATAATAAAGGCAAAAGTACATCATCCAGTTTCCATACATCCATGCTATTCAAAACAAGTTCATAAGACAAAAAGGCCCAAGTTTTCACAACATAAACAAACTTATCCCAAGTCAGGCATAACCTTGCTGCGAGGTCCTCTGGTTCCCATAAGATCAGACACTTGCTTGCAAGGAAGTGCAAGTACCACTGGTCTTGGTGGTGGACTCTGCTGTTGACTTGTAGATGGAGCTTGTTTCTTCTGCTGCTTCTTCTTAGGAACAGGGGGTTCCTGCTCTGATGTACTTGGCTTTGGACGAGGAGGATCAACACTCTTACCAAAAGCGGATACAGCCTTCTCCATTTGCCTCTGAAGCTCAGCAGTCAAAGGATGTTGCGGAGGATCGATTTCCCAGGCACCTTGGTAGAAAGTCATGGATTTTGGCCATTTTGCTGTTTCATCATCATCAGAATCTTCAAAGGAGGATGGTGTTGATGGAAGTGGGTCAGAATATTCTTCTTCGACAACTGCTTTACCTTTGTGTTGTGCTGAAGATGCACTTGGAGGGAAGTAATTTGCCCATCCTTGTGAATCGTTTGAAGATGAATCTGATGATATGTCGATGATCGGAGCTTTGGATGAACTCATGGTTAGTTGATTGTGAGTTAGGGTTTGTGAAATTGGGGATTTGTTAAGCGAATGAGGGATTTATGGAATTTAATGAGGAGTTGGTAGTGTATTTAAGCTGCTTGGGGATTAAATTTGAAGTTTTTGGGAAAGTTGACTTTTGGTCAAACCTTTCATAACTCTGCTGTTGAGTTTGAAAGTAAAGGGTTAATATTGAAAATTTTGGCGCGTCTTAAAACCTAATTAGATCAAAACGGTCTCACACACCATTTCGATCTCCTTAAATTTTAATTGCTCAAAATTACATTCGATTCTCTCCCAAGAACATTAATTCATATCATTTCATCCAAAACCCCCAAATCATAATGGCTCGACGAAAGTTTCCGGAAGAGCATAATCAGATTGCATTTCTTAGTAATGTTTCTGCAGCCGCCGGATTTCATGAAGTTATGGATTTTCTTAGTGCATCTAGACTAAGGTATGCTTTAACAGTTGATCCACCTATTATTAAATCACATATGCACCAGTATTGGTCAACTGTTAAGTTAGATAAACTCGACGGGGAGGAAAGGTTAATAGGTAGTGTAGATGGAGAAACTATTGTGGTTAGTGAAACAACAATTAAGAGAACCCTTCGTCTATCAGGTATTCCATCACCACCTACTTTTACCACTGAGGTTATCTTAACTGAGCTTGAGGGAATTGGGTATGAAAGGCCTGAAAATACTGGTACTTTTTATAAAGGTCTGCTCTGTCCACATTGGAAGTTTTTGTTACATACTCTTCAACACTGCTTGTTTCCCAAAGTAGGAGGATGGAATGAGTTTAGTGCTTCTCAAGCCATGTCCTTAGTTTGTTTGGCTACTGGGCAACCATTTGATTTTTCTTCAATGATTTTTGAGGGTATGAAGAAGTTTATTAAGAAGAAATTTTATTTGTATCCAAGGTTTTTGCAGCTTATTATCAATAATCAACTAAGAGAACCCTTGGAACATACCCATATTGAGCCTAGTAGCAGGATGGCTATCAAGATGTTTGCTTTTCTGAAGAAGCCTGGGAAAGGTTTTTCTGGTGTTATAACTCCCCTAACTGAGCACGTCTTGAATATTGTGGCTGCAGTGAATGAGGATGAAGAGGCTGGAACTCCCACAGCTTCCCATCACACATCCTCATCTACAAGTTTGCATGTATCATCATCCCATGAACCTCAAAATACCCAATCACCTAGGACTTCACAACAAGAGGACATTGTGCAACCTCAGGCCAATGTCAGTATGGATGCAGATGAGGCTGGTACAGGTGATGCAGGTACCATGATGGAAGAGGCTGGCACTACTATTTCCAACTTAGTAGTTGAACAGGACAGTGCTAACATAACTAAGACCTCAACCATGGCAACATCTTTTGTAGAAGGTTCTCAAGAACCTAATACAACTGATGGTAACCCCAGCCAAATGGCTACTTTGGGGGGCTCAGCTGTTCAACCTAGGGTTGAGACTGAGTTTGTGTCCAAAGATTCACCTCTCGGAGAAGCTAACACATCTCGAAGTGATGAGGACATGTTTGATACACATGAATTGATGGACACAGATGTACAAAATGACAATGCCTATGATACACCTCTCGGACCAGGTCACACAGGTCGAAGTGTTGAGGCTAGCATTGAACTTGGAAAAGAGGATTTGACGGTTAAAACCCCTGTACAAAATGCCAATTCCAGTGATCAACCTCTCGGGTCAGGTTACACAGACCGAAGTTGTGAGGATATCATGAAACAATTACAGGAATTGACGAATACTTGTACAAAATTGTCACAGGAGGTTATTGGTCTTAGAAAGGAGTTATCCACAGTCAAAGCTTCTCAAGGTGCTGAGATTAGAAGACTTAAGCTCAGGGTTACTAATCTTGAGGGGAGGTTGAAGAAAGGTTCCAAACCATGTTTGGAAGAGGATGCTTCTAAACAGGGGAGGAATGATCAGAAGGATGCAGCAGGTTCAGGGGAGGTACTCAAAACTTCAGGGGAGGTTGACTCTGCTATTAATGCAGAACTTTCTGGTGATGGAAGAAAGAATTCTGCTGATGGGCTAAATCACTCTGCTGGTGAATTTGATGAAGACACAATGCCCTTAGCCCAAGTATTGCTTAACCTTGGAAACAAAACACCTGCACCAAAAGAAATTTCACCTAATCCTACACCACAGCCTACAAGACCAAAAGCCAAAGGAGTTACTATAAGAGAACCTGAACCAGTGTCTAAACCTTCACAACCAACATACACTGGTAAAGGTAAAGGCAAATTAGATGACTCTTACCCATGGCATATTCCTTTTGAATTCTGGGAAAAAGAGGATCAATCTAGGTATGATTCTGATGCTGCAAGAAAATTGGTAGAAGAAGATGAGCAAAAAGAACTTGAAAGACAAAGGCAGCTGGCTGAGAATGAGGCAAAAACCAAAGCATTACTTGAAAACTGGGAAGATGAACAAGCAAGTAATGAGGCTGCTATCAAATGGGTTAAAGTGAAAGAAGAGTTACAAGATGATTTTGCTGCTATAAATGAGTTTGACTTCTTGGAAGAGTTTAAAGCAAAACAGAAGAAGAAGTTGGTCAATCAGAGGAAGAAAAAGAAAGTGCTTAAACCTCCTACAAGAAGGGAACTTAGAACTCATCAAGAATATTATCTGAGACATATGAAGAATTGGAAATTAAAAGATTTAAAACTTTTGTCATATGAAGATGTTGAAAAGAAGTATGAAGCAGCAAGGAAGGAGATGGAATGCAAAATTGATCCATTGAATGATGATGAGGTTGCTAAGCTTACAAGAGTTAAAGTAGCACCAAATGCTTACATGAATCCTGAGTCAAGTGTTACAAAGCCCATAGTATCTGATGTTGAAAAGGAGAAAGAAGTTATTGTTGAAGCTGAAGTAATGACTGAATCCTCTGTTGGTATAAAAAGATATAGGAGGAAAGTAAAGCAGGTGGGTAGGAAGAAGAGAAGAATTCAGTCAATAGTGATGAGTGATTCAGAGAAAGAGGATAGTGATGAGCATAATTTTGAAGAAGTGACTGCAGATGATATGAAAAGAATTATGGATCTCACAGTTCATAAACCTCAAGAGGAACCTGAGTTACTTAATGTAGTTCCTTTGTCAACAAAATACCCAATCATTTCATACTCACATGATGTTCTAGATGGTAGTCAAGCATGCTGGGGGATTAAGAGATCAAATGGTTCAAGTGTGGGATATATCAGTTTTTCTCAAATGTTGCACCACATGGATAGGAATGATATTCTAAAACTCTGGAATCTTTACAAGATGAATTATGGTGATACTAGACCAGAGGTGGTGCATGAAAGACTCAACTATTACTATTTGAAGAATATGTTTGAACCTGATGAAAGAAGACTTGATTGGAAGAATGTGATAAGTTCAAGCAAAGTTATCAGATGGTATCTATATCAATCATGTGGAGTACATGCATTGACTGGAAGTAATGGTTTGTGTTTGTACATGTTAACAGAGAAAGATTATCCTGTGTTCAAGAATACTGCTCTTCTGACTAATATGCTACAACCTGGAATGCTGAGTTTGCAAAGACTATTCTTATCAGATCATCAAGCTTTTGAGTTAGTGGAGAGGTATAGAAAAGTGCTGGAATCAAAGACCTCAAAACAGTAAAGTGTTTGAAAGCATCCTCCTGGTGATTAGCTGGGTTTAAAAGAAACTTGATGATTTTTGAAGAAAAATATCAAGTTTAGGGGAGGATTGTTGGGTCTAAAGATGCTGCTGATTCGAGAAATACACTAAGTATAACTCTGCTGATTAGTTAAGTAACTCTGCTGATTAGCACAATGACTCTGCTGTTTGTAACTCTGCTGGTTTGGAAGAATAAGCAAAGTGTAACTCTGCTGCTAGCCCACGAAGACTCTGCTGTTAGACTAGTTACTCTGCTGCTTATTAGATATGTATAGTATGTTAAGGATAAGTATAGAAAAGATACGTAAGATATTTTTCTTGTATAGAAAGTCTTGTAAACCGACTAGGACTCCTTACGCTATAAAAGGAGGATCTAAGGTTAGGTTAGATATACGTATCATTATTGTTTTACACTTCAAGGTTTCTTGTAACCCTATTGCTATTGAGCAATCGTATTAATATATTGAAGTGTTGTTTGAGAATTCGTTTTGTGTTTAATTCTTCTTAAGATCAAATATTAAGTTCCGCATAATATTTGATATACAATTCAAGATCAGTTTCTATACCGATTGCTTTAGATTTATCTAAAGTAATTAATAAGATCGTGAAGCTCAACTGGGATCAACAAGTTGTGTTTTTATCTCCAATGGGTCAAATAAAAACAGTTGCTAAAAGGGGAACGGATCAAATGGTGCACTGTCTATTTTTAGTCCGTATAAGTAATACAAATGTTTAGATTGTTGTTATTTTAATAATTTTAAGAATTTTTTTTTGTATCGTAAGTAAAACATTTTTGACCGGTTAGTCCATTACTACTACTAATTCCTCGTTTCAACTCAGACCCTTTTTGACTGGTTAGACCATTACTATCCGGTGCGTCATAATTTTTTATTCTCTGTTTGCAGCGGTGGTTACAACATTAAGACAGTACCTGGTTCAATGGAGCTGATGAAATTTGACATGGGAGGCTCAGCAGCGGTTTTAGGTGCTACAAAAGCCCTTGCTCAAATTAAACCAGATGGAGTAGAGGTGTGATGATATGCATATATCCAATCCAAGTCAAATTATATCTTCACTCAAGAATTTAAACAATATTAGTTACTTGATTTTCTGCTCTATGTATCGCCTTTTATTTGGCAAAACAGGTTCACTTCATTGTGGCAAGCCTAAAGGTTGGTGGGCATGTTTTCATCTATATATATAAATATGGGTCATCTAATGTTGTGCTAATTTTTAGCTAGAAATGAAGTAGGTCAAATGACTTAAATAGGTAAAAAGTTGCCTAAAAGGCAATCAAATGCTTGTACTGTTCTAAATTGTTTTATATAAAGGAAATTAGATCATTCTATAATCATCAACAATAAGGTAAGTGAGTCAACCGTCCTGGTCCATCACGAAATTGTTATCTATATTTCAAAAAATTTAAGACTTATGATGGTATCCTTTTATTTATAGCATATAATATTTTTGACCTATACATTTAACCAACTAGTAAGTTTTATTGATTGTTGTTATTGGTTTTTCTCGCAGGTCGTCCATCTATAGCCGTTACTACTCCAGCTAACGGCATGGGTATGAGGCTAGGCAAATCGCAAAAGGCAACCAGTTCCTGGAATCACTGAAAGCTTAAGGTGAAATGATCGTTGAGGATGTAAGACCAAGTGCTAATTTAAGCAAAGACGCTGGTCCCTCGCCTACGGATCCTGTCACTTTGACAGCTGAAGAGAAGCTTAATGTGACACTTAAGAGAGATGGTGGTCTCAGCAACTTCGATGTGCAGGGAACTTTTTCTCTTCAAATACTTAACCAGGATGTATTTCATCCGATGTTGTAACTAGGGCATGAATAAATATATTTCAGTTTCTGGCTTGTTATCCTATCTTGAAAATGTGAAGGTTTTTTCATTGATTTTGTTGTCTCCAGCCTATATACAATTATTTGGAAATCACTTCAAGTGATTAAGGTATCTGATTTTAGTACTTAAACAAAAATTTTGCATCAGAACAACGCTTAATCTTGTGTAAAAAACAATTATATCATGTGCGGAGTATGAATAACAACAATTTAAATGGAGTACATAAGTGAAAATTAAAGGATAAACAAAAAAGCCCTTGATAAATAAAGAAATTTACAATAAGGCCCCTTGAGTTGGGGAAAAAAAGGAGGTGGGAAGGGAGGGGGTAATTTGCACTATTTTCTCACTTTTCCACCAAAGTGGGTTTTTTTCTAGAACCAATATATATATATATATATATATATATATATATATATATATATATATATATATATATATATATATATATATATATATATATATATATATATATATATATATATATATATATATATATATACATATTATATATAACAGGATGCGTATGACGTCATCAAATGCAGGATTGATGAATAAGCGCTGGATTGATGAGTAATCATGCTCTTATTCCACCTAAGCAATATTTGACCGAATAAAATTCGTTAGTTGACTTTTAATTCCGAAATTTTAAAAAGGATTCTAAATATTCGAACTTGGGTTGTTTACATAGCTTAATTATACGTCAATGTTACCATTAGACCAAGTTATATTTTGTGATATAACTCGCACAAAAAATAACTATAATCTTCTTCTTTGATTACCAGGCGGAATTTTTGGAATGGTATATGTATTTTCTAAACATGTATCCCGGATTTTTTTAAAAGATATGTTTAATTTTAATTTGTAGAAGATATAGTTTGAAAGATAAGTTTGGAATGTATTTTGTATAAATCTTTTGTTCCCATATTTAACATCATAATTATACTTTAACGCGTATTTTGTATAAACTTTTTGTTCCTATATTTAAGATCAGAGTTCTACCCTATCACTATATATACATCATATATACATCATATATATACCTCATATTATAACGTTTTTTATAAACTCAAAAAAACAATAAACTCTATTGATAATAATATAGCCATTATGCACGGCCAAAGACACTCTGCAAGGCTTGCAAAAGGAACTGATAAGAAGAACATGAGTGCTTCTTTAGGAGGTATGTTTTTTACATGTAATTTAATCATTAGAATGTAATTTAATCATTAGTTTGCTAGCACTGCCAGACTGTATTGGTAGTACTGCTCGATGTACATGATACTGCTTATGTGTGTTTGTACTGCTTGAGATACTTGATACTGCTTATGTGTGTTTGTATTGCTCGATATATTTGATACTGCTTATGTGTGTTTGTATTGTTTGTTATTAAACGATGGTGCATGTAAATATTAGCTTGATTATACAACAACAACATAAAAATTACAATATTAAAAACTATTAATATAAATTAACAATATAAGTAATACATTAATGAGGATAGCATATGTTATGTAAATAATTTGATGTTTTAACACATGAATGTTTTTTAACGAATAATTTATTCGTAAAGTTGTTATAATCTTATTTATGTTGTTGTTGGATCAATCTAATGCTTTATTATATGAACGTCTTTATATATTGATTATAGTTCCTGGTGCAAATACAAGCAATACCATACAGAAGAAACATACTAAAGCCTCTTCACAAGGTATTCTATTCTTATATAGGTTTTCGTGAATCCTACATTAATTTGTTTTAATTGACCATATAAGTTTATGATTTGTATCCACCTTCAGATACAACAAGCAGAGGATCTGGCAGTCACGTTCATCCTAAAACCCCTTCACAAGGTATTTTGTTGTTGTATATGTCTTTCATGTATCGTATCTTAGTTTGTATTGTTTTACCCTGAAAGTTGTTGATTTTGTATTTGGTAATCATCCACACTATAATTTTGATACAACAGGTACAAGATCAGCCAACCATGTTTCCGATGTTGTTACACGATCAACAGGTATTAACTTCATCAATGTTTTATTGCAGTAACTTTGTTGATATTTTATTTATGTACATTTTACATGATGTTTATACTATGTTACTTAATTTATAACTGCTAAATTAGTAGGAAATATAGGTTTGGTTCAGCCATCTTCTTCGTCTGAATTGGATAATTCCATATTTGAAAGTGATACACCCGGTAGTATATCTGGAACAATTGTTTCTGATGTCGTTGCTAAAGCTAGAGGTAGTACATTGAACATTAATTTTTTTATTTAATACAGTAATACATTGTATTTATACAATCGTAATTGTTCCAGCATCTAAACCACCTGCAAAGGGCAGATTTGGCCACGTCTCATCATCTTTTGAGTCACAACCATCTCATGAAGGTAACATGTTTCTAAACTGATCGTGTTCATATTATAAATTGTGATTATAGTATACACATTAAGTATGTTTGTACATTCTAAATTGCGGTAAATCTATATCCATTGAATAATAGGATCTGTTCGATCATTAAAAAGGAAATCTACCAGTCAATCAAGCTGTTTTGAAACACACTCCACGTATGAAAACTCTAGGATTGATTCTTCCAACTTTCAATCTCAATCAGGTATGAATATTTGTTTATAAAAACCCGCACATTTATTGTTATATGTTATACAACAATTTGTTTTGTTATTGTTGCTAGGGGCGACAAACTCAAAAGGTGATTCCAAAAGATTTGCTTATATTAGAAATCAACAAAAAGATTTGAGGTACCAAACAACATCTTCGGACGCACCTTCACACCGGAACAAAAAAAACCGTTATGCATACATCGTCTTATGCAAAATTTCCTTCAGGTTTTGTACAAACATTCTGGATAATGTCTGTTCCAGATTGCTTATTTTATATAAATAACATTGTCATAATTTCTTTGTGTATTCGTAGGATCTAATTCTCATCCAATTAAAAACAATGGAAAGAGTATGTCAACAATTAAAAGTCCTAAGCCAGGTTTATTTAAAATGATTGATTCATTATACATATTTCATTTTAATGTGATATAAAAAAAAACAGCGTTTTCTATATATATATATATATATATATATATATATATATATATATATATATATATATATATATATATATATATATATTTTTAGTGGTGAGAGAGAGAACAATGACTCTCATTAAAGATGTCAGTCCGATGAATGTGAACATGGCCATTAAAGGAAGATGCATCTCCGTATGGCATTCACACAAATTTAACGAAGAACACGATCCTTACAGTCTTGACTATGTTTTCCAGGATGAAGAGGTATATCAGATGAAATTAGTAAATACCTATATTTGTGTATATTTATTATATATGTTAAATTGATATTTGAACTATATGTACAGTCGAACCGTATCCAAATCTATGTCAAAAAAGAGTTTATGTTTAAATTTGAGCCTCTTTTACGAGAAGGTCAATGTTACATAATCTCTAATTTTGGAGTAGCAGAGAATGCCGGAAGGTTACCTTTGTTACCAAACCAGTGGAAAATATCTTTTTATAAAAGAACCGAGGTTACCCGTATTGATCACATCGACGACAACTTTGTTGGGTTCGTTAACGAGCCATTCTCAAGTATTCTCGATACAGATAATGAATACCACGAACATGATTGTGTTGGTATGTGTTTTTTTAAAAATTATATACAACAGTTGGTGTTACTTGAATGTTTATGTGCATATTTTTATAACAAATGTTTTCCCAGATATTGTTGGTACAGTCGTAGCTATTGGGAAAATAGTGACGTTGAACAATTCTGGCGGTCCTAAGCTACGGAGGACAATTGTCGTTGAAGATGCCGAGTAACTATATTTTATAAATTATTATTTGTTTAAAATAAAATAACGTGTATAGAATAGTATTCAATTGTAATCATATATTGAGTGTACCCTATTTTATGCAGATCTTTGAGAATTGATTGTACTTTTTGGGACAATTGGGCATTAATGTGGAATGACTACGACAACAAACGTGACGAGCTTTGTCATATAGACATCCTCTTGATGCTGGGGAAAGTGAAATATTGGGACAGTAAGTTTTATAGATGACTTTTAAATTTTTGGTTACGTAATTAAGATTTTTAATTCATATTAATAGATTTTAAAAGTGTCTATATTTGTTGTGCAACACAGATAAGCCATCAATACATAATGCTTTGTTTGGCACAAGAATATTCATAAACAGGGATGTGCCACAATTGTTGGATTTCCGGAAAAGGTATATACATTGATACCGGCACATGTGTGTTTTAGTTTTAAACTAAAAACATGTTAAATTTATTAGGAACCTATTTATACGTTTCACAGATACGAAGAGCAGGAGGGGTATGATGCAGGTGAATTCAGAATTGAGGATCATTCAGTTGGCAGCCGTGTTGTTACGCCTGCGGAGTTCATGCACGGCTGTGTGAAGCAAATAGTTGGAACAATTCGAAGCATTGAACCAGTAAAACAAAATTTATTGTTATGGGTATAATATAAATATTATTTTATCACTAATTAAACCCACGTTAGTAATGTTTATATGTGTTTTTGTATCTAAATACAGGAGTCACACTGTGTAGTTTATGCAGAAGTACATAGCATACAAGAGGAAAATGGGTGGGTTTATACGGGTTGCAAATCATGCAGTACAAGAGTGACACCAATTGTTTCAAAACGCAACTCGGGCACAAGGAATAAGAAACAGTTGTGGTATTGTAAAAACCATGGAGAAACATATGCCGTTGCTTCCAGGTATGTAAAACAACCTATATATATATATATATATATATATATATATATATATATATATATATATATATATATATATATATATATATATATATATAATTATTTGGATTTGTCCTTAAACATATAATACATAATGTGGATATTTGGATACTTCGCGTTCGATGATAAATATTTTATATATGTAGGTTCAAAATCATTGTGCGCATATTTGACCATAGTGGTACTGCACAAGTCGTGATTTTTGACAAGAGTGTGCACAAAATGACAAATTTAACAGCGTGGGAGATAATGGAGAGCGAAGGCATGAACACAGAAGAATACTTTCCGGATGCACTTAATCAAATTATTGGGAGGAAGTATCTTTTCAAAATTTTATTTTCTTAGTTCAATCACAACAACAATAGTTATATATATAGAGCGGAGAAAGTGACGGACGATGTTGATATAATCAACTATTTCAAGAATGGCTTTATAGAAGAAGAGGTCTGATTCATTTTTCCTTTAATGTACCTAACAATGGTTTGTGTTTATAAACAAGTATATGCTAATCCTTATGAATGAATCAAAATAGGATGACGACGAGGAAGACGAAGGTTTAGAGAACAATTCCGTGTGTTCAGATGATGGATCGGAAACACATTCTGATGATATTAGTGAGGTATTGTGCATTGTATTTTTTAATTTCTAAAAACACCGTTAAATTGTAACAAACAATACAAATTAATCTTTTACATCTTCTCGCAACATGTAGCAGGAACCAACAAACGAAGATGTTGTTGAAACGACAGACGCAACGGATGATATTCCAGCAGTGTGTGTTGGTGCCACGAACGCCACTTTAATTCAAATTGATGATGTAGGCAAGCGTACGACAGACAACGTTAACAGTGTACCAGCGACACTGGATGACGAAACACCAGCTAATGATCTTAATAATCAAGAGGAGCAAGAAGACAATTAATTTACATAAGCGTTTTTTAATATTTTTGAACAATTTAATTACAAATTGCAAACTTACATGTGTGTGGATATTCGTATTAAGCTTTATTCATATTAATTTTCATTAATTTATCTACCAGTGCAAATGTTGATCATTACGTGAAAAAATGATATAGCAGTACCAAGTATATGAAGCGGTACTAATATAATATTGCATTGATAACCACATGTATAACACTATATTATCTCAAATACAACAGTACTAACGTAACCAGCAGTATTAACATTGGTGATGTTTAAAAATAATATTAACCGGGATAGAAGATGTTGTTGAAACGATAGACGCAACGGATGATATTCCGGCAGTGTGCGTTGGTGCCACGAACGCCACTTTAATTCAAATTGATGATGTATGCAAGCGTACGACAGACAACGTTAACAGTGTACCAGCGACATTGGATGACGAAACACCAGCTAATGATCTTAATAATCAAGAGGAGCAAGAAGACAATTAATTTACATAAGCGTTTTTTAATATTTTTGAACAATTTAATTACAAATTGCAAACTTGCATGTGTGTGGATATTTGTATTAAGCTTTATTCATTACGTGAAAAAATGATATAGCAGTACCAAGTATATGAAGCGGTACTAATATAATATTGCATTGATAACCACATGTATAACACTATATTATCTCAAATACAACAGTACTAATGTAACCAGCAGTATTAACATTGGTGATGTTTAAAAATAATATTAACCGGGATAAGGATGTATACACGATACTTACCTATAAAATTAAAATAAAAAAATTACTACTATTTCGAAGGATGAATATGTACACATTTAATTTTTAAAATTAAAACAACAACCTTATCAATTCCTTGGGTCAAGTGAAGTCGATTCATTGCCCTATTTTCGTGTATATAACTTCCTACACATGATAATAAGAATTTTTAAAATGATATATACATATTATAATCATTTTTTCAAGAATATGATAAATTTATAGAAAATATGATTTGAAAGATAAGTTTAGAATGTATTTTGTATAAATATTCTGTGCATATATTTAAGATCATATACCTACTTTGACACTATATGGGGGTCAAATATATATTTAAGAGTACTTTGTACTGGTATAAACAATACGTATGTGCTATGTAGTACTGCTGAGTTATCTCCATTATGTATTTTAATTTTGTACTACTACGTCCCCGACTTGGTACTGATATTATAACCAGTTCATAAGAGTTATATTAAAACGCAATGTCACTTTAAATATACGTAGTCCATTATTTTTATACCCCATTAATTCTAACAACGTTTTTAAATGCTCATACACAAACGAACGTAATCTTTATATACAATAAAGCTATGATAATCAAATATTTTGTAGAATTTCCAAATCTATATTTAGAGCATGATATAAATCATGTAAACTCTAGAAAACGTTTAAATTGTAAACGTAATCTTTATCTATAACAAATATATGAGAAACAAATTTTCGGTTTCCATTATATGGTCACCTTCAAACTCTATAAATAAAGCCATATATTAACACATATTGAATATATATCTTCAAAAATTACGAACATAAAATACAAACAATGTCACACCGAAGATCACACAAGGTACATAATCTTAAGTTGAATGTGTTTTGTTAATTATCAGATGAATTAGATACTAATTACTACAATTTTTTCAGGGTAATCCGAAAACAGATCACCACCATCCTCCATCATCAGCCGATGGCTCGCTCGATAAGAATATACCAAACATCATCATATCAGATGATGAGGATGTACAATAACTAAATTAACTGTTTATTTACATTATATATGAAACACATTATCTGATTATGTTTAGCATGAATGCAGGATGGACAATTTGATTTGTTCAAAAAAGATATATCCAGTGTGCATATATTGGACGATGAAGAGGTATCCTTCATAACATGTCTAAGTTCTTTTTTTCTAAACTACCCACAGGCACTACCTTATAAGATTATCATGAATTGTTTTACATATACGAATACTTATTTACCAATAATCTTTAGCTAAAATAAATGCTTGAACAATGGTACATGTTTAAAACAACAGGGTTGGTTGATTCTATTGGTCGAGACGTTTCCATGTTTAGATAATCAATTGATTATATCTATAACTTAAAATTATGTAGCATATATCCATTAATATATCACAGGATCTAATTATCTTTATAATACTTGCAGGTTGGCCTATCAGATGACGAGGTATTATAACATAACTAAGGTTATTATTATTAATAATAGTTTTTGTTATGTTTAACGAATTAAATATAAATGTTAAATTTATAGATTTATGCTGTTGGTGTTAACGGATATCGAACTAATCCAATTTGTAATAAGCGAAAACCACATGATCCGTATGTATGCAAAATATTCAATGAAGATGCTGATTTACATGATACCAATAACGAGGTATTATATAAAAATTTTACTGCGTAGTAATTTGCATTGTAGTAAACATAAAATACTTAATGGTTTTTATTTTTGGATGCTCTGTTTAGGTTGTTTGTTTAACACATAACAATCGGAGATTGTCAAAGGCGAAACCCAGGACCCGTAAAAACGGATGCAAGTTTGATTATTACGAAAATCAAACTGATAACGAGGTATTCTCATAAAATTTTCATTATGTCGAGCTCATCTATTATAAAATCTAAATATCAATCTAATAGTTGCAGGCTGATCAAACAACACATAAACGGTTTAGACCAACTAAAGACAACAAGTTAGTTAGCAACGATATTTTTTATGTTGTTTCATCAGATGATGAAAAAATACAAAAAACACGTGACAACAAAGAGGTATAAAAAATGGTTGTAATCCATATTATGTGATACTTATTAATCAGGGGAACTAACAACTTTTGCATTACTTGCAGCCTCTCCCACCTATACACAAACGCCGTAGGCTTGCTAAAAACGGCAAAATAGTCAACAACATAATTGTTGACCTGGATTCATCAGATGATGGAAAGCCACAAGCAAGCAAAGTTGTAGATCTAACTTCGATTGATGATAAAAAAACGCGATCAAAGCGTGTGGAGACTATGACTGCTAATCATCCTGGGGGAAAAACCCATTGGTAATAATAATTTATGTTTGTACATTATATTTCTATAAAACATATATGTTAAACGAAACATCCTTGCTAATCCCACATTATTAAGCTAACATATACAATAAGGTATACTAACTATATTTTTGGTATGTAGAAACCCATTTTCTCACGGAACTATATGCTATATGATGAAGATACGGATGATGAACATGATAACAACAACAACGTATCTGAAACAGGCATGTGTGTCAATATCAATGCTCTCAAAGAACCCTCTTACCCCACGCGAGATTGTAAACCTAAATATACTATCCCTGATGAATTTGTTGTTGAAGACTCTTCCACAGGTTGTTTGTTAAAAAAAAATTATTATTATTTGTGTTTGTAAATTGTTAAACATGTTTTAAAATAATAGTTTGTTTATATAATTTTATAGTTGATAATTTCATAGGCGACTCAAGATATACATCTATTGATGACGATTATGATGAAGATTACCAATCTAACATGGTTGACAATGACGTGTGGGACGAGATGCCTGATATCGATGGAAAAGTACATGGTAGAATCATCCACATCAGCGATGTTGACGAAGAAACGTGGGAAATAAATTCAGCCGCGTATAGTGTCAGTTATGACTCTAACGACGATGATGTCAGCAACTTTATCAATGACAGATCTACTGATTATGAAACAACCAGTGATGATGACAGCGAAGATGAATTATGAACAAATGGAACACGATTTCCCATGTTATCATCTTAGATTATTTACAATAAATACTTAAGTTTCATGTTATCATTTTAGATTATTTACAATAAAGACTTATGTTCTAATTTTTTAATAAATTAACCTCATTACTTTTCACATGAGACTTTGCTACTTAAGCATTAGATGTTTATAATTTATATGCATAATCCATCTCATAACAAAAATATGTTACTAACTTTGTTTGTGTGAAACATACCGCCAGAGTATGAAATAAAATCAAATATCAGCAAAACACTCCAACTAATCAACAAACAAAGACAAAGCAAACTAATAAAAAATCATATCCATTTAAACTCTGGTAGGACAGAACATGGTACTGTCAGTGTCAGTGATGTAATAGAACATGATACTGCATTGTGTGCGAATATAAAAGACAAAAATATTGACAATAAAAAACAATCTAACGGCAGTGCGCGTTCTATTGCTTTTGTATAAAAGTAGTTATACTTTATTATGTTAAATGTAACGAAATTAAGGCATCATTTAAAATTGATTACAACCATCCAGTATAAAATTACAAGTCATGCCCGCCCATTGGGCGGGCTTTGAAGTCTAGTATATATATATATATATATATATATATAATATATATATATATATATATGTTTTATACTTATTAAATGTATAATATGCTTCACGAAATAATTATTTAACGATTGTTAGTTTACCGCTAGACGCAATAACTAACTAATATACGTTAAATATAAAAGAGATGACTTGATACTTAAAAAACATACGACTTTCACATACTTGGAAATGATTGTTGTGTTGTTTTTTCCTTTTGATAAAATGTTATACGACAAAAAAATTAAAAGGAAGTGATTGCTATGTATTTTCCTTTTAGTCAAAATATAAGGTACATATTTACCGATAAATTATAAATGGAATTAATTTGTTTTGATTTCCTTTTTGGTCAATACTTACGGCAAGAGGAGAATAAGCAATATAATTAGACAAACAAATATTTTTTTGTTTTGCCTTGTCTCTTTCCTTGCATTGAATACTAGTATATATATAATCTTATGTTCTCCTCTCTTTGATCATTCCATTCTTACGTATATGTATGTGATTGATACATATTGATTTTGACGTGTGAGAATAAAAACTAATCAGACATTTTTGTATTCGACTGGTCATATAGCTAGAACAAAAACACGAGGTGTTTGTTTGTTCGTCGTGAAGCAAGGACTAGCATTCTAACGTGCTTCGTTTGACATGTAGTGTGTGCATTCGTTAGAGGTGATTGTTTTAATCACTAAGTTTCATTTGCTGTTGTTTCGAGGGTTAGTTTTCTTGTTTTCTTTTTACTTTAATTTGTTTATTATATGTGTTAATCATAATTGCTAAACTAGATCCATTATTCGCTGCGTACTCGTAATGTTAATGGTTAACATGTTAATTAAATCCCAACAAGACACACAATTAGTTACCGCTAGGGTACACCCTTGAGTTTACAAGACACACAATTAGTTACCGCTAGGGTACACCCTTGAGTTTACTAGTTAGTTGTTACATATATATCATATATGGTAGTTAGTCGTTATCATGTTTTATTGATATATGACAATGTAAAAAGTATGTTAGTTTCTTGCTGGTATTATTTGTTTATAGATGCCTTTATACATTATGCTGGTTTGAAGTTTAAGAGAAAAAAATGAATTTGTTGGTGACTTTTTTTTAACGAATTTTGTTGGTTACCGTAGAAGTTGCTTAGATAAAGACAAGTTGCTTTTGTTACATCATAAACTTTTATTTCGATCAATTGACCATTTTACCCTTTATTTTTATGTACGAAAATATTGTGGTGGTGATCGTGCCTCGGGTCCGGATGGATTCACGCGTAAGTTTTTTAAAAACGTTTTGGAATGTCCTTGACCATGCCCCAGGTCCGGATGGATTCACGTTTAAGTTTTTTAAAACATTTTGGGATGTCATTGAATGTGATGTAGTGTGGCTTGTTCGTGAATTTATTCAATCGGGCTATTTTTCAAAAGGGTGTAATTCATCTTTTATTGCTTTGATCCCTAAAGTTGGTAATGTTAAATTTGTTTCGGAATTTAGACTTGTTACTTTAATAGGTTGCGTATATAAAATAATTGGTAAGTTATTAGCTAACAGGCTTAGCAAGGTTATTGGGAGTTGTGTTAGTGTAGAGCAATCCGCTTTTATTACAGGTAGGAATATTCTCGACGGACCCCTACTTTCGAATGAAGTTATGGCGTGGTATCGTAAGCGGAAAAAAGAACTTATGGTTTTTAAAGTTGACTTTGAGAAAAGCATATGACTCTTTGAGGTGGGATTATCTAGGTGTGGTCATGGAGAATCTTGGGTTTGGGCTTAAATGGTGTAGATGTATTTCTGAGTGCTTTAGGAATTCCCGGGCATCTATTCTGGTAAATGGATCTCCTACAGCTGAATTCGAGATGTTTAAGGGGTTAAGGCAAGGGGATCCCTTGTCTATGTTCCTGTTTATCCTCGCTATGGAAGGGATTCATGCTATTACGTGTAAGGATGTGAATATTGGCATGTTTAAAGGAGCTTCAATCGGACAAGGTAATATGGGAATTTCTCACTTATTTTACGTTGACAATGCTATTTTTATAGGTGACTGGTCCCAATCCAACGTGTATAATCTGAAATGCATGCTTAGATGTTTCTATTTGGTGTCCGGTCTAAAAATCAACGTTCACAAAAGTAAACTCGTACACTTATGTGTTTCTAATGTGGACATTTTAGACATGGCTACGGTGCTCGGTGTGTGCTTGTAGAGTGCAACATGGGTCGATGTGAAAATTGGAAGTGTATCATTCAGAAATTTAAGACAAATATGTCTCAGTGGGAAGCTCGATTGTTATCCGTAGGTGGCCATCTCTCTTTAATAAAGTCAGCAGTAGGTAACCTTCTAACTAACTACATGTCTTTGTATATGATGTCCACAACCGTTCAGAAAGATTTGGAGTCCATATAATAAGTTTTTTTATAGGTGGAAACTTATATGAAAAAAAGGTAACATGGGTGAAATGAAACACGTGCGTAGCTAGTAAGGTTATGGTTGGACTTGGCATTGGGAGTATTTATGCTTTAAGTGTCTCCCTTTTGTTTAAGTGGATTTGGAGATTTCGATGTCATCCTAATGATCTTTGGGCTAAGGTGATTAAAGGTATTCATGGGCCAGATGGAGGTATTAGGAATGGGATGTCACACCCCCAAATACCTGATTTGCAGCGGAATGGAATACCTGGGGCGCGACTACCATAGCATCACAGTTACAGTTATATTGAATAACCTAAAGTGTCGTTTTAAAAGTACATCGTTTGATTTCATAAAAATTTCAGAGTTTACAAAAGATAGGTCCCAAAAGATAATTCAAGTTTGCGGAAATAAGTTTGTTACAAACCAAACGATAGTTTAAAGTGCATATAAATACAAGTGAGACGCGTCGTCACCGCGACTCTATGATATGTCCACATGCAAGCCATGATGTGAATGCCTTAATTACCTGAAAATACATTGCTAAAATGGTCCACAATAATATTGGTGAGAATCATAGGTTTATGTAAATGTTTTGTACGATATCCACAAGTATAAAGTTAAGTGTGACAATGTCGCCATCTAAAGTTAAGTGTGACAATGTGGCCATATAATTAAAATAATACAATTGCTATAAGCTCATGACCCCGAAGCTAGACTAATAATGTATGCCCCAACTGAGTGTTTTGCCAGACACTCTATTATGATTCAAATGAAATGCGTTTGTAGACTTTGTTGGAGCTACCAACCCGAACGGAGGAGTCACCCTCAATAGATCTATTCACTCACCCCAGCTTAATATCAATTAACGGTTCATTATAAATAAAAAGAGGACTTTAATTTGGCAATATGGTAACTTAAGCAATGTAACTGAATTTAATGTACTTAGACTCGCAATAAAATGTTGTGCAATGTATTCTCCCCCGTAGGTTTGAAATGAAATATTAACTTGAAAAACGGGGCTAAGAAAACTCACCTGATGCAATGGTTATGATGACAAAAGTGGATACACTGAAATGAGGCGCGATCTCTAACCGCAACCTAATATGAATGATATGATATAATGTAAGTCATGAAATGATGTTACACATGCAAATACGTATGTTATCGATACCACTCGTGAAATTTGGAAATAATGTTTATCGTCGAAAAATATATTTTTGACGTCTTGTTAAGTTATAAAACATTTTACGCGTATATATGTTGTAACGACATCCCACGATCGTCGTTTGGTGATTTATCGAAAAATAGAGTTTTTCTTCACAAATAAAACACTTTGATAAATTTCTGAAAATGACTAAGTAGCCTCCCAAAGCTAGTCGTAAGTTGGTGAATATTGAGTGTTAGGAAACGAACTCAGTGGTTTTAGAAAGCTTGTATCATTATCTTAAATTCGTAACACCGAAATTTCTTCCATACGAGTCCCGATCATAAAGAAAAATAATAGTCAAGTTAGATAGTCGGGCTAAATTTTCTGGTTTTGTGTAGTTTTTGGGTATATTAGAAAGGTCGTATTTTACTCGTAGTCCGGTTGACGAACGGCTGATCAATTTGGAAAATAGGCCGGGAGTACTTGATTTTACCTCAAGGTGTTAATGTCTCAAACTGACTCGATCAATGAGAAAAACGGCTCCAAACTTGGTCACTTGTATTACAACGAACTAATAGATTTTTGTTATGTCGGCTCGCCTAGTTCACTTTCAACGCCTCATTTTAACCATTGAAAATCGTGTGACAGCTTGTTATTTTTCAGAAAATAGTTTTCGTCGTTAAACTTGAAATTAACGTATCTTTCTCGTCGTAAGCTCGTTTTCACTCATTCCAGCGGCTATGGCTTTGTTTTTGAGTGTATTTTCTAAATATGTAAACCAAAATAACTCATAATCTATTGAAATTTCTAGATTTTGCAAAAATGGACAGACCCATATATATTTTGTCAAAAACCATTTTTACTAGTTCAAGACTTGTACAAATCCCTTCCAATCAATATCAAAGCTATTCTAAACGTACCATACACCTTCCTAGGGTGTCATGGGTTCCTAATCTTCAACAAAAATGATAGAGTTTATAAGAACACTAATAAGATCATTTAAATTCATTTTAATGACAAAAACAAGTGATAAGTGGTATGTAACATAAGTATACTTGCATGTTTTGTTACTAGAACTTAAAAATCGATCAAATAGAAGTATGTAAGAGTAGAAAATTTTACTTGGAACACTTACTTGATTTTAGAGAGTTTTTGAGGTAAATGACTTAATTACTTCAAGGTTTTTATTTCAAAACCCTAACTAGAAACACTAATAGAACTTGTAAAATACTTGAACTTGAAATTTTGATGGGTTTTTCTTCTTCTTCTTAGTTTGGCCGAACCACAAGGACCATGGAGATGATGAGAGAATTTTCTTTGCTAGTTTATTTTGTTACTTGAAGTGTTATGTGAATTATGTAGTGATGTAAGGTTAATTATTAGTCTTGGTCAAATAGTAGTCAAAGTAGCTAGGAGGGGGGGGGGCAATGGGGCGTATTTTAGGGGAAAGGTGGATGATGTTGGTGGCTTTTCATAATTAGCTTGTAATTGGATGTGTTTAGGGTAGATTTTAGCTAGTATTTAGTTAGGATATTATGTTATCGGGTACTGAGTTAGTTAGAAATAAATTTTTACGGAACAAAATAAAGTATGACGAAGTTGTAAAAATTATAAAATCACATTTCTTGCAAGTATCGGGTGCCCAATTAGTTATCGTGTTGAAATTTCGTAAACCGTCGTAAATTTAAGCTTTTAACGGTATATATAGTAAATAATTTCAAAACACCGGGGAAACTAGCAATATAATTTTTATATCACTGTAATGAGTGTGAAAATATATTAGGATCATAGTCGGGAGTGTCGGGTATATTGTTCGTAGTAAATGATTGAGTGGTAGCGTTTATTTAATGAATAAATATACGTGAATTGAAATTATGCAAACCCGTGAATGACCTAATATGAAGATGATGTTACTGATGATATGTAGACTACTCTAGTCTATATGATGTGTCCTCAGTGATGATCCATGAATACGCAACTAAACCCTTACGGTTACACGAATTTTGAATACCCGTAAACCTAGTTTTCGAAATGGTGAATGATAATCATGAATAGTGATTTTCCTCCAGGAATAAATAGTGTTTCATGAATAGTAAATTTTTTGATAACGTTTCAAAGTCGCAAACTGACTTCAAAAATGATGAATAGTGAAATGATAAATAGTAATCCATGAATAGTAAATTTTGAAGTTTGGAAAATGACCTGGAATTACGATTTGTCAAAGTCTTTCACCCTAAAAGGAATTCAGTTAATGTTGGTCTCTGGAGTGGATTTGGTGAAAAGATGTGGATATTTGAGTCGCATCTGGTCTTCCCGCTCCCATGTAAACTCGGGACCTCTTCGAGAATTCTAGCAAACTTTCACGATAGGAATTCGACTCTGCTTCAACTGTTTGACCTCACGGTCCATGATTTCTGCTGGTTCCTCCACGAAATTGAGCTCATCGTCGAGTTGAATTTCTTCTAATGGAATTACGAGTGATTCATCTGAAAGACACTTCTTGAGGTTTGAAACATGAAATGTGTTATGTACGCTGCTGAGCTCTGACAGAAGCTCAAGTCTGTATGCCACTGGACCAACTCTATCCAGAATCTTAAATGGCCCATTGTACCTCGGGTTTAATTTCCCGCGCTTTCCTTTCCAAGGCAAGACTTTCAACACAACTCTGTTGCCAACTTGAAATTCTAACAGTTTGCTTACATCGATGAATCTTCCTCGTAGATGGTATGAAAGGTCGTTCCTTGAAAAAGTCAATAGTGTAGTCTGATTTATCGACTGAATAAGTGGTGTGGATGTCTATGGTGCCTTAGGAAAGTGATGTTCATGGATAGTTTATCTATGTACAAAATTTTTCTCTTCAATGTTTCAAGTGAAAGTTGCTTTTTTGAAAAGGTTTGAAAGATAATTATTCTTTTCATGACATGATCCTTCCCGAATTATACATAGGTGATCAGGCTATGTATAATTGAGGACAAATGATGTAATACTTGGTTTTGTCCAAATGATAGTATGTTTCTCAAAAGTTGAATATTATCAATCATACTGTGGTTGAAATAGCGGCCAAAACAATTTACGAGGTTGGAAAATAGTTTGTAAGATATTTGTGAAACAGTTTATAGAATGGTAACATGATAGCTTGTATGTCACTTGGAAGAGCATTTTGTAGGGTAGTAAGAGTCTACTAATCTGCCATAGAATGTAGGTAACTTAGTTCATAACAGGATAGTGGAATATTGTTGCAAAACGGTTGGAAATATGGTAGTGAAACAGGGAGTGTAATAGACGAGGGTTGTGATATCATGGAAATAACAAAAGATAGTGGGTTCATTAGATAGAAAGGTACATGATACAACGAGGTTACAAGAAAGTACTTAAGATAGACTACTTAAAGAAATACAACCCAAAAGGGCTCCTCCTATGGTTTATTATTAAGGCAGAAGTTCCTTGTTCTTAAACATTGTTGTCGTTCTCAACATTGTTGATGTGCTGGCAATCTCCTTCTCCGACGATATAAGCCCTTCCACGAGCTATTCCACCTTGGTTCCCATTTCCTTGATTTCATTGTTTTGGACATTCATTCTTGAAGTGTCCTATCTCCCCACAGCCAAAACATGTTACTAGAGGTTCCTGATTTCTGGCAAGGATTGGAAACTTGCATTCTCTAGTCGAATGGCCAATCATCTTACAGTTGCCACATGGATTAAGACAATGCCCAGGGTTATGATAACTTTGACACTTGTTGCATTTGGGTAGGGTACCTTTGTAACCTTTCTTTTCAATTGGGCCTGCAGCATAGGTTTAACACCCCCAAAATCAGACTTTGCGGAAGCATTAATACCATGGGGTGCTACGGAAATGGAAATCATAACACAAGGTATCAAGAAACCAATTACACATTTTATGGGAAGAGCCCTTTAAAACTAAATCATTTGATTTCAAAATCATTTACAGGTTACTGGTCCCTCAAAAACAAGTCTTAATTAACATTTCAAAATGCATTGGTCAAGTATAAATCTGCCGCCTTGCCGTTCCTTGCCATTCCTTGGATAAATCCCATTACCTGAGAAAAACATGCTTAAAAAGTCAGCAAAAAGCTGGTGAGTTCATAGGTTTTAGTTAAAAACAATTATATCAAAATTTTTGACACCAGTTTCATTAAAATGTCATATATATGTTTTATTACGCTAGCTCTAAGTTCATGTAACCGAAGCTTTAACAGTTCTGCATGCTCTAGATACATGTAAATCATAAAAGCCCGAGCAAGTGTTTATCCCAGACACTTGAACATTGATATGGTATACGTTCGTTTGCCTATCCGGTCAAACCAAACGGGGACGTTACTCCCAATAGATCTATTTATAACATTCACACTTCCTGACTTGGAATTAATGGTTCATGAAATTCGGGCAGTAGGGGACATATCAGGCTTAGGCTATCCGCGTAATAATAATATTAATGTCCACAAAATTTAGTTTTTGCATGTTTCTCACCCCAAAACAAGTAAAAGTAAAAATGGGGCTATAAACTCACCTTTGATGGTCTGAACAGTAAATTCTGTGAAATTTGGGAGTGCACGGCACCAACACGCAACCTATATTAAATAATCGTGTATTAGTTTCAAGTATTAAATTCAGTTCTTTTTGGATATTAATTTTCAATGTTTTAGTGTGTTTAAGTCGTTATCACTTGCGTGGCAGCAAGTGCGGTTACTAAGGTCTCTCATAAGGAAATGGTGAGATGTAAATCTACAACTAACCTAATGGTACGGTAATGAGGGGTTGGGATCCTTAATAATCTAGGCACGAATTTAATTAATCTAGTTGTGACATGTATCTACATATTTTGTAATTGTGTAACCTATTCATATGTCCGTTTATGTTATTTTTAGAATATGACTTAATATTTGCGGCGTTTATCACTTAACTAGTAAATGGTCTAAAAGTTAATATATATACATCGTTAGTCCTTGGATCAACTTAGATTCTAGAGTTTGTGTTATTATAATTAATCTATCACGACTCAATTCTTTTAATTTAGAATAATATATTGTCTAATCCGTTCTAGTTTTGTTTGATATTTAATTCATGTTATTCCTAGTGTCATTTATTCTTTAATGATTTGATATATATTGTTAACTTGAGTAATTTATCTAGTTTCTCATCATGATTCATTTACACTACATTAGTTTAAGGTTTTATGTTTCGACTATCTTATTCAAGCTAAATGATATATTTTTAGTGACGTTTGATTTTATATTATTTGATTGGTATCCTACAAATATAAGTGTTTGCGTGTTGTTATATACCTTGACGTGTGTTATGGTTTACGCCTATCGTGAATCTAAGTACCATATTTTTATTACACGAGTTCATGCTAATGTACATGTATCCCTATTCCTCCAACGTATGTATAAAACTATTCGTATAAAATGTTCGTATATTTAGTCTATTCGTTTTAATCGTTTTCGGCGTGTTTACCATTTCGGTGATCCAACCTTTACGTACATAGGTGTTAATATACATATACATATATATTCCGATGTGTGTTATAATGTTCATTGTAAACTCGAGTGCTAAATTTTAAGTACACGAGGGTACGTTAATATTTATATATCTTTATCCTTCCCGAGTGTTTATAACATTACTTGTATATATGTATTTAGTCCTTTCCGTCACATCTTACGTTTCGGCTATTCAAATTTTCTCATACCTATATGTTAATGTAAATAGAATTTTTTTTCACTTGGTTCTCGGCTATATAACTTTTATATCCCTATGTGTTTGAGTTATTTTTGCCAAGTTTTTACATTTAACTATACAAGTTTCTATGTAGGTTATCTTGAAATTTCATTCTTCCTTTTTTTTCTTGGTTATACAAGTTTCCCTTTTTCGTTTCTATAATTTAACTAACACTTTTTATTTTCATCACGACTCGTATTCATTTCATTTGTTTGTGACCAAGTCTCATATAGTGTTAA
Organism: Artemisia tridentata subsp. tridentata; assembly: GCA_021014915.2. Taxonomy (NCBI): domain Eukaryota; kingdom Viridiplantae; phylum Streptophyta; class Magnoliopsida; order Asterales; family Asteraceae; genus Artemisia; species Artemisia tridentata. The sequence continues at coordinate 366,979,901 of CP139503.1, read as the reverse complement.
TTGATCTTAATCGGTTCCCTAACTGGGCTGTTCATGGATTGAGTTTAACTCCTTTTCTGGTAAGCCAAATGGGCTGTACGCAAGCCCATCTACGGGTTGTGCTGAAGTTGGTCGATTGGGCTGTCAAGTGGCCTATTAGGTGGGCTGCGTGGCTAATCCTAGTGGGCCTGCTCATTGGGCTGTTTTAGCCTGGTATCTTAGTAAGCAATATAGAGGAGTGCATCAAGTTACCAACTTGATGATGTCTCCCTGGAATCCTCTTTTCGAAACCAGAATGGGTTGTAAATCATGGTCTCAGCTTTACTCCATGATCAATATCGAGTACAACTCGACTTCAAGCTATTTAGGTCTATGTGGTGTTAACAACTTGAGTTCTTGACTCAGCTATGGGTCGATATTGGGAGGGAAACCACAAGGCCTCAAAGTCTATCTACCTGGACTCTACTCCCCTGTCACCTGCTGGTCTTTTATGAGTGCATTTCGACAAGTACCTAATGTTCCTATTCGGCTTCTAAATCTTCATTATTGGGTTTGTTTTGAGTAGGAGAATGCTATCTCTTGTTGGGATTTTTGGTTCGAGGTCAATGAGCCATTCCAAGTCTTATACCGTGAGTGCATTACTCATGGTTTGCGGGTCCAATGGCTGCTATCAACGTGGTTAACTCTTTCCTCTAGGTGAAGTGTTTTTCCTTGTCTACCTCGACCACCATTGCACCAAGCTTTGGTGGTACATGGGTCGGTTGGGACCATGGGTGGCCATAGTGGCCTTCGCCATCAACCTACTACACAACAACTTCCTGGTTCTAGTCTCACTGTGCTAGTTACAACCTCCACAGGTTCGATCATTGAACCTATGGTCTTTCTAAGGACTTTACTACAACAGAGGACTAATAATTCTAAGAACCAACTCCACAATATTGAACTCGTCCTTCTTAGTGGTTTCGACACAACACAACATTACTAATTTAATCCTATCAGAAGGGTTCTTATGTCACGCCATTAAAAATGATTCAACAACTATTATCTTCATAAAAATCCCTATTAAGCTTCCCTCACCCCATAAGTGTTTCTGGGTTTCCATTCGACAGGAACAACCATCCTTAACTAACCTATCTAATTCAACCATACTAACGACAACCACAAGTTTTTCTCAAGATCTTATTTAACAACTAATCACCATTTTGCTTAGATTTTACTCATAATCAATATTAGTTCCTAGGTTTCAAATCGACAGAAAAGAAATATAAAACAACCTAAATCCTCAGTTTATTTCATTCGATAACAAAAATCAATATCCAACCTTTTGCATTTATTCGAACTACACTTACTTATCATAAGGGGTTCTTAAATGACAAAACTAAGTGAATTCGAAGAGGGTTCTAATTCCTTACCTTGTCTATTGAGGGGTGAAGGACTCGACTGAAACTCCAACCCGAATACTTACTGCTCCAATTTACCACCCCAACCTCCAAATCGAACCACAATCGCTTCCACACTAAATCTTTCTTGAGTGATTCTCAGATTTTTGGTGGTATTTGATGATTTGTGATTTGATGTATCCTTGGAGGCTCGGATTTATGGAGGATCTTGGAGAGTAGCTCCATAAGGCTTTCGATTTTTGGGGAAAACAATATTACTACTTATGTGCTATTTCCATTTCTATGGTTCTTTAACCTATATTATCTCGTGACAAAGGTTTTTGGTCAAAAGGATTTGGGTGAGGGCTGTGTTTGGAGATGGCGATGGGTCATGGTGTTTATGGGGAAATGAGGGAGGCGACAAGAAAAAAAGGAAAGTAGAGTTATAGTTTTTCTTGGTTTAGGTGTGAGTGGAAGGGAGTAATATTTATTTTAAGTGTTAGAAGAATTATGAGTTAAGATGGGGAGATTTAATACCCGTGTTTCGTTAAACTATATCAAACTCGGGTCCGTCCTGAAACCGTTTCTAATTTGAGAGTTTATATTTTTGGAATTGTTATATAATACCTGAATTTATTTTCGAGTCCTTAATTATTCACTAACGTTTTCTAAATCTCAGATTTATTTTGGTTTGCGTGTGGTGTCAGTCTGTGGAGAAATTGGGATAACCTCCCGTTTTCATCACAATTAAATGTATAAATTTATGAGATGTGATTCTTCACTATTCCTTGGTGAGATTTTTGGGTGTCAATATGTGCAGGTCTATTTTCCGTGTTAAACATATAATGGTCTAATCAGGTAATATAGTCACAAATAATGAATTGTTATGAACTAAATATTAGGGCAAATTTTCCATTTGTCACAATAGGCCTTAGCAACTTTTTGTCTCTTTGGTGGTTGATGAGTAGCATTGCCACCCTGATTGTTGTCCCACCTTCTCTTGTTGTTGTTGTTGTTGTTGTTGTTGTTATAGTTGGTATTGTTTCGGTTGTTGTTGTAGTTGTTGTTGTTACGGTTATTGTTGTTGACGGTAGTTCCCTTCTTCACCACTTGAGTCATAAGCTTTTGAGACACTCTGATAGCTTCGTCCAGTGTGTATGGATCAAAAGCAGTTACATCCCCACGGATGCTGTGTGGTAGCCTACCAATGAAGTTTTCCAACAACTTCTCGTTATCCGAAACCATAGTTGGACATAGCGCGGCCAACTCTTGAAATCTCCTGATGTAGGCTTCGATATCATTACCTGTGGTTACTAACTCATAAAATTCTATTTCTAACTTTTTCACTTCGGTACGTGGACAAAACTTCTTAGTCAGTAGCTTCTTGAATTCTTCCCACGTGAGTTTGTAAGCGTTTTCCATACCAATAGGTTGTGCATAAGAATTCCACCATGACATAGCGTCATCAATGAATGTACCAGTAGCGAACTTTACCTTGCAGTCATCGGGACAATTGCATAGAAGAAATATAGATTCTGTCTTCTCAAACCAACGGATCATGGCAATGACTCCTTCAGTGCCTTTGAATTTTATGGGATCGCCGTTCTTAAAGTCCTTGTATGTACATTTGCGAACATTAGTACCATTAGCAGCTAATCTGGCAGCTTCGGCTGTTTCCGCCTGAGAAGCGGCTTCAGCAGCCCGAGCTGCTACGACCTCTCTTTCAGTTACTAGTTCTGCCTCTATACTGTCGGCAACAAGTTTTCGGATGGCAGCTGGTGTCATCGTTGGAGTAGTTTTCTTTGGCGGCATAATTCTTCATAATCACAAAAGATAACAATAATGAGAACTCACAAACAGAAACGATCATCATACACAATATATACAACCACAACAGGTATGAATACAATGAAATCACAACGAGAAACAACCACGAAATATCATAAATATAATCACAACACGCATGAATATAATACATGAAAATTTCGGCCTACATGGACCGATATCATAGATAGCACAACCATTCCTACATAGTAGAGTCAACACTTGATACATTTTGTTTGTACAACAACCAAAAGACTACAAGTTCTTTAAACTATGTCACACACTCCGTGACTAGGATGATAATAGTAAAAGCTAGCATGATATAAGTCTAATCTAGGCATCTCCTGGTGCTTTGCCTGATCGAATCTGAAGCTCTCGGACCTCTGCAACTAATCTGACCACAATCTCCGTCAGATGCTGAATCTGAAGCTGAGTAGCAACATCCCTGCTCTCCAAAGTAGCAATCCTCGCACGTGCTGAAACTGACTCACCTGCCTATCATTGCTGCTCTTCTTGCGACATCTGGGCTCTGTCAAACAACTCTGGCATCTCCTGCCTCAGCTCAGTGATGCGCTCACGATCCTTCTGCTGTCTAGTCTCTAAACCCCGATAGGAAACATCAATGGAAACCCTGTCCAAAACCAAACCCTCTATCTCCTCCTCCATCGCCTCAAATCGGCTTAATGGAATCTCCTCTAACTGACCTAAGGCCCTGCCAATCTGCTCCTGCCGATGGTCTAATCATGTCTCAAGTGTAAGAGCAGTAGGCTATCTAGCTGTAGTAGCTCTAGAACTCTCACCGACCTCAAACCTACTAGGTGGTGTAGCCTCTGTAGTAGATGGTGATTGTGTGTCAAATCGTGCACGCTTCTGGAGCGGCAAGACAGATATAGGTGTTGGGTCTCTGAGATGTGATGGTGCTGGTGGTGCTCCAGATGATGGTGAGGATGGGGATAATGATGATAGAGATGATGGTGATGATGGTGTACAGAATACTACCCTCTTTCGCGCTGTCAAGCGGCGTCTGAGAGGATAAGATGAAGTAAACACGATGGGACGACCACTAGTGTTACGGGTAAGTGATGGTGGTGGTAGTGGTACATAAGCAGCAGGTGGTCTAAGAATAAGATAACGTGATACGGGTGGTGTAGGTGAAACTTCGCCCTCTTCAAAGGGTTCAGTCTCAGCATCGGATGGTATAGGTGATGAGTCTGGTGTAGGGTCAACTGATGTTAGAATTATAGTATGTGGTGACGAGACATCCTCCATGTCAGAGTCTGAAGTGATGATGATAGGATGAGTATCTGAAGACATCTCTGTGACAATCGACGTGAAATGAAAGTAAATAACCCGCATAATGTATGTATGAAACTGCATGTATAGTGAATATGCACTTATGATGAAATGATGTGATGCTGTGATGATGTAGTTATAGTCTAGGGTATCATGGACAACCTAGTTCGCTATAACCTTCGCTCTGATACCAATCTGTCACACCCCCAAATACCTGATTTGCAGCGGAATGGAATACCTAGGGCGCGACTACCATAGCATCACAATTACAGTTATATTGAATGACCTAAAGTGTCGTTTTAAAAGTACATCGTTTGATTTCATAAAACATTCAGAGTTTACAAAAGATAGGTCCCAAAAGATGATTCAAGTTTGCGAAAATAAGTTTGTTACAAACCAAACGATAGTTTAAAGTGCATATAAATACAAGTGAGACGCGTCGTCACTGCGACTCTATGATATGTCCACATGCAGGCCATGATGTGAATGCCTTAATTACCTGAAAATACATTGTTAAAACGGTCAACAATAATGTTGGTGAGAATCATAGGTTTATGTAAATGTTTTGTACGATATCCACAAGTATAAAGTTAAGTGTGACAATGTCGTCATATAATTAAAATAATACAATTGCTATAAGCTCATGACCCCGAAGCTAGACTAATAATGTATGCCCCAACTGAGTGTTTTGCCAGACACTCTATTATGATTCAAATGAAATGTGTTCGTAGACTTTGTTGGAGCTACCAACCCAAACGGAGGAGTCACCCTCAATAGATCTATTCACTCACCCTAGCTTAATGTCAATTAATGGTTCATGATAAATAAAAAGGGGACTTTAACTTGACAATATGGTAACTTAAGCAATGTAACTGAATTTAATGTACTTGGAATCGCAATAAAATATTGTGCGATGTATTCTCCCCCGTAGGTTTGAAATGAAATATTAACTTGAAAAACGGGGCTATGAAAACTCACCTGATGCAATGGTTATGATGACAAAAGTGGATACACTGAAATGAGGCGCGATCTCTAACCGCAACCTAATATAAATGATATGATCTAATGTAAGTCATGAAATGATGTTACACATGCAAATACGTATGTTATTGATACCACTCGTGAAATTTGGAAATAATGTTTATCGTCGAAAAATATATTTTTGACGTCTTGTTAAGTTATAAAACATTTTACGCGTATATATGTTGTAACGACATCCCACGATCGTCGTTTGTTGATTTATCGAAAAATAGAGTTTTTCGTCGCAAATAAAACACTTAGATAAATTTCTGAAAATGACTAAGTAGCCTCGCAAAGCTAGTCGTAAGTTGGTGAATATTATCTGAAAATGACTAAGTAGCCTCGCAAAGCTTGTCGTAAGTTGGTGAATATTGAGCGTTAGGAAACGAACTCAGTGGTGTTAGAAAGCTCGTATCATTATCTTAAATTCGTAACACCGAAATTTCTTCCATACGAGTCCCGATCATAAAGAAAAATAATTGTCAAGTTAGATAGTCGGGCTAAATTTGCTGTTTTTGTGCAGTTTTTGGGTATATTAGAAAGGTCGTATTTTACTCGTTACAAGTGCGGTTGACGAACGGCTGATCAATTTGGAAAATAGGCCGGGAGTACTTGATTTTACCTCAAGGTGTTAATGTCTCAAACTGACTTGCTCAATGAGAAAAACGGCTCCCAACTTGGTCACTTGTAACGATAGTTTTAACACTACATATTTTAGTAAAAGCTTATGAAAAATGTGTTGTGAACGTCGGGTTTCAAACGCTTGTATCTCGGTCGTTATAAGCTCGTTTTCTACGTTCTTTATGTCCTCGACTTCGTATTACAGCGAACTAATAGATTTTTGATATGTCGGCTCGCCTAGTTCACTTTCAATGCCTCATTTTAACCATTGAAAATCGCGTGACAGCTTGTTATTTTTCAGAAAATAGTTTTCGTCGTTAAACTTGAAATTAACGTATCTTTCTCGTCGTAAGCTCGTTTTTACTCATTTCAGCGGCTATGGCTTCGTTTTTGAGTGTATTTTCTAAATATGTAAACCAAAATAACTCATGATCTATTGAAATTTCCATATTTTGCAAAAATGGACAGACCCTTATATATTTTGTCAAAAACCATTTTTACTAGTTCAAGACTTGTACAAATCCCTTCTAATCAATACAAAAACTATTCTAAACCTACCATACACCTTTCTAGGGTGTCATGGATTCCTAATCTTCAACAAAAATGATAGAGTTCATAAGAACACTAATAAGATCCTTTAAATTCATTTTAATGACAAAAACAAGTGATAAGTGGTATGTAATATAAGTATACTTGCATGTTTTATTATTAGAACTTAAAAATAGATCAAATAGAAGTATGCAAGAGTAGAAAATTTTACTTGGAACACTTACTTGATTTTGGAGAGTTTTTGAGGTACATGACTTAATTACTTCAAGGTTTTTATTTCAAAACCCTAACTAGAAGCGTTAATAGAACTTGTAAAATACTTGAACTTGAAATTTTGATTGGTTTTTCTTCTTCTTCTTAGTTTGGCCGAACCACAAGGACCATGGAGATGATGAGAGAATTTTCTTTGTTAGTTTATTTTTTTACTTGAAGTGTTATGTGAATTATGTAGTTATGTGAGGTTAATTATTAGTCTTGGTCAAATAGTAGACAAAGTAGCTAGGAGGGGGGGGGGCAATGGGGCGTATTTTAGGGGAAAGGTGGATGATGTTGGTGGCTTTTCATAATTAGCTTGTATTTGGATGTGTTTAGGGTAGATTTTAGCTAGTATTTAGTTAGGATATTATGTTATCGGGTACTGAGTTAGCTAGAAATAAATTTTGATGGAACAAAATAAAGTATGACGAAGTTGTAAAAATTATAAAATCACATTTCTTGCAAGTATCGGGTGCCCAATTAGTTATCGTGTTGAAATTTCGTAAACCGTCGTAGTTATAAGCTTTTAACGGTATATATAGTAAATAATTTCAAAACACCGAGTAAACTAGCAATATAATTTTTATATCACTGTAATGAGTGTGAAAATATATTAGGATTATAGTCGGGAGTGTCGGGTATATTGTTCGTAGTAAATGAATGAGTGGTAGCGTTTATTTAATAAATAAATATACGTGAATTGAAATTATGCAAACCCGTGAATGACCTAATATGAAGATGATGTTACTGATGATATGTAGACTACTCTAGTCTATATGATGTGTCCTAAGTGATGATCCATGAATACACAACTAAACCCTTACGGTTACGCGAATTTTGAATACCCGTAAACCTAGTTTACGAAATGATGAATGATAACCATGAATAGTGATTTCCCTCCGGGAATGAATAGTGTTTCATAAATAGTAAATTTTTTGATAACGTTTCAAAGTCGCAAACTGACTTCAAAAACGATGAATAGTGAAATGATGAATAGTAATCTGTGAATAGTAAATTTCGAAGTTAGCAAAATCGAATCAAAGTCCTTGGAATGATATTATGCGTTCGGTATCACAACTTCAAATGGAAGGTATTGATTTGCTTGCTGCTTTTAATCGGTCTCTTGGAGACTGGAATTCCATCATGTTTTGGGATGAAACTTGGTGTGGGGATCGTACTTTAAAAGTTTTGTTCCCACATGTATATGCTTTGGATGGGGATAAACGGTGCACGGTAGCTCAACGGATCAATATTACCGATTGGAATAATGCTCTTAGGAGGTTACCGAGAGGTGGTGTGGAGTCCAGTCAATTTGCAGATTTGATTGGTTTGATTCGTGACGTTGTGCTCTCGGATAATAGGGACGGATGGAAATGGGCTCTAGCTTCTACAGGCTTTTCTGTTGCCTTTGCTCAGAATTATATTGATGAGCATATTTTACATGGTGGCTTGACATCTACTAGATGGAATAGATGTGTTCCAATAAAAGTTAATGTTTTTATGTGGAGATTGATTTTGGATAAACTTCCGACTATGGTGAACATGATCGCAAAGGATTTGTGTTGACTCTTTATTACGTCCCGTGTGTAGTGATTACGTAGATAATGTTAATCATCTTTTCCTCTCTTGCGGGATGGCACGTGATCTTCGGGCTTTATTGGCTAGATGGATATTCCGCTTGCTTTTAATTTGCGGAGTGGCTATCGTGGTTAGATGTATGTCCGGAAGACGGCTAAAATCATTCTTGAAGGGGTTGCAAGTACGATGATGTGGTCTATATGAAATTTTCGTAATGCTTTGATTTTTCTGCTTCTAAACCTAATAAGGTGACTCTTTGGGATTCTATTGTATATCAATTGTTTTTGTGGATTTCATCTAGAAATCCTAAGATGCGATTTAGTTGGATAGGACGGTTATAAAATCCCATAGCTAACATGTCTTTTTTTTTTTTGTAATTGTTTCTTTTTCTAGCTTTTGCTAGTTTTATATAATGCCGCCGTTAAAAAAAAAAAAAAAAAAAAAAAAAAAAAAAAAAGTGTTTTATCTGAAATTAAATGTTAAGTTTTAAATATTTGTAATAAGTCAAATTACAAATATTCAAAATGCTTATAATATATATTAAATAGAGAATTAAAGATAACACGTGATTTATGAACAGTGCAATAATCTTGCCATTATAAAATTAAGTTTTCTGCAAAAAAAGATTACTCAACTTTTGGCTGGTTATTTTCTTTTTTGAAATGATAAAAGGTATTAAATTGAGAAGATATAGAGGAAACTATACGGAGACATCATGAAAGATGACACACAAATTACAAAATGTATAGTAAGTTCAAAAATATTATCTATTGTATGGCAATGCTTCCCAAATTTAGTCGCAACGAGTGGGAGGTCCTGCGCGTTGTTGCGGGAATGCGGTGCTAAGTGTTGTTTAAAAGTTATTCATTAAGGACTAAATTTGAAAAAGATCGATAAACCAAAGGACTATTTTTGAAAACTAATTCTGGAAATAATATGTTTTTTGGGGAAAAAGTCCCTAAAATTTTTGGCGCGTTGCATCGTTAGTCCCCGGAGGACCTAACATGCAAAAACATTTACACCTTAGGGACTAAGTTGCAGATGACGACTGTTAACCCAAAGACTATTTTTGAAAAGTAATTCTGAAAATAATATGTTTTTTTGCTGAAAAAGTTCTTAAAATTTTCGGCGTGTTGCATCGTTAGTCCCCGAAGGACCAACCTTGCAACGACAGTTACACCTTATGAACTAATTTGCAAACTTGTATCGTTTCATCATTGTAGCAGCTACGGTGTTTTCTAAATTTCTCTTTTTTAGCATATAGTATAATAGCCACTGTTTCATATTATTTATTGAATACAAATGACACATCGGAAACAAAGAAGAAAAACCCACATGAACGATATAGCAATTTTTTTATAATGTTACGTATGTGTGTTATTTTAGAAAATAATATTGTTTTTGTGTATGGATATTGTTAGAGTGTAAGTTTAACTTTAATTTTACCTCTTTTTAAAGTGTCATTTTCATTTCTTTCAAACTTTTCTAATTGCTATATCTTAAATTTAGGCTGTGTTTGATTTGTGCTGAATGGAATGGTTCAGCACTAAGTGCTGAATCGGTCAGCATTCCGATTGTTTGTTAAATACTTCTGAACACTGAACCATTCCACCGATTCCACTGAACCATTCCACTGCTAACATATCTCTGAACCATTCCACCGATTGTTTAGATAGCCGAAAATTTTGCCGGAAAAGATGGTGGTTGCCGGATGTTGATGAAGATGATGTAGTTGTGATGACAATTGATAACTAAAAAGAAGACAGTGGTGACCAAACTATCCTCATCATTAAATTCCGGCCAACCCACCACCGATTACCACCTCACCGTCACCAACACATCACAGTCGCCGGCCAAACAACCACCACCTCATCTCACCTCATCAACGGGAGTGGATCCATATGGGTTAGTGCTAGTTGCTTTGAGTTTGAGTTATCAAATATGTGTGAAATCAGGATCAATTGCCTCCATTTTTAATGTTATAATAATGTTAAAAAATCCGTTTATTTTGTGGCAGTTTGGTGGGATGTGGCCAGAATTTATGAGTAGGATTAGGATATTTATAATTTTATGTTTTTAAGTGTTTCTTTGTGTGTGGTATACTGTATATGGTACTTTTTTATCATTCAGATAGCTCATTCAGAACCGATATCAAACATACAATTTTCATTCAGAACCAAGTCATTCAGAGCCTTTGAACCATTCAGACTTCAGAATCATTAAGCACTAAATCATTCTGTGTTATCAAACACAGCCTTACTCTTCATAACATGATATCATTTTTTTCTTCGAATATTGTTTTTTTTTTTTTTTCGTTAACTAAATGAAAAAGATGTTTATGAAGACGTATAATGCCGTAAAGTATATATAAGAGGTATTATTAATCCACATACACCGACTTTACTCATATCATCATTAATATCTTGATTACTTAATTACTATATATATAATACACCGTTTAATCCGGCGTCGTTTTGATTCTGGGCTTCACGCAATTTTTTTTGGCCTGCTAAAGGTGATAAGGCCCGATCCATTATCACTTTATAATCCAAATAAAGTAATACACCGTTGATGATTTGTTTCGTTTCCAGAAATCTCTCGACCCTGTCTTTCTCTGTGCGTATCTATCTTACTTTGTGCCTTTTGATTTATATAGGGTTGCTGTTGGCGGTGTTTGAGGATTTGGTGCATCTCCGGAAAACTCTGAAACCTATGTCTTTGATATGCACCAATATCTTTTGGATCGATGTGTGCAAGTTTGGGGCTTTTGATTTATACAGGGTTTAGTGGCCGATTGGCTGCTGTCTCATGATTCCGGTGGTAAGAATTGTTGTTAATTAAATGATTGGTTGAAAACCCTAATTTTTTTGGTTGATGTCTGCAAGTTTGGGCATTTTCATTTATATAGGGTTTAGTGGCCGTTTGGCTTTAGGCCTTTTGATTTATATGGGGTTTAGTTGCCGATTGTCTGTTGATTGATGATTTTAAATGATTGGTTGAAAACCCTAATTATTGGGTTTTCGTTATTGCCTGTTGTTGGTTATCAATAATTATGTAAGTTGAAACCATGCCGATTTGAGCTATAAAACAACACAACTGAGGTTCTTACCTTTTGAAAGTTACTTACATATTGGGTAATGTTGTTTAACGTATACAGATAACTTAGTTTATTCAATGTATGTTTTAAGTTTCTAAATTTGCGTGTTTAGCTTCGCCAATTTGCGAATTTAGTTTTTTTTTTGTAGTTGCTGGAAATGAGACATCAGTTTTCTTTACGAAATTGAACATGTCTTGCAGGTGCATTCTATCTAAAGCCGTTCTTTTTATCGGCTGAATAAAACGTTGCAATTTCCAAAAGAGGTGTATGTGTTTTACATGCGCGGTTTTTTTCGAGGATATTCATGTGAGGTGGAATGAAATGCAAGAATATATATATATATCTCGGTCATTCGTTTGATTCAGCCTCATTATAAATATCCTCCGAAAAAACCCCGTAAAATATCAGCACTTCCAGAAGAGTGGTAGCAAAAGACAGGGTGCGGGTCGGTTTACATGATGCATTATGTATATAGTAATTAATCAAAACAATGGCATGTCATCTCGCTGAGCTGCTATATTCGTTGACCATATACAAGTTCATGTGTCATATGATTACCGCAAAGTCCCGGAGGGCATAGTATAAACAGTAACTAAGCAACAGGGTTTGTTTCCCTGCCGCCGTGAACTTGAGTTGTTTCTGTGGCATGTTTCCCGTTTGCAGGTCTGTTCCGAATTGTTTTCTGAATCGGATTATGGCTATATGCCTAATTGTTTCCTCAATCGGATTATCACTATATATCCTTACAAGCTGTTTGATCTGCTGCCGGTTTCACAGGTCTTGACGACTTTATTAAGGAGATGATGATAAGTCTGTACATTCAGATTTTTTAGACGCGTGGCCGTTGGCAGGGCAACGAAAATTGTGGTTGCGGCCACGGCGTGACGAAGCCGAATTAAACGGTGTATTATATATATAGTAATATATACAATCTGCACCCATGTTATTAAGGTGATGATGACAAGTTTGTGTACTTACATTCTTTGGACGCGTGTGTATTGCCGGGCCAACCAGAAATGTCGTTGCAGCCATGGCGTACGTTTAATGTCGATTACATGTGTACATACCTGAGCCTCATTTTTTACTGATTTTCTATATTCATTGACCATATAGAAGGTCATGTGTCATATGATTACCGCGACGTCCCAGAGGGCATAGTATAAACGGTAACTAAGCAACCAAATTTTTTTTTGCAGTCGCCGTGAACTTCAGTTGTTTCTGTGGCCTGTCCCCCATTTGCAGGTCTGACCCTAATTGTTTTCTGAATCGGATTATTGCTATATGCCTAATTGTTTCCTGAATCCGATTATTACTATATATCCTTATAAGCTGTTTAATCTGATGCCAGTTTCACAGGTCTTGATGACGGCAGACGAACTAACTTTTCCTGACTGCAAATTTTGGTTTTCCTGACTTTCAGAGATGGGCTGTTTGATTAGTAATTTGTACCCATTTTATTATGGCGATGATGATAATTTTGTACACCCAGATTTTCTCGACGCGCGTCCGTTGACGAGGCAACCAGAATTGTGGTTGCAGCCACGTCGTGCATTTAATGTCGATTGGGCATGTACATATCTGAGCCTCACCGACATCAGAAGTACGCGAGCATGTAACAGTATCAGTTGTCTTTGCTACCATCTCTAACTTCAGATGTTTGTTAGATATCTTTCGGTTTTGTTCCGATGCATTGTTGCAGATACGAACATGAACCATACCAAATCAAGCATGTCTTGCAGGTACATTCCATTTAAAGCCTTACTTTTTATCGGTTGAATAAAACATTTGTACTTTCAGGCGATGTAAGTTTTTCTGACTGCAGAATTTGGTTTTGCTGACTTTCAGAGATACACTATTTGATTAGTAATTTGCAGCCATGTTATTAAGGCGATGATGATAAGTTTGTACATTCAGATTTTTTCGACGCGAGTTCGCTGGCAGGGCAACCAGAGGTGTGGTTGTAGCCACAACGTGCATCTAATGTCGATTGTATATGTACGTATCTGAGTCTCACAGAGATCAGAAGTACACGAACACAAAAGAATATCAGCTGTGTTTGCCACTATCTTCAACTTCAAACGTCTGTTAGACATCTTCGAACCACACCAAATTAAATATGTCTTGCAGGTACATTCCATCGAGAGCCTTGCTTTTTATCGGCTGAATAAAACGTGCGTACTTTCAAAAGAGTTGCAGCAAAACCATAACTTCTTGGTATACGTGTTATATCCTATCCTAATCTATATACATGATATAAAATTAAGAAATTTTTTGCTATACATTAGTTTCATCAACGTGACTAACAAGTCTTTGGTGACTAATAAAACATGACCTATTTTATAATATGAACTCATGCAGATCATCAACGGATTCAACAGTAGGAAAATGGATGTACAGAAGCAGTATCGCTGTACTCAAAAGCGAAAAATACAACATAAGGTTACTGGTAAGTCAAAAAACAATAACCATCTTCTGGTCTTAAAATAGTTTATGTTCTTTATATTTAATGTAACTGTGATATGATATAATGACAGATGTGGAAGGACAGTGGTAACATCAAGAGCTTATCCAACAAAAGCCATTTACGGTGATGCTAAGGTATTTTTGTTCACCAATTATGTACGATGAATTCTGATAGTATATGTGTCTTTGTTGACAAACATTTGACGCTGTTGCATATTGCATTAGTATGACTACAGATTTTCAATAAACCAAACGCTTCATTTATAAACCAACAAACCGCGGAAATTTTCTACAAGGTCGCTGCCCCGCCGCAACGCGGCGGGTCCCAACCGTCCTCGTTCTTTAAAATTTACGTTTGTGTTATGCTTTTCATCACATGCATATTTTACTAGAGTAACTCCACTGTACCATTAGCTTGTCATATATGGTTGATTGTATGATCAATTAGTGCTTATATAAATTTATGTTATATGTTAGTTTCTTTTCTTAACTAACAAACAAAATTTTCCAATCATGTGTGATATGAGTTTGAAAAGGCACATATAATGTTTTGTAACGTTAATTGCCGGTTTTACTCGATTAGTCATGTTGGGTTAAAAGAAAAGAAATAAACTTAAAGTGAAAAGAATATTAAAAAAAAAACAAAAAAAAAAAAAAAAAAAAAAAAAAAAAAAAAAAGAAAAAAAAAAATATATAATAGTCAGCACTTTTGAACATGAATGCATATCATCAAATGATAGGGGTGGCAATCGAGTCGTGTTCGTGTTAACTTATACGGGTTCGCGTATTAGCGGGTTAGTATAACATCTACCCAAACACGACCCATTTATTAATCGTGTCAATAAAGTCAACCGTAACTCAGACGTGCATAACACGTGTAACCCGTTTGCGACCCGTTTAACCTGTTTAAGTAGATTGATCAAACAGTAAATAAGGTTGGTGGTTTGTTGATTTAACTTGTTTAAATGCAAAAATGATTTAATGATTTAAAATATGATATAAATAACATACAAATAACTATACGACAATTTTCTGAGTTATAAGCGTCAATTGCAATGATATCTGAGGTGTAATCGTAATTCACTCATATTAAGTACATAATAAAATACATTTAATACAAAAATTCATTTAAAAACCAGGTTATATATTTTATTTTTAGAGTCTTATATATACTTAAACGGGTTCACGGGTTGACCTGTTTAATACTTACTCAACCCAAACACGACCCATTTATTAAATGGGTTAGACGGGTTGACCTGTTTTTAACCCAAACCTGTTTATCCTCAACCCAAACTTGTTTAACTTTGTGTCGGGTTCGTGTCGTGTTAAGAATTGCCACCCCTACCAAATGAGATCTTGAAAGTTGAAACTGCTCATTCGTTGTTCCTTGAGAAAGAAAAGAAACTCAAAGTTTAGCACCCTAATTTGTGAAAATAGATTTTTCAAAAATTTTAGTCTCAATTCATTAAAAATCATGCAACGGAAATAATATTGTTTGCAACCTGTTAGAAGTTAACGGATAAACAGTGCAAACCCGCAAACAAGTGTTACGTAACCATTTCTCAAAACTTAGTTTATATATATGAACACTAATTAAAATAGTGTCCTATGATTTATACCCCATTTGACCAGCTTTTAACCTATTTGTTTCACCTCAAATTTTGTGAACATGTAGTTCAACCAACTTTTTGATCATCAATCAAATCAGTTTTTTGTAAAATGTAAATTTCATTAATTTACTTTGAAACTTGCAGTAATTTTTAATTCTATCTCTTAACCAACTTAAATATTTATTATTCATAACCAGATTTAATTATGTATAAATAGTGACTAATTTTAATTTTAAACACACTTTATTTTTTCTTTACCAATCTAAATTGATTTACTAGATTTTTTCTTACACTTGAGTTGAGTCTGTCAATAAATGAAATAAAAAAAAGTAAGTACTTCAAATTATTAATTGGTTGCTTTTGTGAATAGAGTGTTTCATCATTTGATTTTGTATTTTTCAGGTTGTTACTATCTTTTTATCCCAGGTCTGAAGAAGACTGCAAACCAGGTTAGATACCATTGAAAAAACTTCTCCTTAAATCATGTTGTTTAACTTAACTTTGTATACTCTTGTTCTTATTAAATTATCGTTAATTCGTAGCAATTTAGTAGCAAAAACTTTTAGGCCTATTTGTATGTGACAAATAAATAAGTAGCACTTTAGTAACTGAAACTTGGAAAAAAGAAAACAATAAAAATATGTTTTCGTTCTGTTGAAAAAAAGGTTTATGTTCGATAAAAAAAAAAAAAAAAAAAAAAAAAAAAATAAGAAAATCTTGTTCATAAATTAGGTAGAAAAAATAGTTTATGTTCACTTATAGCCCACTTGTTACTAGCCATTAGCCAACTAGGTGAAAAAAAAATCTTGTTCGTAAAAAAAAAACAATAGGTGAAAAAAAAAATCCACTATTCGTAAAACCATGTTGTTTTCAAATCGTGATGTTGTTTTTAAATACATTCTTGTTCGTAAAAAAAAACCATACAACAAACCCAAACACCTATTTTTGTTCGTAAAAAAAAAAACAAACAACAATAATCCCGAATACATGTTTCAATTGAGAAATAAAAGGTTTATTCAATTAAGAAATAAAAAACACTCCCAACCATGAAGTTGTTTCAATTAATAAATAAAAAGTTTATTCAATTAAGTTGAACAAAAGTTTATTCATATATACCTACCAGAGATTTTTTTTTTCTTAAAAAAAAAAAAAAAAAAAAAAAAAAAAAAAAAAAAAAAGAAAAAAAAAATCTTCGAAGTTGTGGTCTTGTTGTCTCGTTTGATAAACGAAACTACCAAAGATTGCGTTTGATAAACGAGAGTTGTCTTGTTGTCTCGTTTGAAGATGTGGTCTTCATGGTTGCGTTTTATAAGAAGAAAAAAAAAAAGGAGATCTGTTTCGTTTGAGGATGACTGCGTATTGTAAAGTGATAAGATTGGGGTTTGGAGCATTTATATATCAAGTTGTTAGGGTTATAACAAACTTTGTGCTGTTGGGCTTAGTTTTGTAAACAAAGTTAGGCATAATGGGCTTTTTGTATATAGAGAATAGTGTTGATACGATTGTAACAAACTTTTTTTTTTTTTTTTTTTTTTTTTTTTTTAATAATTCTCGGAAGTTATCGTCATTTTTTTTGTTTTAGTATATATGTTTTGTTTTTTTGTCCGCTCATTTTTGTAAACAAAGTGATGTGTTTTGTTTTTTGTCCACTCATTTATGAACTTATCGTATTTATATTATGATGATTCTTTTTTCTCTTTTTAAATGCAGGAAATTGCTTTTTTTGATTAAAAAAATGTCATTTTTTTACGAAGACAACTCAAATTCAGGTAAGGACGGCGCTCACTATTTTGATGGAACAGAAGAAGCTCAATTTTCTACATGGACATCACCTTATTTTTACTATTGAGGTACAATAAACCATAAATAATAAATGTTTATATTTTTTTAGTAAAATTAATATTTGTCACCTCACCATCAACAAAAATAAATTTAATTGTAGGTTTTTGGGTCTCGTGAATATATGATGAATTGGGTGAAAAATATGGCATACTCGCTGTAACACCCCTAAATTACTGCAGCTGAACAGTAGTGTCAATGGAGTATTACTTTATAATATAGATCAAGGTATAGAAAACGACCTCTAAATGAGACGTTTTGAAATGTTACCATTCGAATTATTTAAATCAGAGTTAAACAAGAGATACAAAGTATAAAGTTATATAGATGTTTTCAAGATGTATCGAATGGTAAAAGATAAAGATATAAGTCTCCAAGTATGCAAATGACTCTAAGATCCATGCATCCACTATCGCCTTATAAACCTGAGATAAACATGCTAAAAAGTGTCAACCAATGGTTAGTGAGTTCATAGAGTTTAGTTTAACTGAAAAGCATTTGAATAAAGATTTCACAGCAAAGGCATTGTAAATCCACTCAGTCCCAAGCCCCGCCCATACAAGACTTGCAACCTGTGTGTTTACAATCCACTGCTAAAGTATGAGTATGTGTATTCCGGATTATATTCACCCAAGGTCACGTCATTTTGGATCCAAGGGCGGGGACACCTTCCCAAATAGTACGTGTCACCCAAGGTCACGAATCCTGGACACAAGGGTGGGGGCACCATCCCATAATTGTACTATCAATACCTCTCCAATGATTATGAATAGTATGTACATGAATAGTTCAACACATAAAAGCATATATCGTAGTAAGACTACACATCGTATCTAGAAAGTATAAAAGCGTAACGTATCATAAATGTTTTGAGTAATTGCATACCAATGCAAATCATGTAGTTGATAAACGAGTAAAGTAATTTAAACATGTATCTCCCCCAAGTAGTTTAAAATGAATAAAAGAGTAAGAGTGGGGCTATGACTCACCTTAGCTGTAAAGGTCAAAGTAATGTTATGTTAAAAAGTATCACGGGAACGACTCCAACACACGACCTGAATAATAGGGAAGTCTGAGATTTCGATGGTTTAAGATTGACTTGACGTGAATAATGATTGTGAAAGAATATCGGATAACGAATTGAATTGTGATGAGAATGAATGATATGCTTAAAATGCTTAAAGTTCAAAAATAATATTATATATAATATTATCATGTTTTCATGTCTTTGAATCCATAAATATCGTTTCTTCGAAAGTTGGTGGATGATAAGTTATGTTTTATTCGTTAAAAGTTACGTTACGTAAACATAAACGTAAAATTTGTTATATAAGTCGTACGAATTTGTAAAAATGTATTTTAGGAACATAAATGTATAAATCACTTTATGAAACTATATATAGAACTTAGTTTCTGGTTGGTCCTTGAAGTTATAAGAAATTTACACTTTTAACCCTAACGGTGAAACATTTGCACCGTTAGTCCTCGGTTAAATAATATTTACATCATAAGTCCAAAAGGTTCAAATATGACATTTTATGGTTTCTAGTTACTGTATTTTCAGTTTATACCCATAAGTTATAAAAATGACAGTTTAGAACATATTTTTCTGAAAGTTACATTTTTAACCCTAATAGTAAAATATTTTGCATTTTTTGTCCAAAATTCACAAAACTTATATAAATAAATTTCTGAAGGTTACAACAGCCTTAAATACCATATTTAAATTTAGGAAACTGCTTTTTATTCGAAAAGAGCTTATTTTTGGCTTATTGGGCTTTAACGAATGGAATATAAAGCCCAATAAGCGTTTTTGATCCAAGGGCTGTCAATCGAGTTTGGGCCTCGTTTTGGGCTATTTTTATGGTCCTAAAAAAATATATCCAGAGTGCTTATTAGACTGCTTATACGGTTGTGCTTATTGGGCTAAAAAGCCCACTCGCATATATATGTTAAGTTAAAAACTGTTTCGAGTAGCGATAACTTGGTCGATTAAAAAGGTATTACACAAGCTTATTAGAAGAGCTTATTGGTACTGCTTAATTGTTTGGCTTATGGACAAACAAGTCATGAAATTTAATTGATAGGTTATTCGATTAAAAAGGTTTTTATAGGGCATGTTCTAGTTGAATATAACAAGGTCCGAAATCAAGTAGATGACTTTATATATGTTCGATAATTAAACTGAGGTCAAAATGAATTTCGTTAAGTGGTAATATGATGTTATATGTGTCGAGTGATTGTATAACATGTTTTTCTAGCCATCCATGATATAGGAGGTCACATTTAAACGAAAATTGAAATACGAGAAATGTAAATAAATAAAGGAAAGTTATAAGGGATCGAATGCAATGAATAAATTAGTATAAACTTTAGAAATATAAGTATGAATAGATATATGTTTCGAAAAGCCTTACCACACCAAGAATTGGTAGGGAAATCACGTCAAAATGGACTAGAACTCGATGGTTATTGCATGAACTCGATAAAACCAATCCAAAATAATCGAGATTAACACTTTTTTGTTTTGAAAAATAGCTCGAATGACTAGAACTCAACCTTGTTTCTCTTCGAATGGTTCTTGGCAGTAGAAGGACTTAGAAATATTTGTGTGAAATGTGTTTGAGAATGGAATGAGTGTGTAGGAGTGTATACGATTTATGTATATGCATGTATCTCGATATATTGTTTTAAAAACCAACAAGTTGGGATTGCATTGATGTCAAGAGATAGGATAAGGGGACATGGAGAATATCGCCTAGCTAGTTATACTTGAGTGAAGTTCAAGAGGATGAGTTTCGGTTATAAACCGAATGGTATGCTTATGTATTGTACTCGATATGTTCTAAGGGTCCAAACAATGTTTGAACGTGACCAATTTGATTAGGAAGGGTGTGTTAGTGTTTTTAGAAGTTCTTATGCCGAGAACAATGTAAAACGTATAGGCAAAAATAGGTTTGGTCGAATATGTATTAACCCTTATATGATTTTTATATGTTGTCGAATGAGGTAAGCTTTAGGTCTTGTTTATAGATCAAAGGTTCGAACGAAACAATAAACATTGTCAATCCTGATTCATGGATGTATAGAGAATCAAATCGTGTGAAAGTATGTAGGGCTTGTGTGTCGAATTATGGAATAAGAGAGGTCAAGTGATGGTGTGTTGTGTCGAGTTAGGATATAAGATAAATAGAAATTGGGTATGACTTGTTGTTGGGCTTGAATAGTAACAGGCCAAGGGAAATAGTTAAGGGTCCGTTTTGCTGTTATTTGTGAAATGGATTATCGTGGTGCGTGTGGAGCCCGTTCCAAAGTATCGTGTATCACGTAACAACGTGTTTGAATAGAATTGTAATAAACAAAATTTTCAAATTTTGCTCGTAAAATGGTTAAGTGAACAGTAACGATGTGTTAATACTAGATTAACGTTCACTAATGACTAGGGAATTTTATGGGTTGCTACACTCGCTTGGTTATGTCATTGTCACACAAAGATCAAAGCAATGCAAAAACGGTCTCACGAATAAATTGGTTCTTATGTGTGACCGTGGTGATAAACCTAGCGGATCCGGATCAAGTACAAATACTAGTTCCAAAAAAACAGATTGTCTATTTAAGTTGGTAGGTAAATATTCATTGGAACATCATTATTGGACGAAACGAGTTGTATGCGGTCGACATAACCATCACCCTACAGTGAAACTAGAGGGTCATGCATATGCAAGGCGTTTATCTGACGTGAGCGGAAGGGGAAGGGTGTGCCACCACAAGAAATTCTATTAACGTTAAAGGATCGAGATGATAATAACTTGTCAACACTCGCGACAATATATGAGGCACAAAAGAAATCCACATGGACGCGACACTGAAATAAACCATTTTAAAGAACATTTTAACAAGCAGTCTGAAGCAGGAAAAAGAAGTTTCATAAGAAAGTTGGTTGACATATTCAATCCAAGTAAAACTACAATGAAACCGCCCACGGTTAAGAGAAATACTCGCGGACGACCAAGTTTGAAAAAAAAACAACAACAACAACAACAACAACAACAACAACAACAACAACAACGACAACTTGGGGTGTCAGTAGGGTCGGGTTGACCCGACCCGAACCCGAACCCGATAATCCTTATGAGTTACGGGTTAAATCGGGTTGAAAAAGCTTATCGGGTTAGTTTCACCCGAACCCGATAACCCGACATTGTTATCGGGTCGGGTTAGGGTTAGAAAATTTTTGTTGTCGGGTTATCGGGTCAACCCGACAAGACCCGACAATCATTATTTAGTTCTATTTTTTTTTTTACTGAATGAAGCAATTGTCTTTGTTGATGGCACAATGTCTGTGAAAGTTAATGTCGTGGCAACCTGTAGAATAGGCGTTATAGTGATGGTGATTCATGAAATATATATCTGATAGAATTTGGGATATTATGGAAGTAAAAAAGCATACAGTTGACTGTGTGTCGAGTTTGAAATCAAGTAACGCGTTCTTGTATTTGTACAGCGCTCCCACATCTCCACTTGACTGGCCTCCTTTCTTTGTTGCAGCTGGAGTAAGTGTCTGCAATTGAGTAACATACCAAATTAAATTTGAGAATACACAGGACCTTAGAAAGTATAAGGCAATGCCTTCCCACATATCTAGTATCTGATTGTTTTAGTATTGTCATATATAAAAGTTTGCCAATTGTAATTTTGCTATATTTAAAATATCAAATTTCTTGATTTGACAACTATGACATTCTAGCCTTCCCCATACATCAATAACACTGCTATAACCCGATAACCCGATAAAAGATTCCGTGCATCTTTTAGAGTTTGCTCATTTGTAGTATAATCCAATAACCCGAATTACCCGACCCGACATAACCCGACCCGACTATCACCCGAACCTGATAACCCGATTCCTTATCGGGTCGGGTTGCAGGTGAGTTTTAAAAAAATAAAACCCGACTCAACCCGACCCGACAAACCCGCTAACCCCGATAACCGACCCGATAACACCCCTAACGAACGACAACACACTAACAACAACAACAACATCAACAACAACAAGAAGGACATGCTCCTCCTAAGAGTACTGATTCACGAACACGTAGTCAGTCGGCAAAGTTTTCTAAGATTGATTTGAATGTCGAACCGGAAAGACATAGTTCTTACACAAACAATCAAACAAATTATGATCGCGATCCGATCCCAGATCTAAATGAAGAGCCGGCGAGACATAGTTTGTTTGCAGATTTAAATGAAGAGCCGACTAATATTTTTGATTATATTCAAGAACCTGCGAGACACAGTTTATACATCCAAGAACCTGTGAGACACAGTTCATACATAAGACACAACTCATACGTCCAAGAACCTGCTAGACACAGTTCATATATGAGACATAGTTCATACGTTCCAAATTATAATAGCAAAGATTTGATGGAGTATATTCCTGGGCTTTTCTATCGATACATTATAAGATTTCATGATGTGTTAGGTGATGGAAATTGTGGATTTCAGTCAGTTGTCGTCGGTCTTCGTCTCGACAAAAATAGGTGGTCACTAATTCGACAAGATTTGTTGGAAGAGTTAGATTTTCACGAGCTAAATGACACGGCTATGTGGCATAGTATTGGCTTTCAACAAATTCGAAACTCTGTGGAGTTTTTTGAAACTAGATTTGCACTGCAGAACAAATGGATGATTATGCCAAACGCGGGGTTGGTTATTGCTTCACTCTATAACCGGCCAGTTATATCTATATCCCCGACACAAAACTATATATGTTTTCCGCTTTGATCTGGTCCAAACCCATCACAAGAAAGTGATCCCATTGTGATTGCACATGTGAGGGATAATCATTACATTTATGTGACGCTAGATGAAAGTTGTCCAATTCCGCCAAATCACCCACAATGGACGAGGTACAAAACTAAGGTCGCATCCGCATGGGAAACTATATATTTAAGTCGACAACGCATGTACTCAAATTATTTAGAATGAAAGACAAATGTAATCATTACTTTTTATTTTATAAAGTTATTACAATTGTTACACGTTTCTATTTTTTTAATAGACAATTTATTTTCTTATTAACTATTTGTATTCTGATAATCCACGAAATTTGAATTCACCTACACATTAAAAGAAAGATATTGGAAAAAAGACATTAAGTTAATCGCGTGGTTGTAATTCTCATTCAATTTTAAACAATTTAAAAATATATATATAATTAGCTATCTATTACTTAACTATTGCTTTTTAAAAAAAATAAATGATAAAAAAGTAACAATAATAACAAACTAATATTTAAAAGAAAGTATGTATTTGATTTCGTTGAATGAGAATTCTTACAACTAGCTAACGAGAATTCTTAAACAATAATAACAAACTAATTATATCTCACACTAAATTCATATTTTTTACAACCTTCAAGTGACCAATCATAATAAATGATAATGATTATTTGTAATAAACAAAATCATGACAATAATAAATGATAATGATTATTTGTAAGGATTAGTACTGTTATTAGGTCAATAAATTGTTCTGCTGCTAAGTATACTTAGTGTTGCTATTTATACTTAGAACTGCTGTGTTAATGTTGCTAGTTATATTTAAGACTGCTAAGTATAATTGATGATATGATTATTGTGCTTTGTGTTATTGCTTGTGGTTTTGTGTTTTTGGACTAATCTTTTGCAGGATAAGCAAAAACAAAAGTTGGAGTGTTGATAAATAAGCTGTTGGGGGTGGAAGTTAAGTTACTGCTGCTAAGCATAAGTTAGTGCTGCTAAGCCTAACTTAATGCTGCTAGGTTTCTGCTGCTAAGTTTGAGAGTGCAGGGTACTATTTTAGGACTTTGAACGATTAAGGGTTTATATCCTTCAGTCATTCACACAAGTATTTTTAACCGATCAAAACCTCTCTCAAACTAAACCCTAATTTATTTTTATCGTTTAATTGCAAAACCCAGCAAAACCCTACACGATTTTTCAAAATTACACAATGTCGACTTTCTCTTTTGCTGACCAACACAACATGGTTGCATTTTTGCAAAAACCCAAAGAGTCTGAAGGGTTTACTGACATCATTGATTTCTTAAATGCAAGTCATATTAGATTTTCATTAACAGTAAAACCTACTATATATATTTCCCACATTAAACAGTTTTGGTCTACTACAAAGGTCAAAACTATTAATGGGGAAGAACAGATTCATGCCCTTGTAGATGGGCAGGTGTAACACCCCCTAATTTGGTTTGTGGCAGCGGAAAAGTAATTAGGGTGTTACGGTGAGGATCGAGTTAAAATTTCAGAAAAACGGTCCAGAATAGGCATTTTGAAAGTTATATGTCATTCAAAATAATATTCTTGATACAAAAGTGAAATATTTGATTTGAAAATCCCATAAAGAGATGTGATAATTTGAAAGGAATGACATATTGGATTTTACACCATTTAAGTTATCAGAGTAAAAGATGCCCGCTCCGTGTCTTGTCCTGCTCCGTTAATTACCTGAGATAAACATGCTTAAAACGTCAACACAATGGTTGGTGAGTTCGTGGAGTTTATAGAAAATAACTTTCTTCGAAAGGTGTATAGTGATTGTCGAGGTAAATAATAGTTTTTTTTTTATTAAATAACAAGTTATGTTGAATAAAATTCACAAGTAATTCATGTATGATCTCGAGCGATCATAAGTTTCAAGTTATGATGAAAATGAGCTAAGTTGTTATACGCTCGACATGATAGGATGGATTAACTTTTGGAAGTAACGATATACTAGGGCTTTTTAGTGTTTCTAATATAATTCTCAATTAAATCACATATGATAACAGTTAAAGTTCAAGTACGGATTTCATAATCATAACACGTAGTGAAATAATAGTCTAAAGTCTGAAATCTATCAGTGTAAAGTGGTGGTCTTCTAATACAGCTGTATCCTAGGATATATATATATGAAACATTCATATATAAAGTTATATTGCCTTAAGCCTCATGACACGCAAAACGTTAACAGAGTACCGTAAAACGGAGTGTTCACCAAATTAATGACGAAAGTTTATGCCCTCGTGTAATAGGTGATTTGCCACTTCCTATTTTTCTCAAATATAGCGCATCGCGACTAATACGACTAGCAATTAAGCATTCCGTCCTAGTATTAGTGGGATAGGTTGTCAGTCCTCCAACAGGTTTCGAAGCTGTTGCTATATTCGCGCTCACCGCAGTGATTAATGGCTCATGATAAAGGGACTTTTTGGCAATAAGGTGTGCTTAGGCAATATAGGTCTCAAGGTTCATAAAATACACGTATTCTGATCTTTGGCAATTATTTCTAATGGAATATAGAAATATCATAATAAGTAACAGTTCATTCATTTGTTATATGAATACATACAGTGACTTTCAGTATCATGTTACGTCAAGTAGTTCAGAGATGTTATGTTTCAATTTCCGTGTTTAAGCTAAACAGACAATTTGCACATATATTGAGCATGTATTCCTTCCAGATATGATTAAATCATGTAAAGCCTAGTTGATGATTTTGAGTAAATCATAAGATATTTCAAGTAATATAAAACAGTTAAAGCATGTATCTCCCCCAAAAGAGTTATTAAAAGAAAACAAGTGTGAAAAGTAGGGGCCACGACTCACCTGGAGCGTATCCGGCAAGACGAAAATATAAGATCAAGTAAACGATCACGAAAACTTCTTCAATACGAGACCTGAGTATAAGCGAAGTCTAAGAGTCTAACTTACGACTAATAACGAATGTGGAAAGGATAAATCGTATAATGATTTGATCGGTGATGTGAGTGTGTGATATGCTTAAAATGCCTCAAGTTAAAATATACTATATCTATAATATTATCTCGGTTCCTATCTCAAACGACCCAAAATATTACTTTCTCGAAATATGCTGAAATAATATGCAAGTGAAGTCGCTAATATTTCTAATAACGAAACTTTTAAATCATGCATAACTTATAATGAAAAATGCATATGAAATGAAGGGTGCAAATATGAAAATAAACTAAGAATGTCAAGTAAAGTTAAATAGGTCCTTGTTCCTTTCAGATTTTATCCTTCTTGGTCTAACTGTGGTTGCGTTACGTTGTTAGTCCTCGGTTAAGTCCAAAGTCCATAATAGTCCAAAGTTTGTCCATATGTCCATATAAGGCTCGGAGTTCAATGGTATGTCAATTTAAGTCCTTTATAAACTGTTTTCATAGCTTCAGTCCATGGGTTTCACGGTTTGGCAGTTTTGGTCCTTCCGGTTAGATCGCGTTACATTTTTAGTCCTTTTTGCATAAAAATGACGGGAAAAATATTCTGAAAATTTCTATAAATTTATTAAGTTCATTTTAACTTATTCTAAGTGCTTATTCTGAAAAAGAGCTTATTTTCATATCAATGGGCCAATTAACGAATTTAACTTAAGCCCATTTAATATTTTAGAGGCGAGGGCATGTAAAATTGTTTTGGGCCTGTCATTGGATTATTTTTGTGATTCTGAAAATATATTTTCTGGGCCTAGTGGGCTGTTCTAACGCCAAAGCTTAATGGGCTTTAATTTAGCCCATTACCGAAACTAGTTTTTGAGTTATATTTTCTTGAAAGAAATTTCATGTTTCTGTGACTCATTTAGCTGCTTTCTAGAGGGTGTGACTTGAGTATTGCTACATGTTATTTTTATGAAAATAATAGTTAGTTATGTGATTTAACTGTTCGGTAAAAATAGGGTGTAGTTGCGGGATCAATTGTTAAGTTATGATGTCTTCTTTTGGGTGACATGGGACGGTTTAACATTTTACTTGGGTCGTTTTTAGAGGGTTATAACCCGCTTATTTTACAAGGTGTCTAAACGAAAATATAATTTGTTACTTCGTGTCCTAGGTCGTGTAAAGAGGGGTAGTGTTTTTAGATTATATTGTGAGGTATGAAGTTATTTCGAAGGCATACTTGAGACTATTTGTGTGCGTATAAAATACATTAGCATATTTTTGTTTTCCCAGTTCTATTTATAGCGTGTGATATAGGGTTTTCATATGTTCGAGAAAAAAAAAATGATGCATGCATGTGAACACATCTTAAACATGAGAATGAGGTGCGAGTTGTGGTGTTTAACCCATCACAGTGGAGTTGGTTTGCAATCTTTCTATGTTTCTAAATGAAGTACTGCGCATTTAAAATATGAGAGTGTAATATGTTTGAATGAAAACAAAATGATGCATGGCTTCTATATTAAACGTGTACTAGTGAAATAAAAGAAATGCTATGTTTCGAATGTAAGGAAAATAACGTGTGCATGCATGTGCGGGTTGTGTAGAGTGCAAACTTGAGAAAGGTTAGACACTTACAACACCTCTTATGGGTGGTGAAGAAATTGAGGAGGTCGACTGGAAATCAATAGCGAGACAGTCCACTTAGCTAGCTGAGGTACGCTTATGCGAGGTGGGTCTCCTACCCTTATCGTGTTTCTACGAATATCTCGTGAAGGAGAACAATGTGAAGTGAGTGGTAGGAAGTAGGAGAGGTGAATGGGTGATACAGGAAGTTGGGTAGTTCGACAAGTTGCATGTAGTAATGAGGGCAGTAGGCTTTTAATGAATCTAATACATGTTTACATGTTTAGTTCATACCGGTTTGCTTCTCTAAAGTGTGATATTTATTTCTGGGTTTTGTGAGGTGTACTATGAGAGTAGAAGAAGTGAAGGGTAGGTATAGCAAATGATTAGGAGGGTGGGATTTTATAAAGAGGAGTTACCCACGTTTTGTTTCATCAATCATTGATGTCACTGTATATTAAGGGACACATAGGCTAGTTTTACCGACAGAAGAGGACACTTGATAGGTGAAGTAACATGAGAATTTTTATCTTTTGCTTTGGTGATGTGCATGAACTCGGTTTGTATATTATGGTACTTCAAAACTTGAAACTAGTAAGTCTAATCCACTTACTGCTGCCTTAGTTACTATTTAAACATCCTCATATGTTGGAAATAGTATTAGGGGAATGTACGAAGAATCGAATTTTAAAGCAGTCGAGCTTTTGAGGTTTTTATTTATACGTATGAGTAGTTTTTGGGACAACCACATGGGCTTTCAAAGTTATAGGAATCCTTGTTGTCGAAATGGGGGACTTGACATGCATGAAGTCTCGTGGTTTGGGAGTAAGATGGTGCAAAGTTTTGTGTAGGTCGCGTTTGATATTTAAGCGCACGGAGTGCGTTTTGTAGATGATCAATTGATCGGATTGTATGGAATAACAAGGAAAGTAATTCCTTTGGGAGTTGGGCTGAGCTCGTGGGTATATGGAAGTGGTGATTGGGTTGGATATAGTTAAGGGTCCATTTCGGTTGTAGCCTTGTCAATTTGGTGAACGAAACAAAATATGTTTAGAGTGAATTATAGTTAAATGTAGTTAAGTTATGTGAAATAAAAGATGTGAAATATATTTAGAGTGGATTTTGTGTAATTTATTGATGGCCAAATAATAATCAATGAGATGTGCATATAATGTGATTTATGAAATGTTACTCGATGTGAATTGGTTACGTTACGTAATATAAGCCGTGATCTAGTGTCGACATTCGGTGATTGTTGTGACGTTGTGACACGGTAGAATAATGTAGTAAGTAAATAAAAGTTTAAATTTCCCCATAAAAATGGGCTTTGTTAAACGATAAGTCGAGGTTATTACTAATTAACAAAGATTATCATAACGGATTTTCGTAGGATCTTACAGCAGGAAATACTCATTACTGAGGCATCTATTAGAAGAATTCTTCATCTAGCAGATACTGAGGGAATTGAGTGTTTCTTAAACTCTATACTTTTTGAAAATCTTGCACTAATGGGGTATGTAAGGGAAAATGATTCTTTAAAATTTTCAAAAGGATCCTTCTCCCCTCAGTGGAAATTCTTGATTCATAACATCTTACAGTGTCTTAGTCCAAAGACAACTGGCTGGAATGAGTTTAACAGCAATGTGGCTACTGCCATAGTCTGCTTGGCTACAAACCAAAAGGATAATTTTTCAAAAATAATTTTTGGTGGTATGGTTAAGAACTTGGATAAATCTGCAAGCAAATTTTACTTATATCCAAGGTTTTTACAATTACTTATGGACAAATAATTTTCTTCAAAGAAAATTCATTCAAAAACTTATCTTCCACTCTCTCATTCTAAAAAGATTTTTGCTAATATGAAGAGGAAAGGAAAAGACTTTTCAGGGGTTGTAACACCATTGTTTACAACAATGTTGGAACAAGCTCAAAATCAGGGTGAATGTTCAGTCATCCAAACTAAGACCCATCACACACCCACTGTTTTACCATCCACATCTCAACCACAAAAGTCCTATACCCGTAGGCTCACACAGAAAAAGGGCACTCAGCTTCCTCAGGCTAGTGCTGGTATGGATGAAGATGAGGCTACCAATAAGGAGTGAGAAGGTAGTTTGGAAAGGGTTGCTACTACTGCTACTGGCTTAGATGCAGAGCAAGACAGTAGTAACATAGCTAAGACCCAATCCAAGGCAACATCTAATGGGTCAAGTTCCCATGGAACTGACTCAGATGATGGAAACCCAAGGCGCCAAGAAACCATGGGGGCTCAGAAGCTCAAACTAGGTTTTAGGCTGAGTATAACATTCCCAATGATGCACTACTCGGGAGAGGTAACACACTCCGAAATGCTGAGGGTAGTATGCAACTAACCAATGAATTGATGGCTATGTGTACCACACTTCATAAAGATGTCTTTGATCTGAAGGAACTCACCACCACTCAACAAAAAGAAATTTATGCCTCGAAGAAGATCACTGATCCGTGCTAAATAGATATATAAATATTATGCAGACAACGGATACACGTGAATAAAGATAAATTAACCCTTTAGGAAAAAGGCTAACTTGCAAAAACTCACGTTTGTGATATGTGTGATACAAGGTAAGTGATTACCCGGGTCGTGTCCCAACGAGGTGTGAATGGGTAATCGTTTGAGGTTTGGATTAGAGTGACTGATGATTGGGATATGAAATTTTGATTTTTTATTCTAATTTAACAAAGGAGAAACAAATTCTTACAAGAAAATTAACAAATTATATTAAAAACGCGTTACGGGAATTCTAAAACGGGCTAAAAACTGAAATATTTGGAAATCTATTCTTGCAAGTGTAAAATTATTTTTTCTTAAATCCTAAATAATAAAATAAAATTTTAGAAAAAAGATTTATATTTTTCTGACTTTTATATTTTTTATTATGAATTAAAAACTTTTAAAAACTAATTAAAAGGATTAAAAATAGTAAATGACTTGGAAAAAAACTAAAAAATTCAAGGTAAATCTAAAATATTATTCTGAATCTAGGAAAAATAAAATCAAAAGTTATCTAAACCCTAATAAGCAAATGGGCTAATAAGCAGATGAGAAATATGCACAAAAATAAGCTAAAAAGCTCTAAAAATTACCAAAGGCTCAGAAATAGTTCAAACGACTTATATAAGCATAAAAAAACTGATTAAGCACAATTAAGCACAAAAAATAAGCAGATAAGCAGTAGTACAGTAGCACTAATTATGCAGAAATGAAAGTTAAAACCACCTACTTGCAGATCAAAATAAGCACTTCTAATAAGCTGATAAGTGGAAAATTATAGGGGCAAAAGCTTCCTAGTACTACAAGCTACACTAAAACCAAAAATGCCCAAATTTTACTGTCAATTTCTTATCCAATTGGGCCCTAGATCAGATGGTTGAAGAACATAAAAACTGATTGCAGGCTTGAATCAATGCTTAATGGGGTTTGTGCAGACAGATTTTAAGCCAATTAATAAGCTACAAATGGAAATCAAAGCTCAGAATCATAAAGCCTATACTACTAGCTAAAAGCAAACCAAAAATCAAGACCTCAACTTATCTAGTTAAGCCACAAATAAGCTGAGATCAGCAGCTATTTATGCTGTTCTGCTCAGTCTATACTGATGCAGTATGATTTTGGCAAAACTAGTCTAGGCCTATAGGCACTAAACAAGGAACTCAGAATAACTTAAATGGACTAAATGGGACTCAGAAACACCAAGGAAAAAGTCTTAAACTGCTTAATGCTAATTAGAGCTTATTAGATCAGATTATTATCTAGTTTTTGCACTAGTTCACAGAAAACCTACAAATCTCCAAAAACAGGCCAACAACTTATTCTAACAACTCCCATAGGATGAATTAGGCAAGATTAAACTTAGAACTATGGCACATGAACAGTGAATATGGGTTTTTAACCGTTTGACCAATAAAGCTAAACACCCCTTAAAGTTCACTGATTGAAATTTAGAACTAGAACAGGCAATAATAAGCTAAGAAATTTAAGAATAGAGGAACAACTAGCTATAATAAGTAATGAAAATCAATTTTCTAACAGAATTAAGCTATATAATAAGCAGTACTTATATTAAGCTATTTTTGGCTTTTTAAAGGATTTTTAAGCAAAATAAAGAAAAAATTATTTTAAACTGATAAAATAGATGAAATACAACTATAAACTATTAATAAGCAGAAATTTATGAAAATAAGCT
Source organism: Artemisia tridentata subsp. tridentata (assembly GCA_021014915.2). NCBI lineage: Eukaryota > Viridiplantae > Streptophyta > Magnoliopsida > Asterales > Asteraceae > Artemisia > Artemisia tridentata. The sequence continues at coordinate 366,947,829 of CP139503.1, read as the reverse complement.
AAAATTAAGCTATTGTACAGTAATATGGAAAAATAATGCAAGAAAATAGAAATTGCTTACAACTAAATTAGGCAATAAAGCAAAGAAAATTGATCAGAACTAAACTTGGTTTGTCACTTACCAAGCTTAAACAACACTCAGCTCATCCACTTCAGCTTAACCCCACCAAATTGCTTATTTGGCTTATTCTTTGACTTTGTTGACTTTTTTGGTTTTCCATGGGATAGAACTGAATTAAACTAGAATAGGCTCACACCAAGCTATATTAAGCTTGTATGAGCTTATTCAAACAGTAAATAAGCTTTTTAATTAACACTTTAACTTAATTCGAATTAAACAGGAAACTTGAAAAACTTGGAATTTCATTGACTTTGAAAATTAGTACAATACAGAAGTAATTAAGAACAAATTACTTGAAACAAACTTGAAATGACAATCCAAACTTTAAATTGAAACTAAGATTAAGCAATAAGTAAATTTACACTACGAAGTGGTCTAAAAACTGTGACAATTTATTCTTGGTGTCTTCTTTTCTTTAAATAGACATCCACTTAGCTTCTTCTCTTTCTTCTGATCAAATCCCACCTGTTGGTTAAGCTTGAGGTGATCACAGCCGTCCATTTATCAATTTGGCGGGAAAAGGCGTGGGTGGGAAATACCACTTGGTCTGATGGAGTGTGATGAGGAAGATGCATTTAATGTATCTTGGCTTGTTAGGTGAAGTGGGATAGGAGGAGGGGGTGGGTGTGTCAGGGATAAGGCGGTGGATATGGGTGGTTTCTGGTATGGTTTTTGGCGGGTTGATGGTATAGAAGAAAGGTTTGACCAAGGGTCAAACCTGGTATTAGCTAAGGGTGGGTTGGGTTTATTTATTTAAGGATTGAGCTTGGGAAATGTTTTGGTTGGGCTGGGTTTAGATTAAGTGTGGGTTGGGTTTATTTTTGAGTTGGCTTTGGACTGGGTTTAATTTAGCAGCTGGGTTTAGTTATTTTAGGATAGAGATGGATTTAGGTTTAATCTTTGAGGACCAATGTTGTAATATTCTGAAAATCCAAGGACTAAAGCTGCCAAAAATAGAAATTATTCCCAGGGACCATTTGTGTCATTTTGGTATTTTGGGGGTTGACTTTGACTCTGTCTTTGACTTTCGTCTTCACTTGATCAAATGCACAATTGTTGCCAAGTTGATCCAAAAATGCTCGTTTTCGTTCTGTTTTCAATCCATCAGTACCTGAGACACATAAAACACAAACCAAGGATATCTGCAGTATAATTCAGTGTTTTAGGTCATTTTTGTGTCTATTATAGGTATAAAATGATGAGTATTTACACACTCATCAATCACTTCTTCTCAACAAATCACCATTACAAAGTTGAGAAACAAGGTCAAGCAACTTGAAGGGCAAAGAAAGGCAAAAACTTACAAGTTGAAAAGGTTATTCAAAGTGGGTACAGCTGCTAGGGTAGAGTCCTCTGAATCTGATGATGTTCTCAACATGGCTGCAAATGAGGATGCTCCCAAACAGGGGGGAAGAATGAGAGCATGGTTTCAGAGGAGGCTATGGTGGATGAGCAGGTTGTGTATGAGAGTGATGAATTTGTGGTAGCTGATCAACAAGGAAATGAAGTGGTTTTGGATGATGCTGCTAAGTCTGTTACAACTGCTGGGTTAGTTGTTGAGAAGTTGAATGAAGTGTCTAAGTTGATGGTTGATACTGGTGATGTTAATGCTGCTAAGGTATCAGTTAGTGCTGCCAGTTCTAAAATTACTGCTACTGGGCAATAAGTTTGTACTGCTGTACCAAGAGTTAGTGCTGCTGCTCAAGAAACAGCTGCTAGTGTTGCTGAAACAACTTTTATGGATGATGAAACCATTTTGGCTCAAGCTATAATAGATTTAAAGAAGTCAAAACCAACAGTCAAAGGGGTTATCATTAAAGAACCATCTTTAATAACAACAACCACAAAACAATCACAACCACCATAACAGGGCAAAGGCAAGGCTATTATGATTGAAGAGCCTGTGGTGAAATGTCTTTCAAAGTCAAAGCAGATGCTCTTAGATGAAGAAATAGCTAGAAAGCAACAAGAAGAGTATGATGCTGAACATCAAAGAATTTTAGCAGAAATAGCTAAAAAAGAAGAAGAAGCCAGTCTCAGTCTTATTCAACAATGGGATGAATGGGATGATATTCAAGCCAAGATTGAGGCAGATGGTTTATTAGCTCAGAAAATGTTGCAAGAAGAGCAAGAATAGCTATCAATGGAAGAAAAGGCTAAGTTATTTATGGAGCTCTTGGAAGAAAGAAGAAAACATTTTCTAAGAAAGAAACCTGAAGCCAAAAGGAATAAACCACCCACCAAAACTGAACAAAGGAAAGTAATGAGTACATATCTGAGACACATGGTTAGTTGGAAGCCTAGTCAGTTGAAGAATCTTAGTTTTGAGAAGATAAAAGATCAGTTTGACAAGGTATTTAAAAGGGTAAATACATTCATTGCTATGGATACAGAGGTGGTGGGTAGTACATTGAAAAGAACTGGAGCAGAGTTAAAGTCTGAGGTTGTTAAGAAACAAAAGGCAGATGTGCCAATAGTAGAGCAAGAGCAAGAGATTGAGCAGACCGAACAAGAGCAAGAAAGTAATCATCAAGCAACATCTAATCTACAATAATTGACAGAACTTGCAAGTGATCATGATGAAGAAATTGTTGATGTTGTTCCTTTGAAGACCAAGGTACCTATCATTGACTAGAGGACTGGGTATCATGGAAAGACTGCTTGGTGGGAAATAATAAGAGTTGGTGGATAGTCTCAAAGGTTTGTCACTTTTGCACAAATGCTAAGAAAATTTGATAGAGATGACTTAGAAACATTATGGAAGCTGGTAAAAGATAAGTATGGATTAACAAGGCCGGAAGGCATTTTGGATAGAGTTCTCTAGGGTGATTTGAAAGTCATGTTTGAATGGCATCATGAAGATAGGGTATGGCAGGATCAGAAACAAAATAAAGTTGTGCTTTGAAAGCTTTTTCAATCCTGTGGAGTTCATACTGTGATGATGAGAGGACTTCAAATCTTCATGTTAGTTGAGAAAGATTATCCTTTAAGTAAGGATACAGTCCATCAGATGCTAAATGGAATAGTCAAGCTTCAGATTGATGTTTTTGATGAAATGGTCTATAAGCTGCTCAAGAAGATGAAGAGAATACTTACACCAAAAGAGAAGAAGTAGTAAGATGTTTGGAAGCATCCTCCTGGTGATGGTTTACACTTTGAAACAAACTTGATAATTTTAGAAGAAAATATCAAGTTTAGGGGAGGATTGTTGGGTATTAAAGCTTTCAAGGTGTTAATGTTGCTCAAGATGGTTAAGGCTGCTCACATGATTAAGACTGCTCAGGTACTTAAATGAAAATACTCTAAGTATGTGTCTACTACTGGTAAAAAGATTAATACTGCTAGTGTATATTACTACTGCTGGTAATGTTGCTGAACTTCAAAGAAATACAATAAGTATGTTAGTGCTGCTAGAAGAAAAGTTAGTGCTGCTAGTACTAACTTACTACTGCTGAAGTATTAATGCTGCCAGAGTTAAAGTTTAATGCTGCTGGAGTATTGATTAATGCTGCTAATGTATTAAGTCGGTTTATGTGTAAGATAAGTATAGTAAAACCGTGTAACACGTTTAGATAAATATAGAAAAGATTTATCTTGTATAGAAAGTTATTGTAAGCCGACTATGAATCCTTAGTTTATAAAAGGAGGTCCTAGGGCATAGAGATTGATATGTATTCATTGAGTCATGGAGTTATAGCTTCAAGGTTGTAAAACCCTAATATTGTTGAGTATTCATATTATAGTCAATAATATTGAAGCGTTTTGTTTGATATAATTGTGTTCTTTGTTTACTGTTACATTGTTACAAAGTTCTTCTTAAGATCAAGTACAAGATTCCGCATTGTATTTGATAAACTCGAAGACAGTTTCTATACTTAATTGTGTTGAATTTATTCAATATAACTAAAATTTTACAAGCTAAGGGATTCGATTAAGTACATAAATGGGATCAAAAAATACAATAACATTATGGGTTATCACATTAGTAGTTCAATTGTTAGGGGTCGTAAAGCGCACAACTAAGGTAACGCTTAGACCGGTAGTTCAATTAAAGGTCACTTAGACGTTTCTATAAAATAACATTATGGCATTTGCATCTTGAAAAATTAAATTGACATATGAAACTTACTCTATTAATGTACTTAGAGGACTCGGAGTTGTGGGCGGGCTGCCCAAAAGGCTCCTCAACCCGGCGGTATCACCATCCCGCCTTCATCGGGTTGGCTTGGGAGGGTTGTTCGGAGGGCTGGGAAATCGTTGGTGAACCTGTTGTATTTAACATTAATATGTTGTACATTGTGTTATTTACGTTGAATTTAGCATTAAATGTAAAAAAAAAAAAAATTGGGAGGGCTGAAAAATCATGAACGCGAGTGAAATTGGTTGGGAGGGCTGGTTGGGAGGGCTAGAGGGTTGAGCTGAGTTGGCAAAATTTTATTGGTTAAATTTGAGAGGGTTAAAAATTTGTGAGTGATCACTCCTTGTCCCCTTAACGATTGACAAACGAGTATATATATGGGCCCATTGGCATTTTTTCTTTTCCCAAGGTGTCCTTTCTCACCATTATGGGATTATATTGAATTCATCCGAGGCGCTTTACCACAAAGAACTACAGACCCAGTGTTATTCGCACCCACACCCCTCACGTTACATATAGCTATCACATATTTCCCTCCTGTTTACTTAATTATCAACCAACCTAATCCAAACGAATATAATATTTCAGTTGGTTTTTGGTATTCAATATATTCTAATACTAGTTTTTTCTATTTTTGAAGTTAATTGGTAATCCCATTAGTTGAAGCTGCTCATCGTGTTATGGACCCGAGGATTACTAATCAAGCTTCCTTTGAACGTTTTTTTTTTTTTTTGGAAAGGCTCGTTTGAACATTAAAAAACTCAAGCATCAATAAAAAATCTAAAACGAACAATTCATTATGAAAAAGTCATAACTATGAGTTAGATTCTCGTACTGTTACGCCCATTATATACTCTGAAGATGTCTCAGTTTCAAAACTCGATAGATACACACTTTGGAGGTACCTAGGAAAGGGACGAAGACGGTAACTGAGAAATCCCGATCAAGCCGTGTACGTTCGGGTCAAAGATTCACCCTTTGCGGATTACCAAAACAAGAAAAATCTCATCTATTTATATTACTTTATAAACAGATCAACCAAAGAATAATTCTGAATTTTACTTTCTAAGAATCAAGTTTTCATCGATATAATCTTCTTAAGGGATAAGGATAAGCCCAAGCCCGGTTTGTGGGTTTAGGGTTTCACTATTATAAATAGTGGATGATTAATAAAGATTAACCAACGAGATTTACATTGTCGGTAGCAAAGCTAGTCTGATCCTCAGACTTAGGTAGCTATGTTGAGCCGCCTCCCCATCAAACGCTAATTATTTTTATTACCTACCCATCACAGACATCAATTACCCTCTTCCAATTATTATAGTTATTGTATTGTTCCTTCATAGTCAATTACTCCGTACAATATTTATTTTGGACGATTCAATGACTCATCATATTGGTTTTTGTTTGATTTCTACACGTGTAGAAAACAACAAAGAAGATAACATTGGTGCTTTGAGATCTAAAGCCATTTTTATTTTGTTTTTGGTTATTGACGAAAAAAAAAGGTATTGGTTGTTTTCATTCATCGAAGTAGATTAACCAAGAAATTGAGAGAATGATCAGGAAGACGAATTGGTGAAGGAAAGCAGATATGGGAAGTTGTGATTGAGATGCTTTGTTGACATCTGTTTTATCCTTTTTACCATATTATTACTCCATTCGTCTCAAAATTATTGTCCATATTTCTTTTTTAAGATGTTTCAAAATAATTGTCCACTTTTCTTATTAAGTAAAAACTAGAGAATATAGTGGAGGAATATTCCATTTTAGTGGTTAAAAATTAAAGTGTCACCACTTTTATTAAACTTTGCGATTTATCTCTCATGACAATAATTTTGAGATGGAGGGAGTACTATTTAAGCATTGAGCAAAAAAAAAAAAAAGTTTATAGTTGTTTGATTGTTTGTTTGTTAGTCGATGGTTCCTACGGCTATTTTACCAGTCGACTAAAGTTGATCGTTGGTATTTTGTTACCAGTTGACTTAGCCGACCGTTGGTACGGTTTTGTTACGAGTCGACTAAAGTTATGCTTTTATTACGTTTGTTTTTCTTTTCTTTTCTAATTTACTACTCCAGTCCGAGCTTTCAAGATTTCGCCCCTCGGACTTCGGGGAGTATTAGATGATAAATATTGCCCAAGCCCAGTATGAGGTTAGGGTCCATTAAAGTTTGTAATCTATAAATATCGATCAATAATAAAATTATACCTACGAGGTTTTATCAAGCTAACAAATCTCACATACACACATATAAACATACAATCGAAGCTAATGTTAATTGTTACCTGAGTCGTAAATTATGAAATTATGAATATGGTTTAATTTCAATCCTTATATATATCCATCCACGGATTTATTAGCATTATAAGGGGTCTCTCAGTACTTGTTTCAATTTAAAAGGCCAAGGATTGAAATAACCTTGGATAACTTTCCAGATTTAGAACTTCAGTTTTAGTAAGGGTGCGTTTGGTATCCCCTATCGGAATGAGAGAATTATAGTGGTAATGATTTTAAGTGTTTGGTTAAGATAAGAGGCCCACATTATATGGGAATGAAATATGGATATTGTTCATACATCATAAAAGTTTAAGAGGGGAGGTATGAATCTATCATAGGTGAGTGACTCATCTTATACCGAAACCGATACCGATTGTGATTTATGACATCATACCAAACGCACCATAAAAAAGAGCATCCGCGAACTCGCCACGGTGCATAAGGTTTACAACCCACCTTGGCCCACTTAACATTAAAAGTTAACCACCAACATAGCTTATTTTTCCGCTTATATAACTACCTATAAATTATGTTATCAAATCATCTGTCCATAAGTTCAAAAAAAAAAAAAAAAAAAAAAAATCATCCGTCCATAATATAACATAAGGTACATTGCATGGCTAACCGTAGCCGCCGCAATACCTCTGCTTCTCAGCAACCCGAAAATGACAACAGTAATCCTCCTGTGGCCGCAGGCAGCTCCTCTACTCGCCACCCGGTTTACCATGGCATCCGATCACGAGCTGGCAAATGGTTATCTGAAATTCGTGAACCAAACAAGCCAACTCGTATATGGCTAGGCACTTATCCTACACCCGAAATGGCAGCTGCTGCTTATGATGTAGCTGCATTGGCACTTAAAGGTACGTATGCCATACTAAACTTTCCTGAATCTGTTCTGAATAATATGCTTCCTGAATGTCCCACTGCTGATGACATTCGAGCTGCAGCAGCAAGAGCTGCTGCAGCTCGAGCTCCCACTAATCAAAGTGCTGCTAGAAGCTCAAGTTGCACTGGAACCGACCCCAATGGACAGTATATGGACCATGAAGATGTATTTGGTAACCCAAATATGTTATTCGAAATGGCTGAGGGAATGCTGATAAGTCCACCAAGGGATAACAAAAATTCACCACCGGACGGAGGAGATAACACTGGTGGAGGGAATCTATGGGATTACTGATCCGAAGAGAAGGTTTACTAGTATCAGCCGGTAAGCATGAATAGCTGAATATTTGTGCGAATGTAACATAAAGTATGCTTCTTCTTTTTTTAACTCCATAATCTTCGGTTTACAGAAACTAAACTATGAAGCTGTTGGAGATTTTTTGCTGGTGAATTTAGCTCACTAAGTTGTATCATAGGTTTGCATGTTTGCTTTAAGGTGTGTCTAGCAATGTACTTATAAATAATGTAACATATCCTACAACTTGTAGTTGATGTGTGTTATGCATAAATAAAACGCCGGTTGATCAATCGATAAGTAACTATTTGTTCCCAGTTTGTGGTTTGGAAGTAATATTTTTCTTTCAGAACTTATTCCAGTTTATGTGCTTGTGTTTCTTTAATCTTACATGTGGATTTAGGTTTTGGAAAATTTAAATCCCTAATCATAATATCGAATTTTAAATCTTGTAATAATAACTTTCACCTTGGTTTGGTTAGTCAATGTATAAAAGCTTGGTAGTATTAATAATTATAGTCTATATTAAATCACGTGCGAAACGACGCCGTTTAGGCGTTTTTTTTCCGCCAAAAAATTGGGCCCAAGCGTAGCCCATTTTCCTATCACCGTTTGGCTCAGATGGTGGCCCAGTTTTCGCCCACTTTCAAACAAAACGTATGATGTATAAAATCTTATATATTCGTATAAACAAAACGTACGATGTATAAAAGTAATGACGTGTCGATTGCTCATTGCCTTATCTTACTCTTTCGGTATGCGTTCTACCTAAACCTCGGCGTTTTGTGGATGCAGTTTCACCGCAGGTACAATTCTCACGTGAAGTTGCACGTGTGCTTTGATTCATAGTACCGACGAAGTTTCTATGCCATGCCTTTTTCTATCAAAACATGCCACTTTAACCAAACCAATGATACCACCCAGCAAAAGTTTTCCAGGAAGATTTGTTTAAAAAAAAAAATAAAAAAAAAATATAAAAAATAAAAAAAATTTGCAGGAACAAAGAGAAGGGTTTACAGCTGATGGCAGAGGTCTTGAATGTCATATCACTAATGGCTTACCTGGTCCGGCTGCACAGACACCGGGTACGTATCATATTTCTTATCGTTGTTCCCATGTCTTCTATTGCTAAGCCCTTTAAACCTGGTTGCATTTTACAAACGATTTCTGCTGCTATGTTTCAGGGGAGTGTAGCCTGGAAAAACCACACAACACAAATACGGATATCTTACACGAACATCGTCCGTGTCATCAACATCTTACAACTTTCGTAGATAAAGGGAAACGGATAATGTATGACTTCTCTAACGAGGATCGAGCATTTCCAGAAGGACATGATCTTCCAACATTTTCGGAAATCAACAACAACACAGAATTGCTATGTAATTTGCGGTTACTCTTCCATTTCATTTGCTATTGTATATGTTGTTACATTGATTCATACCTATATTATTTGTGTTTGTTACAATTGCAGAGGCTCTCTTTATAATGGATGATAACCAACCAACGGTTATACCTGAACAGCTTACACACAATGGCCAGCATTTACATTTGAGATGCAATTTACATGGCGCCGCCCCTTCATCTAATGAAAGCGGTCAATCCCGCACTACATTAACGGCTACTGAGAATGTTAATTTACATGCCGTTGCCCCTTCATCTAATGAAAGTGCTCAATCCTGCAATACATTACCGCCTACTGAAAATGCAAATCTGCAAATGAACAACTAACAACGACGGTCTCAAGGTCTGCTTCAGATTTTTTTTAAATAGAGTTGAAAGCAGTTGCCGCTTACTTACTACCTTTTCTTTTATTCGTTCCAGTTACAATGCATTCTTCATCAAGCAGAAGACAACATCCGCGGAACCCGCAGAACAGACCTACAAGATCTAGGCAAGGTATGTTGCCGGCTTGGTTTGTGCCCTTGCATATGTAAACTAAATCACCCACCTTTATTTTCAACATAACTTTTGTTTGGCGTTTCATTTTCTGTGTTTCCAAGGCAGGGCCTCCGGATACATACATACATATGGACCGATGTGACCAAATCTGCCATCATTGCAATGCGCGGTTTTGGTATGATGAAAGGGTTGCTGCCGCTATAAGGCGTACATAATATCATAGATGCTGTAATGGCGGCAAAGTTAAGCTAGATGGTGGCGATCAATATCCACAATATATAAAAGAGCTTTTCACTGATCGTCACTTTATGGAGAATATTCGCGCGTACAATCAGATGTTTGTGATGACATCATTCGGTGCATAAGTAGACAATTCTATAAACATGGGACGTAGTCCGTATGTATTCAAGATTTCTAGCCAACTTTACCACCGGATAGGGAGCATGTGTCCAGAAGAACCTGCACGGCCACAATTTCTATAGCTGTATATCTATGACACAGAAAATGAGGTAGCAAATCGTTTAGAAAAGTTTCAAAGTTCTGGTCACGGGATGCGGGCAGACATTGTAGAGAACTTGATCGAGGTTCTAGACGATCACTATCAATTGGTGCAGTTGTTTAGAACATCGAGGAATAAAATGGATGAGGCTAATATTCCACAGTTCAAGGTCCGTTTGTTTGGTGTTGTTGGTTCAAGGCAGCATGAATTGCCTGCGGGAGATTCCATTGGTGCAATTGTTTTTGAGGGTGGACATGATATGCAGACTGACTTTGATGTAATCATTAAACAACACTGTCAGCAACTGCAACGAGTAAACAAATTAAACGCTTCTTATATATCACTGCAGTTTCCATTGATTTTTCTCTATGGCGAAGATGGCTACCATTTGGGACGCACATTATTAAGCAGACGGTCATCAACCGACCCTCCGAAAAAAATGACAATGAAAATGTACTATGCATATGAGTTACACGATCGTTTTAATCAGTATAGCCTGTTGACAAGGAGCGGCAGGCTTTTTCAGCAGTATGTTGTAACAGCCTACTGTAGTATTGAGCAGTCAAGGATTGACTATATACTCGAGCACCAGAACGACATTCGCAATGACTACATGGCCGGATTGCACGATGCTATTTCACACGGTGATCAGGATGGTTCAGATGTCGGTTCAAGGACGCTACTGCCTTCATCTTTTACAGGCGGCCCGCGCTACATGTATAGCCATTACTTAGATGCTTTGGCTAAATGTCGTGTGCACGGGAACCCATCATTCTTTATCACCTTCACATGCAATGTTAACTAGCCTGAAATACAAGAATATATGCAGGACTTTCCGCACGTCACTATTGCTGACAGGTCCGATGTTGTAGACCGTGTCTTTGAAAGAAAGATCCACGATTTAGTCGCCTTCTTACGAGATTCAAAACCTTTTGGATATGTAGAAGCAGGTACCGTCTAAATTATATATGTGCATATCTCCTATGAAAATATTACACTTAATGAGTAACTAAATACCACTCATTTTATTGCAGTTTTATATACGGTCGAGTTCCAGAAAAGAGGTTTGCCACACTGTCATCTACTGCTATGGGTTAAAGAAAGTCACCGAGTACAAACGCACAAAGATGTGGAAACATATGTGTCTGCAGAGTTGCCGGACCCAGCAATTGATCCTGAAGGCTATAGAGTTGTTACAGAGTTCATGATACACGGCCCTTGCGGGCTGGTAAATAAATCGGCACCATGTATGCGACGCGGTGATGACTGCAGCACGAACTTTCCTAAGCCTTTTTGTACTGCAACGTTCATTGATAAAAAAAAGGATATGTGCATTACCGCAGAAGAGATTCAGGCATAACAACGTCGAAACAGAATGTCAGCCTTGATAATGGGTACGTTGTTCCACATAACCGGTCTTTGCTAATGCGATTCTACGAACACATCAATGTTGAATACTGTGAATGGTCAATGCTTATAAAATACCTCTTCAAGTACATTGCTAAAGGCACTGACCGGATAGTTGCTCATATTACAAGAACACTCGGAGATGCGGAACCAACCACAAGCCAGCGTGCATTGCATATTGATGAGATCAAGAATTTCCAAGATGCTAGATACATTGGCCCGCACGAAGCATGCTGGAGGATCCTCGGATTCAGTATACATAGCAGAGATCTATCCGTTCAGATACTTGCAGTTCACCTTGAAAATATGCAGCGGGTCACTTTTAGAAGGCAACAACAATTGCAAGCGATTGTGGACAGTGAGCACAACAAAAGGACGACACTAACTGAATGGTTAAAATACAAAACTTATAATACAGACGAACACCATCTAACATATTTAAACTTTCCCAAAGAGTTTGCGTGGTATCAAGATGGGAAGTATTGGAAGCGTCGCCGGCGTTCCACCACTGTATCTATCGGCCGTTTGACATATGTGCATCCTAGCTCCGGAGACGCATTCTACTTGAGGCTGTTACTCTGTCATCAGAAAGGTAGAAAGTCATTCCGCCATATCCGTACAGTCGATGAGACTGTCTATCCTACAAATAGAGCGGTGTGCAAAGCAATGGGACTCTTAGGTGGTGATCAAGAATGGAACATTGCTTTACAGGAAGCTTCTTTCTCAGCCACTCCGGCTCAAATGAGAAACCTTTTTTGCCAGATGCTCATCTTCTGTGACGTTTCCAACCCAGTTACGTTGCTACAGTCACATGCTGATTCCATGTCAGAAGACATTCCTTTAATACTTTCAGAAGTATTACACATACCAGACCTTCTTGTTAATGCAGATGACTTACAAGGTGGTCTTATGTATGAGCTGCAAGCAATTCTTAATTTCTATGGAAGATCGGTTCAGGATTTTGGCTTTCATCCACCTCCACCTCACTTGCTAGAGATCCTGAATAACAGAGCAATAATGGAAGAAAGGTCCTACAACCGCGAACTTTTGAAAAGTGAAAGTCAAAGATTAGTGGGTCAGTTAAATGCCGAGCAACGAATAATCTTTGACGAAGTCACACATGCTGTTAATAATCGACAACAAAAATTGATATTTGTTTATGGACATGGAGGGACAGGAAAGACTTTCATTTGGAAGACCATAATTTCTACACTCAGATCGGATGGAAAGATTGTCTTAGCAGTCGCTTCTTCAGGGCGGATGGCTCATTCAAGATTCAAGCTACCGCTTGATTTAACAGACGAATCAGTGTGCACAATCAAAAAGAATACGCAGATAGCAGAATTGCTTAAGCAAACTGATCTTATCATATGGGACGAATCTCCTATGAACGATCGTAGGTGCTTCGAAGCACTTGACCGTACATTGAGAGATATAATGAACACACCATTCAGTCTATTCGATAAAAAAACGGTTATTTTAGGTGGGGATTTCAGGCAAACACTTCCCGTCAAGAAAAATGCTCCAAAACAAGAAATCACCTATTCCTCCATAACACTTTCATATCTATGGCCATATTTCAAGATCATTCGGCTTAACCAAAACATGCGGCTACGACAAACGGGTCTCTCAAGTGATCAATATGAAGCAACTGCCACTTTTTCTGAATGGTTACTACAAGTTGGGAACGGTACCATTGGCCAGCCAGATGAAAGCAATGCAAAGGATTCATGTTGGATACAGATACCAGATAGATATTGTATTCCCGACAGCGACACAGCTATTAAAGAGCTCATTAACTTCATTTATGGTGAGCAAACATTGCAAGCACCGAATGCAGCATCGCTACAAGAAAAAGCCATAGTCTGCCCGAAAAATGAAAATGCAGATATCATAAATTCTACTGTCCTGGATATGTTAGAAGGAAATACCTATACTTTTAGAAGTGTTGATGAAGCTACACCGAAAACGAATGATGGAGGAGCAACAGAACTACTATATCCTCAGGAATACCTGAACACACTTTTGTTTTCAGGAATGCCCCCTCATGAGCTTACACTTAAAATAGGTGCACCTATAATGCTACTAAGAAACCTAAACTTAGGCGGTGGGTTGTGTAATGGTACACGGATGATTGTCACTCAGATATTTACCAATCTTATTCAAGGAAAGATCATCACCGGTACAAGAATGTCTGAAAAAGTTTATCTGCCGTGTATTTTGCTGGTCAATAAAGAAGAAAACCTACCATTTGTGTTTAAAAGGATACAATTCCCAGTTAGGCTCTGCTACGCAATGACAATCAACAAAATCCAAGGCCAATCGCTAAATAAAATAGGCGTATACCTGCCCGAACCTGTCTTTGGCCATGGTCAATTATATGTTGCATTGTCAAGAGCAACATCTCCTCAAGGGTTAAAAATGCTAATCAAACAACAAGCAAGCAAGGACAAAAACAAAACTAAGAATGTTGTTTACAAAGATTTTTTAAACATAGTCACATTTGCACAGGTTCCTCATGGTTACATTTACCCTTTAAATATACGTTTGTGCGCTTTGCAAATAGCTACACTAATAACCTTTGAACTCTTATGACGAATTTTTCATTGTTATTCTTAATCTATATAAGCGAGTATTGTATCTGTTCTATGTTACTTAACTTTCTAATTTGGACCATTCATACTTGCATGCTTGCTTTTTTCTTAACGTTAAACATCCATTCATATGCACCTATCATTAACATCTTTTTTTTTTAACATGCAGGCAAATGGAACAGAGCTCTAACATTCTCACACCATCCAATTCTACAGTCAAAGAGATTGTTGCGCAGCCAGAAGAGATCAGTCTTCACAACCTAAAAGAATCGGATACTGGTAAGGCTGTATGTGTAAAAGTGTACCGAAAATGGACACCAACAAACAAGCAAGGGAAGCCGGTCCTATTCTGTTGCATGTTAATTGAACAGCAGGTACATGGCACTATTCTATCATCCAGCTACAGAATTACACACCACCCTATTCTCTAAAAAAAGTAAAACAGGACATATTCAATTTATGACTTACTGTTCTATTTGCAGGGAGGAGCTATACAAGCAAATGTCAACTTACGTGAAAAAAAAAAGATCTGATGCCCTCCTTCAGATCGAGAAAGCTTACAAAATAACCAGATTTGGCTTTCAACCTGCAAAAACATGGATGCAAGCTGTCCCTCACTCACTTTCGTTAGTTTTTGGAACACACACAAATATTAAAGATATACCGGATACAGGCTTTCCAAGCAACTATTTCAACTTCAGCCAACATCGAGACCTGTATTCAAAAGTGGACGTAAAAGAAGGCCTACTAACAGGTGTGTAACACACGCACACATAGAACACCTATAACTAATAGATGTATGATTTGGTGCTACTATTTGCATATTATATCGGGTGCGTCCAATATGTAACTGAAATACAGCGATCAGTGAAAGTAACGAAAGATTCAACGGTTTGGAGAGACATTGGTATCCAGAATTTAGAGTGAGTATCCGACATTTATCTTTAAAAGTTAATTTTTGCATTCACTCTCACAAATACTTTGTAATTCTAACAGTGGCCACACAATTCGCTTTACTTTATGGAATCAAGCAGTTCACACTTTTAGGAAAATAGAATATGAAAAAGCAGAAAAACCAGCAATCATAGCAGTCAGCTCATGCTTGGTAAAAAACTATGGAGGTAAACTTATTACTTTATACTTATGATTTAGCCTTTTTACCTTTTTGCTTAACATTTACCTAAAATGACACAGGACTACAACTTTCACCCACACCTGCAACATCCTACTATTTCAATCCAGACATACCCGAATGCCATGAAATCCGCAGTGTGTAAGTAAACAAACTGACAAACCACTATTACACTTTAAATTTTTAAAGAAACTAAACTCACAACAAGCAACGATGCAGGTATGAACAGTTCATTGACCCCCCAACAATACTCAATATCCAACATCAAAGATGTGCAGATCCGCTTGAAGAAAAGAACAGGAACCGTGTCATCCTAGCAGATTTAGCTAGAGAAAATCCGTAAAACCAACAGGTAACCAACAACTGCGATACAAGCATAATCAAATGAAAATCTAATAGACAGTTAAAATTTTAATAAAACAGAATGTACGGTTTACTGTCATCGCTACAATTGACAAGATCGATACAAAGAGAGCATGGTTTTTCAAGAAATGCCATGATTGTAAACGCAAAATCTCTGAACGCTTTCCGCACACACATTAAAAGCAACGAACCTCTGAAAGCGACATAACTTACAGGTAAAGTACAATATTCTCACATTCCTATACCAATATACATAAGCAACTTTTTCATAATAAATAGGAATCTTTACTAAAAACCCTCCTATATATTTTTTACACAACTATTGCTTCCGAGAAGAATTGTCTGATGGCACTGCCAATGTAACAATGACATGTTTTAGCAATGAGGCAAACTCGCTGGTAAAAGATTGCAAAGAATTGATGCAAACCATACCTCACGAACGCTCCTATGAGTACCCAACAGAACTGCTTTCTCTACAAGGGAAAACAAAGATTTTTCAACTCCACTTTGAGCGAGAGAGTACAAAAGAAAAGCAATTTTTCATTCTTGATACCTGTTGGGACGATACACCATTGATAACATCAGGAGTTACTGCCGGCACTGAAGATAGCACAGATTCTCTCAAAATAAACACAACAGAACCATTGGATACCCCAACAAAGACTACCATATCACAAACTGACGCAAAGAAAATGGATTTAACATTCTTAAATCCATTGATGAAGGACCATTTCAGATGGGCACCACCAGAGATATTGTTACTACTGGTGATGACGGAACTGTCACTTTGGGAATCGACATACCTCGAGCTTACAATGATCTTAATGAGGAAGAAAAGAAGAGGTATGATGTCGACATTAGAGCCTCCAACATTGTCATTCAAGGTTTGCCCAAAGATGTTTACAAACTCATCAATTTCAACACTGAAGCAAAAGTTGTGTGGGACAACGTCAAAATGCTTCTAGCTGGATCAGAACTCACAAAGGAAGATCGTGAGTCACAGTTGTATTACGAGTTTGAACATTTTAAGATGAACCCGAGTGAGAACATTACAGACTACTATGTGAGATTTCATAAGTTGTTAAATGACATGAGGATCATCAGAATGACTATGCCCAACATCCAACGTAACTCAAAGTTTGTAAACAACATAACTCCCGAATGGGACAGATTTGTTACTGCAGTGAAACTCAACAAAGGTCTGAGAGAAACAAACTATGAACAGTTGTATGCCTATCTACAAGAACATGAGAAACATGCTGCTTATGATCGTCTATTGAGAGAAAAACTCAATCCAACTGCATCAAATGATCCACTGGCATTTGTTGCAAGTCCTCAACCAATCAACCAATTGTCATCTGATCAAGCTTATCATCATCCCTATTCATCACCATCTGCTATGAGTCCACAACTGGATTCAGGTTACACTCACACCGACAAAATGATTGATAACCTTACCAACCAAGTGTCCTTACTTGTTCAACAATTTAAAGCAACACTCCCTCAGACTAACAATCAACTCAGAACCTCATCAAACCCACGTAATCTGGCAACAGTGGATGATGGAAGAATTGTAGTTCAAAATGTTCAGGGGAGGCAAAACTTGAATCAAAGGAACATGGGTCGAGGTAATGTGCAGATCAGAGTAGGGAATGCAAATCAGGGGCAGGGGAAACAGCCCAAGTGTTATAACTGTGGTGGACTTGGACACATTGCCAGAAACTGCAATCAACCAAAACGTCCTCAGAATTCAGACTATTTCAAGGACAAGATGTTTTTGATGCAGGCTTAAGAGAATGGAGCTGTGTTGGACGAAGAAGAAATATTATTTCTTGCTGGCGATGGGGGAAATACTTTTGATGCCGATGTGGACGAACAGCCAGTTCAGGACCTTGCTCTTAATGATCCCAACATATTCAAAGCCGATGATTGTGATGCTTTTGACTCTGATGTGGATGATGAACCAACAGCTCAAACAATCTTCATGGCTAATTTGTCCTCTGTTGTCTCATCACCTCAACAAGCTGGTTCTTCCAATGCATCTGTGATTTCTGAGGTACTAAAGCTTTATGACACATATAACGTGGTTGATAAACAAAAGATTCCCAACGAAGTACAACAGACAGATGGGGTTGATTCAGATAATGTTGACATGGGAAATAGTAATATTATTCCATATGAACAATATGTAAATCACAACAACGTGTCTGATGTACAAGGTGGTGCATCTTTTGTTAAAAATATTGCTTGTGTTATAGATAATGCTTGTGTGGTAGATAATGCTTGTGAGTGGCATGAAAACACTGAGTTTGTCCCTGATGACCCCTTGACCACTAGACTAAATATATATAAAGATCAGGTGGCAATTTATGAACAACATGCTAAATTTGAACTAACTGAACGTGAGCAGAAAATGGATAGTCAAATGCGTACACTTATAACTGAGCGTAATTTAAGGGAGAAAACATTAAAACAAGAGTTGAATTCTTTACAAAAACAGCTGGATCAGACTGTTAAACAAAAACAGGAGGCCCTAGAGCACGTAAATACACTAAAACAAGATTTCAAGGAAAAAGAAACACAACTCTTAAATAATTTCTCAAGACTTAAAATCTTAAAGAATAAGCTCGAAAATAAGTTGTACACGCAAGACCAATCTAGACAAACGGTTCAAATGCTTCAAAAGCACAAAAAGTTGTGTGATAAGCATAGTGTAAGTAATGTAGGTGAACCTAAATTAGCTCTCCTTAGGAAAGCTAAAGTGACCCAACCTGCCTTATATGATGCCAATGTGATGATTATGCCTGGTCATGCCCCACCTGATGTTTCATCTTTAGAAGAGAGTAATGAGATAGATGTGAGAAATAGAGAAAGAATGAATGAGAAAATGAAGGATCCCAAATGCATAGCCAATCGAATAATAGTCAAACCCCATGATTATTATGAGGATAATCGATTGACTGTGTTTGCACCTCAAAAGAAGTTAACGCCTGAACAAATATTTTGGTCTTTAGATATGGAAAAGAGAAAGGCCGATGAGCTTGAAGCCAAAACTCCATCCCTTAGGAAAATTGTAGCTGCGACGGTGTATCCTCCCAATACACCTAGGCATTTGGTTCCTTTGACTCTTCCTACTAAATGTAAAACCTTAATTAGCATATATGTACTTTGTCAACTATTTGCTGATTTTGATAAAACATGTAAGAAGAGAATTACACCAACCGAAATTACTGAGGAGGAAAGGGGTTTTGAACAGACAAAAAGGTGTTACTTAACTGAGGTCATTCCATTCTTTAAATTACTCAAGGAACAGTTTGAAGGATTGCAAAACGCCCTTGAAACTGAAGTAAATGAAATGAAAGCAATATTTAAAGATATGGAAAATGAGGTAGCTCAAAATGCAATAGAACTTAAGAGCCGTGAGATCGAGAGAAAGAACATTCTCATCACCAATGAGAATTTGATTGCTAGATGTATTGCACAGGATATATTTTATACTGCCACTGATTCTGCTTTAACTGCCTGTCAATTTCATGAGTATTCTATTGCATATAATGTTACCCAGAATCGTGTTGTTGAGCTTGAGGGGGAGAATTTGAAACTGCAAGAAAAAATTCAAAATGATGACCATGATAACATGGCCAAGCGTTTTTCAAAACTAGAAGTTGATCATCTTAATTTATAATTAAAACGTCAACACTTAGAAGAAAAATGTAAAATATCAAATGCCAAGACATCTCTGGATGCTCCTGAATTTGATACATATTTTGAATTGAGTAAACGTGATGAAAAAATTCAAGCTTACACTAACACGATTCGATAGTTGAGGGCTCAAATTGCCCAATTAAAGTCAAATAAGAGTGAAGCAATTGGCACCAATAAACCATCGTCTTTGGATTCTCAGAATTTTCACTATCAAGACACTATCAATAAGTTACACTGTGAAAATGAGTGTTTTCGAGCTGAAAATTCAAAAATCAAACAGCATTACAAAGAGTTATATGACTCAATTAAAGTCACACGAAATAGTCATAATGAAAAGATAACTTCTTTGTTAAATGAAATTGAGAATCTTAAGACTCAGGTGAAAGGAAAAATGCCAATTGGCACTTGTGATAATGTTGCGCCAAAGGTTTCTGTTGTTAGAAAGTATGATGTTGATGTTGTGCCTATTCTAATTCCCCTTAGGAACAATAGGTCTGCCCATCAAATTTATTTCAATCACCTTAAGGATAGCCTGGATATACTTCGTGAGGTTGTAGAGGAGGATAGGATAGACAAACCACTTGATAAAGCAGTTGTGGATGCCTGCTTTCTCACTAAAAGGTCTCAGGAATTTTTAGAGTACGTCATTGGCACTGGCCCTAAGTTTGATAACAAAAGAGATAGATTTGTTGCATCATCATCTACGACTAAAAACAAGCAAGTAACCTTTGATCTACCACTGAGAACATCAGAACCCAGCACATCAAAGTCAGGAAAGCAAATGATAGTAATACAAACTAATGTTCCCATCATTACTTCTACAAGAGTAAAATGTGACACCAAAGCTAACGGGTCAAAGCCTAGAGGCAATGCAAGGAAAGATAGGACTGCGCCGGCTAAGAGTGATCACGAGAATAAAGTAGAAGCCCAACTTAGGAACAATTAGTTTGCAATGAGTAGAATGAATCGTGTTGATTCTAGTATCAAAAGTACTGTAATTAATTCGAATTCTAATGCTGTCTGTAAAACATGTAACGAATGTTTAATTTCTGCTAATCATGATGATTGTGTTGTGTCATTTTTGATGTCTCCTGTACAACCCCATGTTAAGAATGTTAGGAAAACTGAAACAAGTAAGAAAGTTTGGAAGGCAATAGGAAAAACGTTTGCAAATGTCGGGTATCAATGGAGACCCACTGGAAGGAAGCTTACTTTAGGAGATCAGTGCCCCTTAACTAAATTGAATAACCATAAAGTAGTGAAGGTTAAGGAATGGAAACCAACTGGTCGAATGTTGCCTTTAGTGACACAATGCCCTACTACTAGGTCAATTGCTTCTTCTAGTGTAATTTCCACTGTAAATACAGTTGCATCTATGAAACCTGTAGTTCCAGAATTTGTGTGTGCTAACCAAACGGACCCTAGTTGTACGTGGGGATCCACATTTTTTAGTTATCCATCGTTGTCTGTTTTCAAATGCAGGTCGTACAAATCGTCCTTTGGTATTTGGACTCAGGCTGCTCAAAACATATGACTGGGGATCGCTCACGGCTCAAGAATTTCGTGAAAAAGTTTATCGGGACAGTTAGATTTGGGAACGACCATTTTGGGGCAATTATGGGTTACGGAGATTATGTGTTTGGCAACAGTGTGATTTCTCGGGTATACTATGTGGAAGGACTAGGGCACAACTTGTTTTCTGTTGGTCAATTTTATGACTCAGATCTTGAAGTTGCTTTCAGAAAACACACTTGTTTCGTCAGAGAGTTGGATGGTGTTGATCTTCTTATAGGCAGTCGTGACACCAATTTATATACCATCTCAATTGAAGAAATGATGAGGTCCTCTCCTATATGCTTGCTTTCAAAGGCCTCGAAGACTAAATCATGGCTTTGGCACCGTCGTTTGAATCACTTGAACTTTGGCACCATAAATGACTTGTCTCGCAAGGATCTTGTACGAGGCATGCCCAGACTAAATTTTGAGAAAGATCATCTTTGTTTGGCATGTCAATTGGGCAAAAGCAAGAAACATACTCACAAACGTAAAACCATCAATACCATCATGGAAGTTCTTCACATACTTCACATGGATTTGTGCGGACCAATGAGAGTGCAGAGTATCAATGGAAAGAAATATGTTCTTGTGGTGGTCGACGACTTCTCTCGGTTTACATGGGTAAAGTTTTTGAGAACCAAGGATGAAACTCCAGAGGTTATCATTAAACTAATCAAGCAGTTACAAGTAAGGCTGAACAAAACTGTCAGAATCATCCGGACGAACAATGGAATTGAGTTTGTTAACCAACAGCTCAGTCAATTTTATGAAGATATTGGCATAACTCATCAGAAAAGTGTTGCACGCACTCCTCAGCAAAACGGTGTTGTTGAAAGACGAAATCGTACTCTAGTGGAAGCTGCATGAACTATGCTAATATATTCTAAGGCTCCGATGTTTCTTTGGGCAGAAGCAATTGCTACTGCATGTTACACCCAAAACCGTTCCTTGATACATACTCTTCACAACAAAACTCCTTACGAGCTGTTACATGGGAAGAAACCATATCTTTCCTTTCTTCGAGTGTTCGGTGCATTGTGCTATCCGACAAATGATGGTCAAGATTTGGGAAAGTTAAAAGCTAAAACAGATGTAGGTTTCTTCGTTGGGTATGCACCAGATCGCAAGGGATATAGAATCTACAACTAGAGAACCCGACAAATCATGGAAACTATTCACGTTACATTCGATGAGTTGACAGAGCAAACGGCTCCTGGACAAACCAGTTCTGGACCCACACCTAATCTATTGACACCTAGACCAATTAGTTCAGGTCTTGTACAGAATCCCACGCCTATAGTTCCTTATATACCTCCCACTAGTGAAGAGTTGAAGAAGTTATTTGATTCGATGTTTGACGAATATTTAGAGCCACCAACAGTAAATACCACAACAAAAGTTCCACCTGTACCTCCTGTTGCTGATGTTCAAATTCCACAGAACTCAGAAGGTCCATCTGTATCTGTATCAATCAGTCAAGATGCTCCACCTGCCAGTCAATCGCCCTCATCATCAAATATTCAGTCTTCTTCGGTATAGCAAGGTTCTGCATAAAACAATTCTTTTGATGTGAATCCTTTTGCTCCTGTTGATGATGTTCCATTTGGAAATATATTTGCTCCATAGTCTTCCACTGATACATCTTCTTCTGAAGATATCAACACAGCAACATCAGTTCAATATCCTCAACCACATGATCATCTCAGAAAATGGACCAATGATCATCCTATTGACAACATCATTGGTAACCCTTCTCGTCCGGTATCTACACGGAAACAACTTGCCACCGATGCACTGTGGTGTTTCTTCAATTCTGTACTATCCAAAGTCGAGCCAAAAGACGTCAAAGAAGCAATGTCTAAAGATTGTTGGTTTAATGCTATGCAAGATAAAATTCAAGAATTTGATCGACTTGAAGTATGGGAATTAGTGCCTCCTCCAGAATGTGCAATGATTATTGCTCTAAAGTGGATCTTCAAAGTGAAACTCGATGAGCATGGTGATGTTCTGAAGAACAAGGCACGGCTAGTTGCAAAAGGGTATCGACAAGAAGAGGGCATAGAATTTGAAGAATCATTTGCTCCGGTTGCACGAATTGAAGCCATTAGAATTTTTCTCGCAAATGCTGCTAGTCAGAATATGATAGTCTACCAGATGGATGTTAAGACAGCCTTCTTGAATGGTGACTTAAAAGAGGAAGTCTATGTGAGTCAACCTGAAGGTTTTGTGGACGCTGATCATCCTACTCATGTCTATCGCCTGAAGAAGGCACTCTATGGCTTGAAGCAGGCACCTAGGGTGTGGTATGACACGTTGTCCAAGTTCCTTCTCGCAAATGGATTCTCCAAGGGTGTTGTTGATCCCACGCTATTCACCAGGAAGGCGGGCAAACATCTACTTCATGTTCAGATATATGTAGATGACATTATTTTTGCCTCTTCTGATCCTAGTGAATGTAATCGGTTTTCAAAGGAGATGAGTTCAAAGTTCCAAATTTCGATGATGGGACAAATGTCGTTTTTCTTAGGCTTGCAAATCTCTCAAAATCCCGGAGGCATCTTCATTAATCAATCCAAATATGCAAATGAAATATTGAAGAAATTTGGATTTGAATTAAGTGATGCAGTTGACACTCCTATGGTTGAGAGATCTAAGTTGGATGAAGACCACTCTGGGATCCCGGTTGATCAAACTAAGTTTAGAAGCATGATTGGATCCTTAATGTACCTTACCGCCAGCCGGCCAGATCTCTTGTTCGCCGTATGTATGTGTGCTCGGTATCAGTCCAAGCCCACCAAGAAGCATCTGGAAGCGGTAAAACGGGTCTTCAGATATCTTCAAGGCACTGTTCACATGGGTCTCTGGTATCCTAAGGACACCGCAATGGAACTCACGGCTTATGCAGATGCGGATCATGCGGGGTGTCAAGATACTCGTCGAAGCACATCGGGAGGTGCTCAGTTTCTTGGGGAAAAGTTGGTCAGCTGGTCTTCTAAAAAGCAAATGAGTACTTCAAATTCTTTGGATGCGATCACAACTATCAGACTATGGATTTTCATATAACAAGATTCCTCTGTATTGCGATAACAAAAGTGCTATCGCTCTTTGCTGCAACAATGTCCAACATTCCCGTTCAAAGCACATCGACATCAGGCATCACTTCATAAGGGAACAGGTTGAGAAAGGGATCGTTGAACTCTACTTCGTGAGGACGGAGTTTCAGTTGGCTGATATCTTCACTAAGGCACTTCCGAGAGAACGGTTTCAATTTATTCTCCCGCGTCTTGGAATGAAGAGTTTGACTCCAGAAACACTCAAGGGTCTTCAAAAAGAAAACGAGGAGTAAAGGATTTACTTCACATATCCTTGTATATACTTGTATATATTTTAAATCAAAAAGAAAATAGAAAAATAGAAAACCTATAAAAACCCAAAAAAATCAGAAAATCAAAAAATACCAAAAATAGTTCCTCTAGGCATGTCTTCTGTTTATCGATAATATTTACGGACCTAGAAATGTCATTCAATAATGACACGGGTCTTTAAATGAAGCTCGAGCAGAAGTTATACTAACTGGTTAAAACATGTCTAAACGGCTTGCAGTTACTTCAGACTGCACCCCGTGCTATACAATGGGGAAAGCATGTCGCCAAAAAGACAGTTGTTCCTCCAACTGGGTGATGTTCACCTGGGCATGGATTACTTTATATCCATGTTTCTTCGATCTGATGTACGTTTCAGTGCATCATTTCTTGTATAAGAAGAGAAGTCTTCTTTACACCACAAACTCCTTCTGTTCTATGATTCTTCAGGAGAGTTTTGGTGTTTCACAAGGTGGTAACTGGACTTAAATTTTCACAAATACTTCACACTCAATTGAATGACTACAGCTCTAATAGAAAACGGGTCATTAATTGAGGGGGAGAGTATTTGTTCAAATTTCTGACACCTTTTTAAGCATTGTGCAACATCAGCAGTGGCACTCTCTCGTGGTTTAAGGGGGAGCATAGTATGCTCCATAATCAGAATACATTAAAACCTGACCACATTTTCTCCCAAATTTTCTAAACATATTTAAATCAATTGGGATCACAAATCTCAAATGGTTTGAAATTTTTGATCGGGGGAGAGAATGTGAATTAAATATGAAATTCTGATGAAAATGTGATTATTTAGTCTTAAATGTAAGCTCTCCCATATGTGCTAAACTCTTTCGTATATCGATGCACATATTGAGGGGGAACAAATGGCACTACAGCAAAAAGGATGCAACATCTCATGTGACTCAGACCTTACCAATGAATTGACGAAACACAAACTGTCATTAATCGAAAGGACATATCCTGGCCGGGTAATAATTTCAAGCTGGTCTAACCAGTGATGTAAGCGTGTCTCGAAGAGGATATGTCTGAGTAGAGTGTACCGTTTCGAGAAACTTTCTGTGAATTTGACCAGGCCGAGTAATAATTTCAAGCTAGTTTAACTAGTGATGTAAGCGTGTCTCAAATCGGTCATGTTCACTGAAAGTGGATCAATTCAAAAAGTGCAAGCTCTACCCAACATGTGCAAATTTTAAATTAAAACATATGAGCACATGTTAAGGGGGAGCATTTGAAAAATATAAAACTCTCAAAGTGTTAGCAAAATGTGTTTCATAATCATGAACACTTTGAGAGATTTTTCAAAGATTTGGTAAATGGCAACATAGGATAGTCATGAAGTTATAAGGTGGCTAAGGTTAGGAAAACCGTCCTATGATCCCCCAGAGCCGGAGGGATCTACCCAGGGACAATACCGAATAGTTAATATTAGAAAGTCCTTAGGTATAATTATGAAAAAAGGAGTAATATGAGAAAGGAGAAAGAAGGGGTTGAAGAATTAAAAAGAAATGAAATGAGAAAGGGTGAAAAGAAATAGCCCTCAAATTATTCAACCTTAGGGCAGAAACCGGGTTCAATTCATATGCTACTGGTGGTTACTAAGGTAACACCGGTATTGAAGACAAGACGTCATGGACCTAGTGACGCACTGCACTAAACCTTCTAAACCACTCAAGTTCTCTTAAAAGGACTTGTTTCATTCTCACGGAGAACCCTGCATAATCTATCGACCGCTCATTACGAGTTATGTTGATATTGAAACAGGAGACACCGCTCCAGTCTCCGACTACCAAAATTGCACTTATCGAGTCTAGAGCCACGAGATGTATTATAAGATCTCATAGGAACACGTGTTACTTCTACACTGGTTGCTCAACATTAAGGACACCAGTTGTAAACTTATTAGTCCTACGCAGATCTTAGCAATCTGCCAGAACATTTATGAGGGAATTTATAAATGTAATTCTCAGTGATTGAATGGAAACTCCTGCCAGGGTCAACATCAAACAGCCCTGAAAGCAGGTCACTTCGGTAATTCCTTGTGAATTACACTTAGTGGTCGCGGCGGTTTCAAACGGTCTACAGTCGTGGAGTGAACTCCAGCGACTCACCTAATCGTTGATTTACTACGGTAGATCTTGTAAGCCCTCTGTGGGCTTTCGATTTAGGAATGGCCTTGGTAAGGATTAGAGAGAGTTTTCACACTATGCTGTTGACAATCTCTAAGTCCGAACCTATAAATACCGGACGTTTTATTGCTAACTGTCGTATGCAGGAATATCTGGCGGTTGCTGCTGATTGCCGAAAAGATGCTGATCCATCACCCCATGCTCACACTTCACCATCATTGTATTTTCAAAGAAGTCATGATAAACTGAAAGACCTTCAACATTGCTTCCGCAAACTCTGAAGCTGAAAAATCATGATCCAGAAATGTGTGAGCATGCAGTCCAAATGTCACACCGAATCACATGGAGGCAATGCTACT
The DNA here is from genome assembly GCA_021014915.2 of Artemisia tridentata subsp. tridentata. Lineage (NCBI taxonomy): Eukaryota > Viridiplantae > Streptophyta > Magnoliopsida > Asterales > Asteraceae > Artemisia > Artemisia tridentata. Next base: position 366,921,082 of record CP139503.1, on the reverse strand, counting down.
ACAACTAATGAGCTTGGAGACTTACAATGGCAGATAATCACAATGAAGGCTCAAAGATCGCAACTTCATATGAAGACAATATTGCTTGATGACTTGAAAATATATGTTGGATGATGTTCTCAAAGATTCCTCAAAGATCATCCAAAACAAAAGATCTGTCATCAAATGCTCACTGCTGATAGCACAAAGATTAAAGATTTTGAAGAATCAAGATCTACGAGCTAGGAAGACATGTTCATCTAATGGAATGCTAAGAATTCAAAATGTTATTTCCGGGGTGACCTCCCTTAGGGGGAGATTGTTAGGAATATAAATATTCATCTGAAGACTCGGTCACCACGAGTATCTGTTTGCATTAACTAGCTCGTAGGATTATCAGTAATATTAGTAATAGTTTAGTTAATATAGAACTTGTGGAGTGGGTCGGGTCTTTACCCACTGTCAGCTCTTTCACAGCCCACTCGGAGCACCAATATTATGTACTATAAATACCCCTCTCCACCTAGGGAGAGGGTTGGAACTTCTTATTATCTCAATACACATACTTCACTTTCTCTCTCTAGGTTCACACTCTTCCTTTCTCTCTCTAAAACCGCCGGCTAAATCCACCATTATTGTGTATTTGAATGTTATGAATATGCTACACATTCCAATTAAATTTATTTTCTTATATTAAAAAAACATTTTAAAAAGATAAAAATTAGATTTTTAATATGAAAATAACTTTAGAGCCAACACTTTAGGGACATTGTCGTCTCTAAACAGGTATTCCAATTAAATTTATTTTATTTTATTAAAAAAATTAAAAAATATAAAAATTAGTTTTTATAATATGAAAATAATTTTAGGGACGATGAATTGTTTCTGTTTCGCTTGTAATGAACTGATGATGTTCAAAATGGCATAATATTAATGCCTAATTATATGTATTTTTTTCACAATCTAATTGGACAAATGGGCCGAGTAGAAAAAGTTGTTTATGTGGTATAAATGCTAGGCCAAAATGAAATAAAATATCGCCTCATTATATTGATTGGACGGTGCTAAATTTCCGTTACAACTTACAAGTCTTAATTTTCAAAATTTGAAGTCATCCACGAAGGTTTTTGCTTCAATATATCCGCTTAATCACTATTGACTTGGCCAATTTGTTTAACGATTTGTAAGCAACAAGCACGAAACTAAGAGCAGAAGTACAAAGAGTCAAAGACAACATAATTTTGAAAGATCAATGTATAACCAAAATTATCTAAATATTCAAAATCATATCCACTCATTTTTACATCAAAAAAAAAAAAAAAAACCCACTTTTTACCTCTTTTTAAAAATAAAATATCTTGCAACCGGTAAATCGGCAAGTGAAAAAAAATACACAATCGCGACGAGTATTTTCTTATTTTTCAGTAGACGAGCACTTCGATATACTTTCGACGATTTTTTTTTTTTTTTTTTTTTTCGTTTTTATTTTCAGTTATGTCTAGAAAAATCACAATCACATGTGATTTTTTCATACGTAAATGAAAAAAAAAAATCGAAAAAAAAAGTTTTTTGAAAGTATATCGAAGTGTCCGTCTATAGAAAGATGATTTAATTCTCGTAGTGATGGTATGATTCATTTAATGTAACGATTAACTGTTTGCGAGATATTTAATTTAAAAAAAAAAGGTGAAAGTCTTTTTTTTTTGTTTTGATAAAAAAATCGATGGTAATGATTGGTTCATTGGATTTTTAGAAAATATTGGATCTACATTAAATTTTTGTCTATCCAATAAAATGTGGCAAGTTTATCTATACTACTATATAATGCATTTAGGACATTCTAATTATAGAAGTCTTAAAAAAATTAAGACAAAAAACGTTTCTTGTTATAGAAGGACTTCAAAACTTAATCAATACTTGTAATCTCAAAAGTTGTAACCGTCGTATTAATGATCAAATAAGTGATTTAATGAGAAATAAATGTGTAACCACCATACCAATACTTGTAACATATAAAATTGAAAAAAATTACTAATATACATTAAAATGTCAATTACGAAATCTTAATATAAAGAAAAACTCATGGTTAAAAAAAAAAAAAAAAAAAGGTAAAAAGCATTTGGGTCTTACTATAAAAGGAAGTCTTAAAATTTTAAGACAAAAAACATTACTATAAAAGGAAAATTAAAAAATTAATGTAAAATTTAAAAATTTAAATCTCATTTAAACCATATAATAACCCTTCAAATAATGATATATTTTAATAAAATTGTTTATAAAAAAAACCCACTAAACTTATAACTACCAATTTAATGCTAAAATTTAAAAACACTATTAATAATTTAGACATTCTACTTTTGAAAACATATATTTACTACGTTATAAAGTATTTGAGACATGATAAATAAGGAAATGTTTAAAATGAAAAACATTAACTCGCTATAAAAATAGTCACCGAGTACCCGCCGCCGCATTGCGCGGGTACCCTTCTATAGTTCCACAATGAAATTTGAATCTTGAACTGAAAAAACAAATCCAGTTTATGGAGAAATATATAGTTTGCGGAAAAATGCTTCAATAATAGAAATACAGAATTTCACCTTAAATGTGTGTCTATGTTTTAGTCCCCTTCCTAGGAAAAAGAACTTTGGACTTTGTTAAGTTAGTAATTTTACCCCTTTTGTTAGTTCCTCTGTTCTATATTAAAGAATTGCAACTTAAATTTGTTCCCCTGTTTTAGTCCTCTGTTTACAAATTAGAAGTAAAAAAAGTTACCTATACGAGAACAACCAAAGCACATATAGAAAATTAAAATGTTAAACTATCCAGATTTGAGCACTAAAATCCTGATTGTTTTTATTGTCATTTGAACATATAATATAATCTATGATAATAGATTGAAAGCAAAGATCATTTATTATTTCTTGAGTAAAATACACCGTTGGTCCCTAAACTTGGCAAAAAACATCACTGTGGGACAAACCTGGGCCTTTTCATCGTCTGGGTCCATTTTCAAGTTTTTAGTATCAACGAGGCCCTTTGACCCGTAATGATCTGGTCAAACCCGTTCCTTTCCGTTTAATTTTGTTTTTAGTTAAGGGCATTATCGTCATTTCGTAATTTCGCTATACCGAGTCAGTATTATTTCCACATGTCCCATCGCTCTTCCCGCCCCATATACATCTATAACACTTAGACTGCCTGTTTTTTTCATCCCCAAACTTTATTTACAAGAGTTATCACAATTCACAAACCTTAATTGCATGTCACAAAACCAGTTCCATATTATTCAGAATTTCAAAACATGGATTTTACTTTGTAGAAAGTAAGAAGAGATCCAGGTTTTCCAGTTGATGATGCTGTTTTATACAACTCTGCTAAGAAGAAATACGGTACGTTTTTTGTTATAATCGCTGGAATATCAAATATGTTTATCTTTTTTGCAGTTAAGGTTTGATAATGTGCTTTGTTTTTTGCATGTATTTGTGTCAGGTGGTAGATCTAATATGTTTAGCATGAGGGTTCATCACGATTGTGTTTTTAAATACTGGCTTGATAGAATATACGATGGAAGTATGGAAACCATAGTTGATTTACATATCCGGTCAAACTAACCAAACGAGTTTGTCTAATTATATACGAGTTTGTCAAATGGAGCTACCCTCTTCGGTCCTTTTGAATAAAAAGTGACCTTGATATACAATCTCAAAATCAACCAGTGAGCTGCCAAGACCATGGGTCCATGACATAAGACAACTCTAGGCCGTGACCCAAATATGTAGAAGTCCGCGTGGCCTAATTCTCTATTTATATATCGGTTTAATTCTATGAATTGGTTATGAACTTTCAAAAAATTTCAATTGTTGGTAACGAACTTTGTAAAATATTAGTATCACCTATCAAACTTTGTTGCAACCTTTTATAATAGGCTATATGACCGTTTCACCATCTATGGGCCCACATGTGACGACAGATAATCACTTATATCCTCATTTTCCTCTTCCTTGCCCTTTTCTTCATTTAATATCACTTCACTGGGTAAAATCAAATTCCACCAAACATTATCGTAAAAAATGATCAAACCCACTAAGATTTTTAAAGTTTTTCCTAGACCATGATTTCATTGATTACTACTCCCTCCGTCCCAAATTAATAGTCCCTCTTCCCATTTTGGATTGCCCCAAAATTATTGTCCCTTTCCTAATATATTTGTTACAACAATTATCTAAATCTTAGCAAAAAACAATGTAAGAGATACATAAAAGGGGATCGTTCTTTTTGGAAAAGGTGATGCCTCTATCGTAGAAGCTTCATTACTATCACCAACATTCTTCAACTCCTCAATTCGAGAAAGAGCTAATTCACATGTGCCGGATCAGATTCCAAATGGTCCTTTAGAAGAGTGATATTACTTTCTAAACCAATTGCACCAAGTGCTTCCGCTGCCTATACGTAACACCCCCAAAATCTAGTATCGCGGAAGCATTCGGGTCATGGGGTGCTACTAAATTGAAAATCACAACACCAGGTAACAAAGAACGTAACACATACTCCATTTTAATACATTCAACCAAGTTAAATAAGTTTACAATATAGTTGAGTTCATAAAATAAGGCCCATAAATTCTGTTGTCCCAGTAAAAAACAAGTCATAGTTAAATGTCACAGTACTTCAGAAAGTAGACTATGACCCTTGCCATGCCACAACCTTGTCATAATCAATCAGCTTAAACACCTGAGAAAAATATGCTAAAAGTCAGCAAAAAGCTGGTGAGTTCATAGGTTTATCCATAAGCAGTAAAATCAACAGTTTGGACCATGAGTTTAGTATATGAACATTACAACCTATGTAATGCCATATAAAAATATAGTCTATTATGCTAGCACTAAGTTCATGCAACCGAAGCTATAACAATGTGCATGCTCAAGAAGCATGTTAAATATAATGCCCAGCAAGTGTTTATCCCAGACACTTGTGTTTCGACATGGTATACGTTCGTTTGCCTATCCGGTCAATCCGAACGGGAACGTTACTCCCAATAGATCTATTTATAACATTCGCGCTTCCCTGCAGGAATTGACGGTTCATGAGTTGGGCATAATGGGACATAACAGGGCTTAGGCTAATCCACGTAATCATAGACAATAATTTGGTCCATAAAAGAGTTTTGCATGTTTCTCACCCCAATTGTAAAACAAGTTTAAATAGAGTGAGGCTATAAACTCACCTCGGTAAATAGCAGTCAGATAATACAATAATTTCATATAGTATTCAGCACCAACACGCGACCTAGATTAGTAAGGCTTGTTTTAGTTCACAATCTAAATTTAAGAACTTCAGAAGTTTTAAAGATTTTATGTTATTGTTGCTGGTGTGACAGCATTTAAGTTTGAAACAATTTCCTAGCATTTGGAGGTATTGGCTCTTGGAAGTGCATAAGTGTATATTAGAAAAGTATCAAGGCGAATAAGCCTCCGGTTTGACAGTAACCGGAAGACTATGTACTAGAAAACAATTACTATCACATACTAGACGTTGACGACATATGAAAACGTTGTCATTAAGTGAGCACATATTACTAAGTGCGTGTATATATATTACATGTGTACGGGTGTTATGAGAAAGATATATATACATACATACATACATATATATATATATATATATATATATATATATATATATATATATATATATATATATATATATATATATATATATATATATATATATATATATATATATATATAGGGAGACTTTCTTGCGAGAACCATCTTGGATGGACTGATAATTAAAAGACCAGGCGGACTTCATATTCGCAACATGGGCTTCGGCCCAATCTAGTAAAATTTAACACAAGCATCTTTGAAGTTTAAAAAGGGCTTCGGCCTGGTAAATGAACACCACAAGTCCTTTTGGTGTTTAAAAAAAAAGGGTTTCGGCCCAATCATGGACCAACAAAGAAAGTCCAGTACACCAAATTTTACAACAAGTTACACAACAATTTCCTTGAGTTTTTAGAGGTTATGCAGAACGAGGTGAGGGAGGGACTCGAACACATGAACTCGACCAGGACACAACTCAAACGTGCTCTTATTATTGGTTGTGAGACCCTTTTCTGAACGAGCAAGAATAACACCCCCCCCCCATGGGTGCTTTAATAACCAAGATGGTTGAACCCCAAGACAAGAAAACAACCCATAAAATACTCGAGTTGAGCTCGAGTGACTTAAGTTCATGGCCTCTCGGCTCACACCACAGCCGAGACACACTAGAAGGGTCGGCTTTATACTAGTCGTTACTAGTTTACCACACGAGACCAAGGGGTGTTTTACCTTAATTCGAGGCAACCAACACAACATCACCCACCTTTTGTGGGTGTGTTTTTCTGAAATCAACAAGGACTATACAACCTAAGTGCGCCACTGTGAATTACAAACACAATCACAAACACACTACTGAGCAATAACACAGACAAATCCGGACACAAGCACGAAAATTTGAGCATCAATACTAAAACTATTTGGACATACTCTCAAACACCTTATGAGCATACATAATCCGAACAGGAACTCAAGCACAACTCGAATCAAAAGCACAACCACAACTCGAACCTTGGCACAAACGCGAAACCGAGCACAAACACAAAAATCCGAGTATAACACAACCAATTTTGAACCTTAACACAAACACAAAACCGTGTTTAAACACAACCAAGAATCCGAACACAGTCACAATCGAAAATTTAGCACATTGGTTCTTAACTAACTTAACTTCACACCCATTTTTATCATTCCTTCGACTAATTCATTTACTGTTTAGTAACTCGACATAAGTAATAAGCAAAAAGATTCGAATACAACATTGTACAACATACACTTCCAAATCTTGAGCCAATCCTAGTTCTAATTTTAGTTTTAGATTTTTGGTTTTCAAGTTCTACCACACCACACAACAACACAATAGCATGTCGACATATCATGTTACCACAAAATCATAACAACAAGAATAAAGGAAAAAGAAACATATCGATTCGAGTAATTAACGACAACATCAAATTAAGGTTTATAGATGATAAAGAGTTAAACCTTACAACACAAGACGTCGATTTACAAAAGTCACCAACAAAACCCAATCCCGATCTTCCAAGAAATTCCACACACCACTGGGTTCCTCTCGAGCCCTTCGAACCTTGTGAGAATTTTTGTTATGTGGTGTGACTGTATGGCTCATTGCTGGAACTCGGTAGGTACAAAAAGAAGAATAATGGGAAAGCTTTCGGTTCCCTTTTGATCTTTAGAGGATAAGAACCACTATATCCAGCTTCTCTCCCCATCCTTCCTTGATCTCCAGGCGTGGTTGACTTCTGGGGAAGAGATTTAGGAGATGACTAACCCATTGGAAAGATCGAAAGTATATAAATCAAGGGATTTAGATGGTGATGGGTGAGGTCGATGGTGGTTTTTGGGAGAGAACGCCAGAAGAAGTAAATTGGTGATATGGACGGTTGGTGGGGATAATATCAAGAAGAAGAGATAAGGAGTCACGTGTATGTGGGTGTGTTTTATTATATTAAATGTATTTTGTGTACCCCGTGTTCTGTTGAGCTGATGTGCAATCGTGGTACCCCGGTTTCAAACAAATGTGAAAAACATGATTCTGGAGTCGTGTTTATAAAACTGGCATAAAGTAAAGTTTATTGACTCCGAAAATGAATTATAAAAGTAAACCATTACTAATGTGGTATCGGTACGCGTGTGGTGTCATTTTTTCGGAAAAATGAGATAACCTCTCATTTTTGTTACGTTGGTGTCTGTAAATGTCAGAAAGTGAAAAATTCACCTTTTCTAATAAAATCAAGTAGTTTTGGTGAGTTACTGTATGCTACAGCGTGCGGGTTTGTTTCCCATAATAGTTATGTAAACACATAAATGCTTAGTTTAACAGTTAAGTAATAATAAATTGACATTTATTATTAAAATATTAGTGAGAAAATTACCGTTTGTCACATCCTTCCCGCCTTAGAAGGAAAACCGTCCTCGGTTTTCTCTTTGAGTTACCCGATGAACTTGAGAAAAGGTGTGGGTATTTACGTTGGATCTTGTCCTCGCCCTCCCACGTGTATTCGGGACCTCTTTGAGAGTTCCAACGAACTTTAATAATAGGAATGCGGCTTTGCTTATGCCGTTTGATTTCTCGAGCCATTATTTCGACAGGTTCTTCAATGAAATTCTGTCTCTCGTCAACCTGGATTTCCTCCAGAGGAATGGCAAGTGTTTCGTTTGAGAGACATTTCTTCAGGTTGCTCACGTGAAACACATTGTGTACAGAGCTGAGTTCTGGTGGTAATTCGAGTTGGTTGGCTACCGGCCCGATTCTGGTGAGAATTTTGAAAGGTCCAATGTATCAGGGATTTAATTTCGCACGCTTTTCAAAATGAATCACGTCTTTCCATGGCGAGACTTTTAACATGACTCGATCACCAACTTGAAACTCAAGTGGTTTTTGTCTCTTGTCTGCATAACTTTTCTGACGGTCTCGAGCCGCTTGCATTTGGCTCTTGATTTTCACAATCTTTTCAGTAGTCTCATGTACTAGTTCGGGACCAGTGAGCTGACTTTCTCTGAATTCAGCCCAGCATATAGGTGATCTGCACTTTCGACCATATAGTGGCTCATAGGGTACAGCTTTGATGCATGTGTGATAGCTGTTATTGTAAGAAAAATTGGCTAACGGCAGGTGCCTATCTCAACCATTTCCAAAGTCTATCACACACGCTCGCAGCATGTCCTCTAAGGTTTGAATGGTCCCTTCGCTTTGACCATCTGTTTGAGGATGGTACGCGGTGCTCATGTCAAGATCAGTTCCCAAAGCATCTTGTAGTGATCTCCAAAAGTTGGACGTGAAACGACTATCTCTGTCGGAGATGATAGAAATCGGGACTCCATGTCGTTCAACTATCTCTTTTACGTATAACCGGGCAAGTTTATCCATGCTGTCATTTTTTTGATTTGCAAGAAGTGGGCGGACTTGGTGAGACGATCAACGATTACCCAAATGGTATTGTAACCGCTTGATGTCCTTGGCAGTTTGGTAATGAAGTCCATCGTTATGCGTTCCCACTTCCATTCAAGAATCTCGGGTTGTACAAGTAAATCCGATGGCCGCTGATGTTCAGCCTTGACTTTCGAGCACGTTAAGCATTGACTAACATATGTTGTAATGTCAGCCTTCATATTAGGCCACCAGTATAGTTTCTTGATGAACTCAAATAAGTACATTTTATTACTATCATTTATCCTATTAATTTGACTTGTTTTACTATATTATGTATGAGGATTGATACTTAATCGTTTACTTTTGTAATTCTCAGGTAAAAACAAGCATTTGGTGAAACTTAGCAATTTTGGACTAATAATGGAGCAAAACGTGCATAAAGTGAAAGTCTACTGACATGGACAAGATTAAGTCAAATCTGCTCCAGATGCGCCGCATCTCACTCTCAACATGCGCCGCATCTCTATCAAGATATCACCAGATACGATCCAAGATACAAGAGGACATGCGCCGCATCTAATCATGGAGTTACGCCGCATCTTCTGGCAGTGTACGAATATTCCTGAATATTATAATCTTGGACCCCACGCGAAGTTAAGTACATGCGCCGCATCTACTTAGTAGATGCGCCGCATCTTCCCTCAGACAGAAACTATAAATACCCCGTAGACCAGACGAATTATAAGTTCCGAAAACCCTAAAACCGAAGACCAAACAGGAGGAACAAAGGACGAATTCAGTCAAGGAGGCAGCACAAGACACACCCAAATCAAAGATACAAGAGCTGTAAGAAGGTGCTGCATGTGTTTAATTCATTAAGTAGTTTTGTTTTATTGTGTTAGCAAACTTTAATTCATCAGGATTGGTGGCTTGTGTAATGTGACAACGAAAGATTGCACTCCCTTTAATACTTGCTTTCCCATAAATTAAAGTTTATATGATGATGTCTTTGGTTACTACTTATTAGTGCATTGATAACCTCTGTGTTTATTAGTGGCTTGCGGGCATTTGACTGCGGGACATAATGTGGCTCCCACGGTTGTTTCTAAATTGATCACTTAGGAATAACTTTTAGACATAAGTAATCATTAAGGGTTTACTCGCCGATAAGATTAGGACCAACGAGAAAGGGTTAACTACATACACTTCATATAAAGCTATCAATAAAATAAGTGACAATCTACTTAATCATAAGGACAGCCCTCTTATTGTCTCAAGTATTTATCTGTGTACGTGTGTGCTACTTGCTGATTCGTGCCTATTGGTTTATTTTATTATTTAATTGCAAACAAACCGTGCCAGTCTCTCAGGCTGAAACCCCCTTGCGTTAGGATATTAAAATACTGATTAGAATAACGAGATAATACGTTCCACTCTTAGTGATCGACACTCTACTTACCATTATCTTCATACTGACCGGGTACACTGCTCGTTAAGTGTGTGTGTTATTGATAAGTCGGCTAAATATAAATTTAAAACTTGAGTAGGCATTAAAACTGCTAAACCGCAACGACACATCACGCGCATCAAGTTTTTGGCGCCGTTGCCGGGGAGTGAATTGTTATTATCTGTTAATTCGATTAGTATTTTAATTAGGTTTTTCTTTTTATTAGATTAATTGCATCATTGTACTATTTTGCATATTTGTTGTATTGTTTGTTAATTGTTTTCTTTTTATTTTTGTGTGTTTATTTTTGTTTTCGTTTGTGTGTTTAATTTTTGTTTTTATTTTTCGTATTTTTCTGTTCTGCTATCGTTGTACTGTGCTAAATCAAACGATACGGCGCATCTGATCTCTCAGATACAGCGTATTGCGTTTAATTTTTTTAATACAACGCGTTTAATTAATTCGATACGACGCATCTTTTCCCCAAGATACGGCGTATCTGTTTTTAATAAGAAAATTTTTCTAAGCGATAAAGTAATACGACGCATCTGCTTTAGCAGATACGGCGTATCTGTTTTTCGATAAAAAAAAAAAAAAAAAAAAAAAAAAAGAAAAAATTTTTTTCTAAACGTTAACGCCATACGACGCATCTGCTTTAGCAGATACGGCGTATCTATTATTTTAATTAAAAACAGTTTGCGAATTATTAAACAGATACGGCGTATCGATCTCTGACGATACGGCGCATCTTTCTGAATCAAAAATCTTTTATTTTTAAACGTAACGAAAATACGGCGCATTAACTTTCGTTAATACGACGCATTTAATTTTAATTAGATAAGTTGATTTTTGATTAATTAATTCGATACGGCGCATTCTTAAATTCTAAAGCGGCGTATCTATTTTCTGAATAAAGTCTGATTTAATTTTAACGTATTGAGATACGGCGTATCCAACTTTTTGGATACGGCGCATCGTCTGCAGATATCAGTAACTTTAAATTTTTCGTATTCCGTTTTCGTTGTTAATTTTCTGATATACTACTTTCTCGAGCATACCCTACTGATATTTTTTGTGTTGATTTCAGGAAGTGCATGACCAGGAGTTCTACGAAGAACTTGATTCAACCTTTCGAAGATCCTGAACGAGCCCTACATTCGCTTAAAAGGCTTTTCAACACAAGAAGCTTTGATCTTTCAAGTTCACTCGAGCTTGATTACTTTTCTGAAGAAAAAGAGGAAGTTGAAACAGAAACAATGGGCGAGAACACTACTATGGAGGAATACATGAACAATACCCGTGCTGATTACACTTCAGGAGTTGCTAGACCTAAGTTTGATGACAAGTCAAAATTTGAGTTGAAGGGTCAGTTTCTCAAAGAGCTAAGAGAGAATGCTTTCAGTGGGACGGAACAAGAGGATGCTAATGAGCATGTTGAAAAGGTCCTGGAGATTGCAGATTTGTTTACTTCAGAAAGTGTCAATACCGATCAACTCATGCTAAGAATCTTCCCAATCTCACTAAAAGGAGCTGCTAACAAGTGGCTAAGGAATGAACCTGCTAGTTCAATCACTACATGGGAAGGTTTGAAGAGCAAATTCCTGAAGAGATATTGTCCACCTGCTAAGACTGCTAAAAAGATGGAGGCTATCAATAGTTTCAAGCAAGAGCCTGATGAAACCCTTTATCAAGCTTGGGAACGGTTTAAAGATTTATTGATAAAATGTCCTCAACACTATCTAACCCCTATGCAGGAGATAATATTGTTTTATCAGGGACTGGACGTGCCAACTAGACAGATTTTGGATGCTAAGGGAGCTGTACCTCAGATGAGTGCAACTAATGCTAGGAAGGCGATCCAAGAAGCTGCTGATCATTCTCAGAAATGGCACGATGGGACCTCTACTAGATCTAAGAGCAGCACTAATTTTGACGGGATTGCTGCTATTCAAGCTCAATTGGATAAAATTAGTAGAGAGATGAAGAAGCGAGATGAAAGAGCGTATGCTGCCCAAGTTGGATGTGAAAAGTGCGAAGGACCTCACTACACTAAAGATTGCCCGAACAAGAATGAAAGTGAGACATTTGAAGAAGCATATTACACCCAATTTGGACAACCATTCCGACCTTCAGCAAGATTTAGGGAAGCTAGTCCGGGATTCTATCAAAAGAACAACTTCAATCCCGCTTATCAAGAGAGGAGGCAGACTTTAGACGATACTTTAAAGCAAATTATGGCCGATGCTGCTAAAAGACATGAAGAGAATACTGCTATGATCAAAGAAATTCGAGCTTCAACGGACACTACTACAAGAAATCAAGGAGCTTCGATCAAAGCATTGGAACAACAAATTGGTCAAATGAGCAAAGTTCTTCAAGAAAGGGGATATGGAAGTTTACCGAGCTCAACTGAAACAAATCCAAGAGATCATGTCAAGGCCATAAGCATCACTGAAGAAGTCACTCCTAATATACCTAGAAGATCGATGAATGGTGATGATGGTGCAAGACCCGAATTTTTCTTTAACTCTTCAATCAGTTTAAGGAGACTACTAAAAGAAAAGACAAAGATTGAAGAGGAGATCAAGGCAACAATGAAAGAAGAAAGCTCTGCAACCGACTCAAATGCCTTGCCTCATAAAGAAAGAGACCCAGGAAGTTTTACTCTACCTTGTTCTATTAATAATATATCTTTCAATAATGTGTTAGCTGACTTAGGAGCTAGTGTTAGTGTTATGCCTCTTAAGACATTCGCTACCCTAGGACTAGGAAAATTAGCACCAACTAAATTACTTATTGAATTGGCTGATAAAACGGTAAAACGACCTGAAGGGATTGCTAATAATGTGCTAGTTAAGATTGAGCAGTTTATTTTTCCCGTAGACTTTGTTATACTAGACATGCCCGAGGATGTTAAGATTCCTTTAATCCTCGGAAGACCTTTCTTGTCTACTGCCCATGCTAAGATTGATGTGTTTAAAAGAAAAATCTCATTAAGGGTAGGGAATAATAAACTAGTCTATAAGTGCCAAGATCCGGTTAAAAGCATAATTAGAGGTGTTTATGTGCTAGGATTAAGAGAGTGTATGGACCTCGATCTTGAAGCTAGACTTATGGGAGAAACATTGATTCAAAACAACTCAACTAATCCTAATCATGAGAACTTTGAGGAATTCATTGACCTTAATGTACCCTCCGAACTTAGACGCAATGTTGTTAATGATTCTGATGATGAGTGGTATGATTGTGTAGTAATTAATAAACGTAGGAGAGTAGTTGAGAAAACGAATTTGAACAATGATGTGTTTATTGAACTACCACCCCACCTTGCTTATTTGTGCCTATATGATAATAAGAATTTCCCGTCTGTCATTTTGTCATCTCTGCCCGAAAGGGACAGGACTTTGTTCATACAGATAATGAAGAAGAACGGGGTGGAAATTAAGGACGGGCAAGGAATGTTCACTATTACTGAATTGGCGATAAAGGAGCGCGATGTTTCCGACTCCTTCAATGATCGATATTAAAGAGCTGAACGTGAGTCTAACTTGAAGACTCTGGAATAAAGACAAGTGCTTACCGGGAGACAACCCGGATTTATCTTTTATTATTCTGTTTTCTGTTTTCTGTGTCGAGTCAGTCAGGCCCGCATTAGGATACGGCGCATCTCAACTCTGAGATGCGACGCATCTCCTGCAATGGTCATATCTTATTTTATTTTTCTGCATTTTTATTTTCAACTTTAAAACTATTTATCAGTTTATTTTAATGCGGCGCATCCCTGGTTAAGGATGCGGCGCATCTTTATTCTGATCCGTATTAATTCCAGGCTCGATACGGCGTATCTTCTTCAATAAGATACGGCGCATCGACTGACCTGATGATTTCAGTTTTAATTTTTAAGTTTTATTTTTCCTAACTACTAATGTGTTATGCAAGTTGAACCTTTCTTATCTTAGGTGTGTTTTAAAGTGTTGGTGGTATTATAGTTTCCTGGATTTCCTGTGGATACATCAAGTATGAAGCTTTAACGTTCTAATCCACAAGAAGTTGATTTTTGCTCTTATACAAATGGAGGATCATACCGAGCAAATCTCAGGGGAGTTTTTCTGTTCTAATTCTTTTAATTTCCAGTTTTTAACCTTTTATACAAACAACGAGGACGTTGTTTAACTTAAGTGGGGGGATTGGAGAATTAGAACACTTAACAATTACTTGTCCTAAACTTTTTCAAAAATTATGCTTAAAATGTGCTTAATATATCAAACTTAAAAATTTTTTTTAGCATGTTTTTGTTTAAGATCTAAGTTGCATAACTGCACACATGACGTTATTTTCAAAAATTGTGATTTTCCAAAATTCACAAATCTATGAGTGTGCCGGTGACTTGTAAACTTTAGAACTTGGCTTGTATACTATTCGAGACCACCATAATGAGTATTATTTTATATAATTGGAATGACTTGTCTAAATTGGTAAAATTCTAGGATTACACCCAAATAGCCTTTATATGTTATGTGCTAACTACACTGGTTAGTTAACCCCCGTATAAACCCTTTTGTTACTCTCATTTTTAGAGTAAGATACCCCTAGAAAAACCCTCAGAGCCATTCCTTTCGTTTCTTACACCTATGTTTAAAATGTTTCGTTACACCCTTACACCTTAGCCTACCCTGTAGATTAGAATCCGTGGTTGGTTAATTGCTATAGGCAAAGTGTGTTTCCTTACATTACCTGTGTTCGCGTGCGTAATTCATTATCTATGGTTAGGTCGGGAAATTGCACAATGCAATTGGAGTGAAAGTAAATATTGTATATCTTTGAGTTTATTTTTCGTGTGTTTACTACTTTCACTATTACCGTTATTTCTGAAGTCATGAAAAGTATGGAAAAATTATCCAGAATTATTGTTATAGTGATGTGGTGAAATTTTACACATCTATGTTTATGCTTTAAAAAAAAAAAAAAAAAAAAAAAAAGAAAGAAAGAAAAGTTGGAAGTTAGTTTTTAACCAACTTATGTAAAGTTATGTAAGTGGTCGATATCACCACTATTTGTTGTACTATATCTATGGATTGAATGGGAATTGGCAGTTATGGGAACGCCAATTAAGGTTTATTCTTTGATTAAGATCTTGTTGAGTATAATTCGTGTCTACCTAAAGCGTGTGTTTCAAGTGTTAAAGCGTGAGTTATTCGATGATATGAGTCTTATTCATGGGATGGTTGGGATAGTGATTAACCACACTTAGGATTTTAATTTATTTGTTTTGTTTTGTTTATTTTTATTTTTGCACCAATTTATATCCCAAATGTTTTCCATGCCCTTTATTATTCTTTATCCAACCAAACCTTTGATTTATTGAGATTAGGGATTTGAGCAATCTTAAGTATCGTAGTCGTGGATTCGGCTATGTATTTATGATTTTGTCGCCCTTTTTGATATATTATTATTGGTGAAGTTTGGACCTATCTTTAGCCTATTCGAGTTAAGGATTTGAGCAATTGCAAGTATCGTGTTCGTGGATTCGATCATGTATTTGTGATTTTGTCGCCTTTTCTGGAATTTGAGATGGATAGTGAAAGAGAATAATTAACCCTTAAGCCTAAAAACCCTTTTTACCGCTTTAGACTTGTTATTCCTTAGCTTTAGTGGTGGAGATGTGTATACTTGCCAAGCTTATGATAGAATATTCGTCGCGACTGGACAGTTAAACGATTAGATTTGCTTTTATCGACTTATTTTATTTTACTTCTGAATCGTTAAGTGTTTAGTTGTGTGATTATGAAATGAACGAATACATGCTTAAATATAAAAATAAATCCTAACATCTTTTAGGATACATTTTCATAAAAGAAATTCTAAGGTTTACTTGGGGACAAGTAAAGTTCAAGTGGGGGGATATTTGATGAACTCAAATAAGTACATTTTATAACTATCATTTATCCTATTAATTTGACTTGTTTTACTATATTATGTATGAGGATTGATACTTAATCGTTTACTTTTGTAATTCTCAGGTAAAAACAAGCATTTGGTGAAACTTAGCAATTTTGGACTAATAATGGAGCAAAACGTGCATAAAGTGAAAGTCTACTGACATGGACAAGATTAAGTCAAATCTGCTCCAGATGCGCCGCATCTCACTCTCAACATGCGCCGCATCTCTATCAAGATATCACCAGAT
Organism: Artemisia tridentata subsp. tridentata; assembly: GCA_021014915.2. Classification (NCBI taxonomy): domain Eukaryota; kingdom Viridiplantae; phylum Streptophyta; class Magnoliopsida; order Asterales; family Asteraceae; genus Artemisia; species Artemisia tridentata. The sequence goes on along the minus strand of CP139503.1, from coordinate 366,904,472 downwards.
ACGATCCAAGATACAAGAGGACATGCGCCGCATCTAATCATGGAGTTACGCCGCATCTTCTGGCAGTGTACGAATATTCCTGAATATTATAATCTTGGACCCCACGCGAAGTTAAGTACATGCGCCGCATCTACTTAGTAGATGCGTCGCATCTTCCCTCAGACAGAAACTATAAATACCCCGTAGACCAGACGAATTATAAGTTCCGAAAACCCTAAAACCGAAGACCAAACAGGAGGAACAAAGGACGAATTCAGTCAAGGAGGCAGCACAAGACACACCCAAATCAAAGATACAAGAGCTGTAAGAAGGTGCTGCATGTGTTTAATTCATTAAGTAGTTTTGTTTTATTGTGTTAGCAAACTTTAATTCATCAGGATTGGTGGCTTGTGTAATGTGACAACGAAAGATTGCACTCCCTTTAATACTTGCTTTCCCATCAATTAAAGTTTATATGATGATGTCTTTGGTTACTACTTATTAGTGCATTGATAACCTCTGTGTTTATTAGTGGCTTGCGGGCATTTGACTGCGGGACATAATGTGGCTCCCACGGTTGTTTCTAAATTGATCACTTAGGAATAACTTTTAGACATAAGTAATCATTAAGGGTTTACTCGCCGATAAGATTAGGACCAACGAGAAAGGGTTAACTACATACACTTCATATAAAGCTATCAATAAAACAAGTGACAATCTACTTAATCATAAGGACAGCCCTCTTATTGTCTCAAGTATTTATCTGTGTACGTGTGTGCTACTTGCTGATTCGTGCCTATTGGTTTATTTTATTATTTAATTGCAAACAAACCGTGCCAGTCTCTCAGGCTGAAACCCCCTTGCGTTAGGATATTAAAATACTGATTAGAATAACGAGATAATACGTTCCACTCTTAGTGATCGACACTCTACTTACCATTATCTTCATACTGACCGGGTACACTGCTCGTTAAGTGTGTGTGTTATTGATAAGTCGGCTAAATATAAATTTAAAACTTGAGTAGGCATTAAAACTGCTAAACCGCAACGACACATCACGCGCATCAGGCCACCAGTATAGTTTCTTCAGATCGAGATACATTTTGCCGGCTCCTGGGTGGATGGAGTATTTAGACTTATGGGATTCGTGCATGATGAGGTCACGTATCCCTGCACAGAGTGGGACCCAACTTCTGTCTTTGAAACACAACGTCCCATCGGCTCTTTTCACGAATCCGTTTTCGCTCTCGGGCATCACATAGATCTTCTCGTTAGGTCTGTTTTCTTCCTTGAGTGCCTCGGCCTGAGCCTCAAGGATTTTCGATGGGAGAGGTGAGACGATTTTCATACCCAACGATCGTACTCTAAGGGGTTTTGGTCGTTCTTTTTGGCTAAGAGCATCTGCTACTACGTTTGCTTTGCCTGGGTGGTATCGAATTTCGCAGTCATAATCGCTGAGCAATTCTAACCAACGGCGTTGTCTCATATTGAGCTCCTTTTGATCAAGGATATGTTTCAAACTTTTGTGGTCGGTGTAAACTACATACTTGGTGCCAAAGAGGTAATGTCTCCAGATTCTGAGTGCAAACACTACTGACCCCAATTCCAAGTCGTGTGTAGTATAGTTCTTCTCGTGTGTTTTCAGTTGTCGAGAGGCATAGTCTATCACCTTCTCTCGTTGCATCAAGACAGCTCCTAGCCCTTTGTGTGAGGCGTCGCAGTAAACCACAAAGTCTTCACTACCCTCGGGTAGGGCTAAGATAGGTGCGCTGCATACCTTATCCTTAAGGAGTTGGAAGGCTTCTTCCACTTTATCTCCTCAATCGAACCTTACATTCTTTTGAGTTAATTTAATCAAAGGCTTTGCTATTTTCGAGAACCCCTCGATAAACCTCCTGTAGTACCCTGCAAGTCCTAAGAATTGGCGTATTTTGGTGGGTGTTGTGGGTTTCGCCCAATCCTTTTTTGACTCGATCTTTGCAGGATCTCCATGAATGCCTTGACTATCAATCACGTGTCCTATAAATTGAACGGTAGGTATCCAAAATTCACACTTTGAGAACTTAGCGTATAATTCCTCTTACTTCAGTAGCTCCAGGATTAGTTTGAGGTGTTCCTCGTGCTCCTTCTCGCTCTTGGAGTATATCAGGATGTCATCAATGAAGACGATCATGAATTTGTCCAGATACGGCTTGCAAACCTGATTCATAAGATCCATGAATACTGCCGGTGCGTTGGTTAAGTCAAAAGGTATAACCTGGAACTCGTAGTGACCGTAACGAGTTCTGAATGCCGTTTTCGGGATATCCTCTTCCCGAACTCTAAGTTGATGGTATCCGGATCTCAAATCGATTTTTGAGTAAACACACGAACCTTGGAGTTAGTCGAATAGATCATCGATTCTCGAGAGTGGGTAACGGTTTTTTATGGTTATTTTGTTTAGCTCACGGTAGTTGATACACATTCTGAATGATCCATCTTTCTTTTTGACAAATAGAACTGGAGCTCTCCAAGGCGAAGAACTCGGCCTGATGAATCCTTTCTCCGAGAGTTCTGAAAATTGGTTCGATAGTTCTTGTAGTTTCGTCGGAGCTAACCGATAAGGAGCTCATGCCACGGGTGCGGCACCAGGTACTAGGTCGATTCGAAACTCGACCTGTCGGGTTGGCGAGAGTCCAGGTAAGTCTTCAGGGAGGACTTCCGGAAAGTCTCTCACGATTGGTACATCCTCTAAACGTTTTTCCTCCGGCTCCTTCTCTTTCTTTACGGAGACTTGTGCTAGAAAAAGAAGGCATCCTTTCTCAAGGTATTTCTGAGCCTTTGTGCAAGAGATGACGTTTAGTCTTGACGCTTTTCTTCTGTCTCTCCTGTCACCCTCTACGATTAAGACTTTGTTCCCATACGACAGTCGAACGATTTTCTCGTCACAAATAATGGTGGCATGATACTTCGACAACCTGTCCATACCTATAATGACGTCAAAACTACCCAATTCTACCAGCATGAGATCGATGTTGAATGGGTGATTTAACAGATTTAAAGTACAACCCCTTATGATAGTGTCTACCCTTTCTACGTTCCCATTAGCTAACTCCACATTGTATACGTTGTCTAGAGTGGTCGGGGCAATACCAAGTAGTGTACTAAATGCAGTTGAGACAAAACTCCTATCTGCCTCCGTATCAAACAATATGGATACGTAGCGGTTATTTAAAAGGAACGTACCCGTCACGACGTTCGAGTCATCTTGGGCTTCCACTTTGCCCACTGCATAGACCCTTCCGGGGGCTCCTCCATCGTTGCCTCGATTCCCCTACTGTCCAACAGCTACTTGATTTCCCCCAGCAACTTGGTTCCTTGGTTCACGACACTCATTTTTGTAGTGCCCCTTTTTCCTGCACCCAAAACAAGTCACATTAGCTTTCGGGTTTTGGCCCGGTGCTGTCTGTGCCGTTGCGAGAGTTCTTGACCTACAGTCCTTAGCAATATGCCTAATTTTCTGACAGTTGCGGCAATTTACCGAGCATAGTCCGCTGTGGTGAAGCTTACAGCGATTGCATAGCGGGTGTTTCTCGGCATAACCCTTCTTTTCAGCTGCATACCCCCTCTTATCCGTCGGCCCTGCAACGTAGACCTTAGCAACTTCTTGTTTCTTGTTTGGGTAATGGTTGTTGTTATTGTTTTAGGAATGATCATCCCATTTCCTCTTGTTGGTCACAACTGTTTCAGCTGAATCCTCGATCACTTGGTCCATTAACTTGTTGGCCACTTTCATAGTTTTATGGAGGTCAGCAGCCTTGTAAGTTGTAACATTACCCTTGATGGATGGGGGTAATCCTCCAATGTACCTTTCCAGCAATCGAGTTTCAATCTGAACCATATTAGGGCATAGCAAAGCAAGCTCTTGGAAACGCTGATTGTATGCAGCCATGTTAGTACCCTGCACTTTGAGGTTCCAAAACTCGACCTCTAATTTCTTGACCTCGTTGCGAGGGCAATACTTTTTGAGTACCATTTCTTTGAAGCTTTCCCATGACATTGCGTAAGCAGTGTCATAGCCATCCGATTTTAGATAATTGTTCCACCAAGTTAAGGCAGCATCCAAGAAGGTAAATGATGCAAACTTAACTCGGTCCTCATCAGCATAAATACATATGCGGAATACAGTCTCCAACCTTTCAATCCATCGAACTAAGACAACTGCCCCTCGGTTCCTCCAAAACCTCCGGTCATGGTCTTCCGGAATTCTTGGTAGGTGCAACTGCGAGTGTTGTTGTTTGTTGGTCTTGAATTTCCAACATCAGTAGTTGAGTTGTTTGCGGCGGCCAGTGCTACTACCACTCGTTCTTCAACTAACTGATCGAGCATTGTTCGGTTTACTGGTGGAGCTGTTGCAGTAGCCCTAGTTGGGCCTGGGTTGGCTGGTTGCGCACGAGTAGATCTGTTTGTCTTTCTCTTAGGAGGCATTTTACTGTATCACAACAAAAGATAGAGACAATTGAGATTCGGAAAGTTTGTTATCGCACAAGTGTAAAATCACCATAGGTAGAGTATATGAACAAGAATCAATCATAGAGAAAATGACACAATAGAGTAATCAACCAAGCTTGTCATAGATTAGGATCAATATATGTTTACAAAATTACAAGCTTAAAATACATAAGAGAGGAGTACAAGTTTTCGATACAGACGAAAGAATAAATTTGCTACTAACTGATGACTACTCAGTTTAGTGGTAAATACATCACAACTACTAAAAGAACTAAAATCAATCACGCCCAAGGCGTAGCTGCTCCAACTCTGCTGACATCCGTGCTACAGTAGACTCCAACCGTCCTACTGTAGACTCCAACTGTGCGATGCATCTCCTCGATGTCAAAACCTCCCTACGGTCCTCCTGTTCTGACCTCATAACCCCGACAATCACTGTCTCTAACTCGTGCATCTTGTGCCAGTTGGTCCATTCTGCATCCCATGCTCTCGCCTGATCCCTCCCAATATCATCCATCCTCTGATGCACACCTGCAAGCTCTCTACCCACTTGCTCATCACGTCTCCCAAGTCTCTCCAGCTGATCAGAGTGAACATCTAGTAGGCTCGCCTGTGCCCCCAACTGAATCAAGAACCTTGTGACATCATCCTCTTCCTCCTCCGCCATGGGTGAGACAGCGGGTGGAGGGGAAGCTGGTACCAATGGAGATGGTGGCACGAAAGATGGTGAGGATGGCTCATACATGGGACTATCATCATGAGGTTGAGTGCTGTGAACACACTCAATGTCTCTCCATATTTCACCATTGATCTCACAAGTAGCAGGAACATTCAGACCCTTTTCTCTAGCTCGTAACATAGCAGCTCTCTGTCCCAATCCCAGAGGTGTATCCCTGTCTCCTCCTATCATCTGAGCAGCCCTAGAACTCTGCCCAATCTCAAAAGTACTCGCCACCTCCTCCATAATCGCCTTCCCATGTCGTGGCTCTGCTGGTATAGTCTCCTCAGGTGTAGGATCCGCTACCGGCTCCTTTTCTGGATCCTCCTCCGGCTCTTCTTCTGGATCCTCCGCTGATTCTTCCTCTGGATCCTCCTCTGATTCTTCCTCATCCCCAGCTAAGTAAGAGTTATCGGCCCTCGTGAGCCTCTGATGGAGTGGTGACTGATCAGGGGATGAAGCGGGTGAGAGAGATAGTGGAGTGGTAGAGGTACCCATGTAAACGGATCGGGTCCTCTAATTGGGTGGAGATGGAAAGTCTGAGTATCGCAGTCGATATCCTGGGACTCGCATGCGGGTGGTACGACGAACAGGGAGAGTATGAACATATAGGGTAGGCTGTATGGCAGTATCAGTAATAGAGGTTGGCTAGATGGGAGCATGATCAGTAGTGAATGTAGGCAGTGCTGAGGTGGGTGTGGGCTCAATGAGGTCGGGGTCTGGTGCATTGAAAGTCTGTAGCACCTGCATGTACGGGTCATCTGAGCCTGGCGAGATCGGAGAGATGTTGTGGGAAGACATAGTCTGTGACAAAAATGGTATATGTGTGTAAGTATATCGAAAATACTCATAGTAAATAGTGTAAGTTAAGTATGCATAAGTATACATATAATACTTATAGTACATGTAGTTGAGTAAAATCAACAAATGGTAACATATAGTTAAGGCAAGTAACCAGCAATTACACAGCAAGCAAGGCAGGCAGGCAAGTGGCGGTCATAGGGACTTTTTTTTGTAAAAAGCGGTTATAGTTTAGGGTTTATATGTACCTAGTTCTCTATTACCTGGCTCTGATACCAATCTATAACAGCCCCGAAATCTGGTATCGCGGAAGCATTCGGGTCATGGGGTGCTACTAAAATGAAAATCACAACACCAGGTAACAAAGAACGGAACACATACTCCGTTTTAATACATTCAACCAAGTTAAATAACTTTACAATATAGTTGAGTTCATAAAATAAGGCCCATAAATTTTGTTGTCCCAGTAAAAAATAAGTCATAGTTAAATGCCACAGTACTTCAAAAAGTAGACTATGACCCTTGCTATGCCACAACCTTGTCATAATCAATCAGCTTAAACACCTGAGAAAAACATGCTAAAAGTCAGCAAAAAGCTGGTGAGTTCATAGGTTTATCCATAAGCAGTAAAATCAACAGTTTGGACTATGAGTTTGGTATATGAACATTACAACCCATGTAATGCCATATAAAAATATAGTTTATTATGCTAGCACTAAGTTTATGCAACCGAAGCTATAACATTGTGCATGCTCTAGAAGCATGTTAAATATAAAGCCCGGCAAGTGTTTATCCCAGACACTTGTATTTCGACATGGTATACGTTCGTTTGCCTATCCGGTCAATCCGAACGGGGACGTTACTCCCAATAGATCTATTTATAACATTCGCGCTTCCCAGCCGAAATTGACGGTTCATGAGTTGGACATAACAGAGCTTAGGCTAATCCACGTTATATCATAGACAATAGTTTGGTCCATAAAAGAGTTTTGCTTGTTTCTCACCCCAATTGTAAAACAAGTTTAAATAGAGTGGGGCTATAAACTTACCTCTGTAAATAGCAGTCAGATAATACAATAGTTTCAGATAGTGTTCAGCACCAACACGCGAGCTAGATTAGTAAGGTTTGTTTTAGTTCACAGTTTAAATTTAAGAACTTCAGAAGTTTTAAAGAGTATACGTTATTGTTGTTGGTGTGGCAGCATTTAAGTTTGAAATAATTTCCTAGCATTTGGAGGTACTGGCTCTTGGAAGTGCATAAGTGTATATTAGAAAAGTATCAAGGCGAATAAGCCTCCGGTTTGACAGTAACCGAAAGACTATGTACGGAAAACAATTACTATCACATACTAGACGTTGACGACATATGGAAACGTTGTCGTTAAGTGAGCACATATTACTAAGTGCGTGAATATATACTACATGTGTACGGGTGTTATGAGAAAGAAGGTGTGTGTGTGTGTATATATATATATATATATTTGTATATATAAATAGTTTTTGTAAAGGTGATGTTACGTTTGAAAACTCCCCATCATTGTTTATGTCATTTAACGAAAAATTAATAATCCAAGTATATACTCTTTGATAATAGGCAATTCTCATGCTAACAAAGTTATGAGGTTGGCGTTTAAATTAATTGTTTCATAATCTAATAGATCTATACGAGTTTTGATAAAATATATCAAGTTGATATGTAATCGAATTAATGAACAAGTTTAAATTCATAAGTTTAGTTTTCACTTTGTTCATTTAATTGTTAAATGTGTAAAAGAGTTTTTCGTTGTATGTGCAATGACAAACCAATTTGGTTTATAAGTTAAGTCGATTGCTTATAAAACTCACGTTGAATTTCTAAATATGTTGTATGATCTAATACATATATATAGCGATATTCTAGTAATTTGGTGAAGTGTAATGAATCGATAACAAGTCGAGTTGTTTTTAAGTCGTAAAATATAAAGTTTGAAATAAATCGGGAATGATCACTTGGACGATGGCGACAACAACTCATGTTCCAAAACCGATTATTCAAATCCACTCTTATGTGGAGAGTTTGACGAGTTGGGCTGTGGTCCAACGTGGAAATAATAGACTCACTCTTGGATGGACTGATAATAAAAAGACCAGGCAGACTTCATATTTGCTACATAGGCTTCGGCCCAATCTAGTAAAATTTAACACAACCATCTTTGAAGTTTAAAAGGGGCTTCGGCCTGGTAAATGAACACCACAAGTCCTTTTGGTGTTTAAAAAAAAGGTTTCGGCCCAATCATGGACCAACAAAGAAAGTCCAGTACACCAAATTTTACAACAAGTTACACAACAGTTTCATTGAGTTTTTAGAGGTTATGCAGAACGAGGTGAGGGAGGGACTCGAACACATGAACTCGACTAGGACACAACTCAAACGTGCCCTTATTATAGGTTGTGAAACCCTTTTCTGAACGAGCAAGAATAACACCCCCCCCCAATGGGTGCTTTAATAACCAAGATGGTCGAACCCCAAGGCAAGAAAAGAACCCATCAATTACTCGAGTTGAGCTCGAGTGACTTAAGTTCATGGCCTCTCGGCTCACACCACAGCCAAGACACACTAGAAGGGTCGGTTTTATACTAGTCGTTACTAGTTTACCACACGAGACCAAGGGGTGTTTTACCTCAATTCGAGGCAACCAACACAACATCACACACCCTTCGTGGGTGTGTTTTTCTGAAATCAACAAGGACTATACAACCTAAGTGCGCCACTGTGAATTCCATACACAATCACAAACACACTACTGAGCAATAACACAAACAAATCCGGACACAAGCACGAAAATTTGAGCATCAATACTAACACTATTCGGACATACTCTCAAACACCTTATGAGCATACATAATCCGAACAGGAACTCAAGCACAACTCGAACCTTGGCACAAACGCGAAACCGAGCACAAACACAAAAATCCGAGTATAACACAATCAATTTTGAACCTTAACACAAACACAATACCATGTTTAAACACAACCAAGAATCCGAACACAGTCACAATCGAAAATTTAGCACATTGGTTCTTAACTAACTTAACTTCACACCCATTTTCATCATTCCTTCGACTAATTCATTTACTGTTTAGTAACTCAACATAAGTAATAAGCACAAAGATTTGAATACAACATTGTACAACATACACTTCCAAATCTTGAGCCAATCCTAGTTCTAATTTTAGTTTTAGATTTTCGGTTTTCAAGTTCTACCACACCATACAACAACACAACAACATGTCGATAGATCATGTTACCACAAAATCATAACAACAAGAAGAAAGGAAAAATAAACATATCGATTCGAGTAATTAACGACAACATCAAATTAAGGTTTATAGATGATAAAGATTTAAACCTTACAACACACAAGACGTCGATTTACAAAAGTCACCAACAAAACCCAATCCCGATCTTCCAAGCAATTCCACACACCACTGGTTTCCTCTCGAGCCCTTCGAACCTTGTGAGAATTTTTGTTGTGAGGTGTGACTATGTGGCTCATTGCTGGAACTCGGTGATTACAAAAAGAAGAATAATGGGAAAGCTTTCGGTTCCCTTTTGATCTTTAGAGGATAAGAACCACTATATCCAGCTTCTCTCCCCATCCTTCCTCGATCTCCAAGCTTGGTTGACTTTTGGGGAAGAGATTTAGGAGATGACAAACCCATTGGAAAGATCGAAAGTATATAAATCCAGGGATTTAGATGGTGATGGGTGAGGTCGATGGTGGTTTTTGGGAGAGAACACCAGAAGAAGTCAATTGGTGATATGGACGGTTGGTGGGGATAATATCAAGAAGAAGAGATAAGGAGTCACGTGTATGTGGGTGTGTTTATTATATTAAATGTATTTTGTGTACCCCGTGTTCTGTTGAGCTGATGTGCAATCGTGGTACCCCGGTTTCACATAAATGTGAAAAACATGATTCTGGAGTCGTTTTTATAAAACTGGCATAAAGTAAAGTTTGTTGACTCCGAAAATGAATTATAAAAGTAAACCATTATGCGTGTGGTGTCATTTTTCAGGAAAAACGAGATAACCTCTCGTTTTTGTTACGTTGGTGTCTGTAAATGTCAAAAAGTGAAAAATTCACCTTTTCTGATAAAATCATGTAGTTTTGGTGAGTTACTGTATGCTACAGCGTGCGGGTTTGCTTCCCGTAATAGTTATGTAAACACATAAATGCTTATTTTAACAGTTAAATAATAATAAATTGACATTTATTAATAAAATATTAGTGAAAAAATTACCGTTTGTCACACTATATATCCAAAATGACAAGCAAAATGTTACCCGGAAATTAGCAAAAGATAACAAGTCTTGTGGTGGTACTTTTCCAGAGATCACCTGTTGCGGTAGCAGAGAAAAAAGGCGATGGTCCATTGGGCGGCAACTTGGTTGCAATTGGTGTTTCTCCGGCGAGCTTCGCCGTCGTCACGCACGTCCAGTTAACATAACACCTTTTCTTACTATACCCATCACACAAAATGCAGTCAACTCACCTATATCTTGTTAAGATCTACGGTAGGTATTTGTTTTGATTTCCGTGTCCAAGATCTGTGATGTTATCTCCAATGCCTTTGTTTTTAATAGCAAATCTTTGAGCATAAGAGAAGAAAACTGAGATTGTGTTTTTCTTGTTTTTTTTTTTCGAGTGGAATATGATTTTTGTGTATGTTTAACTTTTGTGTTTTGTTGTAGATCTGTGTTGTGGATCTGTATGAGGTACTCTTTTTAGGATTTGTGATAGTTTTCAGATGTGGGTGATGATAGTGTTGAGTGTGGGTGATGAATCTGGGTTTTGATATTTGTTAAGATGAATATGTTGAAGATGAGGGCAGTTTTGTCACTTCACACCTCAATTAAGCATTTATGAAATTAACTTTTTAAAATTGCGTACAACGGTAACCGGTGCAACCGGTTACAAGTTACAAAAATAGGCCATATGGGTAACATTTGAACAAAATCAACAAGTTTTATAGGTGATACTAATATTTTAAAAAGTTCGTTACCAACAATTGAAATTTTTTGAAAGTTCATAGCCAATTCATATAATTAACCCTTATGTATTCCGAAAGAGCTAGTAACTATTCAATATGGGTAAAAATCAAACAAGTTTTCTGTAACCTTATTTAACTATGCCTTTAAAAAAAGTTACTATTAAACTATGTGTTATAGTGTGGTTTCATTTTACTTTTACCATACTTGATTTGACAAAGGTTATATAAACTTAACCTGCAGTAAGCCGGAAGTTTATGTTTTTCTAACTAATAATAAATGTTTGCAAAATTAAAACTATAGATTCATTTAATATTGCTTAAATACTATAATATAATTTGGTATAATAAAGACGCAAATGTTATAGAAATTAATCTTTCTATTTTAGCTAGAATTTAATGTTAAGAAAAATCATTTCTTTTACGATTGTATATTGCCTGTTAAGATGTAGCACAGATAAAAAGAACATAATATCGATTTACGGACACTGAAAAATTGTCATATATACTAAAAAAATAAATAAAAAATGAACATTTCAAAATTAACTGAAAAGATAAATATGCTACCCGTCAATGAACAAAATTCATGTGACATAGACCAATATGATGCTCAAAAAGGTTATATATGTTGGAATATGTGAACTATAAATAAATCATAAACACATAACATCATAAAAGCACGCAGCGGAATAGATCTACAAGAACATGTAATTAATTAAATTAAACAAGATACGTACCTTTTGATTCCTAGCAAGAACAAGGAATCTCTTGAACAAGAACAAATAATATAAACCCTAATTGGGAATATATTGGATCGACTAAACCAAAGATCACAAGCTAAAGGAAGCTTGTCACTCGTTCTTGTACACACGTAATTATAGCGTTTCAATGAGAAAAGCTAGTTTCTTGATCACCAACAAGCCAAACACTAGCAAAGCTTTACTAGGGTCGAATATCCTAGTGGATATAAAAAGTGTCGACCGGTTCTGTGCTTAGGAGAGGAGAAGAGAAGAAGTTAGGCTTGTAGGGGATTCAAGGATTAGAGAAAAACTAAAACACAAGTGTATGGTATTTATAGTTTTTCTTTTGCTTCCTCCCCAAGCCATACGATCGACCAAACAACCCTAAAGGGTATGTTCGGCCGACTCTAGCAATCCCACAAGGATTCTAGATCCTTCTTTCCTTTTTTCACGTTTAGTCCTTTAACCGTCGTTAGTTAAAACTCCGTTAAATACTAACCGTCGTTAAGTGTTTTAATCGGTGAAATGAATAAATAAATAAATACATTAAATATATAATTATTTAATTATTCATCATTGAAACTTTCACGCTAATGTGTGCAATCCCGAGTCTCGGGTTCGAAACCGGACATGTATATATTAATATTTATACACTAAACCTAACAGCTCCCACTTGGATAAACATTAATATAACAATGACATGGGTCAGCCTAGCTTAACCTTCCCAATGCCCCCAGCTCGATCCGAGTTGTGGTTCTCCTGGTAAAAACCACGTGTGATGAAATTAATCATCATACTTATCCTTTTGTTACTAATACCGCGTTAATTTGGATATGGATCTTTGTCATTCCATAATTAACTTAGTTTCTCATTTATACATAATTGAACAAGATTACCAAAACATCTGAACGTCTTCCAGATAGACTTTGGGCGTGCGCACGCAAACATCTTGTCAACCATACGAGTGGCCAAGCAGTATTAAACTTCAACACAAAGTTGAAGGAACAAATCCCTTATTGACTGCGAGCATAACCCTTGAACTTCGCATCATTTCTGAAAATAGCCCTTATAACTACCTTTTACGGTTAGCGTTAGACCACCTTACAGAAAATAAGCTACATCCTCGGCAATTATCTGTCATCTCAAGTCTGAGGATAAATATTCATGATATACTTAATGACTATGATCCATAAAGTATAATCATGTATTTGGGATAAGTCCTATATTCAATTTATCCAATATTGAATATCATGTGACATTGGTGTCTCAACCTTACAGTTCATTCTACCAATCCTCACATTTGTCTTAGTTCAATAACATTCCCATATTATTAATCGACAACGGACTATTTAGAATAAATAAATTATTCACGGATTTAAACATGCAAATATAGGACACAAATATTAATAATGATAATAAACGTTATCCGCACTTTATTTCATTAAAATAATAATTGTTTACACGTCCCTATCGAAATACTAATCCAACAGATTTACATGAAACTATCTGCTAAACGAAGACCAATACCCTGAGCATGCCGATTAAACGTATCTTTAGGTAATGCCTTCGTGAAAGGATCAGCCAGATTGTTATCTGTGTGAACTTTGAGTACTTTGATTTCACCCAGTTCGACTTGTTCACGAACATAGTGCATCTTTCTTTTAAAGTGTCTGGCGCCTTTCATAACTCCAGGTTCATTGGCGAATGTGATTGCAGCAGAGTTGTCACAATACACATTTATAGGTAATTCAATAGACGGCATCACTCCAAGATCCGTAATGAAATTCCTTATCCAAACAGCTTCTTGTGCAGCATCCGATGCAGCAATGTACTCAGCTTCTGTAGCAGACATGGCCGTTATGCTCTGCTTCTTACTCTTCCAGTCCACAGCTCCTCCATTTATGACAAAAACGTAACCCGTCTGAGACTTCGTATCATCTTTATCAGTCTGAAAGGACGCATCGCAGAAACCTGTAACATTCAGTTCTGCGTCTGGATTTCCCCCGAAAACTAAAAACATATCTTTGGTATTCCTTAAATACTTAAGAATGTTTTTAACAGCATGCCAGTGATCTCTCCCTGGATTTTGCTGATATCGACTCGTCAAATTTTGAGCGAATGCCACATCAGGCCTTGTGCATCTAACAGCATACATGATAGATCCCACAGCCGAAGCATACGGAACTTTCTGCATGTATGCCACCTCTTCAGGTGTAGAAGCACACACTTCGCTACTTAAGCCATGATCAACTTGCATGGGCAAATATCCCTTCTTGGAATTTTGCATATTGAATCTCTTCAATATTTTATCCATGTAAGCACTTTGGCTTAATCCGATTAACCGTTTAGATCTGTCTCGATAGATCTTGATTCCAAGGATATACGCTGCTTCTCCTAAATCCTTCATAGCAAAGCAATTACCAAGATATTCCTTAACTTCATTAAGGCTTGGTATGTGATTTCCCATGATTAATATGTCATCGACATATAGGACAAGAAAAGTAGTGTTACTCCCACTAACTTTGTGGTATACACATGGCTCATTGAAATTTTGAGTAAATCCAAACTTCTTGATTTCCTCATCAAATTTCTTATTCCATTGCCTGGATGCTTGCTTCAATCCATAAATGGATCTTTGAAGTTTGCATACACGCTCAGGAAATTCTGGATTTACAAAACCTTCAGGTTGTGCCATATAGATGTCTTCATCTAGGCGACCATTCAGAAACGCGGTTTTGACATCCATTTGCCAAATCTCATAGTCATAGTAGGCAGCTATGGCTATAAGAATCCTAATAGCTCTAATATCAGCTACAGGAGAAAAAGTCTCCTCATAGTCAACACCATATGTTTGAGTGAAGCCCTTGGCCACCAAACGAGCTTTATAGGTGTGTACTTTGCCATCCATATCAGTCTTTTTCTTGAAGAGCCACTTACACCCAACTACCTTAGCATTGGGTGGAAGATCCACTTCAATCCAGACTTTATTGTCTTTCATGGATTGCATTTCCCCATCCATGGCTACTTGCCATTTGTCCTTTTCAGGATTATTAATGGCAGCCTTATAACTAGTTGGTTCATCAATGTGATCCAATAGAAAAGTTTCCTCATCGTCTATGCTTAAACATAGGCGTTCAGGAGCCTTTATAGATCTTGAAGATCTACGGATGGGTACCACTTCTACTTCAGGTGGAGGACCTAAACTTTCAGGTTCCACAGGAAGTGTGTTAGTGTTCTCAGAAGGTGACACATCTTCTTGATCATTTTCAAGATCATATACTCTCCCACTGAATTCTTGAGTCAAGAAACTCTCCTCAAGAAATTCACCATATCTAGCCACAATGACTTTATTTTCTGGTGGGAAGTAAAAGTAGTAACCCCTTGTTTCCTTAGGGTATCCTACGAAGATGCATTTAACAGATCTTTGTTGGAGCTTATCAGGTGAGTCACGTTTAACAAACGCCTCACAACCCCAGATCTTTAAGTAAGACAAGTTGGGAGCTTTTCCAGTCCATAATTCATATGGAGTCTTATCAACCTTCTTAGTTGGAACCATATTTAATATGCGAACAGCACTTTCAAGAGCATAGTCCCAAAAGGATAAAGGAAGAGTTGTAAGATTAAACATAGATCGTACCATATCAAGCAAAGTACGATTTCTCCTTTCAGATACACCATTTTGTTGTGGAGTATAAGGAGAAGTGAGTTGTTGGACAATGCCACACTCAGCTAAATAATCTTTGAACTCTTGGCTCAAATACTCACCACCACGATCGGATCGAAGGGCCTTAATCTTCTTTCCGAGTTGTAATTCTACTTCATTTTTGAAAACCTTGAATGTCTCAAAGACTTCATGTTTGTGTTTAAGTAAATAAACACAACCATAACGACTATAGTCATCCGTAAAGGTTAAGAAGTAGGTAGCACCACGTTTTGACACATGTCTAAGTGGACCACACACATCCGTGTGTATCAATCCAAGTAGATCAGAAGCCTTCTCCATATTGCTATGGAAAGGTTTCTTTGTCATCTTCCCAGATATGCAAGATTCGCATTTATCAACTGAATCATCATTGATATTAGGTAAAAGCCCATCACTTAGCAGCTTTTCCATGCGTTTCTTGCCTATGTGGGCAAGGCGACAGTGCCATAAATAAGACGAATCCAAGTTAGACTTAGTTCTCTTATTCCCGATGCTATACATAGAATTATTTTTATTGGATACATGGTTATCCATGTCAATTTCAAACACACCATTTAATGAAATAGCATTAAAATAGAAAACAGAATTTAAAGAAACAGAAATTCCATTATCATTAAAAGTATGCTTAAAACCCAAATCCAATAACAAAGAAACTGAAACGACACCTCTAACAATAGAAGGTGCGTAATGACAATTGTTCAAAACTAAAATTAAACCAGATGGTAAAACTAGCTCAAAAGTCCCTATGGCTTCTACTGCTGCACGTATTCCATTTCCCACGTACAAGTAGCATTCCCCATAGTTCAGCTTCTTTGCTCCTCTAAGCCCCTGCGATGTATTACAAATGTGAGTACCACATCCTGTATCATATATCCAGGCATTTTGCTTACGAGGAAAAGAAAATAATTCAACCATAAAAATACCTGAAGTGCTGGCGCCCTGCCCAGCCTTGGCATTCTTATTTTTGCGACACTCCTCAAGTAACA
Source organism: Artemisia tridentata subsp. tridentata (assembly GCA_021014915.2). NCBI lineage: Eukaryota > Viridiplantae > Streptophyta > Magnoliopsida > Asterales > Asteraceae > Artemisia > Artemisia tridentata. The sequence continues at coordinate 366,888,023 of CP139503.1, read as the reverse complement.
ATGGACAGTCACGCTTCCAGTGTCCAGGAGTGTTACAGTGGTGACAAGCAGCCGCATCCTTCTTGGGATAATCCTTCTTGGGAGGAGGATTCTGCTTCTTCGGCTTTTGCTGATAGGTCACAATCTGCTTGCCCTTGTCAGCTTTGCCTTTTCCTTTCTTGTTCACATGTTTCGGTTTACCGGGCTTAGCTACTCTACCACCTCTTATTGCCATAACAGCAGGTGTAGGAGCTTTCTTTGGGAGGGACTTCTCATGCTCAATAAGCATTGCATGCAATTCAGAAAATGTCTTCCCCTTGCAATGCATGTTAAAGTTGCGCACAAAATCACCATATAATTCCTCATTGAGGGATTTGTTGATGAGGCCAACTTTAACGTCTTCCACAAACCCACAATTAAGTTCATCTAGTTGGTCTAGATAACTTTTCACTTTAAGTGCATGATCACTTACGGGTGTTGTGGCATCCTGCTTACACTTGCCCAAGTTGTCAAGTATATCATACAATTCAGCCATTGGTGATTTCTGAAACATACGTGTCAGTTCATCAATCATGTTTTTCGGGCTATAATTCTCAAACTGTTTGACCAGTTGATCATCCATCCCCGATAGCATGAGACAGGCCGCATCATTGTGCCTGTCATAGGTTTCATTGTACTTTCTAAGTATTTCATTAGAAGAGTTTGCAGGAGGAGCTTCTTCAAGAACCTCAGTAAGACAATTATAACGTTTGGCAATCCTAAGAACAAGCCTTAGATTGCGATACCAAGCGTTAAAATTCTTAGTCCCAGTCAGTTTTTCCTTTTCAAGCATCATCTTGAAACAGGAAGTCATGTTTGACGAGTTTCCGGGTTGGGCCATTTCTACAGAAAAAGTTCAAAAGTTAGTACTTTCGATAATTTTAATATTTCATGAAAATTAAACACCCATTGGTCAAATAACCATTTAACTTTCACTGAAATCTAGGATCCTAATTGACGTCGTTTCATCACATCAGCTGAGGCTGCTAGCAATGAAAGTACTCAACAAGGTACGGGATCACCCAATTGCCAATTTCAAATTGCAATTCCTAGAAATCTTGGGACTTACAATATTTATGTTGCCAACATCAGTTGCAAATTGTAAGCATGTTTCATCCCCAATTCTTTTATGCCTTGACGCCGTTTTATTACATCAGCTGAGGCTGCTAGTAATAAAAGTGCTCAATTAAGCTAACCAATTTAGAAACGTGTAAATTGACGCCGTTCCATCACATCAGCTGAGGCTGCTAGTAATGGAAGTGCTCAATTTACCCCTATTGACTTCATTCTTTGAATCATCACATCAGCTGAGGCTGCTAGTAATGATAGAATGTCATCTTAGGTGTTTCCTTGTAAATTGGTCGGCATATAACTTAAATTTTAGGGTAATCAAATTTTGATGTGTTAAATCAAAAAATATGTACAAAGATGTCATGCATTCATCTTTGTATCATATATGTTTTCAAAACTTAACTATTTACTCATTCGTAGCTCAAATTATCAAATCTTTTAATTGAGGCGTTGAACAAATTACAACATTGCCTTAAGATGCTTCGTATTAGTCGTGGTGTACTTGGTAAGTCTAAAATTGACGCACAGGCGGGCGTAGGGACGACAGCCGCCGAAGCTGGTTAAAACCGTGCCCCTTTAAGGTCACAATTTAATGCGAACCAACTAGAACCCACTTTTTAGTTTGTCAATTTTAGGTCCGCCGCTTCGACCACTTAATACAGTCGCAATCAATCAACTAAAAGAATATAATTTTCTTGCTAAAACAATTAATGTAGTAAATCTATTATTGCTAGTCTCGCCTGGGAGCAAATTACCGTGCGAAGCGAACCACTGTCGGCACATAAGACTTGGCAATAATTGAAATTACTACAAAGGTTTCATAGTTATTAGTCTTATTTATTTTTATTATGAAAAATTACCCTCTTTTGTAGTTTTCAATCCATCATAATATAAAACACAAAAGATCAAGTAATTCAAAAAAAAATAAATAAACACCTAATAACAAATATATGATCATCTACGATATCATATAGCCACATGCAAACCTTTTTCAATAAATCCTATTATTAATTCTATGTGTAATTTTAAATGTATGTAACTAACAAAACTCCCATTGGTTTTCGAGCGCATTGTACCCAATGGACCACAGCACCAAATAAATTTGGCCGCGTAAGTTTTAGTTAGTTAGATACCACATTGCACATAACCTTTTAATTAATATATTGAGGTCTTCCCCAATTTTAGATTTATTTAAAACATGTAGCAAACAATTCAAAACAAACATACAAATTACACCATGACAAATATGCAAGATTTGTCAAGGATACCATATTGATCACATAATCATGCAACACATATTATTATGTCAATATTTAATTGTACGTATCTAATTAATTAGTAACATCACATACGGTACTTACTAATTAATTCCTAAAAATTTTCATGCAATCCTAGGGTTTCTCAAGTTTTAATAAAACAATTAAAACCCTAATTTTAATTAATATATGTCGAACCATATTAGGGTTTTACAAACAAAAAACAAACCCTAATTATTAATTAATGCATGTAATCTCTACAAGATCCAATTTTTAGGTTTAAGTAATTAATTACAAGTTCTAAACGAGGCTCATGATGCCACTGTTGGAATATGTGAACTATAAATAAATCATAAACACATAACATCATAAAAGCACGCAGCGGAATAGATCTACAAGAACATGTAATTAATTAAATTAAACAAGATACGTACCTTTTGATTCCTAGCAAGAACAAGGAATCTCTTGAACAAGAACAAATAATATAAACCCTAATTGGGAATATATTGGATCGACTAAACCAAAGATCACAAGCTAAAGGAAGCTTGTCACTCGTTCTTGTACACACGTAATTATAGCGTTTCAATGAGAAAAGCTAGTTTCTTGATCACCAACAAGCCAAACACTAGCAAAGCTTTACTAGGGTCGAATATCCTAGTGGATATAAAAAGTGTCGACCGGTTCTGTGCTTAGGAGAGGAGAAGAGAAGAAGTTAGGCTTGTAGGGGATTCAAGGATTAGAGAAAAACTAAAACACAAGTGTATGGTATTTATAGTTTTTCTTTTGCTTCCTCCCCAAGCCATACGATCGACCAAACAACCCTAAAGGGTATGTTCGGCCGACTCTAGCAATCCCACAAGGATTCTAGATCCTTCTTTCCTTTTTTCACGTTTAGTCCTTTAACCGTCGTTAGTTAAAACTCCGTTAAATACTAACCGTCGTTAAGTGTTTTAATCGGTGAAATGAATAAATAAATAAATACATTAAATATATAATTATTTAATTATTCATCATTGAAACTTTCACGCTAATGTGTGCAATCCCGAGTCTCGGGTTCGAAACCGGACATGTATATATTAATATTTATACACTAAACCTAACAATATATACTTGTATATCCTCTAGAACAAAAGTCATGTGACCTATGCTCATGATAAAGGCATACATATTACGGAGTAGTTTCGAGGTCACATTGTTTTTGTTTTGATTAAGTTTAAAGAGTATGACAACTACTTTTTAATAAATGGTATAATAAAATTTCCATTGTTTTTATCTCAACAACCACATACAATAAATTTATAAAAACTCAATGTAAATCCTTATATTTACCATCCTAAAGGAATTGTTTTCATTGGAAAATAACCAAAATATGACAAGACCCAGACATAGGGTTAAACTAGCTAGAATTGTCAAAGAAAGCAAGAGAAAAGCTGCATTGAAGAGGAGGAAGAAGGCTTTGATCAAGAGTCTAAATACCATTTGTGTGTTGTGTGGAGCCGAGGCGTGCATGGTAATTATTGACCACGCAAACGATCAAGACACAAACAACACGATGGCGTGGCCATCAAAAGAACAAGCTGAGGCGATGATGTCAAGTTTCAAGAGTCTACCTGAGGAACAAAGAAAAAAGAAGGCCGTAAGCCATGAGATGTTCCTTGAGAGTTTGTTGGTTAAGAAGAACAAAAAGTTGGAATCTCTTAGGACCAAAAATAACCAAATGGAGATGGAAGAGATGTTGCATAACTTTGCTATCGATCCAACATCAATTGAACCCGCAACTGGAAAATTAACTCGCCTGTTTCTATATATCAATGATTTGATTGCGAAGATAGAAGAAAACGAAAGTATGTCCCAAAGTGCAACGAATGTCAACCTAGTTTGATAGCTATATTTTAACTATCATGTGTCTTAAAAACCTTTGTCCTAGTGTTGTCTTTCAGATTACCATCTATGTTGTTCTTGCTTACTCTTTTAGAAGTCGTATCGACGCAGTTGAATAAAAGTAATTTGCAGTGATTATCCTAGGTAGTGTTTTCCTGATTATGTACTTTTGCTATGCATTATTCAGATGGAAATCGTACATAACATAAACAAGATCGGCAAAAAAAATAGCATCATGAGCGACACACTAAATGTGGAATCGATCAACTAGGTAACTCACGGTCACGCAGATGAGTCTCACATCCAATTTTTGTCAAGTTTTTTTTTCCTTTGCGATACAGAAGACAAGGAATGAATTAAATGCGAAATGTTAGAAGAAACTCTAATTATTTTGTGTATTGCATTTATAGTAAATTGGTATTAATGATGAAACTAAAAAATTAAATATGAATGCCAACAACATTGTGAGTAAAAGAAGATCATAAAAAAAGCATTTTGACGCCGCATGACAATTCAGTAATAAAACCGTGTTAACATGAATCGAGTTACCAATTATTTACAAACGATTTAAAGTTTTACAATACTTATCTTGGCTGTCTATAAAAGCTTATTTTATGTATGTTTTAATAGTTGGTTATTTATACCAACTTTGCTAACACACCTAAGTAAGTAAGTGGCACAATAGACAGTAAAAATTGACCGGCCAAGTTGTTTGAAGTTTGAACACTAGTTGTACTTGTAGTAGTCTAGTGGTGTCATTGTTTATGTTATCACTATTCACTAAGATATTATCCTAAAAGCAACTTTATATTCGTGCAATAGTATGTTACTGAGAAATAGTAATAAATTGTGTTTCAAAGATAATGCTATGAGTTAATAATGTAAGCTGATTATTTCAATAAGCAAAATAGAAATGCCAGTGGCCTAAACAATACAATACAAAATAAAATAAAATATCTATAAATTATATAGTTTAATACCTTTAGGATTCTTGAAAGTATGTTAGATATAATACTTTATTCTAATAATGGAAAAAATAGGTGTTGTAAGACTAGTAAAACGTTAACAGCACGAAATCTTTTGGGATCATAACCAATAAAATAACTGGAGCGAAATTGAGAGACGCACTTATCCAAGTTGCCAGAGAAACCTTAAAAAGCCAAAAACGACCTGATGTAAGCAGGACCCGCTCTTAAAGATATACATGTAAAAACCAACCAAATAAATAAATAAAGGCATAAATAAATAGAAGGTTAAAATCATGCAAACACAAAGGAAAAAAGATATACATGATTTTTTTTTAGAAAGTCAACAATACTATAGAAGCCAAAGAGAAAACAAGATACAAAGAAATGGCATCCCACCTCAATTAATCAAGCAAATTAAAAGGAGGAAAGGACCCAAGAGTTCAAATGAAAATACATGAAAAAAACAACAATGAGCCAAACTAAAACTAAAGTCTAACAACTACGTGACATAACCCTCACACACTTAGACATACAATCTATCACAAACTTAAAATAAAGGCCTAGCATAGTACTTGACTTTTATTTGGTTGCCAATTGCAGGCCATATAAAAGGCCACCAACCTGTGCTTTTTGCATCCACTACAGCAAACACATGTTGAACATAGAAACTGCAGGCAACATAAACCAAGGCCACATGAACTGTAAACATCAATACAACTAATACATCAAGGGAACACAAAGACAATATCCCCCAAACACATACCCCAATCCCAAGTGAGATTGACAAACGACAACACACCACAAGGAATGAAGCACATGGCACCACAAGGAATGAAGCAAATGCTTGGAATTTAAGGACATGAGCCATGTGCCCCACAATGGTGTTGGAATATGAGAACCATGACAATCATAAAAAAACTCATATAATCAAAGTACACAAAGTTGCGGAAGCGAGTAAACAAGTATAACACATATTAATTAACTTAAACATAAATAATGAACATACCTTTTGCACTTTAATAAATTATGAACAATATGAAGAACCCTAATAAGGGTTTATATGGATCAATGATTAACCCCTTACCGTTTTGTTAATCGATCCCTTGATAATTACTATAGTGAGTAATTACCTCGTTCTTGTACACACAAACTACTATCGAATAAAAGTGATTGCAAGATCAAACAAAACACTTGTGGTTTTATGAAAAACAAATCGACAAGAACCCTAGGGGTGTTTGTACGATCGGATTTAGGGAAGAAAAGAACAAGGAAAACTTTAGGGATAGTGTGTGTGCACAAAAGATGTGAATGCATGTCCCTAGGCCTTGTATATATACTATGTGTAACTTGGAGGACAAGTTTGGGTGGGTTAGGGTTACCCCTTACCCTTGTCGACCGGTTATGGAGTCCAAGAAGAGATTTCGGATCCTTCTTGGCTCCTAGTTACATTCTAGTCCTTTTCTTTTCCTTTTAACGATAGTTAGTCCATACACTTACTAACTAACGACCGTTAAGTCCGTTAAGTGTTTAAATAATTACATATATACATAACATTTAATATATATAATTATTATACTTTTATTCTCGTTTGTATTGTGTGCAATCCCGAGGTCTCGGGTTCGATACTAGACATGCACATATTAATATTTATCCATAAAACCAACAGCTCCCACTTGGATATCTATTAATAGTGCAATGACATTGGTTAGCGTCTTGCAACACTCCAATGCCCCTAGTTCAACTCGAGCTAGGTTTCCTGGAAAACCTTTAATGATTCATCATTATTATTATCCTTTTGTTTCTAATACCACGTTAATTAAAGATATGGATCTCAGTCATTCTTTAATCAACAATTTTGTTTCTCGTTGTTTATGATTTGAGCAAGATTACCAAAATATCTGAACGTATTCCAGATAGACTTTGGGCGTGCGCACGCAAACACCTTGTCAACCCTACGAGGGGCCCAGCAGTATTAAACTTCAAAACGAATTTGAAGGAACAAATTCTTTCTTGACTACAAAAATAACCCATAGACTTTGCAACATTTCTGAAAACAATCCTTATAACTCCCAGTTACGGTAAGCGGTAAATTACTTCACAGAAATGCACTACATCCATGACACTTATCTGGTATCTCAAGTCTGAGGATAACTAAATTCATGATTTACTTACTGACAAGATCCACAAAGTAAAATCATGTAGTTGGGATAAGTCCTATATTCAATTCATTGAATATCATGTGAAATTAGTATGTCTACGCATCAATATACTTTCAAGTATATTCTAACCAATACTCAGATTTGTCTTAGTTTAATGATATTCTCATATCATCAATTGACAATGGACAATTTAGAATAACATAAGTTATTCATGGATTTAAACATGCAAATATATGACACAATTTATTATTAATGAAAACAAACGTACTAAGTACTTTAATTCATTATAAATAATAATTGCTTAATGTCCTTTATCCAAATACTAAATAGATCAATGCATGATAATTCTAGTTAATGAATTTTGTCTCAAGTAATGACTTGTTGACAACTATGCCTCAAGTACTGACAATCATACTTGTTGACAAGGCATTTATTTCAACTAACTTTGATCTATAATAATTTTGAGAATACTTATTTCAAGAATTTAATTAACAAAATTCTTTTATGTGTGTATCCAACTATCTTGATATAGTCACACAATACTTCATAAATGATGTGATATCCTCAACCATCAATTTATGACAATCAAACTTTCAAACGTTTTAAAGTTTAAAGCATTCTAATTCTTTAATGTATAATGCAACTATGCTCTTAGTAGAGCACAACTAGTTCATATGGCCATTAACAAGGATAAAATCCTACCATGACTAGTTATTGAGTGTCATCTCAATCAAACCAGCATCATTGTATAAAACTACAATATGCTTTTTAACTATTCCGTAAACTTAATATCCATTGTGTAATTCGATGCCTTCCAATCTTTCAAGATTTGTTGGCTATAACAATTACGCAACAATTTTGCCATATTGTTTATACTTAGAATTTAGGAGCAATTCCAGGTCGAGGATAGTGTATTCTAAGTCCAAACATATTCCATCAGAATATTCATTACACAAGTTATCTAATAACCTTTTATTGGATATCAAATATTGTCAAATCATTTAGCATTTAAGCATGATACACCAATAATATGATGTACATGAAAAATCCAAATCCTTCAGTCAGACTTAGATTTCATTCATGTTCTATCTTTTCAAATATCTATATTCATTTAGTATTTCAAAATGATATATCATATTCTATCAGATTTATTTACCGCACATGTTTATTAAATAATAAACTTTTGTTCCAAGGTTGTATGTTTTATTTTCTAAATCTTATAAGTAAAGTTTTATTCCAAACTAAGACTTAACATTTTACTTATATGGAATGTTACTTCAACATATATGATTTAGTAAATCAAACATAATACTCCCACTAGCTTTCAGAAATACTTAGTAATTATCTTATTTCAATTATAAATCAAAACATGGATTTAATAATTAAACATAAGAGTAATCTCCTAGATGCATGCATTTATCCATTCATGGATTATTGCACTTTGTATACTTCCAAAGATTTATTTGAATTCATAAACTCCTTTTGATTACTTATCGTCCTCGCTCAAGTAATCATTAAAGAAAGAGTTTGATATTCATTGTCAATTTCATACTTATGAAAACAAGTATGACAATTACCATCTTTGTAACTTTAATGTACTTATGAAAGAGTATTCAATCATAGTTAATTGCTTAAGTATGATTAATAATCTTGTCATAAGTCATGCATTAAAATATGTATACAATTTTGTCCATATGATTTTTATACAAAGATTTAAACCATTAAGGTTACATAATCTTTGAATAAACTCATCTCCATTCTCTAACTATTAAGAATTAAGATAAACCAAATTTTCAAAATTTGATTATCTTTATGAACAGCATCTATAACATTCATAGTATGAGTGATTTTACCCAATTCATTATTTGGTAATACTTCATCATATAATCCTCAGCATGATATCCAAGTGGATCTATGAATGAGAATTCCATCATCTTGAGGTTTATCATTTACATGTTAAGCCTCATCATGATTTTGACTAGTGTGTTTTTAGAAGATTATGTATTTTGTAATAAACTCCCACTCGCTTTTAGTAATAGATAGATCATCTATAAATACTTAGCAATTAGAGCAGCAATCCAATTTTCTCTTTTAGGACATTACAAATACACATTGACAGTTCCTGACATTCTTTTGTTAATGACCTACACATAAGTAGCTTAACAAATTCAGAACTTCAATTTTTTTTAAGACTTAATGTGATTCATCACCTTTCGTAATTCAATAACGTCTTATTTAATCTTCTAGGAGTCTAATTGAGTATATTCAATTCATACTCAATTTTCTAACCTTGATAACTTCCGGAAGAAAAGAAGTCATAGTTATCTTTAATCAAACAATACCAATAGAGTTTGATTCTCCACACCACAAACTTGTAGTATTCATTAGGACTAATATTGTTAGATATTCTAACAATCTGAAAGATAACCATATTTCTTTTGGCATATCTATTTACCAACTAAATCAACTTATTGGTGAAATAAAATTTCCAAACCCCTTGCATGCTTTATAACATAAGTACTTATTAATAAAGTCACTTCATGTTCATGCCTCAACAAGAAAACATAAACTGTTATAATTTCACTATACGTTATAAGTCATTGATCAATCTCAATGACTTCTTGTAAATGTCTTAATAAATAAGACACAACAAGTTAACGTCTTACTTTATTATAATAAGTCTTGTAAGACTTCATGTTTATAAGAAGATATAAACATGTATAACTAAAGTATTCTCGAACACCACAATATGGTTTCAATATTAATTTCAAGTTAATTTTCTTTACTTCATTTATTTATGTCATTCCAAGATACATAATTATCGTAGTAGTATTATATTACTTCATGCATTTATGTTATTCCAATAATACACAAATGTTAAAGTTGAAGTAGTCTTGTTATCACATTGACACATGTTCTAATAAGTATCTAATTTAGAAACCATAAAATTTCCATGTGTGGTCTCACGCACACTTGGAAATTTACCTTGTCATTAACTTTGGTCCAGGTCTCACGCATACCCAATATTAACTCTAAGTGTTTCTTAGAATAGATATGTTTAATCATACAAGAACTAGAATCTCTTACCTTGCAGTTAAGAGAATCTACTAAATCATATTGCTATATGTTATACCTTGCACACAATTAAAGATTTCTCCCACTTGTGCAAGGAACAACATCATGTACCACATAAACAACACTACACGCGTTTGTTAATGTGATCAATATGATTGTGTCATTAGCATAACTTAGTAGATATAGAGTTACTTAATTAATCAAGGAAACGCACATTACTATCCTTGAAAATATTAATATCTATATTAGGAAAGCAATTATCTTGAGACATTCAAAAGATAACCCGAGTCACTTTCAAGACAATAAGTCTTGTAACTCCCACTGAATTTAGAGAACATTACAATAATCCCTTATTCAGTAATAAGAACACAATACTCTCACTGGATTTGACAACATTGTAATTGTTTCAATAACCAGTGAAAGAATAATGGTGTTGCTATTCACTTTCCTACATCTTTGAGAAAACCCTTTCGTAACAATTAATTAGGTACTAAAAGAATGTATTCTACTACATATATGACGGACTATCCACATATAGACTAAATGTGATTCATCACATTCCAAACTATTAACTTGAAAAATTGGCATGCAATTTCTTCCTTAATAGGTCTACAATTCCAACAATTGTATGTAGTACCTTTAAATGGTCAAAACAAAACAACTAGATATACTAGCTTATCTTTTACCATTATGTGGTAACTTGTCTAGCTTCTAACCTAATAACTCGTAAAATTTGCAATAATCTTAACGATTAAAATTTGCTATGAGTTATGTATTTAGAATTTAGACAATTCTATTTTTTTTTTTCTATAATACCTTTCTCATTCATGAAAAAGAATAGGATTTAGTCTCACGCTTCTCACATGAAAGGAGACTAGGTTTATTCTTTTAATGAAATTGACTCTAGCCAAGACCCCTACGGGTGTAGATCAATTTACTAATAAAGTACAACCCTTGTTTAGTATGGTTTAACGTTGCATCAATACATTTAAAAGAATTTACAAAATTCAATTTTAGTATTTTCGATAATTACTCTTTAAGAAAATAAAATACCCATTGGTAAATATTCATATTAACCATAGTATTTTCTTAAAGCTAGGATCCTAATTGTCATAGTACCATTACATTAGTTGATCTGCTAGTAATGATAGTATTCAACTAGGTAATCTGTCGAACAATAATTGGCAAACAATTTTCCAATTCCTAGATCATTATGGGATTTACATCAAATTGATTCATCAATTTGCAATGTAAGCATGTTTCATCCCATCTCATGCCTTAAGCTCTAGGTCTCACGCATCAGCTTAATTAAGTTGTCTAACTTAGAAACAGTAAATTCATCCATGTGTGGTCTCACGCACACTCGGAAATTTACCTTGTCATTAATTTTGGTCCAGGTCTCACGCATACCCAAAATTAACTTCAAGTGTTCCTTATAGTTAGATGGCATGTAACTTAAATTTTAGGGTATTTAGTTTTTGGTGTGACAAAAACATGTACAAAGACGCATGCACTCATCTTTGTATCATTAGTTTTCAAAACAATTTTTATTAACCAATTAGTTAAGAGTAAACCAAAAACTATGTACTTGAGGTATTGGGTTCACCAATTAAAGAAGTACCAACAATTATCGCCCACATATCCTACTCTTACATGTTATTCGGATATTTGCCACAAAAGTGGCGCGTGGAATTGAGGTAAATCACCCTTAAGATGATAGTGTACGTAAATAGTGATATAGGTAAGTCGCAGTTGACTCACAAGCGGGCCCGGAGAGCCGGTAGGAGCGGATCTCTTAAAAAAACCCCTCTCCAGATAAACCCACCACACAGTTTGTCAACTTTGGTCCGCCTTTCACACACTATTGTACAAAACATCAATCAAGCAAAAGTTTATGATCTTAATCTTAAAAAAATAAGTAACAAAGTTTAGATCTTGCTAGTCTCGCCTGGGAGCTGATTACCGTGCGAATCGGACCACTAGCGGCACATAAGACTCTGCAAGATCCTTACTTTATCACTTTATGTTTCACCGTCATTAGTCCAATTTAATTTTTCTTTAAAAAAAATTACCCTTTTTATTGCTTACTTTAACATATCTCATATATATATAAAAAAAAAACAATAAAGAAGTAATTTAAAAGAAAAACAACAATCAACTAATAAGAAAAACAATTAATTGTTAGTGAAACATCTAGCCACATGCAACCTTTTAAACAGTCCTACATAAAATCAATATCTAGATGTCAAGTATGCATATGTTTTAACTAAGACTTTCACCTTGCACAGGTGAGCCACATGCATAGACAAAGTCAATTGCGTAAGTCATAGTAAACATATACCAAATTGCACATTAATTGATTTTAATATATACATATATTGGAGTCTTCCCCAATTTTAGAATTATTAATCATGTGGAAACAACTAAACAGTTTAAATCAAAGTACTAATCCGTGACTAACATGCATGTTTTATCACGGATTCATGCAACATATAGCAATTAGGTCACAAGAACGAACACAACACCTTGTATAAGACCTAGGGTTTCTAATTAATCACAATTAATTATGAAAACCACAAACCCTAATTAGGGTTTATGGAACAAATCGACACCCCCCCCCCCAATTAGGGTTAGGGTTTCGACTTTTTATTAAAAAACAAATCTTTAATAATAAAACCCTAGAAAATAAAACATGTATAATCTAAACAATTTAAAGATACGTTTTTTTTATTGTTTAAGTAATTAATTACATGTTATACATGGCTCTTGATGCCACTGTTGGAATATGAGAACCATGACAATCATAAAAAAACTCATATAATCAAAGTACACAAAGTTGCGGAAGCGAGTAAACAAGTATAACACATATTAATTAACTTAAACATAAATAATGAACGTACCTTTTGCACTTCAATAAATCATGAACAATATGAAGAACCCTAATAAGGGTTTATATGGATCAATGATTAACCCCTTACCGTTTTGTTAATCGATCCCTTGATAATTACTATAGTGAGTAATTACCTCGTTCTTGTACACACAAACTACTATCGAATAAAAGTGATTGCAAGATCAAACAAAACACTTGTGGTTTTATGAAAAACAAATCGACAAGAACCCTAGGGGTGTTTGTACGATCGGATTTAGGGAAGAAAAGAACAAGGAAAACTTTAGGGATAGTGTGTGTGCACAAAAGATGTGAATGCATGTCCCTAGGCCTTGTATATATACTATGTGTAACTTGGAGGACAAGTTTGGGTGGGTTAGGGTTACCCCTTACCCTTGTCGACCGGTTATGGAGTCCAAGAAGAGATTCCGGATCCTTCTTGGCTCCTAGTTACATTCTAGTCATTTTCTTTTCCTTTTAACGATAGTTAGTCCGTACACTTACTAACTAACGACCGTTAAGTCTATTAAGTGTTTAAATAATTACATATATACATAACATTTAATATATATAATTATTATACTTTTATTCTCGTTTGTATTGTGTGCAATCCCGAGGTCTCGGGTTCGATACTAGACATGCACGTATTAATATTTATCCATAAAACCAACAAATGGTACTAAATTTTCACACCCAGCCACTTAGTAAATTAGAACCCAAAATACCCATATTCAATACCATAAATCAACAGTTAAGAGAATACAAGATAGAAGGCCTGTAGCAGATTCAAAAAGATTTACTGTCACCACATAGCCCATCTGATAAGTTGGAGCCCCACTGTCTGAACTGAGCACACAAACTGCACGACAAACAACAGTTACCACACTTGAGAAGGAATATGCAGACCTGTACCATATTGATGTGCCTTTACCAAAAAATTTACAGGTCTCCTGCTGCGAAATAACAAACATACCATATTGCAGACCCGAATTATTGAACCTAATCGAACCAAAACCACATTTACTGTAGGCGGCTATTCCGAGGGTCTCGAAGCCATTGTTGCCAATCTAATGTCTTATACTTCTTTGATCTTCTAACTATCCATTCAAAGCTTTTGAGTTGGATATCTTGTAAAATCTTATTAACACTTGAAACTTTGTTGCCAAACACACGAGCATTTCTCTCCTTCCAAATAAAATAACCGGAAGTCCAAATTACCGCTTGCCAAATGTACGATAGGGAGGTAGGAATATTAACGTTTCCACTATGAGATAAAATATCATCAATAGTAAAAATGTTGACATCCCCACCTTCCATCAATTAAATAGTTTAGACCACACACTCATTGCAAAATCGCAAGTGACTAAATAATGAGTGATGCGTGGGTTTTGCAACCTTACAACAGGTTTTACCTCTCGAGGGATCTCAAGAGGCTTACAACCCCACCAGGCAGTGTACCTGACCGATGTAGTATAGTGTAGTGGTAAGTACGGGGGATTGATCGTTCTCCACAGGGAATAGTGTTCGTTAGGTGTGAAAGGCTACTCTAATTAGGTCTAAGGGTTGAGGAAGATTCTTTTTATGTTTTTTATAATTTTATGAAAGCAAGTAAAATCTCGGGTTTTGAAGGAGTGGGCGGAATTAGTTGCTAGTCAACTAACCCAAATTACTACAAATGCAAATAAAATAAAATAACAAAAATGAAAAGTGGTGAGAAACTTATGTGTAGAGAAATGTGTTTACTTAGATTTCCTTACTCCCTAACTATCTTTTACCGGTTAATTAGTGTGTATTAGTCGCGTGGATGACGGGTGTATTCCTTAATACCATTCGTGGGGTGGCGTACTTACTTCCCCAAACTCTACAAGCTCCTACTTCACTCCTATGTCGAGCCGGCTAGGAAGCTCCTAACATGGGATCACTAGAATTCGCTTGTGCATTAAATACAACCATAAAAACCTTTAGTACGCGTTTGGTTCATGTTTCTTAAGACGTTCAAGCAAGTTACCGAATAGGAAGTTAGCCAGTTTTCTTAAGCCTAACATAGATAAACAATCATCCAATACAACTAACAACACACTAACAACCAATAATCAATAGCTAGGTTTCATTAGATCTAAGCAAACACAAGATAAAATTAGCCTAACATGTTAAACAAAAGACAAGCATAAGATAGAATCAAACAACACATAGACATATTGAATGATTAATTGATAACTTATCTTTCAATGAAACATGGAAGATCTCAGGGCAAAAAGCCCTGAAAAAGTAGCTAAAATCGTCTTAGGGTTTTATCCCAAAATTCCACACACTAAGCTCTCTCCTAATGACAAAAAATTAGAAAACTATATATAGACTTTGACATCTGACGGCGTCACCTTATGCATTGTGACGCCGTCACCTCGCCGCTTTTAGGGTTCCCGGATGACCATCTTGACGCCGTCCCTCTTTAGCTCTTCAAAAATCCATTCTGGCTTATCAAGGCTTGACGCCGTCGGATCCTAAACGTGACGCCGTCCCCTTATGATTTAAGCCGTGACGCCCTTGATTTAGTTAAAGCGTGACGCCGTCAGAATTCTCATGCAAACTCACTGGCCCGTCATGAGTAAATTTCACATCCAACTTTTCTTGCCAAGGCATGACGCCGTCTGGAGTTAATGTTGACGCCGTCAAAGGTGACTTTCAGCACAATTTTGAGACTTTGCCGTTTTCTTCACTTTTATGCTCCAAAAACGTCCAAAATGCCTCCTTTTCCAGATTTCTCCTCAAAAGTACCTAAAATGACAAAAGGAACGATTTAGGGCAATATTTGATCAAATAAATACGATTTCGGGCTTAAATGACCCCTTAAAAGCGGTACACTTTTCGCCTCATCAAATACCCTTACACTTGAGATTTGCTTGTCCTCAAGCAAATGCGCTTTAATTCTAATCAAAATACAAGTTAGGGGTCATTTAATGCAAACATAAAAGTAATTACAACAAATAATCGTTCCACTTCAATCATAATAAGCACGGAGATTACATACTAGCACCTCACAAGTAGTGTTTAGATACTCACATCTCTCAAGTGTCATCAAAATAAATCTCATAAATGAAAACGGAAAATATCTCTCACTACCTGTCATAGCAAATAGATTACCATAGGCTTGGGAAAGGATCGAAAACCTCCTCCACTAGGCGTAAGCACCTAAGATAAACTATCAAAGAGGGCTTTTAAATGGGTTATAACGTTAGGTGTAGGGAAAAGGAAAACACGGTTTGGTTGGATAAAGGATATTTTACTGGTGGCGAGTTAAAAATCTTGATCAATTACATGTACTATACAACGTTGCTAAGCCAAGACTAGACTCGATCTTAAGCTAATGAAAGAAAATAACAAAACATAAACATAAAATAAACATAAAATGAAACGGGATGGTAGTCCGTATGTTTTTTCTACTTTTCTTTTTCTCATTTTTTTTTTTTTTTTGTATTTTTCTTGATTTTTTTTCGATTTTTTTTTTTTTTTTTTTTTTTTTTTTGCATACACTTTTACCCTACCATCCAAAATAATACATCATAGGGGCGTTGCATCCCCTTACACTTGAACTTTTACATAACTTTACAAATACTAATCTAATGACTCGAATTAAGATAATTGAAAAACTTGGAGTACTTTTAAAACATTTAGCACATATGGGGGTAATAAATGATGTTCTTCCCCATTACTCCATTACACTAGTACTTTACCCATGAGTCCCAATCGTCCCAAAACAATATGTACAAGGATATGACTCGACTTAGCAACCATGTAATCAACTAGATAATTAACTTGGGTTTAAACAAATGTTGTAACAATAATGCACTAAAAATGAGTGCATACAAGGTAGGCTAAGGCGATTTGGGTGTACATTTTAGTGGGGTGTAAACAAATTCTTCCTTCAAGTAAAATGCTTAAAGGTCGAAACGAAAAGATAGGCTCTGAGGGGTGTACTAGGGGTATCGTGTACTAAAAATGAGTACAACGCAAAGGGTGTGGGAGAATTACTTGACCAATGTAGCCAAAGTAATTATAACAAAAACACAGGTGTAAAACAATGGGTTAATCCTAATGCCTCTTATCATGTAGTAAATCTAACTACACGAATGTAGTCTCACTTGTGGCCTCGGAATGGTCCTAACGCAAGTTCTAGAATCTAAGTGCTACCGGTACACACATCATAGCATAAATGCTTTTCCTACCAATTCTAGGGGTGAACCTCACATATTTGGGGGTGGAAAAATTTTTTAGTGGTACGGTTTTTGTGCTAGTCATATAACTCCTATCCGTGAGACGCTTATTAGGATCAAAGTTTCACTCCTATATGTTGTAAAAAATTTTAAATTTGGCACTAAAATTACCTTAACAAGTATTTCTCTCAGTTTTATTACACATCTACTATCAAACAAACAAAAATCAAGCGCAATAGTATTCTCTTAAAATCGTACTTTTACCCTCCCCTTACACTTAAGATGAACATTGTCCCCAATGTTCAAATAACAAGATGTAAAAGCATAAAGTAAAAGAATGAAATCAAATACTCCCCTGATTCGCTCGTTGGATAATGAAATTACACGGTTAAATCGTCCTCCAAAGAGAATGTTGAAGCTCCATGACTAATGCATCGCCATAAGCTTGATTCAAAACATTTCCTTGTCCAAAATAACCTGTTGAACCTAAGAAAACAAACACGAAAACCTGCATAACATCGGCGGGATAAAATCTATATATAAGGATATAATGCTTGTGGAATGATAATTTTGCAGATTCCTGGAGATTATAAGTTGGAGATTTTAATAAAAACTTTTTAAAAACAAAAATTTCAAAAATTTCTGAAAATTAAATCTGACGCCGTCAGGTTATAACCCCTGACGCCGTCAGAAATGACCTGACAAAAATTCTCATTTTAAGTTTCCGGAAAATTTCTGGAAAAACCTTTACCTTACTTCCTGGAAATCCTGCAAAACATCATTATGACTCGATACAAGCATTTGACTCAAACAAATACGGATATGTATGTTAATTTATTATTATTACGATTCATGTTCATATGTGTTCTAATAAACCGATTTAGATTTCCCTTACACTTATCTTTTGCAAAATACCTTTATATGTAGTTAAGACGAGGTTAAAAACAACATAAAGCATTTTCACAAATTACTTTTGAACATGAATCAATAATGATAAAAATTAAACATACATACGGAAACAAATAAAAACAAACAAACAAACAAATAAACACACAAAGCAAATAAAGCATGGGCTGCCTCCCAAGAGCGCTTGTTTTTGTTCGAGTCACGAGCCTGACTCTACCCTTATTTAACGGAAATAGGGGAGGTTTTCCCTACACTTAGGATTAAGTGTGGGTGAAAGTAGCGATACACACCATCTTGGTGGAAGTATGCCACGTGAGGAAAGAGTGGTGGATGAATTATATGCTCAAAGGGGTGTGCTCCTTTCATCATAACCTTACCTAGTTCAATTGGGTCAATGGGTGAATTGAAGTTTTCTCCTAGAAAGGGATCATCTTCTATCAACTTCGAGAGACTCCAAGTTAAGAATCCACTTTGACCTAATAAACCCGGTTTAAACCCATAATGTTTCTTGTGATCAATCATAAATGGGTGATGTATGTATGTAAGGTCACGGTTCACTCCTATATTAGCTTCCACTCCACATGGCCTAGAGTCTACTACCTTAATCTTAACATTACCCGGACTACATGGTTTGATGGGTGGATCGGGACCTTTCTCAATTCCTAAATTCACATCTAAGGATGGAAGATTAGGTAACGGTTTTGGTTTAGGCTCCGGTTCATCAAAACTAGGAACTTCCCTAGAACTAAAAGAAAGGTTATGACTACAAGTATTCAAACCTATTTCTTCTAGTTTTGTTTGGTCCAAGGGCTCTACCTCTATTGGGGTTCCTATAGTCTCTTCTACTTCTTCCGGGTAAGTCATGGGTGGTGTGTGTGCCTCAAATGATGGTAGGACTTGTGGGGTACTTGGTGGGCTTATGTTACTTACCTCATCATTCCTTATGTCAAGATCACCTATATCCTCATCATGTGTTTTAGTATGATCTAACCCTAACATTTTACCAAGTATCTCAAGTACTTCTCTAGGCATCTCAACTTCAATGTCCGAATCATAAGGATCATCCTCAATATTCTGACTGCTATATTCAAATTGCCCAAAAGATTCATCATGTGTTTCTTGAGATTCATCATCATCGATCATAAAACCTAGGTCTTTTTTATCAATGTGATCATGCTCGGCTAGATCCTCCATCACATCAAGATCACCTAAGTGTTCACCCTGTATTATGGTAGTGCCTAACCATGACATGCAGCTAGGTGGCTCAACTCTAACCATCTCAGAATCTTGGTTTGACTCTAAGTCCATGTCCTTGGAAACTAGGTCTTTTTGCTCATACGAATCCATCAATTCGTTCCACTTATGGGTCATCGTTAGGAAGCTTTCCTCAAAATTCATCCAAAGGGTCTTACTAAAAGGAATTGATCCAGATAATGATTGTCTAAGAGAAGTATCACATGCATAGAATTCATTAAACCCATCTAACCTTATCCCCAACTTTATTTGGATATCACAAAGATCACGAAACAATTCATAGGAATGATAGGAAACAAATCTCTTGGTGAAGTATAATTGTTCATCTATTGTCAATGATCTAAATGGAATTTCATCCGCCATAGTGACAAATGAAAATGGTTTTACAAACAAAGGGCACAAAGAAAAAGATAGACTAAAGAAAACCTAGAAAAATAAAATAAAAAATCTCACTAGAAAGGAATCTAGTGAGTAGACCTATAAAATAAAAATTCAACCTAAACAATAACTATTCCCCGGCAGCGGCGCCAAAAACTTGATGCGTGGGTTTTGCAACCTTACAACAGGTTTTACCTCTCGAGGGATCTCAAGAGGCTTACAACCCCACCAGGCAGTGTACCTGACCGATGTAGTATAGTGTAGTGGTAAGTACGGGGGATTGATCGTTCTCCACAGGGAATAGTGTTCGTTAGGTGTGAAAGGCTACTCTAATTAGGTCTAAGGGTTGAGGAAGATTCTTTTTATGTTTTTTATAATTTTATGAAAGCAAGTAAAATCTCGGGTTTTGAAGGAGTGGGCGGAATTAGTTGCTAGTCAACTAACCCAAATTACTACAAATGCAAATAAAATAAAATAACAAAAATGAAAAGTGGTGAGAAACTTATGTGTAGAGAAATGTGTTTACTTAGATTTCCTTACTCCCTAACTATCTTTTACCGGTTAATTAGTGTGTATTAGTCGCGTGGATGACGGGTGTATTCCTTAATACCATTCGTGGGGTGGCGTACTTACTTCCCCAAACTCTACAAGCTCCTACTTCACTCCTATGTCGAGCCGGCTAGGAAGCTCCTAACATGGGATCACTAGAATTCGCTTGTGCATTAAATACAACCATAAAAACCTTTAGTACGCGTTTGGTTCATGTTTCTTAAGACGTTCAAGCAAGTTACCGAATAGGAAGTTAGCCAGTTTTCTTAAGCCTAACATAGATAAACAATCATCCAATACAACTAACAACACACTAACAACCAATAATCAATAGCTAGGTTTCATTAGATCTAAGCAAACACAAGATAAAATTAGCCTAACATGTTAAACAAAAGACAAGCATAAGATAGAATCAAACAACACATAGACATATTGAATGATTAATTGATAACTTATCTTTCAATGAAACATGGAAGATCTCAGGGCAAAAAGCCCTGAAAAAGTAGCTAAAATCGTCTTAGGGTTTTATCCCAAAATTCCACACACTAAGCTCTCTCCTAATGACAAAAAATTAGAAAACTATATATAGACTTTGACATCTGACGGCGTCACCTTATGCATTGTGACGCCGTCACCTCGCCGCTTTTAGGGTTCCCGGATGACCATCTTGACGCCGTCCCTCTTTAGCTCTTCAAAAATCCATTCTGGCTTATCAAGGCTTGACGCCGTCGGATCCTAAACGTGACGCCGTCCCCTTATGATTTAAGCCGTGACGCCCTTGATTTAGTTAAAGCGTGACGCCGTCAGAATTCTCATGCAAACTCACTGGCCCGTCATGAGTAAATTTCACATCCAACTTTTCTTGCCAAGGCATGACGCCGTCTGGAGTTAATGTTGACGCCGTCAAAGGTGACTTTCAGCACAATTTTGAGACTTTGCCGTTTTCTTCACTTTTATGCTCCAAAAACGTCCAAAATGCCTCCTTTTCCAGATTTCTCCTCAAAAGTACCTAAAATGACAAAAGGAACGATTTAGGGCAATATTTGATCAAATAAATACGATTTCGGGCTTAAATGACCCCTTAAAAGCGGTACACTTTTCGCAAGTGACTCATCAATGAGCGCATGATTCCACACTATCGTTACACAAAGCACAAAGAACCGAATCCAAATCAATGCCTCTTCTATCAAGTTCCACCCGAACCGGGAGTCTTCCTTTGTGCGCTCTCCACACAAAAATATTGATCTTCTTAGGAACTAATTTATTCCAAAGCGTGTCGTAGCCACCGTTATCTCCTTGTAGAATCTTCTCTTCGATCAAACTCGTAAGCGTCTTGACTTTGAAATCGCTATCTTCATCTAACGTCCACCTCCATTTATCCCTACAAGAATTAGAAACAACAATGTTCCGCAATACCTCAATTAACTCATCAAATTCTCTACACACCCTCCCACTAATATTCCTATTCCATTCCCACGCCCATTTCCACTCATTATTTGCCCAATAACCCTTATCCATTACACTAGCCTCTTTCCTACAATCCAAATGGTACAATCGAGGAAATCTATCGTGAAGCCACCTATTATCCACCCATCTATCCTCCCAAAAACTAATATCCCTCTCATCCCCTAGGACCCCCACACACGAGGAGGTGAAATCAACCCCGACCCCGTCAATCTCCATGCCAATCTTCAAGATATCGGACCAAACCCCCTACCCCCCACCCCCTTCGTCACCCCCCCACACCCATCGTGAGAACTCCCTAGACCCCCACAAACCCCATGAATACTTTTTATAACTGATGAGACGAAAAGTGTACCGCTTTTAGGGGGTCATTTAAGCCCTAATTCGTGATTATTTGATCAAATATTGCCCTAAATCGTTCCTTTTGTCATTTTAGGTACTTTGGAGAAGAAATCTGGAAAAGGAAGCATTTTGGACGTTTTTGGAGCGAAAAGTGAAGAAAACGGCAAAGTCTCCAAAAATCAAGCTGGAAACAGAGCTTGACGGCGTCACGCTTTGTAGGTGACGGCGTCACGTACTGGCAAAAGGATGAATATGAATTTACACGTGACGCGCCAGAAGGTTTTGTGACGGCGTCACGTGTTAATGGATGTAGGCCGTCAAGTGTTAAGTTAAAGAGAGACGGGCCAGAGGATTTTTGAAGGTGACGACGTCAGATGCCATAGAGTGACGACGTCAAAATGACAACTTGCACAAGAAGAAAAGTCGTCACAAGTTAATCAAATCAATCATAACTTACGCGCGGAGTAGCTGTCACTGTTTTGGCCATAAAATCTTCATACGAACTCGGATTTAGGTGATTCAAGAGGCCACGGAATCGGGACGAAAAGATCTACAATTTGGTGAAAAAGGGGAGCTGACGCCGTCACTTGTAAAGGCTGACGCCGTCAGATCGATGCGGACAGAAAATCAGCTATAAATACAACATCACAACTTCACTTTTTGTAAGCCCTAAACCCTAAGTCCGATTCTAGGGTTTAGGTAGGTGTTTTTCCAGCAACTTAGAGGGTTTCAATCATTTCATAAAAATCAAATATTGGTTTGTTGATTCTAACTTAATTATGTTCTTCATTATTGTGGTTGTTTGCCCTTCATTGATCATGCTTTGCTAATTCACCTTGTGTCTACTTATGATTGTGTGAAACTTGTATATAATTAATTAGATCTTATTGATTCCTTGTTGATGTATGTGTCTATCGTCATCAATAAAGGTGTGACACTTCAATAGATCTAATTGGTTTAGCTTATAATTCTTGTTTCCTATTGTCTCTTGTTTGATTGGGTGATATCGATGTTAGGCTTAAAAAAACTGGCTAACCTCCTATACGGTAACTTGCTTGAACGTCTTAAGAAACATGAACCAATGCGTACTAGGTTTATTTGGTTGTATTTAATGCATGAGCGAATTCTAGAGATCCCATGTTAGGAGCTTCTTAGCCGTCTTGACATAGGAGTGAAGTAGGAGCTTATAGAGTTGGGGAAGTACGTACGCCACCCCACGAATGGTATTAAGGAATACAACCCGTCAATTAAAACAAGGTGTGACAATTCAATAGGTAGAATTGGATAGCTAGCAAGGAGTAATACATCATAGGTAGATACGCTTCACTTCCCCTTGTAGAACCCTAGTTTACTTTCCTGCACATTAGTTTAATTAGTAGCTTTTGGGTTAGTTGATTAGCAACTAATTCCGCCCCTTTTTCCAAAACCAGAGATTTTTACTTGCTTTCCATAAAATATAAAAATACAAAAAGAATCATCCCTCACCTCTAGACCTAGTAGATAAATTTCAATCCTAACGAACACTATTCTTTGAGTTGAACGATCAATCCCCCGGTACTTGCCACTTCACTATACTACATCGGTCAGGTACACTGCCTGGTGGGGATTGCAAACTTCTCAAGATCCCTTGAGAGGTAAAACCTGTTGTAAGGTCGCAAAACCACGCATCAAGTTTTTGGCACCGCAGCCCGGGGAGTAGTTATTGCTTAGGTTGAAATTTATTTTTATTCGGTCTACTCATTAGATTCCTATCTAGTGAGATTTTTATTTTCTTTTTATTAGCGTTCTAGTAGTCTATCTTTTCTTTGTGTCTTTGTTCATAAAAACCTTTCCATTGACTCTTCCGTTCACCATTATGGAGTACGCGAATCCACCATACTACCGACCATAAAATCCATTCGCCCCTAATGACTTCTTGATGTTCAACCAATATCGAGATGAACCCATATATGATGCATGGACTCGTTTTAAAAACTTACTCCGAATAGTCCCTCATCATAGTTTCGATTTAGCATCCCTAACCCAAATCTTTTACGATCGTGTCGACCGATATGACCAAATGTGCATTAACGATTTTGCCAATGGGGACCTTAGGGAATTAAATGTTGAAGAAGCATGGGATGCCATTGAAGATTGTGCCCAGTATTATTATAGAGTAGACAACCCAACAAACGTTAGTACAAGTCAGTTGACCACAAATTCCAAGGATCATGAAACTAGTTTGTCTGGGGATGACTATTTTGGGATACCTAAGTGGATGTCATGTAACATCATAGTACAAAACAAACACATAGGTAATCTAGATAAAATGGAGGATGAGGTGGATAATCCTAGCCCACAAAGTACCCCACAAGTCCTACCATCACTTGAGGCACACACACCGCCCGTGACTTACCCGGAAGAAGTAGAAGAAACTTTAGGAATTCCAATGGAGGTAGAACCCTTGGACCTAGCACCACTAGAGGATATAGGTTTGAATACTTATAGTGATAACCTTACTCTTAGTTCCAGGGAATTTCCTAGTGTTGATGAACCGGAACCTCAACCTTTACACAACTTTCCATCCTTAGATATATTTCTAGGAGACAAAAGAGGAACCGACCCACCCATCAACCCTTATTATCCGGGTAGTTTTAGGATGAAGGAAGCCATTCACTCACCCCCTTCACCTCACGTGGCATATTTCCACCCTAAGGGTGTGTATCGCTACTTTCACCCGCACTTAATCCTAAGTGTAGGGAAAACCTCTCCTTTATCCGTTAAATAAGGGCAGAGTCAGGCTCGTGACTCGAACAAAAACAAGCGCTTCTTGGGAGGCAACCCATGTTTTTAATTGTTTGATGTTTTTATTTTATTTGTTTGTTTGTGTCATATATGCTTAATCATAATTGTTAAATTTTCATGTTTCGAATAATTTGTGAAAATGCTTTATTTTGTTTTTAACCTCGTCTTAATTGCATATAAAGGTATTTTATCAAAAAAAAAAAAAAAAAAAAAAAAAAAAAAAAAAAAAAGAAGATAAGTGTAGGAAAGTTTATATTTTGTTAAAAAGAACAAAATTCGAACATGGAAAATTCACAATTCATGATTAGCATGTATTCTATCTTGTTTATGTGTCAATACTTGTGGACATGTTTTATGAGTCCCTATTTGTAAGTCATCCCGCAAGTATCCTATCCTTTTATTGCTTCGTTTTGTTTTTATTTCTAAGTCTGGAAATACATCTAGTTGTGGTTTTTCTTTGTTCGGTTTGATGCTTTGGTTTTTGTGTTTGTTGGTTACAGGTATTATTGGATAAAAAGATGTACGTGCAACACATCAAGAGGATGATTATATTTCTGGAGTGAAGCTTATCATGTTCATTCTCTTGGAGAGAGATTTAACCATATTATCACATCATCCATACCGAGCGAATCAGGGGAGTATTAGTTTCTTCCATTCTCATTTATTTTTACTTTTACATCTTTTGTCTAGAACATTGGGGACAATGTTCGGATTAAGTGTAGGGAGGGTAAATTAGGATGCCTTAGAAACTACAACTTCGCTTGATTTTTGTTTTGTTTAATAGTGAATGTGTAATAAAGCCAAGAGAAATATTGGTTAGGGCAATTTTAGCACCAAATTTAAAATTTTTTACAACATATAGGAGTGAAACTTTGATTTTAATAAGCGTCTCATGGATAGGGAATTGTATGACTAGCACAAAAACCATACCACTCAAAAATTTCCACCCCAAATATGTGAGGTTCGCCTTTAGATCTTTAGGAAAAAGCATTCATTGTTGGTGCTTATGAGTGTACCGGTAGTTTATAGATTCTAGAACTTGCGTTTGTGATGCATACCGAGACCGCTAGTGAGACTACATTCGTGTAGTTAGGATTGACTACATGATAAGAGGCATTAGGATTAACCCATTGTTTTACACCTGTGTTTTTGTTATAATTACTTTGGCTACATTGGTCAAGTAATTCTCCCACACCCTTTGCGTTGTACCCATTTTTGGTACACGATACCCCTAGTACACCCCTCAGAGCCTATCTTTTCGTTTCGACCTTTAAGCATTTTACTTAAAGGAAGAATTTGTTTACACCCCACTTAAATGTACACCCAAATCGCCTTAGCCTACCTTGTGTGCACTCATCTTTAGTGCATTATTGTGACAACATTTATTTAAACCCTTAGTTAATTATCTAATTGATTACATGGTTGCTAAGTCGAGTCATATCCTTGTACATATTGTTTTGGGACGATTGAGACTTATGGGTAAAGTACTAGTGTAATGGAGTAATGGGGAAGAACATAATTTATTACCCCCATATGTACGTTAATATTTTAAAGTACTCCAAATGTTTCGATTATCTTGATTCGAGTCATTAGAATAATTTTATGTAAAGTATGTAAAAGTTCAAGTGTAGGGATGGTACAAAGAATCCCTAGTGATGTATTGTTTTGGATGGTAGGGCAAGAGTGTATGCAAAAAAAAAAAAAAAAAAAAAAAAAAAAAAAAAAAAAAAAAAAAAGGAGAGGAAAAGAAAAAGTGAAGAAAAAGCATACGGACTACCATCCGCCTCTATCTTTTATTTATGTTTTGTTTTGTTCTATATTTATTAGTTCGTGATTAGTTTAAGTTGAGTCGAGTCTTGGCTTAGCAACGCCTCATTCTGCATGTAATTGACCAAGATGATTGACTTGCCACCAGTAAAAATATCCTTATCCAACAAACCGTGTTTTCCTTATCCCTACATCTGACGTTACAACCCTTAAAAGACCTCTTTGATAGTTTATCCTAGGTGCTTACGCCAATGTGGTGGAGGTTTTGATCCTTTCCCAAGCCTATGGTAATCTATCTGCTATGACAGGTAATGAGTGGTATTTCTCCATTTTCATATATATATTTACAACACCCGAGAGATGAGAGTATCCAAACACTTAATGTGAGGTGCTAGTGTATAATTTCCGTGCTTGTTTTGACTAAGGTGGAACGATCATTTGTTGTAATTACTTTTATATTAATGTTAAATGACCCCTAACTTGTATTTTGATTGGTGGAAAAGCTCATTTGCTTGAGGACAAGCAAATCCCAAGTGTAGGGATATTTGATGAGACGAAAAGTGTACCGCTTTTAGGGGGTCATTTAAGCCCTAATTCGTGATTATTTGATCAAATATTGCCCTAAATCGTTCCTTTTGTCATTTTAGGTACTTTGGAGAAGAAATCTGGAAAAGGAAGCATTTTGGACGTTTTTGGAGTGAAAAGTGAAGAAAACGGCAAAGTCTCCAAAAATCAAGCTGGAAACAGAGCTTGACGGCGTCACACTTTGTAGGTGACGGCGTCACGTACTGGCAAAAGGATGAATATGAATTTACACGTGACGCGCCAGAAGGTTTTGTGACGGCGTCACGTGTTAATGGATGTAGGCCGTCAAGTGTTAAGTTAAAGAAAGACGGGCCAGAGGATTTTTGAAGGTGACGGCGTCAGGACTCATCCTGACGACGTCAAATGCCATAGAGTGACGACGTCAAAATGACAACTTGCACAAGAAGAAAAGTCGTCACAAGTTAATCAAATAAATCATAACTTACGCGCGGAGTAGCTGTCACTGTTTTGGCCATAAAATCTTCATACGAACTCGGATTTAGGTGATTCAAGAGGCCACGGAATCGGGACAAAAAGATCTACAATTTGGTGAAAAAGGGGAGCTGACGCCGTCACTTGTAAAGGCTGACGCCGTCAGATCGATGCGGACAGAAAATCAGCTATAAATACAACATCACAACTTCACTTTTTGTAAGCCCTAAACCCTAAGTCCGATTCTAGGGTTTAGGTAGGTGTTTTTCCAGCAACTTAGAGGGTTTCAATCATTTCATAAACATCAAATATTGGTTTGTTGATTCTAACTTAATTATGTCTTTCATTATTGTGGTTGTTTGCCCTTCATTGATCATGCTTTGCTAATTCACCTTGTGTCTACTTATGATTGTGTGAAACTTGTATATAATTAATTAGATCTTATTGATTCCTTGTTGATGTATGTGTCTATCGTCATCAATAAAGGCGTGACACTTCAATAGATCTAATTGGTTTAGCTTATAATTCTTGTTTCCTATTGTCTCTTGTTTGATTGGGTGATATCGATGTTAGGCTTAAGAAAACTGGCTAACCTCCTATACGGTAACTTGCTTGAACGTCTTAAGAAACATGAACCAATGCGTACTAGGTTTATTTGGTTGTATTTAATGCATGAGCGAATTCTAGTGATCCCATATTAGGAGCTTCTTAGCCGGCTCGACATAGGAGTGAAGTAGGAGCTTATAGAGTTGGGGAAGTACGTACGCCACCCCACGAATGGTATTAAGGAATACAACCCGTCAATTAAAACAAGGTGTGACAATTCAATAGGTAGAATTGGATAGCTAGCAAGGAGTAATACATCATAGGTAGATACGCTTCACTTCCCCTTGTAGAACCCTAGTTTACTTTCCTGCACATTAGTTTAATTAGTAGCTTTTGGGTTAGTTGATTAGCAACTAATTCCGCCCCTTTTTCTAAAACCAGAGATTTTTACTTGCTTTCCATAAAATATAAAAATACAAAAAGAATCATCCCTCACCTCTAGACCTAGTAGATAAATTTCAATCCTAACGAACACTGTTCTTTGAGTTGAACGATCAATCCCCCGGTACTTGCCACTTCACTATACTACATCGGTCAGGTACACTGCCTGGTGGGGATTGCAAACTTCTCAAGATCCCTTGAGAGGTAAAACCTGTTGTAAGGTCGCAAAACCACGCATCAATAACCCTAGCCCATAACCCCCCGCCCTCTGTCTTAAACCTCCACCACCATTTTCCCAACAACGCCAAATTTTTTGCCCTAAGAGAACCCACATTTAACCCCCCCCCCCTCCCCATCCCCAAGAGAAGTAAGAATCGAATCCCATTTTACCCATGAAATTTTTTTACCCTCCCCATTCCCACCCCAAAAGAAGTTTTTCCTAATACGCTCAAGAATTTTTATAACACTCATAGGCACCCGGAACATCGAGAAGTTATACAATGGCAAGCTACCGAGAACAGATTTTACCAATGTTAAGCGACCCCCGAACGACATGGTTTTTGCTTTCCAATCGGCCAACCGATTCTTAAACTTGTCCACCACTGGTTTCCATGCGTTTACCCGATTCATGTTTTCACCTATAGGTAAGCCCAAGTATGTGAATGGAAATTTTCCCGATCTCACATCCCATCCAATTAGCCATACTTCCCAATTCCTCATCACTAACACCCAAACCAGCTTTTGAGATAATTTACCCGTAACCCCGATACCTCTTCAAAACATCTAAGTATACACATGAGAGCTCTAGCATTCTCTTTGTTCCACTCCCCGAAGAAAATGGTATCGTCCGCATATTGTAAATGAGAAACCGTGACATGATCCGTCCCGATCCTAACTCCTCTAAAAATGCCTTTTTCCACCGCTTCGCTCACGATCGCATTTAACCCCTCCGCCGCCAAAATGAAAAGAAAAGGTGCAAGCGGGTCACCTTGTCTTACCCCTCTCTCAATCCCAAACTCCTCCGACGGTGAACCATTGACTAAAATAGATGTTGAAGAAGATTTGAGGCACGCTTCGACCCATTTGCACCATTTATTTCCGAATCCCATCCTATTCAGGATATTCAATAGAAAACTCCAATTAATACTATCATATGCCTTCTCGAAGTCAACTTTAAAAATTAAATTTTGCTTCTTCTTTTGTTTCAGATACGTCATAGTCTCATTTGCTATGATAACCCCATCTAAAATGTACCGACCTCTTATAAAAGCATTTTGCGCTTCTCCGACCACGTGCCCCACCACACGCTTAACCCTTTCCGCCAAAATTTTAGTAATAATTTTATAATAACGTCCAATAAGACTAATGGGACGGAAATCTCCCAAACCAATCGGGTCTTTCACTTTAGGGATTATGGGGATAAAAGAGACGTTACAACCCCTTGTAATCTCCATAAACTCCCAAAACCACGTGATAGCCCCAATAAGATCCGTCTTGATAATATCCCACGTTTTCCTAATGAACTTAAAATTAAATCCGTCTGGACCCGGGGCCTTATCCCCGCCACATTCTCGAATTGCCTCCCATATTTCTTTTTCGTCAAACGCTTTTTCAAGGTTACGTGCATCCTCCATCGCTATTTTTTCGAGCCTGTTGCAACAAAAATTCGGCCTCGCCCTCGTTCTCTCGGAGAACAAGGATTTGTAGTGTCTAGCCATCTCTGCTTTAATTTTCTTAGGATCTTCACACCATATTCTGTTTACAACGAGCCCTCTTATGTTACACTTGTTATTTTTCCTCTTCACATATGAGTGGAAAAACTTTGTGTTTTCATCCCCCTCTACATCCCATTTAAGTCAAGTTTTTTGTGGAAGCATACTAGCGTATTCTCTATCTTTAATTTCCCACTGTTTTCTCGCTTCCAACCATGCGTGCCTTTCGTTTTCATTTAGCTGTCTTTTTTCCGCTTCGAGTCCCACCTCATAGCTTCATTTTTGAATTTGTCAATTTTCTCTAAATGCCCCCCGAATCTTTCTTTACTCCATATTCTAAGTGCCGCCTTAACATTCTACATTTTATCTCGAAATCTACAGTCCGGCCGCAAGCTTCTTACTTCTTTCTTTGAGGCCTCTTCAACGATATACAGGATTTTTATCTTCAAGTCAATAAATTAAATTAATAATGTACTTGAAACTAGCAACATGTTAGTCGTAACAATGACGCGAAGCTTTTGAACAAACGACTCTAAAACTAGTACACGAAACGCTCTAAGATTGTAGCCAATCAAACGGCCCTAAAACCACAACAAAAAATTACCCTAATAAAACTACAAAAGACATTCATATCCATAACTTTGAAAATCTGCCAATCGAAAGTACAAACTACACTAACCAACTCCAAATATAACGCATAACCACTAAAAGCAGACACAAGATAGAAAGTATGAAAACTAGTAGAAACCTGATTGTTCCCTAACAAATGAGACAAAACTTTACGAAATCTCAAAAATAAACAATCCCGGCAAATCTAGCTGACTGTTGGCAAAACGAGATATAGAGATACAAACTTTCAAAGTTTCAGAAAATATCTAGCTCAAAAGTCATTAATTAATAAAGGGCTAAAGACCATAAAATAACAACTTACTTTCTCCATTTTACCGAGATGAAACACGTACTTTTTTATCAACATTTAAGCCAACGCAACTATCAAGTATTGTTCCGAGATGAAACACCTACTTTTTTATTAACATTTAAGCCAACGCAACTATCAAGTATTGTTCCGATATCAACAAAAAGTTGTTTAAGAAGACAAGGGTAATATAGTCATTTCAAGTATTATTTAATTATTTTATACAACTTTTATCGGAACAATACTTGATAGTTTCGTTGGCTTAAATGTTAATAAAAAAGTAGGTGTTTCATCTCGGTAAATTGAAGAAAGTAGGTTGTTATTTTATGGTCTTTACCCCAAAAGTCATTAATTAATTAATAAACCTCTAATGATAGTTAGACAAAAGTTTGAAAACAACCACAAAAGTATCGAGTAAAGTGCGTAAATTAGAATTAGGGTATTTTTGGAAAGGATCGTTTAAGACTGTTTATCGGTTAGCATTTAACATTTTTAGTTAAAAGCTAGTTTGTCAATGAACGTTTATAAACGTTTATCTTTTATAAACGTTACTTGAAAAGTATATAACAGTTTATATTTTTTTTCCTTTTTTTTTAATCAACTTACACGTAAAACTATATCTATAACTACATTATTAAGTACTTTTATAAAACAAACAACCAATACAATTGCTACCGGTGTTAGTTTTACCATAAATAAACAATTAGTCGTACATAAGAGTAGCAACAGTGTATAGCAGCGTCAATCTTTTGTATATGTAATTTATATATATATGAGTGTAAGTGAAAGAGAAAGAAATTTGTTAATTAAGTTATACGAAGTAATTAAATATTTAAATAATTAATTAATTATATAACCATTTATAAGTAAAAGTACATCTCCTATTTATATCGCCAAAGATAATAAATTACTCCCTCCGTCCCAAAATTATTGTACATAGACAAAAAACACAAAGTTTAAGAAAACATCATCATTACAGCTTTCTCTTTCTTACTTTTTGCCCAAAAGACAGTTTTACCCTTAACCAATTAATTTATAACCTCTTTAAAGTTTGTAATAATAAACCCAAATAAGGTTAATATGGTAAATTTGATTTATATTCCTTATCTATTTTTGGAAAGTGCACAATTAATTTGGGACAACCCGAAAAAAAAATGTGGACTATAAATATAGGACGGATGGAGTAGTTTTTTTTCAAAACAAAATAGTCTTTTAACATCCAATTTTGACTGCTCAATATTAAACTTTCACTACCTTGTTAATTAATCCTGAGATGAGTATTTCATTATCTATGGTCAAAGAAATTGTGATCAATTACATTCAGCCTCTTACGTGCATTTAACTATGTTATTTTGTTTAACAAGACCGGCAATTTATAACCCACAATCTTTTACTGTCTATATATAATCCGATTTGTCTAAAATCCCATCAAAGATTTGGGCTAGCAACATAGCTAAAAAATCTATAATACGGACATTATTGACCACGTACAATCAGAAATGCATTACATGTTTAAAGCATGTGTGTTTTTCTCTAAAAGATCACACCCATATATACCAAAAAAGCAGTGAGATCTTTTAACTTTTAATCACGATTTACGATTCATTTAGGCACTCACAACTTTGGACAAATGCAACGACTCAATCTTCACAGCTTCTTTTTTTTTCAAACGACAATTTGTGTTAACACCGTGATACGCCTAGGGTTTGTGTTTATGTTGATCATGAATAAGTGTTTGGGCCCAAGCCTGGTTTGTGGGTTTAGAGTATTTAGGGTTTAGTCAAGTCTATTTAAGCAATGGCAATCAATGTAATCGTACAAGTTTTCAGTCAATAATATTCTAGTTCTCCAATCTTCTTCTTAAGGAGCCCACGCTCGCTTGAAGTGGTGCCCTATCCTGATACAATCCCTAACCGGGTCGTATCAACTGGTGCTTTCATTGAGAGCTCTCGTTGAGAAGGTTTTTAATTAGGGTTCCAATCCAAAAAAAAAAAGAAAAAAGAAAAAAGAAATATTGTTCATCGATCACTATTCACGGCTACTGTTCACGAAGTTACTATTCATCGACTGTTCACTGGTACTGTTCATCGGAGTACTGTTCATCGTGGGTACTATTCATCGAAAAAAAAAAAAATATTTTTTTTTGAGTTATTAATTGCTTGAGTATTATTCATGGCATCAGACGGCAGCGATCAGGATGCAGAATACGCACTCTCTAAGCTCTTGCAAATGGGTATGGTGGCCGTATATGAGAGTGAGTTTTTGGTACTTGCAAATATAGTAACAGGGATCTCTGAATCTTTATTTACATCGTTTTATATCTTCGGAATTAAACTGACGTTACAAATAGAACTGTTGAGGGCAAGGCCTACAACTTTAGGAGAAGCCTTTTCCTTAGCCCATATAGTCGAGGCTCGTTTTGAGGCAAATAAAGAGAAGGAAAAAGAGCATATAATTGAAAAGAAATCAGATACCATTCCATCATTACAAAGTGAATTCGCTTCACCTGGGATTAAAAGCTCGTTAGATGCTGATGAATATATTGGTGTTGATGTGGTTAATAACGCGATAGATGGTGTTTTCGATATTGGTGAGAGTAATGAAGTTCATAGCAAGTTTGAAGAATTTTCAGAAAATAAGAAAAGTATGCAAGAGATTGTTGTGGTTGGTTGTCATGATGAAATGGTTGCTCTATGGATGTATTATACAAATTCTCCACTAGAAGATAGAAGAACGTGGGATCACGGTCGTTCGAAGAAACACCATGAGGACAAGGTGACTTTGAAGGAGTGGGGAATGATACGCCTAGGGTTTGTGTTTATGTTTATCATGAATAAGTGTTTGGGCCTAAGCCCGGTTTGTTGGTTTAGGGTATTTAGGGTTTAGTCAAGTCTATTTAAGCAATGGCAATCATTGTAATCGTATAAGTTTTCAGTCAATAATATTCTAGTTCTCCAATCTTCTTCTTAAGGAGCCCGCGCCCGCTTTAAGTGGTGCCCTATCCTGATACAACCCCTCACCGGGTCGTATCACACCGTACCCTAGCAACTTTTGTGCTTCATCGTCAATTCAACAACAACAACAACAAACCCAATCCTGTCGGGGCAGGGTATGGGGGAGGTATAATGTAGACAGATCCTACCCCTACCCCAGGATAAACCCGGGAGTAGAGAGACTGCTTTCAACGAGACCTCCGGCAGGTGCAGGTGTGCGGGTGAAGGGAAAGGAAAAAAAAGCAGTAAGCAACATGCAAAAGCAAGCAAAAGAGAGTAGGCAATACAAACAAAAAACTGGAGAAACAAACAAGAAAAACCGCATAAAGGCACATGCAAAGGGGGACAAGCAAAAGCAAAAGAGAAACAAAGTACTAAAAAGCCAAAGCAACCCCAAAAGCAGGCGAACCTAAAGGAGCAAAAACAGAGCAAAGAAAAGCACGCACGGGGCCTAAACTAAGGCAAAACAACCAGAAAAGCAGGCAAACCTAAAGGAGCAAAACAGAGCAAAGCAAAGCACGCACAGGGCCTAAACTACGGCAAAGCGGAAACTAAGTACTAAAACCAAAAAAATCTACAACTACCTAAACCCACTAAGCACGTAGCCGGAGCTACCCGCAGATCCTAATTCTATCTCTCCACTCTTTTCTATCTGAGGTCATGTCCTCGGTCAAGAGAAGCTCCTTCATGTCGAGCTTAACTCTATCCTCCCACCTAAGTTTGGGTCTACCCCTCCTTCTCACACCCTCTACTACTAGCGTCTCGACTCTTCTTACTGGCGCTGATTGTGGCCTCCTCCTGACATGATCGAACCACCTCAACCTTCCTTCTCTCATCTTCGAGATAATGTTCTCGACTTCAAGTTTTGCTCTGAAAACTCCATTCGGGATCATGTCAAGTAAGGTTTTACCACAAGTCCATCTGAGCATTCTCAGTTCTGCTACCTCTACCCTGTTTGCAAGAGCCTTGGATATGGGCCAACACTCAGACCCGTACAGCATAGCAAGTCTAATCGCCACCTTATAGAATTTTCCCTTTAACTTTAAGGGAACGTTTCTATCACAAAGGACTCCCGACGCCGCCCTCCATTTAGTCCAACCTGCTCTAATCCGATGGGCTACGTCCTCATCTATCCCCCTGATTTTTAGATCATCGATCCCAGATATCTAAACGACTCCTTGGGTGGCAGGATCTGGTCACCTAAACGAATATCAATTTCTTCGTGGCGGCCTGTCTCGATCCTCCCGAAATCGCATCTCAGGTATTCAGTCTTCTCTCTACTCACTCGAAGACCGTTGTCTTCAAGAGCCTCCCTCCATTTCTCGAGTCTGTTGTTTAACCCTTCCGCCGATTCTGCCACCAACACAATGTCGTCAGCAAAAATCATGCTCCATAGGATGCCCTCTTGTATCCCTCGAGTTAACTCATCTAGAATCAAGGAGAAGAGGTAAGGGCTAATGGCAGAACCTTGGTGTAGCCCAACTTCCACAGGGAAAAACTCAGAGATCCCCACTGTGGACCGTACACGGGTCTTAGCCCCCTCGTACATATCCTTAATGACCCTCATGTATCTCCTAGGGGTTCCTTTCTCAATGAGAGTTCTCCAAATCAACTCACGTGGAATACTATCATAAGCCTTTTCAAGGTCGAGGAATGCCATATGCAAATCCTTTTGTCTTTCTCTATACTTCTCCATGAGACTTCTGAGGAGGTGGATAGCCTCAATCGAAGACCTACCTGGCATAAAGCCGAATTGATTCTCCGCCACCCTCGTCTCCCTTCTCAACCTTCTCTCAATAACTCTCTCCCAAAGCTTCATGGCTTCATCGTCAATTCCAGAATCTAATTTCTTCTATAAATGAGGGACGTTGATTTGCACACCACATTTTTTATTCTTTCACCAAACCTTGTGCATTACAGTGTTGTACCGTGTACTATACAGCTTGTACAAAATGGTGTTTTTATCCAAAAAATTGGTGTGCAAATTAATCCCCATATATGAGTTATGATGCTCGACAATCAATAGTAACATAAAACGTGTTTACCAACTTTTGTGCTTCATAGTCAATTACCCTACCCAAACTCCATGACTTCTATCTATCTTTTCGTGTATGGGAATGGTAATATTGTCCATTTGTCCTCTCGGTTTTGGTAAACTATATCAATTAATGTGCGTCCCTTTGAAAACACTAAATGATGTAGCATGATATATCATTAATAACGTTTCAGAATCCTGATTGCATTTCATTAAGGGATTGTTTGGGAAAACATCAGTATATGATACAAAACCTGCAAAAATGATGCAGTAAACCCTTTCAACTGTATGATTTGTTCACTTTCCACAAAGTTTGCTACATAACCATCAGGATCAGCTCCTCTTCTCCACATCCGTGTTCCTGACCAAAAGTCAAACTTCACACTCAAATAAGCTATCTGTGACACTTATAACACCTAACCAATAAGTATTTTAATACAAAATTAGTATAAGTTACAACCATACATGTTCTCCTGGTACATCTTCGTGCAATCAAGGTGACATCTATTATATCTACACCTATAGCTGACTGAAAGGTGTTGAATGCTGGTGATAAGTCAAGGGAAAAAAAGGAATGATGGAATATGGTTCGCATTGTATAAATTGCAAAAGCAAATAGTAATGAAAGAAAGGATACACCCTTGAATAACAGGAAGCATGTTTGGATCAAGCTGAAATAAAATGATCAGACAAAGTCAGCAACTCGTATGTTCTAAAAGTCAAAATTTACACAGAAGACGAACCTTGTTATCTGAAAACACTTCCAACATATAACTGTTCCATAAGAACCGTGGCTCCACCTGTCTCCAAAGAGGAAGCAACTTTGTTTCATCACCTAAATCATTCAAACGTTGGGCACTACAAAACGAAACCACCAAATACAATTTTAACACCCGTTATAACCAAACGATAGAGTGTAAGGTCTTATGTTTAGGGGAATAATGACCTTAGTGTTATATTGACATCATATGAGAAATACAGGCCATGAGTCTTTTCAGCAACTTTTAACAAATAAGAAAATTTAGATTCCATTCGTTTATGTCAAAATTCAAAATCGTTAAACAATCGCATATACTACCATAACATTTAATCGATTAGAATTGGTGATATAGGTAATGAGGTCATTTCACCTGTTCCTCGGGTGAATTTCTCAATGAATGATCACAAGGGAAGACTCTGAGTGACGTAACTTTGAAGATTGGATACCCCAAATAAGTTCCAACAGTTTCACGATCCGTAACAACCAATAAATATGATCCAAAAATTATAACAAAAACATTTCAAGAGTCATGAAAACTACCACTAGTTCAAAATCTTACAGACACAAGAACCACTAACTTCCAATAGTCCATAAATCGCAAAATCATCTACAAATCCATAATTCAATAGTTCATTGACTTCATTGCAAACTGTCAAAAAGAATCATTACATAACATAAGAACCGTTAACTTTCTAACTGTATAAGTAATCAAACTAGAACCATTGTTAACTTTTAACTATTTTACCAAACTATCAACAACTTTAATCATTCAAACCACAGACTTAATGGGGGTGTTTGGGGATTTGTATCAAAATGTTAATCTACTTCTTTTTTGAAATATACAACCTTGAAAAAGCAACTCCAAACTGCTTACTCCGAACAACTTATTTCACTAATTAATAATCAAATAAGCAGTTTGGAAAGCAATCCCCCCTTCCCCCAAAGTGCTTTAAATATCAAAAACGCGGCAAGAAGTTTTAACAACCAATCCCAACCACCCCTTTAACATATTTACAAACATCTTTTCTTTTCAAATATTTCATTCCATATCAACTGTATATTATGCAACTTATAAGTTAACAGTGATTCAAATCATATAACCTGCTAATAGTTTTAGCATTCCAAGAACACCGAAAACAGTCTGAATCTTCAGAACACGAACCGATGAACAATGTGGAACTTCATCTACACAAACAAAACGATTAGTTAGCCCGATCGGCCGATCTAATTATCAGGTAAAAAAAACTATAAAACCAAATGTGTATATAATTAAAAAGATGATAAAAAGTGTTAGAATTAAAGTACCATGACATTCATAATATTAAGTAAATCAAGTAGTCACATAGTGCGGAAGCGTAGGAACATCTATAACATATAAAGATTAACATAAACGTAAATAGGAACGTACCTTTTGATTCTAGCAAGAACAAAAATCAAACTTTAATAATCTTGAACAATTGGATTAACCCTAATTAGGGTTTATAAGGATCAATGATTAACCCCTTACCGTTTTGTTAATCGATCCAAGATACAATCAATAGTGTGATTGTACCACGTTCTTGTACACACGTACTATTAACGAATTAAAGTTAATGCTAGTTAAAGTATACACAAAACAATATTTGTTTAAAAACAAAGCAATTGACCGAAGTAAACAAATCACCAAAAGAAGACCCTTTTGTGATATTGTTGTTTGTCGATTACAGGAACCAAAAGTTAAAGCAAATATTAATATATTACATGCACATGCATGACATGCACATGCATGACATACACATGCATGATCTGTGATTAAATTCGACAAACTAGAAAAGCAAGTAACAATTGTTTAGGTTTCGATTTTAATGTGTACAAGAGATATCGAAATAAACCCTTGACCTTGCTTTTATAGGATAACAAAACTTAGGGAACAAGTTAGGGCTTGGGTTCTAGATCTTTCTTGTTCTCTATTTTTTATCCATGGTCCTTATCTTTGTACGTTAGTCAATTTTCGTCAATTACTAACGTTCTTTATTTGTTTTGTGTAATTAATAATTAAATATAACTTTTTTATATTAAATTATTAAACTTTAATTCTCATACGTAAAGTGCGCAATCCCGCGGTCTCGAGTTCGATTATAGACATATACGTATTAATATTTATCCACAACTCTAACAGCTCCCACTTGGATATCTATTAATAGTATAATGACATTGGTTAGCGTCTAGCAACACGCCAATGCCCCTAGATCAACTCGAGGAAGGTCTCCTGGAAAACCTTTAATGATTCATCATTATTATCATCCTTTTGTTTCTAATACCACGTTAATAAAGATATGGATCTCAGTCATTCTTTAATTAACAATTCTGTTTCTCGTTGTTTATGATTGAGCAAGATTACCAAAACATCTGAACGTATTCCAGATAGACTTTGGGCGTGCGCACGCAAACATCTTGTCAACCCTACGAGGGGCCCAGCAGTATTAAACTTCAAAACAAATTTGAAGGAACAAATTCTTTCTTGACTACAAGAATAACCCACAAACTTTGCAACACTTCTGAAAACAATCCTTATAACTCCCAGTTACGGTAAGCGGTAAATTGCTTCACAGAAATGCACTACATTCATGACACTTATCTGGTATCTCAAGTCTGAGGATAACTATTTTTATGATTTACTTAATGACAAGATCCATAAAGTAAACTCATGTAGTTGGGATAAGTCCTATATTCAATTCATTGAATATCATGTGAAATTGGTATAACAACGCATCAATATATTTTCAAGTATATTCTAACCAATACTCAGATTTGTCTTAGTTTAATAATATTCCCATATCATTAATTGACAACAGACAATTTAGAATAACATAACATCAGTTATTCACGGACTTAAACATGCAAATATAGGTCACAATCTATTATTAATGAAAACAAACGTACAAAGTACTTTAATTCATTATAAATAAAAATTGCATAATATCATTTATCCAAATACTAAATGGATCAATGCATGATAATTCTAGTTAATGAATTATGCCTCAAGTCATGTCAATCATACTTGTTGACAAGGCTTTATTTCAACTAACTTTGATCTATCTGAACTTTTGAGAATACTTATTTCAAGAATTCAATTATTGAAATTCTTGTATGTATTCAATCAATCATCTTGATATTGCCACATAGTATTTCATAAATGGTGTGACATCCTCAACCATCAATTTATGACAATCAAACTTTCAAACATTTTAAAGTTTAAAGTATTCTAATTCTTTAATGTATAATGCAACCATGCTCTTAGATGAGCACAACTAGTTTACATGGCCATTAACAAGAATAAAATCCTATCATGACTAGTATTGAGTGTCATCTCAATTAAATTAGCATCATTGTATACAAACCACAATATGCTATTTAAAATACCTTAAACTTAATATCCATTGTGTAATTTTGATGCCTTCCAATCTTTCAAGATTTGATGTCAGCTATAACAATTACGCAACAATTTGCCACATTGTTTATACTTAGAATTTGAATGTAATTCCAGGCTGAGGGTCGTTATTCTAAGTCCAAACATATTCCATCAGAATATTCATTACACAAGTTATGTAATAACCTTTTATTGGATATCAAATATTGTCAAATCATTTAGCATTTAAGTATGATACAACAATAATATGATGTACATAAAAAATCCTTCAGTCAAACTTAGATTTCATTCATGTTTTATCTTTTCAAATATATATATATTCATTTAGTCTTTCAAAATGATATATCATATTCTTATTAGATTTATTTACCGCACATGTTTATCAAACAATAAACTTTAGTTCTAAGGTTGTATGTTTTACTTTCTAAAACTTCTAAGTAAAGTTTCATTCCAATTTAAGACATAACATTTTACTTATATGGAATGTTACTTTATATATGATTTAGTAAATCAAACATAATACTCCCACTAGCTTTCAGGAATACTTCGAAATTATCTTATTTCAATTATAAATCAAAACTTGGATTTAATAATTAAGCATAAGTGTAATCTCCTAGATGCATGCATTTATCCATTCATGGATTATTGCACTTTGTATACTTTCAAAGATTTATTTGAATTCATAAACTCCTTTTGATTACTTTACCGTCCTCGCTCAAGTAATCATTCAAGAAAGAGTTTTGATATTCATTGTCAAATTTCATACTCATGAAAAACAAGTATGACAATTACCATCTTTGTATCTTTAATGTGCTTATGAAAGAGTATTCAATCATAGTTAATCGCTTAAGTATGATTAATAATCTTGTCATAAGACATGCATTAAAATACGTATATAATTTTTGTTCATATGATTTCTACACAAAGATTTAAACCACTAGGGTTACATAATCTTTGAATAAACTCATCTTCATTCTCTAACTATTAAGAATTAAGATAAATCAAATTTTCAAAATTTGAATATCTTTTATGAACAACATCTATAACATTCATAGTATGAGTAACTTACCCAATTCATTATTTTTGGTAATACATCATCATATAATATTCAGCATATTAATCAAATATCTGAGATATCCAAGTAGATTTATGAATGACAATTCCATCATCTTGAGTATTATCATTTACATGTTTAGCCTCATTATGATTTTCACTAGTGTGTTTAGAAGATTATGTATTTTTGTAATAAAACTCCCACTTGCCTTTAGTATTATATAAACTATCTATAAATACTTGACAATTAAAGCGGCAATACAATATTCTCCTGATGAAGCGAAAAGTGTACCGCTTTTAAGGGGTCATTTAAGCCCTAAATCGTTTTTATTTGATCAAATATTGCCCTAAATCGTTCCTTTTGTCATTTTAGGTACTTTTGAGGAGAAATCTGGAAAAGGAGGCATTTTGGACGTTTTTGGAGCATAAAGTGAAGAAAACGGCAAAGTCTCAAAAATCGGCTGAAAGTCACCTTTGACGGCGTCACATTTAACCCCAGACGGCGTCATGCCTTGGCAAGAAAAGTTGGACGTGAAATTTACTCATGATAGGCCAGTGAAAATAGCATGTGAATTCTGACGGCGTCATGCTTTAACTTGATCAAGGGCGTCACGGCTTAAATCAAAGAGGGACGGCGTCATGTACAAGTTCTGACGGCGTCAAGCCTTGATAAGCCAGAATGGATTTTTGAAGAGCTAAAGAGGGACGGCGTCAAGAAGGTCATCCGGGAACCCTAGAAGCGGCGAGGTGACGGCGTCACAATCCATAAGGTGACGCCGTCAGATGTAAAAATCTATATATAGTTTTCTAAATTATTGTCATAAGGGAGAGCTTAGTGTGTGGAATTTTGGGAGAAAACCCTAAGACGAATTTAGCTTC
This sequence comes from Artemisia tridentata subsp. tridentata, assembly GCA_021014915.2. Taxonomy (NCBI): domain Eukaryota; kingdom Viridiplantae; phylum Streptophyta; class Magnoliopsida; order Asterales; family Asteraceae; genus Artemisia; species Artemisia tridentata. The sequence goes on along the minus strand of CP139503.1, from coordinate 366,845,292 downwards.
TTTTTCAAGGCTTTTTGCCTTGAGATCTTCCATGTTACATTGAAGATAAGTTATCAATTAATCATTCAATATGTCTATGTGTTGTTTGATTTTATCTTATTCTTGTCTTTTGATTAACATGTTAGGCTAAATTTATCTTGTGTTTGCTTAGATCTAATGAAACCTAGCTATTGATTATTGGTTATTAGTGTGTTATTAGTTGTATTGGATGATTGTTTATCTATGTTAGGCTTAAGAAAACTGGCTAACTTCCTATTCGGTAACTTGCTTGAACGTCTTAAGAAACATGAACCAAACGCGTACTAAAGGTTTTTATGGTTGTATTTAATGCACAAGCGAATTCTAGTGATCCCATGTTAGGAGCTTCCTAGCCGGCTCGACATAGGAGTGAAGTAGGAGCTTGTAGAGTTGGGGAAGTAAGTACGCCACCCCACGAATGGTATTAAGGAATACACCCGTCATCCACGCGACTAATACACACTAATCAACCGGTAAAAGATAGTTAGGGAGTAAGGAAATCTAAGTAAACACATTTCTCTACACATAAGTTTCTCTCCACATTTTCATTTTTGTTATTTACTTTATTTGCATTTGTAGTTATTTGGGTTAGTTGACTAGCAACTAATTCCGCCCACTCCTTCAAAACCGAGATTTTACTTGCTTTCATAAAAATATAAAAACATAAAAAAAGAATCTTCCTCAACCCTTAGACCTATTAGAGTAGCTTTTCATACCTAACGAACACTATTCCCTGTGGAGAACGATCAATCCCCCGTACTTACCACTACACTATACTACATCGGTCAGGTACACTGCCTGGTGGGGTTGTAAGCCTCTTGAGATCCCTCGAGAGGTAAAACCTGTTGTAAGGTTGCAAAACCCACGCATCAAGTTTTTGGCGCCGCTGCCGGGGAATAGTTATTGTTTAGGTTGAATTTTTATTTTATAGGTCTACTCACTAGATTTCTTTCTAGTGAGATTTTTATTTTATTTTTCTAGGTTTTCTTTAGTCTATCTTTTTCTTTGTGTGTTTGTTTGTAATTTCCATTGACTCTTCCGTTCACTATTATGGAGTACGCGAATCCACCATACCACCAACCACAAAGGCCATTCTACCCTATTGACATCTCGAATTTCAAACAATATCGAGATGAACCCATATATGATGCATGGACTCGTTTTAGAAATTTACTCCGAAAATTCCCTCATTATAGTTTCGCTTTAGCATCCCTAACCCGAACCTTTTACTATCGTGTTGGCCAATATGACCAAATGCGCATTGAGGATTTTGCCAATGGGGACTTTAGGGAATTAAGTGCTGAAGAAGCATGGGATGCCATAGAAGATTGTGCCCAATATTATTATAGGGTAGACAACCCAACAGACGTTAGTACAAGTCAATTGAATATAAATTTCCTGGATCATGAAACAAGTTTGTTTGGGGATGAATACATTAGTGTTGAGATACCTAAGTGGTTGTCATGTAATGCCATAGTACAAAACAAACACATAGGTTATCTTGATGTGATGGAGGATCTAGCCGAGCATGATCACATTGATAAAAAAGACCTAGGTTTTATGATCGATGACGATGAATCTCAAGAAACACATGATGAATCTTTTGGGCAATTTGAATATAGCAGTCAGAATATTGAGGATGATCCTTATGATTCGGACATTGAAGTTGAGATGCCTAGAGAAGCACTTGAGATACTTGGTAAAATGTTAGGGTTAGATCCTACTAAAACACATGATGAGGATATAGGTGATCTTGACATAAGGAATGATGAGGTAAGTAACATAAGCCCACCAAGTACCCCACAAGTCCTACCATCATTTGAGGCACACACACCGCCGGTGACTTACCCGGAAGAAGTTGAGGAGACTATAGGAACCCCAATAGAGGTAGAGCCCTTGGACCAAACACAACTAGAAGAAATAGGTTTGAATGCTTTTAGTGATCACAACCTTTCTTTTAGTTCTATGGAAGTTCCTAGTTTTGATGAACCGGAGCCTCAACCAAAACCGTTACCTAATCTTCCATCCTTAGATGTGAATTTAGGAATTGAAATAGGTCCCGATCCACCCATCAAACCATGTAGTCCGGGTAATGTTAAGATTAAGGTAGTAGACTCTAGGCCATGTGGAGTGGAAGCTAATATAGGAGTGAACCATGACCTTACATACTTACATCACCCATTCATGATTGATCACAAGAAACATTATGGGTTTAAACCGGGTTTATTAGGTCAAGATGGATTCCCAATTAGGAGTCTCTCGAAGTTGTTAGAAAATGATCCCTTTTTAGGAGAAAACTTCAATTCACCCATTGACCCAATTGAATTAGGTAAGGTTATGATGTTAGGATCCCGCATCTTTGAGCATATAATTCACCCATCACTCTTTCCTCACGTGGCATATTTTCACCCTAAGGGTGTGTATCGCTACTATCACCCGCACTTAACCCTAAGTGTAGGGAAAACCTCTCCTTTATCCATTAAATAAGGGTAGAGTCAGGCTCATGACTCGAACAAAAACAAGCGCTTCTTGGGAGGCAACCCAAGCTTTATTTGCTTTGTGTGTTTATTTATTTGTTTGTTTGTTTTTATTTGTTTCCGTATGTGTGTTTAATTTTTATTAGTATTGATTCATGTTCAAAACTAAATTGTGAAAATGCTTTATTTTGTTTTTAACTTCGTCTTAACTACATATAAAGGTATTTTGCAAAAGTTAAGTGTAAGGGAAATCTAAATTGGTTTATTAGAACACAAATGAACATGAATCGTAATAATATTAAATTAACATACATATTCGTATTTGTTTGAGTCAAATGCTTGTATCGAGTCATAATGATGTTTTGCAGGATTTCTAGGAAGTAAGGTAAAGGTTTTTCCAGAAATTTTCCGGAAACTTAAAATGAGAATTTTTGTCAGGTCATTTCTGACGGCGTCAGGGTTTATAACCTGACGGCGTCAGATTTAATTTTCAGAAATTTTTGAAAGTTTTGTTTTCATAAAAAGTTTTTATTAAAATCTTCAACTTATAATCTCCAAGAATCTGCAAAGTTATCATTCCACAAGCATTATATCCTTATATATAGATTTTATCCCGCCGATGTTATGCAGGTTTTCGTGTTTGTTTTCTCAGGTTTAACAGGTTATTTTGGACAAGGAGATGTTTTTGGATCAAGCTTGTGGCGATGCATTAGTCATGGAGCTTCAACATTCTCTTTGGGGGAAGATCTAACCGTGTAATTTCACTATCCACCAAGCGAATCAGGGGAGTATTTGATTTCATTCTTTTACTTTTTTCTTTTACATCTTGTTATTTGAACATTGGGGACAATGTTCATCTTAAGTGTAAGGGGGGGTAAAAGTACGATTTTAGAGAATGCCATTGCGCTTGATTTTTGTTTGTTTAATAGTAGATGTGTAATAAAACCGAGAGAAATACTTGTTAGGGTAATTTTAGTGCCAAATTTAAAATTTTTTACAACATATAGGAGTGAAACTTTGATCTTAATGAGCGTCTCACGGATAGGAGTTATATGACTAGCACAAAAACCGTACCACTAAAAAATTTTCCACTCCCAAATATGTGAGGTTCGCCCCTAGAATTGGTAGGAAAAGCATTTATGCTATGATGTGTGTACCGGTAGCACTTAGATTCTAGAATTTGCGTTAGGACCATTCCGAGGCCACAAGTGAGACTACATTCGTGTAGTTAGATTTACTACATGATAAGAGGCATTAGGATTAACCCATTGTTTTTACACCTGTGTTTTTGTTATAATTACTTTGGCTACATTGGTCAAGTAATTCTCCCACACCCTTTGCGTTGTACTCATTTTTAGTACACGATACCCCTAGTACACCCCTCAGAGCCTATCTTTTCGTTTCGACCTTTAAGCATTTTACTTAAAGGAAGAATTTGTTACACCCCATTTAAATGTACACCCAAATCGCCTTAGCCTACCTTGTATGCACTCATTTTTAGTGCATTATTGTTACAACATTTGTTTAAACCCAAGTTAATTATCTAGTTGATTACATGGTTGCTAAGTCGAGTCATATCCTTGTACATATTGTTTTGGGACGATTGGGACTCATGGGTAAAGTACTAGTGTAATGGAGTAATGGGGAAGAACATCATTTATTACCCCCATATGTGCTAAATGTTTTAAAAAGTACTTCAAGTTTTTCAATTATCTTAATTCGAGTCATTAGAATAGTTATTTGTAAAGTTATGTAAAAGTTCAAGTGTAAGGGGAATGCAATGCCCCTATGATGTATTATTTTGGATGGTAGGGCAAAAGTGTTTGCAAAAAAAAAAAAAAAAAAAAAAAAAAAAAAAAAACCTAAAAAAAAAAAAAAATCAAGAAAAACACAAAAAAAATGAGAAAATGAAAAAAATAGAAAAAAAACATACGGACTACCATCCCGTTTCATTTTACGTTTGTTTTATGTTTGTTTTTGTTTTTGTTATTTCGTTTCTAGCTTAAGATCGAGTCTAGTCTTGGCTTAGCAACATTGTATAGTACATGTAATTGATCAAAGATCTTTAACTAGCCACCAGTAAAATATCCCGTATCCAACAAAACCGTGTTTTCCTTTTCCCTACACCTAACATTATAACCCAATTAAAAGCCCTCTTTGATAGTTTATCTTTGGTGCTTACGCCTAGTGGAGGAGGTTTTCGATCCTTTCCCAAGCCTATGGTAATCTATTTGCTATGACAGGTAGTGAGAGATATTATCCGTTTTCATTTATGAGATTTATTTGGATGACACTTGAGAGATGTGAGTATCTAAACACTACTTGTGAGGTGCTAGTTTGTAATCTCCGTGCTTATTATGATTAGAGTGGAACGAATATTTGTTGTAATTACTTTTATGTTAGCATTAAATGACCCCTAACTTGTATTTTGATTAGAATAAAAGCGCATTTGCTTGAGGACAAGCAAATCTCAAGTGTAAGGGTATTTGATGAAGCGAAAAGTGTACCGCTTTTAAGGGGTCATTTAAGCCCTAAATCGTATTTATTTGATCAAATATTGCCCTAAATCGTTCCTTTTGTCATTTTAGGTACTTTTGAGGAGAAATCTGGAAAAGGAGGCATTTTGGACGTTTTTGGAGCATAAAGTGAAGAAAACGGCAAAGTCTCAAAAATCGGCTGAAAGTCACCTTTGACGGCGTCACATTTAACCCCAGACGGCGTCATGCCTTGGCAAGAAAAGTTGGACGTGAAATTTACTCATGATAGGCCAGTGAAAATAGCATGTGAATTCTGACGGCGTCATGCTTTAACTTGATCAAGGGCGTCACGGCTTAAATCAAAGAGGGACGGCGTCATGTACAAGTTCTGACGGCGTCAAGCCTTGATAAGCCAGAATGGATTTTTGAAGAGCTAAAGAGGGACGGCGTCAAGAAGGTCATCCGGGAACCCTAGAAGCGGCGAGGTGACGGCGTCACAATCCATAAGGTGACGCCGTCAGATGTAAAAATCTATATATAGTTTTCTAAATTATTGTCATAAGGGAGAGCTTAGTGTGTGGAATTTTGGGAGAAAACCCTAAGACGAATTTAGCTTCTTTTTCAAGGCTTTTTGCCTTGAGATCTTCCATGTTACATTGAAGATAAGTTATCAATTAATCATTCAATATGTCTATGTGTTGTTTGATTTTATCTTATTCTTGTCTTTTGATTAACATGTTAGGCTAAATTTATCTTGTGTTTGCTTAGATCTAATGAAACCTAGCTATTGATTATTGGTTATTAGTGTGTTATTAGTTGTATTGGATGATTGTTTATCTATGTTAGGCTTAAGAAAACTGGCTAACTTCCTATTCGGTAACTTGCTTGAACGTCTTAAGAAACATGAACCAAACGCGTACTAAAGGTTTTTATGGTTGTATTTAATGCACAAGCGAATTCTAGTGATCCCATGTTAGGAGCTTCCTAGCCGGCTCGACATAGGAGTGAAGTAGGAGCTTGTAGAGTTGGGGAAGTAAGTACGCCACCCCACGAATGGTATTAAGGAATACACCCGTCATCCACGCGACTAATACACACTAATCAACCGGTAAAAGATAGTTAGGGAGTAAGGAAATCTAAGTAAACACATTTCTCTACACATAAGTTTCTCTCCACATTTTCATTTTTGTTATTTACTTTATTTGCATTTGTAGTTATTTGGGTTAGTTGACTAGCAACTAATTCCGCCCACTCCTTCAAAACCGAGATTTTACTTGCTTTCATAAAAATATAAAAACATAAAAAAAGAATCTTCCTCAACCCTTAGACCTATTAGAGTAGCTTTTCATACCTAACGAACACTATTCCCTGTGGAGAACGATCAATCCCCCGTACTTACCACTACACTATACTACATCGGTCAGGTACACTGCCTGGTGGGGTTGTAAGCCTCTTGAGATCCCTCGAGAGGTAAAACCTGTTGTAAGGTTGCAAAACCCACGCATCAAAGCGGCAATACAATATTCTCCTTTTGGGATATTACAAATACATATTGATAGTTCCTGACATTCTTTTGTTAATAACCTACACATAAGTTGCTTAACAAATTCAGAACTTTATTTCAAGACCTAATGTGATTCATCACATTTCATAATGTCTTATTAATCTTCTAGGGGTCTAATTGAGTATATTCAATCCATACTCAATTCTCTAACCTTGATAATTTTAGAAGCAAAGAAGTTATAGTTATCTTTAATCAAACAATATAACAAGAGTTTGATTTCCCTAACTGAACATACCATAAATTTGTGGTATTTCATTAGAGTTAATATTGTAAGACAATCTAACAATATATAGATAACCATATTCCTCTTGGTATACCTATTTATCAACTAAGTCAATTTAATGGTATAATAGTATTTCTAAACCAATTGCTTGCTTTACAACACAAGTACTTTTGACCAAGTCACTTTATGTTCATGTCTCATCAAAACATAAACGTGTTATAATTCCACTCTATGTTATTAATCATTGATTAACTCAATGAATTCTTGTATATGTCTTTATCAAAAAACACAACAAGTTAACGTCTTACTTTATTATAAGTCTTGTAGTAAAAGACTTTATGTTTATAAGAAGATATAAACATGTATAACTAAAGTATTCTCGACCACCACAATATGGTTTCAATATTAATTTCAAGTTAATTTTCTTTACTTCATTTATTTATGTAATTCTAACAATACATAAATATTATAGTTGAAGTTTCCTTGTTATCATATTGACACATGTTCTAATAGTTATCTAATTTAGAAACCGCAAATTATCCATGTACCGTCTCACGTAATCATGAAAATTCACCTTGTTGTTGTAATCTAGTCAAGACTCACTTAATCTAAATTGCAACAGCAAGTGTTTCTTGAATTAGATGTATATTAGTTATTAAGAACGTTAATCTCTTTCAAGAGAATCCTTTAAATCATATTCATATATGTTGTACCTTGCACACAATGAAGATTTCTCCCACTTGTGCATGGAACAACATCATGTACCACTTAAACAACACGCACGCGTTTGTTAATGTGAATAATATGATTATGTCAATTATATTAGCATAACTAGTAGACATAGAGTTACTCAATTAACAAGGAAACGCACATGACTATCCTTGAAAATTTAGTGTCTCTATTTGGAAAGTATTATCTTCAGATATTCAAAGATAATGTAGATAACTACCAAGATAACAATCCTTGTAGCTCCCACTGAATTAGAGATCATTAATATAATTCCTTATTCAGTAATAAGAACACAATCCTCCCACTGAATTTGACAACATTGTAAATGTTTCATTAACCAGTGAAAGGAAATTGTGTGTTATTCACTTTCCTACATCTTTGAGAAAACCCATTTGTAACAATTACTTAGGTACTAAAAGAATGTATTCTACTTCGTATATGATGTGTTGATATAAATAATGCCTAAACATGTTATTAATATTTTTCGATATCTCTACGTTTTGATAATCACAAAATGTAAAATCATTAATCGGAAAATTATGACGTAAACAAGTATTTAGTTGTAAATATCTATTTCTACAACTCAAATCACTTAAGGTATGAATGAACTAATGCTTAATGCATTATATGATCAAAGGAACATTTTCTTAATAACTAGATTTTTTATAAAACATCAAAAACATTTTATATATTTTTGAAAAACATTTTTGGTATTAAATAAAAATGTTTAATCCTTTATAAAAATATGAATTCAAATTTTTAACCAAAATCAGTTAAAATGTTCCAGAAAAACCTTCCCCACAAAAGGACAAATCTGGGCAACGGACACCTAGGGCGGCCCCCTTAATTTTACTAGGCGGCCCCCTTAAAATTAAGGGGACCGCCCCCTATTTAAGGGGGCCGGCCACGCTCCAGTAGGTCTCCAGCTGTCCAGTTTTTCTTCTATAAATACCAGCCTTCTCCTGGATTTTTACTCACCTTTTGCACCCCAAACTTTCTGTTTTAAATCTTGTAAATACTTTCTAAAATCCTTTGATCATATAATCTTAAGCTTTGGTTTCCAAGTGATCCAAGCTTCCTTCATTCAAGTGCAAAAGAAGAATACTTCTATCAATCAAGATTAGAAGTATTACAACTTAGTATCATCTTGTTACTTAAGTTGTTAGTTTAACAAAGTTTGTAAATCATTCATTCATTTGTGTGTAAGGTGTGTATAGTAGATTAGTGTTGTATGTAAGTAGTGAAGAAGTTGTATAAGTAGTTGTGGTATAGAAGTTGTGAAGACATAGTGTAGAAGTTGGGAAGCCGCGGAGTAGAAGTCGTGAACTCGTTGTGTAGAAGTCGTGAAGCCGTAGCATAGAAGTTGTGTAGCGGTCGTGTTGAAGCCGTGAAGTCCTAGTCGTGAAGTCCTAGTGTTGAAGTCGTGAAGCCGTAGCATAGAAGTTGTGTAGCGGTCGTGTTGAAGCCGTGAAGTCATAGTCGTGAAGTCCTAGTGTTGAAGTCGTGAAGCCGTAGCATAGAGGTTGTGTAGCGGTCTTGTTGAAGTCGTGAAGTCTTAGTCGTGAAGACATAGTGTTGAAGTCGTGAAGCCGCAGTATAGAGGTTGTGTAGCGGTCGTGTTGAAGTCGTGAAGAAGTCGTGAAGCCGTTGTGAAGTAGTCGTGAATAAGTTGTGAAGAAGTTGTGTTGTGAAGTTGTGAGATTGGTTCCAGCTACGATTAGAACTCGACATTTATCTTTGTGTCGTTAAACCCGTGTAAGCCAAAGTTGTATACGGTTTTCTCCGCCATAAGGGAGCTTATTGAAGTTGTGAAGAAAACTCTCGAGCTCGGTGCTCGGGGAGTGGAGTAGGGCAAGGAAGGTGTCCTTGTAGCCGAACCACTATAAATCTCTCGTGTCTTGGTTAGATCTTTCCATACCTTATTTATTTCTTTACTTGCATCGTCATTACTTTCATACACATAGGCTTATATAATTGCTAGTATTAATTAGAGGTCGACTTCACATAAAGATCAATTTGAAAATCCATTCAAGAAACCAAAACTTTTACAATCAATTTAAAAGAATACATATATAACTAATAATAAGATTTAAGTTTTATTTTTCATAACAAACTTGAATCTAAGTTTTTAAAATTAAACAAAGGTTTTATAATAAACTAAAAAGACGTAAAACTATTCAACCCCCCCTTCTAGTTTTCCACAATTGGTATCAGGAGCCAGGTCAATCAAGATCTTTAAAATATACTGTATTTTAAAACTTGAAACGATCTATGGAATCCGAAAAATATTTAGAAGGGGAATTTTTGCAAACACCACCGCTATTTGAAAACTATACTTTTCTTGAATGGAAAAATAAATTTGAAAATTATGTGAAATCAATTGATCTGGATCTTTGGCATGTCATTTCGATTAGTGATTTTCAACCAACAAAAACAAATTTTGAAAGTCAAACAAAAACGGATTTTGAAACTCAAAATGATTATTTAAAAACAAAGAATAACAAGAATAATGAAGCTAAAATAATTATTTACAAAACCTTGCCGAAAGTTGAAAATGAAAGAATATCTTTCTGTAAAACGGCAAATGATATTTGGAAAAATCTTTTAAACTTTCATCAAGAAAAATGTCAAGCCAAAGATGAGGATTTTGATCTTGTACATGAATTAGTCATCTTAGAAAATTTAATAGACGAGCATTTAGATAAAATAGATACATGTGCTACTAGTTCAAATGTTGTTAATGAAGGTATTAATGACGAAGATTACATGAATCAACTCCAAAGTAAACTCAATCTAATATCATGGAGTGACACCGATGAAGGAGAAGATCATCATCCGGTGTGTGACGAATGCAAACTAGATAAAACTCCAAATAAGGTACAATCCGAAACCGAACATTTTTGCTATGATCCATTCATTTTAGAATTTTCAAAACTAGAAAATGAGTTTAAACATTTTTGCAACATAGATCTAAAAACTATTTCTAAACATAAATTATCAAAAACTTTTAAAAGTAATCTTGAAAAAGAAACAATTTTAGAAGATAAAATGTCTAGACTTGAAAGTAATATTGAAATTGATCTAGAATGCAAATTATGTCAAGATTATAAACTTGAAATTAAAAGATTAAATGAAAGAGCAAAAATATTAGCTAAATTTGAAGAAAGCTCCAAATCTCTTAAATTCTTACTAAGTTGTCAAAAGCCATTCAATGATAAAACCGGTTTAGGATTTAATTAGGATAACTCTTCAACAAGTAAATCAAAACAAATTATAATTAAAAAACCTAGTAAGAGAAATTTAGATATAAGGCTATTTATTGTGATCAAAATTTTTATAAGTCAAGAAATCCATTGTTTGTACATCAAAACAAACTATCAAGGAATTCTTGTACTTCTTAGTGACATTTTATCCACGTGCATATAAAAATGCAATGGATGTCCCCAACTAACCATCTCGGACCCATGAGAATCTGGGTACCAAGCTGTTTTATTTGATTAGGTAATGAACGCAAAATGGAATGAAACTCAATCTTGCGTTAACCTACTCATATTCAAAACACGCGCATGAAGACTTATTTATCTACAAAAATGAGGATGGAACGAAGTGGTACTCATCTATTATTCACTTCCTCATATCATGAAGAAAAACTGGACCTGAGATAAGTCTTCTTTTTAAACTTTCCTGAGTAGTTACTTCTTGCATATAGTTATGATAATCACTGCCTTAAGATATGCTTAGTTTGATAGGTTGCTTTGCTCTCACACTACTAGTTATATTACTTGTTAGTAAACTAGAAAACCTTTAGTTAACCCTCCTAAGCTTTAAATAAAGTGTTATTTATCGAACATACAACATTTAGTCATCACTATCGTTTAAATCGCATAAGTTGTTGAAAAGGATAGCATGAGACAATAGCCTTAATCAATCAAGCATGAAATTTTTCTTATATAACAAAAACTCCTTTTATAAATGCAAATCTTCATATTTTGGAAAATGATTTTTCAAAAAGATTATGTCACTTCTCTATTAAACATATTTTTATCAAAGCCAAAAAGTATAACAACTTCTTTGAAACAAATTCGAATCTACCTTGTTGAAATAATTTTCACAAAACCTTTCTCAAACATTGTTGAATAATGCCCAAAAACACTTACTCAAATCATGCTTGATCCAAGTCTAGAAATCCATGCTATCACAAATTTCCCATCACATAGACACTTATTAGGATTAATTAACTTGCTAATTAATCATCATAATAATGGTAGTATGAATTACTTGGTAATTATATGTTGTTTTCTTGTTCATGTATACATATATGCTTATTGATAAATGAGTAGGTTGCATGATAATTAAAATTGCTAAATTGAATATGCTTAGCATACATGAGTTATTAAACTTTAAATTGCCTCAAAAAGAAGTTGGACTTGCTTGAAGCTAAACTCAAAAACACAACCTTTTCTACAAATTTCTGCCAAAAACCCATTTTCAGAAATCTGGAAGTCAGCAGATGGGCAGCCCCCTTAAATACCTAGGCGGCCCCCTTAATTATTAAGGGGACCGGCCCCTATTTAAGGGGACCGGCCATCTGGAGATCCGGCTTACTGTTTCCTTTTTCAATTTCCATCCCATTTTATTCCATACTTCCCAAAATTCACAAACACATTTTGTCATAAACCACCCACCAAAATTTACCTTCCTAAACCACATCATTCCTTCACTATAAATGCACCTCCTCATTATAAATGCCCATTCACATCATCCACTCAAACATGTCATCCTCCAACTACCCAAAATAAAAACCCTCAAGAGTTGCCAAAATCTCGGTGAGACCAATTTGGAGACGAAAACTTGACATATGCCATAACTCCAACTCCACATGTGATGTTGCTCAAAATCAACCTAAGCCTAAACCTCATACTCTCACTCCCACAAATTCACCCTTATCACACCCATGTGAAGAACAAGAACAATCCCAAAACAATAACCCAAATCTCATTCACATCACCCCACATCTCCCTCAATCCATCAATGTACCATCATCACCCACTCATAACTACCCAAGCTCACAAGTGTCTCCACCACCAAGAGTGTCACCACCACTCCCTACCATCAACCATACTCCACCATCATCACCCAACAACGAACACTTGAAGTTCGTTGACGAACTCAAAGAAGCCCATGAGCTAAATGCTCTTCTTGCCCTACATCTTGCTCAAAGCAATCTTGACCAACCTTCATCGAGTTCTCCACCATCACCACACAACAAGAGTCACATTGAGAAACATGTCAACAATTGTCCTTGTTGCATCTTTCTCCAACAACAAACCATTGCTCTAAATGAGCACTTCACATGGATTGAGTATCTTCTCACAAGACCTCATCCAACATCCACTCTTGAGCAACATCAAAACCTTCACCCATCATGGTCCGCTCCAAACTCACCACCTCCAAACTCTACACCTCAAATGTCTCCACCATCACCATCTCCAACCTCCACACACCCAAACATATACCTTCACTAATCCCATTTACTCATCCTCTCACTTGTTTTCATTTCAAAAACCACCTCCATCATCAAGCAAGTCTAATGGATTTCTTAGGCAAATTAGAATTCTCTAACAAATGTATGCTTTAAGCACTATGTATGTTGTAACAATGATTATGTTTGTCACATAATCATTTTAAATTAATGAATGTTTGTTTCTTTCTTTCCTATGTATGTTTGCTATGAATGTATTGTTTCTTTTCTTGTTTAATTAAGATATATGCTTATGACATGCTTACAATATGATCTTAGTAGTTTACATATAACCATTATTCTTTTTAATATGCTCTTGTTATTATTTAATCATTCTTAATATACATGATCCAAATGGAACTTGCTGCAAAAACACCCTAAAAATGACTTTTTTCTGGAAATTTTTCAAATTTGGTCGCCTGGGAAATCACCAGATGGGCGGCCCCCTTAATTCCTTAGGCGGTCCCCTTAATTTTAAGGGGGCCGCCCAGCAATTAAGGGGACCGGCCATCTGGACAGTAAAATTTACTGTTTCCTTTTGCATCTTGTGACCACTTTTACCTAGCCCCAGCTACCATTACCCTTAATGCACGAACTGAACTTGGAATATTACCACAAAACCTCCACAATTTGCCTAAATCAACCACATTTTCACAATATAAATACCCTCCTTACAATTACCTTTCACTTCATCAACCATCACCTTCATCAAACACCCATTTTCATCCACCATGTTGTCACCAAAATCATCCATCTCTAAGACTCCAAGAAAGCAAAGACTTGTCATCATACCACCAAAACAACCTTTCATAGACCTAACCTAAGATGACATCAAAACTCCATCACCACCACCTCAAAATTCATCCCCAAGTGCACCTAATGCACCATCAAAAACACCCTCTACCCATGGAGCTTCATCTTCCTCCATTCCATCCACTTCATCCGTCAATGACTACATCCACACTCACCTAACATCATCACCAAGAGCATCATCACCACTATCCACTCAAGAACCTTCATACACTCAACTTGCCATTACCTTATTACCCATTACACCATTTGATTCTCATTTTTCACCTCCACCAAACCCACAACCATTTTTTCCCATACCTTGGCCATTACTTGAAACCCATGGTGACACTTGTCTTTGTTGCATCCATAACCGGACCATAATCTTTGGTCTTAGAGATGAGATATTCTATATGTTTTCATCACTTGAAAACATACTTACCAACCAACCTCCACCACCACCACCACCATCCTCACCCACTACACAACCACCACCTCCATTGTCACCCAAGTAAGCACATGCAATGCTTACTCAATAATAAATTTTCCACCCATTTTGTAAGCAAGCTCCATGGAAGATTATGTTGTCTAGGATGATTATGTAGTTGGAATTATTAGCTAGTGTAGGAATGCTTGTACTCATGTATGGTTGTGTAATTATACACAACATTTGTTTTAATGAATGTCTTTATTTTCCATTCATGCTCATTATTTGTGCTATATATATGCTTGTGCTTCTAACATTTTTCTCGCAAGCATTCCATAGCTCGTTTCCTTGGTGCTCCCAAACGAGGGGGAGTACACACCAAGGGGGAGTTATCGTCCCGACAAATTTCATTTCTAAAACTTGTCGGCATAACCTTTTTGATTCTACAAAAAGGGGGAGAAATAGATGTAAACTCACTAAATACTTGTCTAAAAACTAATTTTTAGATTTAATGAGTTTAGATTTTGTAATCATCAAAAAGGGGGAGATTGTTGATATAAATAATGCCTAAACACGTTATTAATATTTTTCGATATCTCTACGTTTTGATAATCACAAAATGTAAAATCATTAATCGGAAAATTATGACGTAAACAAGTATTTAGTTGTAAATATCTATTTCTACAACTCAAATCACTTAAGGTATGAATGAACTAATGCTTAATGCATTATATGATCAAAGGAACATTTTCTTAATAACTAGATTTTTTATAAAACATCAAAAACATTTTATATATTTTTGAAAAACATTTTTGGTATTAAATAAAAATGTTTAATCCTTTATAAAAATATGAATTCAAATTTTTAACCAAAATCAGTTAAAATGTTCCAGAAAAACCTTCCCCACAAAAGGACAAATCTGGGCAACGGACACCTAGGGCGGCCCCCTTAATTTTACTAGGCGGCCCCCTTAAAATTAAGGGGACCGCCCCCCTATTTAAGGGGGCCGGCCACGCTCCAGTAGGTCTCCAGCTGTCCAGTTTTTCTTCTATAAATACCAGCCTTCTCCTGGATTTTTACTCACCTTTTGCACCCCAAACTTTCTGTTTTAAATCTTGTAAATACTTTCTAAAATCCTTTGATCATATAATCTTAAGCTTTGGTTTCCAAGTGATCCAAGCTTCCTTCATTCAAGTGCAAAAGAAGAATACTTCTATCAATCAAGATTAGAAGTATTACAACTTAGTATCATCTTGTTACTTAAGTTGTTAGTTTAACAAAGTTTGTAAATCATTCATTCATTTGTGTGTAAGGTGTGTATAGTAGATTAGTGTTGTATGTAAGTAGTGAAGAAGTTGTATAAGTAGTTGTGGTATAGATGTTGTGAAGACATAGTGTAGAAGTTGGGAAGCTGCGGAGTAGAAGTCGTGAACTCGTTGTGTAGAAGTCGTGAAGCCGTAGCATAGAAGTTGTGTAGCGGTCGTGTTGAAGCCGTGAAGTCCTAGTCGTGAAGTCCTAGTGTTGAAGTCGTGAAGCCGTAGCATAGAAGTTGTGTAGCGGTCGTGTTGAAGCCGTGAAGTCATAGTCGTGAAGTCCTAGTGTTGAAGTCGTGAAGCCGTAGCATAGAGGTTGTGTAGCGGTCTTGTTGAAGTCGTGAAGTCTTAGTCGTGAAGACATAGTGTTGAAGTCGTGAAGCCGCAGCATAGAGGTTGTGTAGCGGTCGTGTTGAAGTCGTGAAGAAGTCGTGAAGCAGTCGTGAAGCCGTTGTGAAGTAGTCGTGAATAAGTTGTGAAGAAGTTGTGTTGTGAAGTTGTGAGATTGGTTCTAGCTACGATTAGAACTCGACATTTATCTTTGTGTCGTTAAACCCGTGTAAGCCAAAGTTGTGTACGGTTTTCTCCGCCATAAGGGAGCTTATTGAAGTTGTGAAGAAAACTCTCGAGCTCGGTGCTCGGGGAGTGGAGTAGGGCAAGGAAGGTGTCCTTGTAGCCGAACCACTATAAATCTCTCGTGTCTCGGTTAGATCTTTCCATACCTTATTTATTTCTTTACTTGCATCGTCATTACTTTCATACACATAGGCTTATATAATTGCTAGTATTAATTAGAGGTCGACTTCACATAAAGATCAATTTGAAAATCCATTCAAGAAACCAAAACTTTTACAATCAATTTAAAAGAATACATATATAACTAATAATAAGATTTAAGTTTTATTTTTCATAACAAACTTGAATCAAAGTTTTTAAAATTAAACAAAGGTTTTATAATAAATTAAAAAGACGTAAAACTATTCAACCCCCCCTTCTAGTTTTCCACATGATGGACTATCCACATATAAACTAAATGTGATTCATCACATTCCAAACTATTAACTTGAAAATTGGGCATGCAATTTCTTCATTAATAAGTTCTATCATTCCAACAATTGTATGTAGTACCTATAGATGATCAAAACAACTAGATAAAATATACTAGTTTGTCTTTTACCATCTTACGGTAATTAGTCTAGTTTCTAATTTAAATAAATCATAAAGTACGCAATAATCTTAACTATTAAAGTTTACTATGAGTTATGTATTTAGAATTTAGACAATTCTAATTATTCCTATTATTCCTTTCTCATTCATGAAAAAGAATAGGATTAAGTCTCACACTTCTTATGGAAAGAAGACTAGAT
Organism: Artemisia tridentata subsp. tridentata; assembly: GCA_021014915.2. Lineage (NCBI taxonomy): Eukaryota > Viridiplantae > Streptophyta > Magnoliopsida > Asterales > Asteraceae > Artemisia > Artemisia tridentata. Next base: position 366,828,387 of record CP139503.1, on the reverse strand, counting down.
TTATTCTTTTAGTAAAATTGACTCTAACCAAAACCCATACGGTTGTAGATCAATTTACTAGATAAAAGAATAACTTACGTTTACGGTTCAATGTTGCATTACTACATTTAAAAGAATTTACAAAATTCAATTTTAGTATTTTCGATAATTCATATTTTCAAGAAAATATAATACCCATGGATATATTCATATAACCAACTAATTTTCTTGAAAATCTAGGATCCAACTTTTCATAGATTTCATTACATCAGTTAATCTGCTAGCAATGAAAGTATAAAAGATGACAATCTGTCGAACCATAATTGGCAAATAATTTTCCAATTCCTAGATCATTATGGTATTTACATCAAATTGATTCATCAATTTGTCATGTAAGCATGTTTCATCCCATCTTATGCCTCAAGTTCTAGGTCTCACGCATCAACTTAATTAAGTCGTCTAACTTAGAAACTGCAAATTATCCATGTGTGGTCTCACGCACACTCGGAAATTTACCTTGTCATTAATTTTTGGTCTAGGTCTCATGCATGCCCAAAAATTAAGTTCAAGTGTTCCTTATAGTTAGATGGCATGTAACTTAAACTTTAGGGTATTTAGTTTTTGATGTTACAATCAAAACATGTACAAAGATGCATGCACTCATCTTTGTATCATAAGTTTTCAAAACCAATTTTATATCCATTTTATGAGCAAGATAGAGTCAAAAGCTTTCTATAGAGGTATTGGGTTCACCAATTAGAGAAGTACCTTCAATTATCATCCACCAAAGTGGAATTGAGGTAAATCACCCTTAAGATGATATTATACATAGAATAGTGATATAGGTAAGTCTTCTTAGACATTCTCATAGGCGTGGAAACCAAGGTAGACTCTAGGCTCTTTCCAAACCTTCTTTCCACTATAATGAGTTTGTCTAAAAAAACCTTACTCTTACTACAACTCTTGTACAAAAACATCAATCTATAAAAGGTTTGTAACTTTAGTCTTAAAATTATGTAATAAAGTTTAGATCTTGCTAATCTCGCCTGGGAGCTGATTACTGTGCGAATCGGACCACTATCGGCACATAAGACTCCGCAAGATCCTTACTTTATTGCATTAGGTTTCACCATTATTAGTCCAATTAATTTTTCTTAATAAAAAATTACCCTTTATTGCTTACTAACATGTCAAACACATAACAATAAACAAGTAATAATAAAAGAAAAACAATTAATCAACTAATAATCATAACAATTATAAGGTGAAACAATTAGCCACATGCATACTTTTTAATAATCCTATCAAATCAATATCTAGATGTCAATAATCGCATATATTTAACTAAGACTTTCACTTCGCACAAGAAAGTGAGCCACATACATTGACAACGTCAATTGCGTAAGTCATAGCAAATATATGCCATGTTGCACATAGTTGATTTTATTATATTAATTGGAGTCTTCCCCAATTTTAGAATTATCAAACAAAAAAGTGGAAAAACAAGATCTAACAATTAATCAAATAATAATCCATGACTAACATGCATGTTTTGTCACGGATTCATGCATAACAATTAGCAATTTAGGTCACAAGATACATTCAATTAACACATAAACTTGTTAATGACCTAGGGTTTCTAATCAAATTAATTAATAAAAAAATAAACCACAACCCCTAATTAGGGTTTAGGAGAAATCGTCCCCCCCCCCAAAATTAGGGTTAGGGTTTCAAAATTTTATAAGCCCTAGATCATAACATAATCTAAACATGTATTTAAAACATTAAAGATTCAATTTTTATGTGTTTTAGTAATCAATTACATGTTATAGCAAGCTCGTGATACCACTGTTAGAATTAAAGTACCATGACATTCATAATATTAAGTAAATCAAGTAGTCACATAGTGCGGAAGCGTAGGAACATCTATAACATATAAAGATTAACATAAACGTAAATAGGAACGTACCTTTTGATTCTAGCAAGAACAAAAATCAAACTTTAATAATCTTGAACAATTGGATTAACCCTAATTAGGGTTTATAAGGATCAATGATTAACCCCTTACCGTTTTGTTAATCGATCCAAGATACAATCAATAGTGTGATTGTACCACGTTCTTGTACACACGTACTATTAACGAATTAAAGTTAATGCTAGTTAAAGTATACACAAAACAATATTTGTTTAAAAACAAAGCAATTGACCGAAGTAAACAAATCACCAAAAGAAGACCCTTTTGTGATATTGTTGTTTGTCGATTACAGGAACCAAAAGGTAAAGCAAATATTAATACATTACATGCACATGCATGACATACACATGCATGATCTGTGATTAAATTCGACAAACTAGAAAAGCAAGTAACAATTGTTTAGGTTTCGATTTTAATGTGTACAAGAGATATCAAAATAAACCCTTGACCTTGCTTTTATAGGATAACAAAACTTAGGGAACAAGTTAGGGCTTGGGTTCTAGATCTTTCTTGTTCTCTATTTTTTATCCATGGTCCTTATCTTTGTACGTTAGTCAATTTTCGTCAATTACTAACGTTCTTTATTTGTTTTGTGTAATTAATAATTAAATATAACTTTTTAATATTAAATTATTAAACTTTAATTCTCATACGTAAAGTGTGCAATCCTTCGATTATAGACATACACGTATTAATATTTATCCACAACTCTAACAAAAAGAACAAACCAACAAGAGTCATGGAGCCATTAACACGACTAACAGCTAAACAAGAACCCGAAGAACCAGGGGCGGAGCCAGAACTTTATTGTCGATGGGGCAAAATATGATAATGTTTAGAAACTACATTAAAAATTGGTCCGTTGGGGGGGGGGCAAATTACAAAAATAGCCGAAAATTTTCTAAAATTTACACTACAATTTTTTTTGCCGGGGGGTCACGTGACCCCCGGACCCCCTTTATCTCCGCCCCTACGAAGAACCATCTGTCGGTTCAATGATATATTGATCTGGGAACTCCCATAACCTCATGCGCGTGTAAAGTTTCTGGGAGTTTAGCGTTTTCGCCATCATTTTTCTTTTCGCCATTGACACAGGATGCGCGGAAGCGAATTAAGATAAACCCTAATCCAAGGGTGATATACGAGGCGCACCTCAAGGGAATAAAACCCAAACAAGAGATTCACTCTTAAAACACGAAGTTTATTAATAATCAATGATCAAAAGATATGAATTACAATGATAAAAGCCCTATATTTATAGGAAAATCAATTTTGTAAAACAAGATAACTTAATTATTCAAAAATAAACAAAATAAGGAAATTAAAAAAAAAACAAACAATCGACTTAAAAAACACAAGTAAGGTTACTTTTATGCTTCCAGTAACCTTACTCCCTCCACGACTAAAAAACATAAGTAACCTCAGTAGGTTTTCTTCTTGCTTAGAAGTAACATTACTTGTTAGGAGTAACATTACTCCTTCCACCAGTAATTCCATTCTTGTGCTTTGGACTTTCATATCTTCTTGCCACACTCTCGATGCTATATATAAGTCTTAGCTAGCTCTTGAATCATGTTCTCATCATTCCCCCTCACTTAAAATGAAGTCGCCCTCGAGTTCTCATTGTCAAGGGCTTCATCTACCTCGAACAACCACTCACGACGAACCTTATCTTGGGTAGATTTGCGCTTCACATTAACTCGAGTACTCTCTTTATGTTTCTTTACACGTCTACTACACTCCCAATGATCAACCCATGACCCTAAACATCGGTTGGTGTACTCCTTATCAATGATCACCAAGTCTTCAATTGCAATAAAAGTTGTTTCTTTGTTTGCCTTTGAAAACTTTATTGGGTCTCTTATCATCACATTTAAAATAAATCCACTATTAAATTCACAAACCTTTAAGCCATTGACGCATTCGAAATTCCCTTTAGGCTCATAATCAAAATCCTTTACCTCTTGATCAATGTTAGAACCCGCAACTTCATCATCACAAGTCTTCAAAACACTATCTTTCTTTGTTGTTTCCAACATCAAAGTTGAGATTTTGTTAACATGTGTATCACAAATTTTAAGGTCTTGCGTTTTCTCGACATGCTTTTCAACAACTTCAACCTTCACCATGTTTTCTTCTTCCTTAACCTCGGGTTTTGAAAAAATTGGTTTGACTTTGGGTGGAACCATAGCAATCCTTTTTCCTTCCCATGAGAAAAAGTAAAGATTTTGTTGAATATCATACCTACCCTTTACTTCACATTGCCAAGGCTTTCCAAACAAAATTTTGGCACTCATCAAAATCATCCACAATACAAAGTATCTCTTCTTTATAAAATTTTCCAATGGTCACCGGAACCCTACAAACTTGATAACCTTCGATTGGAGAAATCTCCATTGGAATTTTTAAGAAATCTACCAATTTTCTTGAAACCAAATTATTAATACTACAACCATCAATAATTAAAGAACATACCGAATTATTGATTAGAATTCTCGAACGAAAAATCTTGGTTGTAGGCAATCGATCCTCCACCTTCATTCTTTCCTCCCATTCATCAATCCTCCTATTGTTGAACGGGGATTGGTTGCACCCTACGGTTGTCAATAGATCCGCCTATGGTTGGACGAATTCTTGAACCTCCATAATTGCTACCCTCGTGATTCTTGTGGATTAATGCCCCACCTACGATCACGGAACGTAGTTCTTCTAGCATAGTGTAACACCCGTCAAGTACTTTCATGGATTTGGTAAAACCATGATCTATGTACTCTCCATACCATACCCAATCAACAGTATGGGTTTTAGAATCTTCTACACCGTTCACCATCTAGGATACTAACAAGCTCTAGATGTTTAATTGACATAGAACCTTCTACACCAATTACCACCAGGATACAACGTGTCTCTGATGCCAACTGACACAGGACACGCGGAAGCGAATTAAGATAAACCCTAATCCAAGGGTGATATACGAGGCGCACCTCAAGGGAATAAAACCCAAACAAGAGATTCACTCTTAAAACACAAAGTTTATTAATAATCAATGATCAAAATATATCAATTACAATGATAAAAGCCCTATATTTATAGGAAAATTAATCTTGTAAAACAAGATAACTTAATTATTCAAAAATAAACAAAATAAGGAAATTAAAAAAAAAAAATAGTCGACTTAAAAAAACACAAGTAAGGTTACTTTTATGCTTCCAGTAACCTTACTCCCTCTACGACTAAAAAACATAAGTAACCTCAGTAGGTTTTCTTCTTGCTTAGAAGTAACATTACTTGTTAGGAGTAACATTACTCCTTCCACCAGTAATTCCATTCTTTTGCTTTGGACTTTCATATCTTCTTGCCACACTCTCGGTGCTATATATAAGTCTTAGCTAGCTCTTGAATCATGTCCTCATCAGCCATCATTTTTCTTGATTCTTCTTTTTCTTTTTCTTTTTTCTTTTTTTACGTAAATTTGTAACAAATGATTCAAATGATATGGGTTTTTCTTGATGCAAATGGGGGATTTGTGTTATGAAGATCGAAAAGAATATGAAATTTAACAGATTAACGGAATTGTGTCATGACATGCATATATATCGTTGAAAAGCTTGTATAGATCGATTTAACTGATATGGGACCCGTGTTACGATATATTTACATTCAACTCCCTTATTTATGGTTGTCACTAATCAAGATACTCCCACAAAGATATATCACATGTCTGACACATGATCATTACTCTATTCGCTTATCACAAACACATACAACTCTCTCGTTAACACACTCCCACACAAACCCTAACCTCAAACCCTCACCTCCGACGATTCTCAACCACCACCCCTTAGCTCAAACCCTCTCAACTCACACTCTCCTGTTAACACACACACGCACACAGAATCTCATGACTATTTAATAACCTAACTCTCAGTTGCCCCCAAAATCATGGAAAATCGAAAGAAAAAGGCGACCGGTTCTAAAGTTTATGGTAAAAATTTATCTCAATATTGATGTATTTTTTTGTGAGCTAATTCCCGAAAAGGTACATTTTGTCATCCAACTTCCCAAAAAGATACAAAACCAACATGTTTTCCCAATTTGGTCATGTTCGAACGTTCGAATGTGCGATTTCACTAAATGTGCGACACGTGTCCACTTTTTTAATAATAAAGTACAGTGGTAGGTGGGTGTGTTCCCAGATATTCTTTTACTATTATTACAAAATTACTTATTTACCCTTATCTCTATATGAGTCAATTAAATGTGCGAATGTGCTACCCATTAAATGTGCGAGTGTGCGACTTTGCCAGATTCCACCAACTCATCTTCCCTTTAAGGATAAAACCTTATCCACCCCACTCATTTTATCATAACTCTTATCCAAATCCACCAACTCATCTTCCACCTACCTCCAACAAACCTTGGCCGCCGGCTCCTTCATCACCACCCTCCACCGGCGTTCACCACCGTACCCCACCACCACCAAACCACTCCTCATAACCTATAGCATGAGACTGTTTTATTCCCATGTCTCAATCTCAGTAGATCGGGTTTTTGATTATTTTTTTTATTTAGATATTAGATCAGTGATGTGTTTGTGATGGTGAATAGACCGGGTTTTTGATTTTTTTGTTGTTGGACCGAAAGATTTAGTTTATGCGTTTTGGTATAAAGATGTCGGGATCTGGGTTTTTTTGAGGTTGTGGGTTTTGTTTTTGATGTTCTTGGCCGGATCTGTGGTGGTGTTGATCATGTGGTGATGGTGGTGTTGATCGGAAAAGAAGACTATTGTTGTAGCAATAATTATGTTCTTGGCCGGATCTGGGTTTCCATTTTGCCATCTCTCAAAGGGCCGGAATATATGGGTATTGCCAGAATATATGAGTATTGCCGGAATCCGGAAATAAAGTAAAGTCGCACATTCGCACATGACCATATCGCACATCCGCACATTCGCATATTTAATTGACTCATATAGAGATAAGGGTAAATAAGTAATTTTGTAATAATAGAAAAAGAATATCTGGGAACACACCCCCCTACCACTGTACTTTATTATTAAAAAGTGGACATGTGTCGCACATTCAGTGGATCGCACGTTCGCACATGATCAAATTGGGAAAACATGTTGGTTTTGTATCTTTTTGGGAAGTTGGATGACAAAATGTACCATTTTGGGAATTTGCTCTTTTTTTATTATTTCAGCTTGCTTGAACGATTACATGTGTATGATTGTGTGATGTTTGGTTATGCATACCAAGTGTTTGATGAAATGTCTGTGAAATTTTTTGTTTAAAAACCATGGAAATGTTGGTCAAGATGGTTTATTTGATGTGGATTTTCGGGTTATCAAAACGCGATAAGCTGTTTCGAGTGTTTGGATGGAGTAGAAAAAACAACTTTAGCTTATTTAAGGTTATTTGCAAATTTAGTAAGGTTTTGTTGTTCTTCGCGGTTAGAAATGTTAGCTCCCCGTTTGTTACTCTACGTTTTGATATATACAGCATAAGCTTATGCATCTTGTGCATTGTATTTTCATAATACTTAAGTCAGGGGGTGTTTATTTAAGCTTATTTGATGGGCTTATGAGGTTATTGAATTTGATAAGCTCATTTATTTTATGTTTGTCTACTTTAAGCTCTTATGAGAAAATGATGTTTGGTACTTTACTAATTTGATAAGAAACAACTTGAGCTTATAATTTGAATATATACACAACACTTACGTTATATTTGTGGTTGATATTAATCTTAACTGTTGATCAAATTTGTGAACAATATTATCACCTCTTGTTCCAATACTTAAACTATATAATGAAGATTGTGTTTGCCTAGTGGTCAAGAGTCTTGATGTCCTTACTAGAGGTCTCATGTTCGAACCTAATAAACCAATTTAGATGACTTTCAACTCAAATGACCATTTGACCCATTTGGCATGTTCCCCTTCCAGTTAAATCTTTTGGCATGACTCATTAAACCCGTCAAAGATATGGATTTTTTTAGGTAAATGAGTTGAGATTGCCAACTGTAATAAAGACCCTTTATCAGGAAGTAGTTGAGCGTAATAAATCATATTATAACATCTTAACATGGTACCTACCAAATCTATTAGGAGATCTGTAGATCTGCAGGGCAGCGTTGTAGTAGTCCGCATAGATGACGTTGACTTTAGGATGAAGCTGTCGAATTCGGTTTAGTTTAGTTATCAGGAGTTCATTGTAATGTTCAGCAAACTCATTTAACCAAACAAGGCAACCAGTTGTGGGATCATACACTTCATTCTCAGAATTATATACTGTTAAAATTGATGGTAAGCATCCAATTGGAAAGTTTCCTGGAACAACTAGTGTCTGAGCCCCCTTTGCAATCAACACCTGTACATAAAATAGTGAAGCTCAAGTATTATGTCCTGAAAGAGACATCTTTTTGCGATGATTGATGCAATTCTAAAGAATATGTATGATATAGATTTTGGTAGTGATAGTTTACACTTAATGTTTAAAACGCATTGTTTATGGTTTGAGTAGCTTCTTACATTGACTGCTGAGATGACGGTATCAATAACAGGAGGAACTAATGATTCTAACTCATCAACTTTTTTTCCTTGTAATAATATTGGGTAATTGAAATCATTTCCTCCAATCTCTCCCATTAGGATCAAAGAACTAATGATTTTGTCATGTTCTTGGTTGGAGATTGGCAGTTTTAATTAGCTTAACTCTTGCCAATTGTCATTCACTTGTCCTAGCTCCATAGTTTTTTTATACTTCTCTTATTGCATTTTCATAAACAGTTTAGTCAGTGTCACTTTGCTAGTTCTTTTGACTTTAGTTTTAGTTTTGCATTTCCCTTTTGGCCATCATTTATTCACATCCGGATTTGACGTCTTGCCACCTGTCCATATTCGTTTGAATTTCGTCCAATTATCTTTATTAATGTGTTATATGATTAGCTTTTTGGTGCTTGAGTTTTAACCTTTTATGTTGATGACTTTGTAGAAGATGATGCTAAAATTGATACGCTTTTGAAAACATTGGATTTTTTGAAGGACAAAGCTTCACGAGCAGATGTTCCCAAAGGTATTTATATGTCACATATCAACTTTACTTTCTTATCTATCAGGGTGAATGCAATTTATTGTTTTGAGCTTATTTTTCCGACAAACATACTCATTGTAGCCAAACTCATCATTCCATAACTATGGAACTGATTAGTCACGATTACATGGTCACTTGTGATTTGGACAAATCACAAGTAATTTCGGCAAATCACAAGTGATTCCGGCAAATCACAAGTGATTTACAAATAATTAAATCACATGTGATTTTACTTTTAATTCCAAGTAGTTTACATTTTCTTACAAACCTTTCAATTGTTTTATGCAGGTGTCGCAGATCCTAAAACATCTTCCCAAACTGTTGAAAAGTTAGCACCTAAAAATAAGCCCAACCCATCCTTACCTCGCATCAGTAAAGTAAGTGACGCCGCCAGCCCTTCCCATGAAGCACCCAAAGCATCCGGATTTACCAGGAGTACGGCCTCCCGTGATTCTCCTTCAAAAGATGTTCCTTTAAAAAGGAAAAAAAAACTAATGTCGAAAAAGAAGGTGACAGATTTGAGTCACAGGCAAATGTGGGTTCTAGCTCTAAGAGGTCTAAGAAACAACCTGATCCAACGTCGAATCCTGAGCCAAAATCCAAAGGGCGAAGCCTTCTCAGCCGCCTAGGTCTAATGTTGAAAACCAAGAAAAAGAACTGAAAAGTAATATGTATCCGCCACGTGTTCATTATAAACATAAGCCGAAGCCGCAAGTAGAGTCACATCCTTCTCGTAAGTCGAAGCAGCAACAAGAGGGGAACCTTCTGTGAAGCACAAATCTAGAAAAAGAAAGACTTCAGATTCTTTTGCAGCGGAAGAGGAAAAAGTAGAGACTGTTAAGAAAGTGAAAGATGTTGCTAACCAGAATGATAAGGATAAGAATATTTTAGAGGGGGGAAGTCTAAAACATTTGAAGAAGGAACATGAGCCTGATTCAGAATCTAGTTTTCAGAAAGGTAAAAGAAGGCGGAAACAAAAGGGTCCAACTGAGGCGCACATTAAGAAGGAGTTACTTGATAAGGAATGTCCAACATTAGGTTCAAGGGTTGTTCCTCTCTCACTTTTTAAAGCAATTCGTGAGGCCAAAGTGGATATGAAGTTGTTTTTTGATAGTATCGGGTTTGGATCGTTACATGGAATTAATATTGAAAAAATTCCGGGGAGATTGTGTCAGGATCTACTACACGCCTTGTAGTTAGATTAATACTTTGAGTTATGGTAACTAGCAAGTGGAAATTACTAGCTAACACTTAGAAGGTTTTGTATGTATTGTGTTTATAAATGAATGAACAGTGAACAAAGTGTTTAACCAAACGAATAGCTTCAATATTATTAAGAATACGAGTGATCTAGAATATCACTAGGGTTTACAACCTTGAAGCATACAATGTGTAAAGGTGAGGAATCTTCTTTAACCTAATCTAGGATCTCCTTTTATAGACACAAGGAGTCCTGTAAAAGCAAACTATATTGATACATTATTCGTATCAATCTAAACATATAGAATATACACAAGTCCTATTCTATATTTATCTTTAACCAAATCTTCAATCTTCTGTCTTCATCATATAAGCAGTACAACTGTATGCATGATAAGTACTAAGTGAGTTGGTACTGATAGTGTTAAGTTCAACAGTGGTAACTTAGTTTGTACTAGTCAGGATAATTCCCAACAGATTGGATCATTTGGTTGTTAAATTGTTTAATAGTAAGGAATTCCGTATGAATATAAATGAAGGATCCATTCATGTGAATGCCGACAAAGTTCATGATATGTTTGGACTTCCTAATGGTGGAAGATCACTTCTGTCACTAGATGAGAAACCTAAATGGAGTAAGGATCCAGTGACACAAAATTGGTTTAAGCAGTTTGGCATGAAGATTGAAAAAATTCGGGCGTTTCATATTGCTGATAAGATTATTAATACAACCCGCGTTGATTTTATTTTCAAGCTGAATTTTCTTATGCTTGTCACTAACACACTTGGTAAGAATGATACGATGAATGGGGATCTTTCATTTGATGTGTTGAAACGCATTGGAGATGACACTCCAATTAACTCAATTGATTGATGTGGCTACATCTGTAACTGTCTTTATGATAGTAAACTCCCGGGGTCCGGGTCTTGGTCTCTACTACAATGGTCAGCTGGTTTTCCTTGTTGTAAGTTTTCTTTTCATCTTCTTATATTTCAAGCTTATGTATACATTGTAAGCTACTGTAAATCACTCGTGATTCGATTCACAAGTGATTTAAATCACTTGTGATTTGCAGTGGCAAATCTGCTAATCACTTGTGATTTGCATTTGCAGTTGCAAATGATTTGCCATTTTATCCGAATACATATTCTTGAACTTTTTTTAAAAATTGTGTTGTTAATATATATTTTTAATGTTTTTATAACTAGCTTTTGTACTTGGATTCAACCAAGTTTGAACCCTTGCCATACGTTCACGTCCAGCAATAGAAGACTGAAGACTGGAATTCTACTCTCCTGAAGAATCGAATGGATCTTGAGATTGAACGCGGTGTTTTTGGCAACTTGGAACTACACGGAGAGTGGACCGTAGAGGAGGCTAGGGTAACAGAGGGATTTTTTGAAGTCGATGAAGTACATGATTTTACCAAATTGTCTTATCCACCAGCACCGACCACCCAAGAGGTAATATAGGATCACATATGATTATATACTTTTGATTGTAGTAATTTATGAGCTTTTAGTTAATTACAGATACTTTTTTTTGTTAACTGTTTGTAGGGATTTTGTAAAAAGCTTGAAGTGAAGTTTGCTATTGTTTTTGATGAGATGGAAGATCTAGAAGAGACCCTGAAACAATTTTAAAAAAAAAGTTCCCTGGTGATGCCAAGTTGCGTGATTACTTTGAGAAGTATGCTCAACTCTTCAAGAATGTAAAAAATTTAGATGACAAAGTTGATCAGGAAGACGACGATGCCTCTGTTGGTGAAAATGGCATTGATGATGGATCTGAAGATGATGCCAGTCATGACGAAGAAGATTCTGGTGACGAAGAAGACAAATCTTGTAAGGAGGAAAAAGCAAAAGAAGATAGTGAGGAGGATGATGGCGAGGATGATAGTGAGGAGGATGATGGTGGGGAAGAAGAAAATAAGGATGAAGAGGATGATGCCAGTCATTCTCATTGCTGAGTTTTTTTATGTTGTTGTTTTTAATCTGAAAAAGACAGCTATCAATATCCTTAACAACAATCGCGACAAGTACACATCCTATAAAGCTGACTACAATGACAGATGTGATCGCTTGGTAATTTCCTAGTCAAATTCATTTCTATTTTTTTCTTCTGACTTTTGGAACCATTTTATAATGATTTTGTTATTTATTAGTCTAACTATGTTTTAACATTACCTTTTCTCTTTTTTTTTTATTTTTTTTTTTTTTTTTTTTTTTTTTTGCAGATTAAGTTGTTTTCACGGTACCTCGAAAGCGTTGGCAACAAAAAGAGTCATGCTATCACGACTGTGGTTCCACACATTCCGAAACTCAAATGTACCACTAAGGAGAAAAATATCGAAGATTTTGGTCTCTTTTGTATGCATCACATGGAGATGTATATGGGAGAACCATTTTCAAAGTGGGATTGTGGAATTGTGGGACAGTAAGATACACAGCACCTCTTGTTGCTTTTGAGGGTCAAGTATGCAGCCAAGATTTTGTTACATGAAATAAATTTGCATGCTAGGAAAAATATGCGAGAGTCTAATGAATTCGATGTGAAGTATGCACCATTCACAAGGAAGGAGATGATTAAGAACGCTATCGTGTCTAGGAAGGAACGTGAACGTAGATAGGAAGTAGTTGTAGTAATGACCTGTTTACCGCAAGTTTCAAATTTTGTTGGTTTAAGAGAAGTCATGTGTAGTTATGTACAAGTGTTTTGGTGGATTTATGAAAACTACTTTTCAAATTTTGTTGGTTTAAGAGAAGTCATGTGTAGTTATGGACAAGTGTGAAAGGTCAGTGTGTAGTTAATGTGACTTATTAAATTTTGTTGGTTTACGAACAAGTTTGTGATGGTTTACGAACAAGTTTGTGACAAATCACTTGTGATTTGAGACAAATCACTTGTGATTTGAGACAAAGTGAAAATTATACGTAGCAAACTTGCAATTATAGCAAAACACTTAATAAAAAGTGAAAATAATAGCCAAATCAACAAATCACAAGTGCAATTATAGCAAAACAACTTAATAAAAAGTGAAAATCTCTACTAATTTTGGACATGCTATTAATGGAAAGGCTTAAAAATTCAGATTCAACAAGTTACTTATAATAGAAATAATTGTCTTACTTTAATACTTTTTGCTAAAAATCAATACATACACATAAAATAGAGGTTACATCCTGGAAATTAAATGTCTTCTAATAACCCACCAACTTTGTAACAGCCCTATAAATTGCAACAGCCCAATAACCATTATGACTAGTAAAACCACCAACTTACCCGCTCCAATCCACTTTAAGATCGATAAAGAATTCTTCACATTTTATACACCAATTCTTGTTTTCGCCCGCAAAGCAATCCCACGTTCCACGCACATATTCTTTTCCTGATGCAACATCCTCCAGTTTTGCCTTGATCTTTAGGCACCCTTTGGCTGGTACAGCCAACAAGGATTTATGCAGCGGCAACACAACTACATTTCCAGTTAACTTAAAATCGGTGGTTCTAAATATAACCGCCTTGTATCGACCTAAGATATCATCATCGACCACGTCTCTATAATACGCAACTATGTAGCCGCGAATTTTTACACAAAAATTGGGGTTAGATGACCTAAATAGCACCTCCATTGAAGCATCCATCGCCTCTTTCACTAGAATGTAGTTAATTTGCACGCTGCCAACATCACTTACCAAATCAAGTGTCCCACACTCTACATCTGTGTTGGAGAATTCCTGGATCGATTTGGATATGGCTGTGAAAGCGTGGTCCAAAGAAGCTATCCTAGTTGGAGTAGAAGTCCAACAAGTTTACTTGACGTGCAAGTAATTATCTTCCTGTAGGACTTAGATAATTATAAGGTTAAGTAAAGTGTAATCCTAGTTATAGTCTAATATGTATTGGTTAGTCTATATATACCATGAAGGGTAGGGATTTAGTATTGTACCGAATTGAAGTTTTTGAGTTAGATTTCTTCAATAAAATTGCGTGTTAGGCAGATTCTTCTTGTTCTTATTTTCTGTTTACTGTGTCGTGTAATTGTGTTTACACCTGCTGTGGTGCGACCTCTGATCACTTCATTGGTATCAAGAGACAGGTTCTTTGTAACCACGTGTAAGGGTTTACAAAGATTCGTAGCAGCAATCGTCCAAACCTGTGACCCTGTTGGTTTAGACGTAGAGTGTTGGAGCAGAATATACCATCAGTTGGGCTTATCTAGCCGTGTGATCTAGGGCTGGATAGCTCCCCGTTACAAATTTATACTCGATCAAGAAGAAGAACCAAGATGACAGCAGGTGCATCAGGTTCTAACCATACAAAAGAGTCAAATTTGACGTTTCAATGCCCAATGTTAATGTCAACTAACTACACCATCTGGAGTATGCGAATGGAAGTAATCATGGGTATTCATGGAGTGTGGGAAGTAATTGAACCAGGTTCTACGGATGCAAAGATGAACAACGTGGTGAAAGCACTTCTGTTCCAGTCAATACCAGAAAACGTGATACTTCAAATAGGAACTATGAAATCAGCAAAAGACATGTGGGAAGCTATAAAATCAAGAAATCTTGGTGCGGAGCGTGTGAAGGAGGCGAGACTTCAAACTTTAATGACCGAGTTTGAAGGTTTGAAGATGCGTGATACCGAGACTATTGATGAATTCGCTTCTAAGTTGTCGGGGCTTTCATCAAAGGCTGCAATACTTGGAGAAACAATAGAAGAACGAAAACTTGTAAAGAGGTTTCTTACAGGTTTACCAAGGCGTTTTATTCACATCGTGGCTTCACTTGAACAAGTCTTGGACTTGAAGACAATCAGGTACGAAGATGTGGTCGGTAGAATGAAAGCCTACGAAGAAAGGATTAAAGAAGAAGATAAAGACAACTCAAGTAAGTTAATGTTCTCTAAATCTGAGTCCTCTTCTAACTATGGACGTGGTTCTGGTAGGGGTCGAGGTCAAGGATCCAACACGTCGCGAGGTCAAGGCCGTGGAAGGGGTAACACCCAAAACCACGGTCAAAAGCAAGATAAAACCAAAGATAATGGAAAGCAAACCCAAGATAATGGAAAGCAAACGAATAAGAAGCGTGATTTGTCGGGGATTAAATGTTACCGGTGTGATAAATATGGACACTTCGTTTCAAAGTGTCCAGATCGATTCCAAAAACAAGAGGCGAACTTGACACAAGCTGAAGAACAAGACAATGGGGTTGATGAAACGTTTTTTATGATGAAGACCGTTCAAGAAAAGATATTCTTAAACGAAAAAAAGGTTTTGCCCAAGAAATTTGAAGCCGATTCTAGTGAAGAAGATTCTTGGTATCTTGATAACGGGGCTAGCAACCACATGACCGGATGCCGAAGTTATTTTGCGGAGTTAAACGAGAGGATAACAGGTACGGTGAAGTTTGGTGATGGTTCGCGTGTGACGATTAAAGGAAAAGGGTCGATTATATTTGTGGGAAAAACCGGTGAACAAAAAATATTAACCGATGTCTATTATATTCCGGATTTGAAAAGTAACGTGATTAGCTTGGGTCAAGCAACCGAATGTGGATGTGAAATTCGGATGAAAGATAATTGTCTTACAATGTTTGATAGTGGAGGAAAATTATTAATACGTGTTGCTCGCTCGAAAAACCGCATGTACAAGGTAAAGTTGAATGTGGGTACTCCCGTTTGTCTTATGGCGAAAATCAATGAAGATTCATGGTTATGGCACGCGAGACTCGGGCATGCAAGTTTCAAGACCTTGGAGCAAATGAATGGGATGGCTTTAGGAGTTCCAAAGATACGTCACGAGAACAAAGTATGTGAAGCATGTATGGTTGGAAAGCAAACACGGAAACCATTCCCAAAGAAGGCGTCTTTTCGAGCATCAAGAACTCTAGAATTGGTCCATGGTGACTTATGTGGACCAATCTCCCCATCGACCTTGAAAGGTAACCGTTATGTTTTAGTTTTGATCGATGATTTTTCAAGATATATGTGGACTTACATGTTGAAGGAGAAAAGTGGAGCGTTCGAGACAATAAAGTTGTTCAAGGCGATGGTGGAAAAACAAACGGGAAATCTACTCAAGACCTTGCGAACCGATAGAGGTGGCGAGTTTACTTCCCATGCATTCAACCGTTTTTGTGATGAAGAAGGCGTAACTAGGCATTTGACAACGCCTTATACGCCACAACAAAATGGCGTGGTCGAGCGGCGAAACCGAACACTTATGGAGATGGTTCGGAGCATTATGAAGGCTATGAGAGTTCCGAATTCCTTATGGGGTGAGGCGGTAAGGCATGCGACCTATTTGATAAACCAAACTCCTACGCGTGCATTAGTGGGAGTGACTCCGTATGAAAAATATATAGGCAAACAACCAAATTTGGAACACGTGCGACTGTTTGGTTGTATAGCCTTTGCAAAGGTGGTAACGGGTGTCCAAAAGCTAGATGATCGGTCCCAAATGTTAGTACATCTTGGAAGTGAACCTGGATCCAAAAGGTACCGATTATATGATCCAATTTCAAGACAAATTGTTGTTAATAGAGATGTTGAGTTTGACGAGTCAAGGGGGTGGAACTGGAAAAAATCACAAGAAGAGAAAGATTTAGAACCTGGGAATTTTATTATGAGTTGGGGTAATATAGTTGATGTTGGTTCTATAAATTCCAACAGTACAAATTCAAGTGGTTCAAGTGATTCTATATCAGCAAATGGTGCTTCTGATAATAACAGCCCATTAGGCTTAAGTGATAATAATAGTCCATCAGGCTCAATCGATAACAACAACCCATCAAATTCTGATGTGAACAGTAACATCTCATCAGCCCATCAGCCCAGTTCAGGCCCGAACGAGTCTGGTCAGTCAAACAGTTCAGAAAGCGAACCTCAGGTTAGGCGTTCTACTCGCAAAACTGTTATACCAGTTAAATATAATGACTATGAATTAAATTCTTGCGAGTTGCTTTTAATTGATGATGAACCGAGTAATTTTGGCGAAGCAAAGTTAAAAGAGGAATGGATGAAAGCAATGCGAGAAGAAATTAATTCAATTGAGCGGAACCATACATGGAGGCTAGTTAATTTACCGAAAGGCTTTAAACCAATCGGTTTGAAGTGGGTTTTCAAATAAAGAAGAATACGGATGGAACTATTAATAAATTTAAAGCGAGACTTGTAGCAAAGGGGTTTGTACAGAGACAAGGTATTGACTTTGATGAAGTTTTTGCACCGGTTGCGCGAATCGAGACAATCCGGTTTCTAATTTCCCTTGCAGCCATGGAGGGTTGGGAAATACACCATTTAGATGTTAAAACAGCGTTTTTAAATGGTGATTTGGAGGAAGAAGTGTACGTCACCCAACCGGAAGGATTCGAGAACCCGAGAGAAAGTCACAAGGTTTATAAGCTTTCTAAAGCTTTGTACGGGTTAAGGCAAGCACCAAGGGCTTGGAATATCAAGCTAGACTCAATGTTGAAGGCGTTAAAGTTTCATCGGTGTACTAAAGAACAAGCCGTGTATCGAAAGATTGTAGGTAGTTCCTTATTAATCTTAGCCGTGTATGTTGATGACTTATTTGTTACAGGTTCAAGTTTGTCGATTATTAATGAGTTCAAGAAAGAGATGGCGAAACAGTTAGATATGTCAGATCTTGGAAAGTTGACTTATTATTTGGGTATTGAAGTTACACAAGGCGTGAACGGAATTAAAATCAAACAAGAACCATATGCGTGGAAGATCTTAAAAGAAGCGGGTTTGCATGATTGTAATCCGGTTCTTGTTCCAATGGATCCGAACTTGAAATTATCAAAAGCTGAAGATGAAACAGAAGTTGAAGCAACCGGTTATCGAAAAATAGTCGGGTGTTTACGCTATTTACTTCAGACGCGTCCGGATCTCGCGTATTCAGTTGGCATTGTGAGTCGATACATGCAAAGTCCAAGACAAAGTCATTCGGTAGCCATTAAACAAATTCTTCGATACTTGAAAGGTACCGCGAGTTATGGGATTGTTTATCCGAGAAAAACAGAGGGTGTACTATGTGGCTACAGTGATAGTAGTTATAATATTGATGCTGATGATGGTCGGAGTACAACGGGTCATGTATTTTACTATGGTTCTGCACCAATTACTTGGTGTTCAGAGAAGCAGAGTACAGTAGCATTATCTTCATGTGAGGCTGAATATATGGCTGCGAGTTCAGCAGCTTGTCAAGCTATTTGGCTGCGAGAGTTGATAAGTGAAGTGACTAGAAGACAACCGCAGAGAGTGATGCTAAAAGTTGATAACACTTCAGCGATTGCCTTAGTAAAGAACCCGATACATCACAAGAAAACCAAGCATATAAAGTCCCGATTTCATTATATTCGAGAGTGTGTTGAAAACAATGAATTAGCCGTTGAGCATATATCCGGCAGTGAACAAAGAGCGGATATATTGACAAAGGCGTTGGCAAAGATCAAGTTCAAGGAGATGCGAGATCTACTTGGTGTTGAAGACCTCCCGTATACGACTCAGAAATTCAGGGGGTGAATGTTGGAGAATTCCTGGATCGATTTGGATATGGCTGTGAAAGCGTGGTCCAAAGAAGCTATCCTAGTTGGAGTAGAAGTCCAACAAGTTTACTTGACGTGCAAGTAATTATCTTCCTGTAGGACTTAGATAATTATAAGGTTAAGTAAAGTGTAATCCTAGTTATAGTCTAATATGTATTGGTTAGTCTATATATACCATGAAGGGTAGGGATTTAGTATTGTACCGAATTGAAGTTTTTGAGTTAGATTTCTTCAATAAAATTGCGTGTTAGGCAGATTCTTCTTGTTCTTATTTTCTGTTTACTGTGTCGTGTAATTGTGTTTACACCTGCTGTGGTGCGACCTCTGATCACTTCAATCTGGACACACTACTTTCTTGTCCCAAATTTTTGAGATTGGTTCTTCAACCTTGTCATGGAATACTAAATAACAATGTTGTTTGTTCTTGGACATAGCATGAAGCACCACATCAAGCTCTAAGGAGGACGAGATGGGGACAGAACGGCGACAACTAGGGTCGCCAAAGGGAATAAAAGAACCATAGCAGATGTCTAATGGTTCATACCCTTCATGTTTCCAATATGACACATAGCAACGATCCTCGCTATCAATCTTTGTCCACCCATCTTGTCTTACCAAATTTGCATCGTTTACCCAAACGTCCCCGAAAATACTGCCATTGTCAAAATCAGGATGTGCAACAAAAACTCTCATGGTAAACAACTCGAATCGAGATCGAAAACCTGAATAAAATAAAAACAATGATCAGAAAACTAAAAACAAAAATTAACTACACATAACAAAATTACGTGAAAAACACTTGTTTACATCACGCAAGACACAAATTATAAATATCATGTATCAAAAATCTTTGTCTAATGATTTGTCTAATTTAATAAACATAATCTAAATTTACATAACATCGTGCTTCAAATTTATTTGTTGAAAAAACTTCAAAAATTTTATCTTTGATAAAATCCCTGAAGTTGTAGAACCTAATCACCCATATATAAATGTTTTGAAACTTAAAACCACAATCTATTATTGTGTTTGTAATTCTTTGTAGACACAACCATAGGTGTTTTATTTTGCAATAAAAGCACCCACCATAAAAAAATCCTGGTTTAAGTCAATTGAACTTCTTTTGCACATACAAGTCACTAAGAGATTGTTTTGTTGCACGTTAGGTCATTTTCAACGTCCAAACATGTAGTTACCTATGATCATTTGCCCTCATTTCTTCAACTGTGTGGGCTAACATGATTGGGTCTAATATCGAGCGTCTCCATTACAGGTCTAATCCAGATGACTGCACAAGAAAAAAAAAGGAGTTTAGAACCGCGTATAAAATGTGTGGTATTGTGACCAACTTTGTTTTTTTTTATTCTAATAGTTTTTGAACAAAATAATCATGTTTATACTTGGCCTCTTCATAAATAAATCTTAGCTACTGCTTTCACAAAAGGAGTAAACTTGATGAACAAAAGCCCAAAAACCGAATTATAAAAATCTGCTAGATTTTTTTTTTTTTTTTTTTTTTTTTTTGAACGGCAACTTTTATAGAAAGAAAACTAGCAAGGAGCTAGAAAATTACAAAAAAATTAAATAAGGGTGTTGTAACCAACTAACCCAACTAAACGAGCTACTACATCTAGCATGACACCAAGAATAAGCACGAGAAACAATATCATCAAAAATAATATCCTTCCGAGGGATTTTGGCCGCAAAAAGAAGACCATTTCTGAAACTCCAAATACTCCACCAAGCGATATAGAACACACCTTCCAGCAAGAGCTTAATTTTGGATCCGAGCCGAATATCTTTGAACCAATAAAGCCACTCCTCATAAGAAGAAATATGCGTCCAATTCAGACCCCACCAACGACAAATTAATCGAAAAACATCAGCAGCCAAGCTACAAGTAAAAAACAAATGCGAAGAATCTTCCGGAGAATCCTTACAAATCGGACAAGAAGAATCAGGAATATAAACATCTCTTTTGAGCAGGTTCACGCGGGTAGGCAGCCGATCTATACTCAACTTCCAAGCAAACACGTTGACTTTGATCGGAATAAACTAACACCACCGAGTAGCGTTGTGATCTTTAGGAAGAAAGATCTCGTCCAACAGGGTCCTAGCATCTTTAACACGAAACATCCCATCGCCACTCAAGGACCAAACCCATCTATCATCGACCGAGGACAAAACGGATGATCCAACCAAATTCTGGAGCTGAACTAGCTGTTGCTCTTCACTCCCACCTCTGGCAGAACGACGAAGAGATCCATCTATAGAATCTGACAATTTATCGGCCACACAAATGTCACGATTAGATTCCAAAGCGAAAACTCTCGGATAACGATGGCACAAAAGGGAGTCATCGATCCAAGGGTCCTTCCAAAAACTTGTCTTAAGACCATTACCAACACGAATACGACAATAAGAGAGTAAATCAACTCCTTTATTCTTGAGCTTATGGATCTCTCGTACTATATTACCCCACACCGATGGGTAACGAGAAGAACATTGAAGAAAACTAGGTCCATGCATGGCAGAAATCACACGATACCACAGAGAATCATCATGGGTAACGAACCTCCAGACCCATCTAAAGAGAAGCGCCCTGTTTAAAGCAAAATAGCTGGACACACCTAACCCTCCATATTTTTTAACCGCAAGAATTTTAGACCACTTAACCCACATAATCTTCTTATCACCATCTTGGATACCATAGAAAAACTTACGTCTAATAGACTCCATAATATTAAGCACAGCTTTAGGGGCTTTATACAACGACAAAGTATATATAGGAGTGGAGCCGAGGACCGACTTGAGAAGAGTAAGTCTCCCCCCAACGGAAAGAAGATTACATTTCCACTTAGATAACCGAGAGTGAAGTTTATCAATAATAATGTCCCATTCTTTGACCAAAGACATATTACCTCCAACTGACACCCCCAAGTATTTGAACGGAGCTCGCATAACAGAACAACCAAGAGAAACTGCCGCTGCATTAACCATCTCATGAGAAACACCGACACCTAAAATATGACTTTTTTGAAGATTAATTTTAAGACCGGAAGCAAGCGAAAAGCAATGGAGAATGTGCAGAATGCGAGTAATGTTGTACTCAGACCATTCCCCTATGAACACCGCATCATCCGCATAAAATAAATGAGAGATCATAAGAGAAGAGTCAATCCTTAAGCCTTTGAAAATACCCGCTTCAATAGCTCTATTAAATGATAGGTGAAGGGATTCCATAACAAGAATGAAAAGGAACGGAGCGAGCGGATCACCTTGCTTAAGCCCACAATGGAATTGAAATTCAGATGTCGGGCTGCCATTAATAAGGATAGAAGCCATACCTAATGATAAGCTACCAGCAATCCATGAACGCCACTTATTTCCAAAACCAAACGCCTCAAAAACCTCGTCGAGAAAATCCCACCGAACAGAATCATATGCTTTAGCGAAATCAGCTTTAAAAACCATAGCATGTTGCTTTTTATGTTTACAACAAGATAGAACTTCATTAATAATGAACGGACCATCTAAAATGTTGTTAATACAAATATCGTACTAAAAACGTTATTTATATTTTACGATCTTTGCTTAATGTTTTGTTCATGACAAACACAAAGTATATTCCTTAAGCAAATTATAAATACTAGTTAAAGACTTTTTTAAAACACATCTTTTATATATAACATGATCACTAACATTATATTACATGTGTATTTCCTTTAAATGGAAACTTTAGTTTAAGTTACTAAGTGATATCATGGTATACATCACAAATACAATCTTAGTAAGATATCTTGGATAGATATGCAAGCAACATAGTTGACATTTGAAGATCTTGGATGATATGGTAAGATACAACTAAGATATGGTAAGAGACAACTAATCCATAGCTGTCACCATCCCACGGATCCAAGTCCATACAAGGACGGATCCCTTCTGAGGGATCCGCCGGATCCGTAGGAGCCTTTCCTTGCTTGCCTATAAATAGCAGGCTTGGCATTTGATCTTGGTATCCACTTAGAAAAGAAAAACACATACATACACTTTAGTTACTAACCATAGTAGTTATAAATATCATTGATGTTTCTTTTGTAGCAAAGAAGATCAAGATTAACAAGCTTCAAACAAGCAGACTGTTGTGAAGTTGTAGTATAGGTTCTGTGTAAACACTTCAAGTGTTTGTTATCAATTGTATCAGTTAGATCAGTAAGTGTGGTTAGTGCTTTAGTCCTCAAAGCACAAAGAGAGTAGGGAGTGGTTGTACCCGAGTAAAGAACTCGACATCTAGCTTAGTGTCGGTAAAGTAATTAGGCGACGTCAGGTTGGTTCTACCTTGTGAAAGAACTCGGTGTTTAGCTTAGTACCGGAAAAGGAAGTAAGCGACGTGTAAAGGTTTTCTCCACCTTGAAGGGAGTTTGTTTCTTAGTGAAAGATATCTCTCGAGTAAGCAACTCGAGGAAGTGGAGTAGGGCAAGGATAAGGATCTCTTGCAAACCGAACCACTATAAACACTTGTGTTATGTGGTTTGATCTTTCATCTCTTTATCTCTAGTTTATATTGTGTGATAACTTAATTTGTGATTGCTTCTTTAGAACTAACAAATTAAACAAAAGAAACGGTAAAAACTATTCAACCCCCCCTTCTAGTTTTCCACAATTGGTATCAGAGCTACGTTACTCAAGATTTTTAAAATAAACTGTATTTTAAACTTGAAACGATCAAATCGATTTTGAAAACTTTAAAGAAGGGAAAACCTTGCAAAGATCACTAGTCCGCAAAAACAGTTTTTATAGTTTGGAAAAACCATTTTTGTAATATCAAAAGACTTAGATCTAGATAGTACTTTAGCTAGACACAATATTTCTCCTAAAGCTTTTGATAAATCCATTTCTAGCAAGTATTTTGACAGGAAAGATCTTGACCCAAAATGGATAGTTAAAGCGACTAATATTGAAGATTCTAAAGATCATTCAAGGATGACATTAGACGAGCTCATAGGATACCTCAAAGCTCATCTAGCAATAATGGAAAAAGACTCGGAGTTACCTAAAGGCAAAAAGGAGTTGATAGCTTCTAGCACTAGTTTCAACAGTGAAGATATGCTAAAAGACAACAAAGTAGATAGTACGGCTAACAAAACAGAAAAGGTATCCTCTGACTCTTCATATATATTTAATAACTACGACACATTAGATATGGAATACAATAGATTAAGTAAGTTCATTATAAACATCATAAGTGAAAATAAGATCTTGAAAACCAAAGAGGAATACTTGATAAATAAGTTGAAAGAAAAAGTTAAAAACTTGGAAGAAAAAGTGGAGACTGAATGTTGTGCATCATGTCAAGTAATAGAACTTAAATTAGTATCACATAAACTCACACTAAGCAAATACATAAAACAAAATCTCAAGTTTCAAAGATTCAATAAACACATAAATTGTGCAGATGACACTATGAGAATTCTTAAGTCATCTCATGGTAACTTCAAACCTGATTTTATGAAAAATAATCAGTTAAGTGATTTTGAAACGATAAATGAAAATCAAAACACACCAACTGAGTTGGTAAGCCGCGGATCCCACGGATCCAAAACTTTGGATCCGCGTAGTATAAACAAAGGATCCGTGATTTCAGTAGAAAAATTGAAAAATCAATATTCAAGTAAAACTAATTCAAAAACGATCAAAGACAGGGATGTAGTTAAGACAACAGTAAAATCATGTTCATACATAGGAAATGAGCTTAGTAAACAAATACCATTTGATTATCTCGGAGATATTAGTGAACCATGGTAATATATTGTTTAACCCAAAAAGGACCCATGAGATATTGGGGACCAAACACTCAAGTTTTCTTTAGGTATGCTTAAAAGGGTTTGGTCTTACTCAATCCCAAGATACATTGATGAAATACAAAGGTATCTTCTCTAATCACTAAAGTGCTCATCTGGATAATTAGCACTTTTGGTATTAATCATCAAAAAGGTATGAACTCTCATAACTCTACTCATAGATGATTTATGATTTCTTTTCTTTGAGGTATGATTAAATATTAATACCAATGTAATGATAGAAATTATATGTATAAGATAGGATGATTACTAGGAAAAGGTTTTTTGAAACCTTTGCTAAAACCGGATATAACACATCAAGACAAATGTTGTCTCATATTCTTATGTTATATCTCATCACTTAGGTAATACCCATACATGGATAAGTTCTTAGAACTTGCAAGAACTCTAAACCAAGATAAGATTTAACCAACACATTGGTGATTATCTCATTCATGAATGTTCCTAAGTAAGTTCTAACTTAATTATTCATAACCTTAAAAAGTACTTGGAAGAAAATTAATTTTAGGATAATCTCACCATATCATAAAGGTTTATCTCTCCATACATAGGTCTAAACAATATTGTTTGTAATAATTCAATCGATTAGAAAATATTAAGATTTAAATAATTTAGTTTTCTAGAATCTAAGAAAGATGGATATCTCTAGAAATAAAAGCATAAATAAAAGGTAAATTTGAACATATAGGAAAAACATATTTTTCATACACTCTAGCTTTAACTAAAATATCTTAAAGTTATGAACTTTGTAGAACTTCATCTCCTTATCAAGATATGCTATGACCAAAAATCATGCATGATAAGTAAAACTTCAAAGTACCAAACAACTAGGAAATGTTTTCTCTCAATCATGAAAATTTAGGATAAAAATCATTTACATTAAGGATCAGAATAGTTAATTCTTAGGATAACCTTAAAAGTAGTAAATACATTAGTAAAACACCAAATTCTGTAACTATCATTCTTAGATCATAAATAATGAAATCATAACAATTAGGTGGATCTCTAAACATGGTGTGTACCAATGTGAGACATTGTACCACAAGTCACTAAGAAACTGACATTCCTTAATACTTAAGTGGTTAAGGAGAAGAGGGGAGAAAATACCCATAGCTTATGTTTCTAGTCTCTATTACCAATCTTCTCTTGTTTCGTCAAACTTGCAATCATTTATTACTTAGCTCAACTGTTCAACTGTGAATACAATATGTTGAGAAAGTTTCTCAAAAAGGATTACAGTAGTAAAACATCTCAAGAAAGAAATCTCCGTTCCTTATAAAACATACTAATATTTAGAAGTAATCAAAACATTCGTCCAAATCTTAATTTAACCAAAAACAAAAATACCACAACCTTGTTCTGATCCTACGGATCCAATTGACCACAAGGGCGGAACCCTTGTGAAGGATCCGCCGAATCCGTCAGTCATCAAATTCAACTTTAAATTACCAAACACTCTTTACTGCACTACACACCTAATTAAACTCTCAAATATCAACTCATAGTCGACTCTCACAATCCCTAAATCAAAATTAGGTCCTTCATCTCATATTCGTGCTTAATCACTCACTGTAAGTTCACTAATTTATTTCAATTCAAAATTAGGGTTTATTATTATTCTTACACTACAGATATCTGTTGAATAGGAATTCCATTTTGTTAAACTCTTTAACAAATTCAATAAATCAAACTTCTGTTTAAATCTTCAATTAGAATAAGCTTTCTTATAGAATCCCTTAACTAGGTAAAATGAATTTCAAACATTGCTAATACAAAATCGATGAAAACGTCAAACAAGAATGTTTGGGGTATAAAGTGTTTTATCACAAAACGTGTATTTTTCAAACATCTTAACCACACCTCCGTACTTGTCCACATTTCATGTATCCTAGATTAGTGTAACTAAAATTATAAAATTGTTTATGAATAGGAAAATCATGCCTCCTGCCACAAATTACGATCACAAGAAAACAAAGAAGTATCTACCCAAACATCATCAAACAAAAGGACTCACAGATGCTCAAGTCCAACTTTTCAAAGCTTTAGAAAGTCGGTACGTTCATGAGGGTAGAACCGTAGACTCTTCATTTTTAGAAGAAACAAACATTCGTGAACAAATGGCCACCATTCAATTTGACTCACTTCTCGACATAGATGAACCTATCATTCCTCGATTCATTCTCGAATTTTATGCCTCAGTAAAACTTATTTCTGATGACAATGGATCATTTAGCATCAACTTCAATGTTAACCAAAACTCCTACAATTTTCCTTTAGACCACTTTGGGGAAGTGTTACACATCCCAAGTGAAGGAACATGCTTCTATTCTGACAAATGGTCCTTAACCATTCTAAATTCACATCTAGGAAGGGAACATCCTTACGACACTCCTCTAACTCCTAAAGAAATTATCCGAGATCATCTTTTTAACACTAGAACCAATCCAATTAAGAAACTTCGGGGAAAAGATGTCAATCGAGATCCATTTGCTATGGAACTCAATGAACTCAAACCTGAGTTCAAAAGACTCGAAGAAATTCTAAGAGCTAATGTCATTAGTACTATTGGAAACAAAGATCATGTGAATGCTGGATTATGCTATATGCTCTATTGTATCTCAACTCATCAAAAATTCAATCTTGCTTACTATATCGCCAAAAGAATGGTTGATATACGTGTCCTAGGGAAAACCACATTACCATATGGAATGCTACTCACTCGTTTGTTCAAAGCTTCCATTCCTATACCTCCAAATTCAGTTGGCTTTGTCCCTGATTACCCCGAAATCAAACACACCTTTGTCCCTCTTAGTGACCATAGAGTGAAAGTGGGAAAAGGGAAACGAGCTTGTCTCTCATCTTCATCTTCATCATCATCATCAGCTAGTGACGAAGATGGATTTCCTAACTCAAAACTTCCTCTATTAGATTACTTAAGTCAACTTCCATCTCTCAACAATGAATCTGAAGAAAGCCGACAAACAAAGGGAGTTCTAAAATGTGCAGGACGATGGATGATGAAACTCCGAAAGGGTCAAAAGAAGATACTCAAAATATTGAATGAAAAGCGAGAATAAATGAACGTCTGGAACAGTTGTTCTTTAGATCCTATATGATCATTTTTCTATGTTCGTTAAGACTTGTCTTTAGTATTTTATGCTTATGAGTTCTAGCTCAACTTTAACTGATGATAATGCACATGGTTATCAATTTTCCAAAACTTATGCCACTGTTTGGCTCAAACATCTTTTATGATGAAGTTTAATGATTAGGTCTATTTTTATACTTGGTTGAGTTTTATTTTGTGTATATGAACTAACTGATTATTGCAGATTGATAACACTCGGAGTTATCTATTTGTCAAGTCTAAACCTATGATTGGAATAAACGGTAAGTTTCTAAGTATGGATTAAACTATGTGGAATCATGTGTTAATATTGTCATATTTAGTTGTTTTGATATACATATTAGATGTTAAGTAAGGTCTAGATGAATTTTCGGGTTTTCGTCGAAAAAACGCGAAATATGACATATGTTCTGTTTACTTTCTTAGTTTTAGGCCTACGGATCCCGCGGATCCCAAAACATGGTTCCGCCAAGGCTTATCGTTGGATCCGCCTTCCGCCTACCTGCGGATTTGGCGGATCCCAGAAAATGGTTCCGCCTTTTATCCACTTTGGATCCGCAGGTTTCCCAGCAAAATTCTAAAACCTTTTCGACTCATCCCGATTCTTAAATCTTAGTGTTTAGTATCATTTAGGATTCATGTACTAATCATAATTCATCTTAGAATCATTTAGGAATTCTTAGAAACTTAGGAACAAAATTTCCCACCAAAATTTAAATCTTTAAACTTTAGGTGTGAGTTACCAAACCAATACAAAGAAGGAACCCTTTTTAGGGATCCGTCAAATCCGTGGACATATCAAATCATCAGATTTTCCACTATCCTCTTGTATTAACTGCATATCCAAAACATATTACTCAACCAAAGCTCAATGGATTGACTTCATTGATATGACCTGCACAATTTTCTGTTCCAAATCATTTAGAACCTACATTCTCTATTGGATTCACATCAAATCCAAACACACAGACTCACAAACCTTCTGTCTATAAATTAGCACTTTAGGATCATTTCTTCACACAACAAACACCTCCTCTCCTGTACACTTTAGATATCCTTCTTCACCATGACCAAATCACACAACTCCATTTCTATGGTCTGACTATAGGACAAACAACTTTATCCTGTTTCAAGTCATTCACACTCATTTAATCCAAACACCAATTTTCATACAATTAGGAAGTATAAATGTTAGAGATAATCATAGCACACTAAAACTACACAAAATTCACATACCATCTCCAGAAAGTTCACATGTCTAGACCATACAGACGCACGGCTAGAATTAGTGTCAGACCTTATTGGTATGCAAACCCACTTCGTAATGTAACCTTTCCTGTTAGATCTTCAAACACCACAACAACTACTATTACGACTTCCATAGTCAACATAGACTCTTCTTCAATTTCATCCGCTACAAACTCATCCAATACAACAACATCACCTCCTACCATTACTCCTGTAGCAACTACAACACCACTAGCTCCCGCTCCACCACAAACTAAGAAGACTGCATTATCACTATCTTCACCAAAACTCAAACCTATGGAACTCTTTAGGACACCATCAACATCTCCACAACCACATTCTGAAGAATTAGAAGATCTTCAACTTATATCAACCACTTCTCCACAAATAAGTCTTGAAAACTTAGGACCCATGACAGTTCATTCTCTCCATCCAAAGATTCATGAACCTCAATATCATATCACCTCAATTATCAACACAACAATTGCAACATCAATTATCACTTCACCAAGTGTTTCCACAATGATTGACTCCTCACCACAATCATCACCACCTAAAGAAAGAATCTCATCCCCATCTTCAAGCTCAATAATTGACCCATCACATGACATTATTACCACTCTTCAACATTTGGATGAATCTATGTGGATTGATAAAACAAACACTCAAGATGACAACAATATGGTTTCAAACATCTACGACATTAGTAACTTAGAAACTAAATGGCTTGCCTCCATCATGTCATCATCAAAACAAGCAAAATAGAAGTTTGTAGTATCATCGCAATAATCGCTTTTAAGATTCTATCGTCTCTAGGAACCTTCATGTGTAATTGTATGTTTGAGACTTTCGTCACAAACAAATTTTCAATATATATAATTATGCTCTAAAATATGATATCTTGTTTTGACACAAAAAGTAATTTTCAATACTATCGTCATAACACCTTACTAGTTCAACATTGTAGTTCTGCACCAAAACCTTGATTCAAATTACTAAAACCAACTCAATAATTGTGAGTAAACCTTAGCTTGAACCTTCATTAGATCAAATCAACAAAAATTGACCAAATCAATTTTTATCACACGGAACCAAAAGACTATAAAGACGGAACCAAAATTTTGGATCCGCCAAGTCCGTAGGTACCAAGTTCAGTTTTTAACCATTTAGAAACCAAACAACCTTCTCGTTACCAACGAGTCTAGAATTTTCATCTCACAAATTCATTATCTAAGACATCTTAAGTATCTAGAACACAATCATAGGATCTCATGATCTTCATTCTTGATTCATATCAAGCATGTCACTGTAAGTACAAACAGAAAATTCATTCCAACCAACTCTCTCAGCATATGATGTCATTTTCATCTACATATAGGTATCAACCATCTTCAATACCTTTATAGCATTTGCTATACATTAGAATCATTGCATTCTTTAAAACCACCACCTTCCTTCATCTTTTTCACTAATCATCAACCTCATGGATTAGTAACAAACCTACTTGCATCAACCTTTAGTCATCAATTAAGTTATCACTAACTAACACCAACACTAGCGTCACTAACTTAACTTCACTTCATCATAGGCATTTGTTTTAGGACTTTTTAGGATACCTTTTATACTTGTAACATCATTTCATGACTTTTGTCACATAAGTTTCAATATATATTATATCTTGCGTATGATTGCTTTAGGTACATGGAATGATCAGACACTTACTTGTTAAAGTCAAACATATTGATAGGCTTGTTTCGAAGAACACTTAACAAGCATTTTACTTCTTCATTGAAGTCATTTATTACTAACACTTCATTTGCAGCATACCATACCCTTCTTAGTATACGTTGGTACTCGAGTAGTGAGGAGTATACATCGAGGGGGAGCATTTCATAAGCATGTCATAACTAACCGTTTGTTTTGTAGATTCATGCATCATTTCCTTGATTACTCCATTTAAGGGGAGTATAAAACAAGGGGGAGCTATTAAAGTTCTCAAAATCGCATTCCGCCACGCACCTCTTCTTTTTGTTTCGACAAAAAGGGGGAGAAAGGAAAAAGGATTAAGTTTGCATAATTAGTTCATACTAAGCTATTTTATAATAGTAATCAAAATTTGAATAACTAAAAACTTAATCTATATTTTTAAAAGGGATTTAAACTATATTTACTTATTTACTTAAAAATATAATTTATGTTTTGTCATCAACAAAAAGGGGGAGATTGTTAATACAAATATCGTACTAAAAACGTTATTTATATTTTACGATCTTTGCTTAATGTTTTGTTCATGACAAACACAAAGTATATTCCTTAAGCAAATTATAAATACTAGTTAAAGACTTTTTTAAAACACATCTTTTATATATAACATGATCACTAACATTATATTACATGTGTATTTCCTTTAAATGGAAACTTTAGTTTAAGTTACTAAGTGATATCATGGTATACATCACAAATACAATCTTAGTAAGATATCTTGGATAGATATGCAAGCAACATAGTTGACATTTGAAGATCTTGGATGATATGGTAAGATACAACTAAGATATGGTAAGAGACAACTAATCCATAGCTGTCACCATCCCACGGATCCAAGTCCATACAAGGACGGATCCCTTCTGAGGGATCCGCCGGATCCGTAGGAGCCTTTCCTTGCTTGCCTATAAATAGCAGGCTTGGCATTTGATCTTGGTATCCACTTAGAAAAGAAAAACACATACATACACTTTAGTTACTAACCATAGTAGTTATAAATATCATTGATGTTTCTTTTGTAGCAAAGAAGATCAAGATTAACAAGCTTCAAACAAGCAGACTGTTGTGAAGTTGTAGTATAGGTTCTGTGTAAACACTTCAAGTGTTTGTTATCAATTGTATCAGTTAGATCAGTAAGTGTGGTTAGTGCTTTAGTCCTCAAAGCACAAAGAGAGTAGGGAGTGGTTGTACCCGAGTAAAGAACTCGACATCTAGCTTAGTGTCGGTAAAGTAATTAGGCGACGTCAGGTTGGTTCTACCTTGTGAAAGAACTCGGTGTTTAGCTTAGTACCGGAAAAGGAAGTAAGCGACGTGTAAAGGTTTTCTCCACCTTGAAGGGAGTTTGTTTCTTAGTGAAAGATATCTCTCGAGTAAGCAACTCGAGGAAGTGGAGTAGGGCAAGGATAAGGATCTCTTGCAAACCGAACCACTATAAACACTTGTGTTATGTGGTTTGATCTTTCATCTCTTTATCTCTAGTTTATATTGTGTGATAACTTAATTTGTGATTGCTTCTTTAGAACTAACAAATTAAACAAAAGAAACGGTAAAAACTATTCAACCCCCCTTCTAGTTTTCCACAAATGTGTCGGTTAGGAACGAACGCGGTTTGAACGTCCGAAATGAGGTCCGAAATCACATACGCAAGACGAGTAGCCAGCACTTTAGTAACCACTTTGTACAAACTTCCGATCAAGCTAATAGGTCTGTAGTCACTAACGAATTTTGGATCTTGAACTTTCGGAATAAGGGCTATAAATGATGAATTACAACCCTTAGCAAATGCTCCATGTTGGAAAAACCACACAACCGCATCACAAAAATCGCTACCAATGACATTCCAATATTTACGAAAAAACTCGAAAGTAAACCCGTCCGGACCCGGCGATTTGTTTTCCCCACAATCCCACACAGCTGCTCGAATTTCGTCATGAGAAATAGGGATTTCCAAATCATCAGCCTGATCTTGACTCAACCGATTTTGAAACTGAAAATTTAAACGAGCACGTGAAGACCTGGGGACCTGAAACCGTGTAGAAAAATGATTAAGAAATTCTGCTTTCACACGAAGAGGATCATCCACCCATTCACCATCAACCATAATGCCTTTGATAGATAAGTTCGCCCGTTTTCTATTAATTATGCCATGAAAAAATTTGGAATTTTCATCTCCCTCAATAGCCCATTGAATTTTCGCCTTTTGAGCCTGATCACTTGCTTCTGTTGCTTTGACGTCGTGTAATTGATTCAACAATTCTTTACGAGAATGAAGAATATCGTTGGTAACACCACCTTGATCTAACTCCTTATCAATGTCTTGAAGTTTAGATTTAATCTCATAAGCATTACTTGTGTGCTCCCTCTTATATGTCGCGACCCAAGAACGAATCGTCTTTTTCAAAACCTGGAGCTTCTTTTTAAAACGAATCATATCATTACGATCGTCAAGCATGATAGACTTCCAAGTATTAGAAACCATATGATCAAAACCATTCAAACTGAACCAAGAGTGGTAAAAACGAAAAGGCGTAGCACCATAATCCGTAACAATGTCCCTTAAAAGAATAGGACGATGGTCTGATAAATGCTTATCTAGACAGATAGCAGAAGAATGTGGGAAGATAGAAGTAAATCCCTCAGAAACGAGAAACCGGTCTAATTTACTCATCTTGGTGGCCGACGGATGAGACCAAGTGAAAGAGTATCCTTCAAGTTGCAACTCGACTAATCCCGAAGAAGAAATAAAAGAATTAAAATCCTTTGCACCACGAGGATTAAACACAGAGCCCATACGTTCTCCTACAAAACGAACTTCATTAAAGTCCCCCATGACAATACATTCTCCATCCCATCTAGCAATGATAGTCGAAATGAAATTCCAAAGAGCCCGTTTACCAGCATCTTGTTGAGGAGCATAAATAGAAATGAGTAACAATTTAGCCTTAGTAGGAAGCCAAGAACCGTACACGGCGACAAAATTATCCGAGATAGTATGTTGCTCTTTATGAAATAAATTAGTATCCCACGCACATAAAATACCACCAGAGTTACCCAGCGATTCACTAAAAATATACTCAAAGTTATAATTGCCCCAAAGAACTTTGACATCCATAGCCGATATGAATTCCATTTTAGTTTCTTGAATAGTCAAAAAACTCACCTTATGAACATTATTTAACTCCCTAATCCAGTCTTTCTTGGCCTTGGATCCGAGGCCTTGAGCATTCAAAGAAAGACAATTCATAGGAAAACGTCTCGTTCTCCTTGTAGGCTAATGATCTTCTCCAAGTCTTCAGCACACCCGTCTAAAGAATATCCCATAGTAGTACCAACCTTGATCATATCAGCTAAAATATCCAGGATCGAACCACCTGTTCTTCCTACATTACCACTGTTATTAGTAACAGGAGAAGAGTAATCATCAACATGTTGAGTATCCTCCACTACTCGAGAATTTAAATCACCTGAAAGGTTCTTGGATTTATCTGAATTGGAACCCAGCTCCCCATGACGATCATTCTAGTTAACTTCTTTCTCAGGATTCGGAGTAAACCCCGGTGGAAAGGGAATACTCGCTTCTGAGCTACTTACATCATCCTTACGTTTATTAAGAAGACCATAAATATTAAACGGATCAGCAGATGTCTCTTTTACAATGGAAATATGCGATTGGTCCTTCTCATTAGCATGAACCTCATTAACTTCTCCAAAAACAGTATCGGAAACTGCTTCATCGTCACTCCTATCATTAAAGTTAGGTTTCTCATTAGCATGAACCTCATTAACTTCTCCAAAAACAGTATCGGAAACTGCTTCATCGTCACTCCCATCATTAAAGTTAGGTTGTTTACTATTTTTATCGTTTACCTCATCATCCCCTCTAACCGACTCATCATCGGTATAGTAAACAGCATCCTTAACCTCCTTGAAAGTAGGAGACCACATAAAGAGTTCTTTGGCCCTAATCACATAAACTTTCCTCTTAACAATAATCTTGAATTTTTCCAAAATAATATCTTCTTGAGAAGTTTTAATACATATACGTTTACGAGCAAACATATCTTCCTTGCTCTCCTCAAGTTCCATAACTTCACCCCATTTGGACCCAATCTTCTTAAACGTATCGTGTGACCAAGCATGTAGTGGGATACCCTCAATATCCACCCAAACAAGGCTTACAGAATCGATCCCCAAAAAATGAAGGCATTGGTCGAAAACCACTTGAGTTGCCGTGCACAGCTGTACATTTTCCTTGCCAAACTGAACCAGCCAAAATAAACCAAACCATATTAATATTTAATAAACAAAAACTAATTTTTAGAAGATTAACTTAGTTTAAGGAAACCAAAATATTATATGAAAAAAAAAAAAAAAGCATTTAGTTAGAAAATGTATCAATGATCTATGCTTTCACTAATGTAGCAAAACTATCAAAAGTATGCTAAACCGGGACAAAGACGTCACAATTGCTTTTTTAAGGATTAGAACTTTCTGTGAATTTAACTTAAATTCGATATTGTATGAGAAAAAACATATGCAAGTAAATATACCTCAGGACAGTAGCTCATAAATAACTTGGATAAACCAAACAGGTATACACATACAGCATGTGGCACGAAACTTGTACAAGCCTTTTCGATTACCTGGAAACGAAAGTTAGATTTACAAATACATCAAAAAATAAACGAAGGTTTCATTATTTTCAAATTGCCCATACACTCTAGTATTGCTAGTCGCTAGATAGCCTATTTCATTTTGTATGATTGCTTACCCTTGAGCATGAGACTAGATAATTTAAAAGCATATTAAAAGAAACTATGTTTTGGAGTAACCTAGGAAAATAAAACAATATATTCAATTCCAAACAGTGTGCTTTATAACTTCAACAAATAAAAGTATTACCCAAGTAAACTGCACAAGATGTAATCCCAACTCACGTTCTCCTTCGCCGGCTAAAGCCTGTTTAGGGTAAGAACAAGAAAGCACTAATAAAACTGAGGCCGAGATGAGAACGTTGTAACAACACTGGAATGAAAAGAAAAGTCTAACCTTCTTTGATTTAGACAATTTACCGGGAGAAATCGAATTCTTGATAATAGAACTTATCCTAGCTTTCGTTCTTAGCATATTTACAAACGT
This sequence comes from Artemisia tridentata subsp. tridentata, assembly GCA_021014915.2. Lineage (NCBI taxonomy): Eukaryota > Viridiplantae > Streptophyta > Magnoliopsida > Asterales > Asteraceae > Artemisia > Artemisia tridentata. The sequence goes on along the minus strand of CP139503.1, from coordinate 366,792,448 downwards.
AGTTCCCTCCATATCAATCATCTCTTCCAGACTAAATGTTACTTCAGCCAATCTATAATTCTTTAACAATGTATATCTGTTAAGAACAAAAAACGCAAATGTATAAATATGAAACTAGGGGTGTCTCTTTTGTGAAACAAAGAATATAATATAATGTCACATGGTTGAATTCATTATATAAAAAAACTGTAACAACAAGTTGACGAGAAAAGAACATTTACCACTCTCCTTAGATTACTGATAACAACAAAGTAGAATAAGGGTAAAAATTAAGACAAAAGAGTTAAGATCTTACTTGAGAAGACAATCAAGTAAAGCGTCAGGAGTGTAGCCAAAATCCTGGGCTGATAAAAGAAAAAATCATAAAATTTAACTATGTTATATCAATCCCGTTAAAATAGTAATGGATTTATGGCATGTTGTATCTTTAGTGGGTTAAGAAAAAGATATAATTTTATGAAAAAACCTAACAGACCAACCAAAGAAAGTTATATTTGCACTAAAATATTTTCAGAAAATAAAAATATAGTAAATATAATGAACAACTTTACCCATGCCAAGAATGGATGTGAATTCATCTCGAGTGAACAATATGTCACGCAGCCAAGCCGCGTTGTTTCTTTGATCGGAACTCAAACTTCGGTATCCACAGTATGCTAGTGAAGCTTCTGGATCACTTCGGAACCAATTTTGATATATAGCATTCTGGGAAATTAAAAGAAAAGATTAGTATTCAATTTCTTCAAATCTTTAATTTAAACATGTTATCAGTTACGTTGAGGTTTAGAAGTTACGTACAGCAAAGCCTTCTTCAATATACTCTCGATGTAGGTGAGGCATCACGTATACAATTACATCTGCTTTATATTTGCGAAGTCCATACCTACACACATCATTAGTGAAAGCATACACATGAATAAACATTAAAGGAGATATGTTGAACGTAAACCAGTTCAGAAAAAAATATTGATAAAAGTAGTTACCATATAGTTTTGGGAGCTACATCAACGTAGTCTTTCGGTGAAACAAGTACATCAATCCCTGAATACAAAAACATATTTGCAAGCGCATGTTTCATACAATCAGCACGAATGTCGGGAATGTTTGTATGGGAGACAAAAATTGCTCTTGCTTTTTTTTCATATAATATTGGTGCCCACGTATCGATCCCATTAATAAGCATCTCATGAATCCTCTGCAAAGAAAAAGGCGTAGACAAGATAATTTAGGTGAGAATTTTAAAGTGTGTTCAAAAAGAGTTGGGAAAAAAGAGAACAAAAAAATTACAGAACAAAAAAATTACATGAGCTATCCAGGACCCGTCTAACTGGAAAGTAATGATGCCAGCATCATGTACTAGTATGGAGTCTTGGTTTATCATATTAATCATCACACCATTCCTCGTCAAAAAATTGACCACACCTTTTTTTCGAAATCCACTCAAGATTTCCTGCAATAATAAAATATATATAGAATATGTAGATTACTTTAAAAAAGAAACACAGCATATTCAAAAGGCGTGATATTTAACAAGATGCTTCACCCGTGCAATAGCTCTTGGTGATTTTTTATCAAAAAGATAGGGATCAACTTCTTTTAGTATCTCCTCACATACTTCCAATACGCTGAAGCTGTAATAATTACCAAATATGAATTTCTCAAATCATTCAGAATAAAAAAACACTCAAATAACATACCAAAGAAAGTAAATTACATACCATGCATAGTCACCATACTCTCTGCGAACATACCCTAAAGCACGAATAAAGGCATAGTTCTTTAAATGATCGTAACGCCCTTCAACTAATCGACTAAATATAAGATTGATCTTTGGGCGTAACATTGATCTATCATACTTCTGTATTACAAAAAAGACAGCTGGCACTGGTACAGATATTGCCTATCGTCACACTAGAAATGCGTGACTATATGCATATAGTCACACACGTTTTTTTGGGTGTGTGTGACAAAAAGTCGCGCCACCGTAGGTATCATATGGTCACATTGTTTAGTTTGTGGCCGTTTTCATCGAAAAAGAGTGACCAAAACCCGAATATGTGTGACTAATTAGGCACAAGTTTTGTTGGATTCATCAGTATGTGTGACTATTTCCCATCCTATGGCCACACGAAAATATAATAATTGTGACGTTTGTGATGATTTAGTCACACATCGTGTGTTGTTTTTTTTGAGTTAGTCACATACAATTTAAAAAACAGTGGCCAAAAATGTTAATAAGTGTGACCATATGCTGTTTAAAGTGAAAAAATGTGTACTATTGATCATCCAATGGTCACATGAATTCTTAGTTTGTGTGGCCTTTTATAATATTTAGTCACACAAAGCATGTTTGCTTTGGGTATTTAGTCACATACAATTAAGCATAAAGTGGCCAAAAGTGTTAATAAGTGTGACCATATGCTGTTTTAAGTGAAGAAATGTGTATTTTGTGTGACTATTAATCATCCAATGGTCACATGAATTCTTAGTTTGTGTGGCCTTTTGTAATATTTAGTCACACAAAGCATGTTTGTTTTGGGTATTTAGTCACATACAATTAAGCATAAAGTGGCCAAAAGTGTTAATAAGTGTGACCATATGCTGTTTTAAGTGAATAAATGTGTATTTTGTGTGACTATTGATCATCCAATGGTCACATGAATTCTTAGTTTGTGTGGCCTTTTGTAATATTTAGTCACACAAAGCATCTTTGTTTTGGGTATTTAGTCACATAAAATTAAGCATAAAGTGGCCAAAAGTGTTAATAAGTGTGACCATATGTTGTTTTAAGTGAAGAAATGTGTATTTTGTGTAACTATTGATGCGGTGCGATGTGTCGTTGCGGTTTAGCAGTATTAATGCCTACTCAAGTTTTAAATTTATATTTAGCCGACTTATCAATAACACACACACTTAACGAGCAGTGTACCCGGTCAGTATGAATATAATGGTAAGTAGAGTGTCGATCAATAAGAGTGGAACGTATTATCTAGTTATTCTAATCAGTATTTTAATATTCTGAGTTAGCTATACAACCTAATCTAACGCAAGGGGGTTCAGCCTGAGAGACTGGCACGATTGGTTGCAATTAAATAATAAACTAAACTAATAGGCACGAATCAGCAAGTAGCACACACGTACACAGATAAATACTTGAGACAATAAGAAGACCTGTCCTGATAGATAAGTAGTTTGTCACTTGTTTTATTGCTAGTTTTATATGAAGTGTATAGTTCGATGCAACGCACCGAGATTAAGTCCTTTCTCGTTGGTTCTAATCTTATCGGCGAGTAAACCCTTAATGATTACTTATGACTATCCTATTTATCTTTCTTCCTACTTTTCTACAGACGATAGAATGCATAGGCGATCTAATAAATAGGCGAGGGCAGAGGCATGGCGACCCGATCAACGCTCAGCTAAACACAGAGGTTATCAATGCACTAATAAAAGTCACCAAAGACATCAACATATAAACTTTAATTAATGGGAAAGCAGTTTTAAGGGAGTGCAATCTTTCCGTTGTCACATTACACAAGCCACCAATCCTGATGAATTAAAGTTTACTAACACAATAAAACAAAACTACTTAATGAATTAAATACATGCAGGACCTTCTTACAGCTCTTGTATCTTCGTTCAAGGTGTGTCTTGTGCTGCTGCCTTGACTGAATTCGTCCTAGGGTTTCTGTACTTCGGTCTTCTGTCGAACTTCGGAACTGGAACTCGAACTCTTAATTCGTCTGGTCTTTGGGGTATTTATAGTTTCTGTCTGAGGGTAAGATGCGGCGCATCTAGTAAGTAGATGCGGCGCATTGACTTAACTTCGCGTGGGGTCCAAGATTAATATATTCAGGAATATTCGTACACCGCCAGAAGATGCGGCGTATCTTCATAAATAGATGCGGCGCATGTCCTCTTGTATCTAGGATCGTATCTGGTGAAATCTTGATAGTGATGCACCGTATGTAATAAGCAAGATGCGGCGCATCTGGAGCAGAATGTCTTGATCTTGTACATTTCGGTAGACTCTTAACTTCTTGCTTGTTTTGCTCCATAATTAGTCCAAAATCGCCAAGTTTCGCCAAATGCTTGTTTTTACCTGAGAATTACAAAAGTAAACGATTAAGTATCAATCCTCATACATAATATAATAAAACAAGTCAAATAAATAGGATAAATGATGGTAATAAAATGTACTTATTTGAGTTCATCAAATATCCCCCCACTTGAACTTTACTTGTCCCCAAGTAAACCTTAGAATTAATCTTATGAAAATGTATCCTAAAAGATATTAGGATTTATTTTTATATTTAAGCATGTATTCGTTTTTGTCATAATCACACAACCAAACACTTAACGAATTAGAAGTAAAATAAAATATTTTGATAAAAATAAATCTAATCGTTTAACTGTCCAGTCGTGACGAATATTCTATCATAAGATTGGCAAGTATACACATCTCCCCCACTAAAGCCAAGGAATAACAAGTCTAAAGCGGTAAAAAGGGTTTTGAGGTTTAAGGGTTAATCATTCTCCTTAATCTCTATCGATCTCAAATTCCAGAAAAGGCGACAAAATCACAAATACATGATCGAATCCACGAACACGATACTTGCAATTGCTCAAATCCTTAACTCGAACAGGCTAAAGATAGGATCAAGTAATCTTCACCAATAATATTATATCAAAAAGGGCGACAAAATCATAAATACATAGCCGAATCCACGACTACGATACTTAAGATTGCTCAAATCTCAAATCTCAATAAATCAAAGGTTTGGATAACGAATAATATAGGGTATGGATAATATTTGGGATATAAATTGGTGTAAAATGAAAAAAATAAACAAAACAGATAGATTAAAATCCTAAGTGTGGTTAATCACTATCCCAACCATCCCATGAATAAGACTCATATCATAGAATAACTCACGCTTTAACACTTGAAACACACGCTTTAGGTAGACACGAATTATACTCAACAAGATCTCAATCAAAGAATAAACCTTAAGTTGGTGTTCCCATAACTGCCAACTCCCACTCAATCCATAGATATAATATACAACAACTAGTGGTGATATCGACCACTTAATACAAAACTTTACATAAGTTGGTTAAAACAAACATCCAACTCTTCTTTTTTTTCTTTTTCTTTTCTATTTTTTCGATTTTTTTTATTTTATTTTTTTTTATTTTTTAATAAAAGATAAACAAAGATGTGTAAAATTTCACCACATCACTATAATGATAATTCTGGATAATTTTTTCCATACTTTTCATGACTTCAGAAATAACGGTAATAGTGAAAGTAGTAAACACACGAAAAATAAACTCAAAGATATACAATATTTACTTTCACTCCAATTGCATTGTGCAATTTCCCGACCTAACCATAGATAATGAATTACGCACACGAACATAGGTAATGTAAGGAAACACACTTTGCCTAAAGCAATTAACCAACCACGGATTTTAATCTACAGGGAAGGCTAAGGTGTAAGGGTGTAACGAAACATTTTAAACATTGGTGTAAGAAACGAAAGGAATGACTCTGAGTGTTTTTCTAGGGGTATCTTACTCTAAAAGTGAGAGTAACAAAAGGGTTTTTATACGGGGGTTAACTAACCAGTGTAGTTAGCTAATAACACATAACATATAATAGGCTATTTGGGTGTAATCCTAGAATTTTACCAATTTAGACAAGTCATTCCAATTATAAAAATAATACTTATTATGGTGGTCTCGAATAGTATACAAGCCAAGTTCTAAAGTTTACAAGTCACCGGCACACTCATAGATTTGTGAATTTTGACAAATCACAATTTTTGAAAATAACGTCATGTGTGCAGCTATGCAACTTAGACTTTAAACAAAAACATGCTAAAATTTTTTTTTAAATTTTGATATATTAAGCACATTTTAAGCATATTTTTAAAAGTTTAGGACAAGTAAGTGTTAAGTGTTATAATTCTCCAATCCCCCCACTTAAGTTAAACAACGTCCTCGTTGTTTGTATCAAAGGTTAAAAACTGGAAATTAAAAGAATTAGAACAGAAAAACTCCCCTGAGATTTGCTCGGTATGATCCTCCATTAGTATAAGAGCAAAAATCATCTTTCTTGTGGATGAGAACGTCTAAGCTTCATATTTGATGTATCCACAGGAAATGCAGGAATCTATAATACCACCAAGACTTAAAACACACCTAAATTAAGAAAAGTTCAAACTTGCATAATACATTAGTAGTTAGGAAAAATAAAACTTAAAAATAAAAATGAAAATCATCAGGTCAGTCGATGCGCCGTATCTTATTGAAGAAGATACGCCGTATCGAGCCTGAAATAAATACGGATCAGAATAGAAGATGCGCCGCATCCTTAACCAGGGATGCACCGCATTGAAATAAACTGATAAAAAGTTTTAAAGTTAAAAATAAATAATTAAAAAAAATGCAGGAAAAGTAAGATATGACCATTGCAGGAGATGCGTCGCATCTCGGGATTGAGATGCGCCGTATCCTCTGTGGGCTTGACTGACTCGACACAGAACAGAATAATAAAAAAATTTCCGGGTTGTCTCCCGGCCAGCACTTGTCTTTATTCCAGAGTCTTCAAGTTAGACTCACGTTCAGCTCATTAATATCGATCATTGAAGGAGTCGAAAACATCGCGCTCCCTCATCGCCAATTCAGTAATATTGAACACTCCTTGCTCGTCCTTAATTTCCACGCCGTTCTTCTTTAATATCTGTATAAACAAAGTTCTGTCCCTTTCGGGCAGAGATGAAAAAATGATAGACGGGAAATTCTTATTATCATATAGGCATAAATAAGCAAGGTGGGGTGGTAGTTCAATAAACACATCATTATTCAAATTCGTTTTCTCAACTATTCTCCTACGTTTGTTAATTACTACGCAATCATACCACTCATCATCAGAATCATTAACAACATCGCGTCTAAGTTCGGTAGGTACATTAAGGTCAATAAATTCCTCAAAGTTCTCATGATTAGGATTAGTTGAGTTGTTTTGAATCAATGTTTCTCCCATGAGCCTAGCTTCAAGATCGAGGTCCATACGCTCTCTTAATCCTAGCACATAGACACCTCTAATTATGCTTTTAACAGGATCTTGGCACTTATAGACTAGTTTATTATTCCCTACCCTTAACGAGATTTTTCTTTTAAACACATCAATCTTAGCATGGGCAGTAGACAAGAAAGGTCTTCCAAGGATTAAAGGAATCTTAACATCCTCGGGCATATCTAATATAACAAATTCTACAGGGAAAATAAACTTCTCAATCTTGACTAGCACATTAATAGCAATCCCTTCAGGTCGTTTTACCGTTTTATCAGCCAATTCAATAAGTAACTTAGTTGGTGCTAATTTTCCTAGTCCTAGGGTAGTGAATGTCTTAAGAGGCATAACACTAACACTAGCTCCTAATTCAGCTAACACATTATTGAAAGATATATTATTAATTGAACAAGGCAAAGTAAAACTTCCTGGGTCCTTTTCTTTATGAGGCAAGGCATTTAAGTCGGTTGCAGAGCTCTCTTCTTTCATTGTAGCCTTGATCTCCTCTTCAATCTTTGTCTTCTCCTTTAGTAGTCTCCTTAAACTGATTGAAGAATTAAAGAAAAATTCGGGTCTTGCACCATCATTACCATTCATCAGTCTTCTAGGAAAAGGAATGTTAGGAGTGACTTCTTCAGTGGTGCTTATGGCCTTGACATGATCTCTTGGGTTGGTTTCAGTTGAGCTAGGTAAACTTCCATATCCCCTTTCTTGAAGAACTTTGCTCATTTTACCAATTTGTTGTTCCAAGGCTTTGATCGAAGCTCCTTGATTTCTTGTAGTAGTGTCCGTTGAAGCTCGGATTTCTTTGATCATAGAAGTATTCTCTTCATGTCTTTTAGCAGCATCGGCCATAATTTGCTTTAGAGTGTCATCTAAAGTCTGCCTCCTTTCTTGATAAGCGGGATTAAAGTTGTTCTTTTGATAGAATCTCGGGGTGGCTTCCCTAAATCTTCCTGAAGGTCGGAATGGTTGTCCAAATTGGGTGTAGTATGCTTCTTCAAACGTCTCACTTTCATTCTTATTCGGGCAATCTTTAGTGTAGTGAGGTCCTTCGCACTTTTCACATCCAACTTGGGCAGCATACACTTTTTCATCACGCTTCTTCATCTCTCTACTAATTTTATCCAATTGAGCTTGAATAGCAGCAAACCCGTCAAAATTAGTGCTGCTCTTAGATCTAGTAGAGGTCCCATCGTGCCATTTTTGAGAATGATCAGCAGCTTCTTGGATAGCTTTCCTAGCATTGGTTGCACTCATTTGAGGCACAGCTCCCTTAGCGTCCAAGATTTGTCTAGTAGGCACGTCCAATCCTTGATAAAACAATATTATCTCCTGCATAGGGGTTAGATAGTGTTGAGGACATTTTACCAGTAAATCTTTAAATCGTTCCCAAGCTTGATAAAGAGTTTCATCAGGCTCTTGCTTGAAACTGTTGATAGCCTCCATCTTTTTAGCAGTCTTAGCAGGTGGACAATATCTCTTCAGGAATTTGCTCTTCAAATCTTCCCATGTAGTGATTGAACTAGCAGGTTCATTCCTTAGCCACTTGTTAGCAGCTCCTTTTAGCGAGAGTGGAAAGATTCTTAGCATGATTTGATCGTCAGTGACTCCTTCTGAAGTAAACAAATCCGCAATCTCGAGGACCTTTTCAACATGCTCATTAGCATCCTCATGTTCCGATCCACTGAAAGCATTTTCTCTTAGCTCCTTGAGAAACTGACCCTTCAATTCAAACTTTGACTTATCATCAAACTTTGGTCTAGCAACTCCTGAAGTGTAATCAGCACGGGTTTTGTTCATGTATTCCTCCATAGTTGTGTTTTCGCCCATTGTCTCCTGGTCATGCACTTCCTGAAATCAACACAAAAATATCAGTAGGGTATGCTCAAGAAAGTAATATATCAGAAAATTAACAACGAAAACGGAATACGAAAAATTAAAGTTACTGATATCTGCAGACGATGCGCCGTATCCAAAAAGTTGGATACGCCGTATCTTATAATCGTTAAAATTTAATCAGACTTTATTCAGAAAATAGATACGCCGCTTAGAAATTAGAATGCGCCGTATCAGTTTTAATTATCAAAAATCGATATTTATTTAAAAGTAAATGCGTCGTATTAACAAAAGTTAATGCGCCGTATTTTCGTTACGTTTCAAAATACAAGATTTTTGATTCAGAAGATACGCCGTATCGACAGAGATCGATGCGTCGTATCTGTTTAATAATTCGAAAACTGTTTTTAATTAAAATAATAGATACGCCGTATCTGCCAAAGCAGATGCGTCGTATGGCGTTAACGTTTAGAAAAAATTTTCCTTAAAAACAGATACGCCGTATCTTGGGGAAAAGATGCGTCGTATCGAATTAATTAAACGCGTTGTATTTTATAAAAATTAAACGCAATACGCCGTATCTATGAAGATAGATGCGCCGTATCGTTCGATTTAGCTCAGTACAACGATAGCAGAACACAGAAAATACGAAAAATAAAAAAAACAAATAAAAACAAACCAAAATAAACACAAATAAAAGCAAACAAAAACAAGAAAATATGCAAAATAATACAATGAATGCAAATTAACCTAATATAAAACACAGTTAGCGGTTAGATTAAAAAAATTAAAAACCTAATTAAAATACAAATCAAATTAACAGATAATAACAATTCACTCCCCGGCAGCGGCGCCAAAAACTTGATGCGGTGCGATGTGTCGTTGCGGTTTAGCAGTATTAATGCCTACTCAAGTTTTAAATTTATATTTAGCCGACTTATCAATAACACACACACTTAACGAGCAGTGTACCCGGTCAGTATGAATATAATGGTAAGTAGAGTGTCGATCACTAAGAGTGGAACGTATTATCTAGTTATTCTAATCAGTATTTTAATATTCTGAGTTAGCTATACAACCTAATCTAACGCAAGGGGGTTCAGCCTGAAAGACTGGCACGATTGGTTGCAATTAAATAATAAACTAAACTAATAGGCACGAATCAGCAAGTAGCACACACGTACACAGATAAATACTTGAGACAATAAGAAGACCTGTCCTGATAGATAAGTAGTTTGTCACTTGTTTTATTGCTAGTTTTATATGAAGTGTATAGTTCGATGCAACGCACCGAGATTAAGTCCTTTCTCGTTGGTTCTAATCTTATCGGCGAGTAAACCCTTAATGATTACTTATGACTATCCTATTTATCTTTCTTCCTACTTTTCTACAGACGATAGAATGCATAGGCGATCTAATAAATAGGCGAGGGCAGAGGCATGGCGACCCGATCAACGCTCAGCTAGACACAGAGGTTATCAATGCACTAATAAAAGTCACCAAAGACATCAACATATAAACTTTAATTAATGGGAAAGCAGTTTTAAGGGAGTGCAATCTTTCCGTTGTCACATTACACAAGCCACCAATCCTGATGAATTAAAGTTTACTAACACAATAAAACAAAACTACTTAATGAATTAAATACATGCAGGACCTTCTTACAGCTCTTGTATCTTCGTTCAAGGTGTGTCTTGTGCTGCTGCCTTGACTGAATTCGTCCTAGGGTTTCTGTACTTCGGTCTTCTGTCGAACTTCGGAACTGGAACTCGAACTCTTAATTCGTCTGGTCTTTGGGGTATTTATAGTTTCTGTCTGAGGGTAAGATGCGGCGCATCTAGTAAGTAGATGCGGCGCATTGACTTAACTTCGCGTGGGGTCCAAGATTAATATATTCAGGAATATTCGTACACCGCCAGAAGATGCGGCGTATCTTCATAAATAGATGCGGCGCATGTCCTCTTGTATCTTGGATCGTATCTGGTGAAATCTTGATAGTGATGCGCCGTATGTAATAAGCAAGATGCGGCGCATCTGGAGCAGAATGTCTTGATCTTGTACATTTCGGTAGACTCTTAACTTCTTGCTTGTTTTGCTCCATAATTAGTCCAAAATCGCCAAGTTTCGCCAAATGCTTGTTTTTACCTGAGAATTACAAAAGTAAACGATTAAGTATCAATCCTCATACATAATATAATAAAACAAGTCAAATAAATAGGATAAATGATGGTAATAAAATGTACTTATTTGAGTTCATCAACTATTGATCATCCAATGGCCACATGAATTTTATGTTTGTGTGGCCTTTTGTAATATTTAGTCACACAAAGCATGTTTGTTTTGGTTATTTAGTCACATACAATTAAGCATTAAGTGGCCAAAAGTGTTGATAAGTGTGACCATATGCTTTTTAAAGTGAAGAAATTTGTATTTTGTGTGACTGTTGATCATCCAATGGCCACTTGAATTTTATGTTTGTGTGGCCTTTTATAATATTTAGTCACACAAAGCATGCTTGTTTTGGGTATTTAGTCACATACAATTAAGCATAAAGTGGCCAAAGTTGTTAATAAGTGTGACCATATGCTGTGTAAAGTGAAGAATTGTGTATTTTGCGTGACTATTGTTCATCCAATGGTCACATGAATTTTTATTTTGTGTGGCCTTTGGTACTATTTAGTCACACATCGAATTAAACAAAGAGTGACCAATAATGTTGGAGCAGAGTTGCTACTTCTAGCAGTACTAAGGTAGTCCTGCTGAAGCAGAGTTACTGCTGGTAGTACTATGCTAGTGCTGCTGGAATGAGTATATATATTATATATAAAACAATATTAAAAAACACAAGAAATTTCAAATTGAATTAAACTCGAATGTATATAACTGGACAGAATATACAATTGTAATGTCGTACTTAATTAATCAAATATCTAAAGACTTTTGAACCTTCACCCCCTTAGCAGTTTGCCTTAAGTCGTTAGCAGATATATATTGTTTCTTCGGTGGTGCCTGTGGTACACATTTAGTCACATGGTTTGTTGGTGTAACCTGTAGTAAACAAAAGACGCTTCTATCAAACATTGAATTACATATGAATAATTATATATGTAGGTTGAAAAAACACATGTACGTACCACGTCTTCGAAAATAACTTGATCCTTTGGCCATGCAACGAAACTACCTTCAACATTCTTAACTATTTTTAACCCATTATTTGCTACGTCCGGTACGCATGCTGCATCAACTAACGATTCATCAATCGACACTTTGTAGCAATCACTTGGGAGTGGTCGGTTATGCAACACTTGCTTTCCATGAGACTGGTATACGGTACCCAAAGCAACAATATTTGTTTGCTTTATAATCCACATTTTGCACTTAAGTGTCTAAAAAAAAAGAATTTTTATGTATATATCAGAAATTATTTAAACAAAAGAATAACAAGAAACATGTTGAAATACATACTGTTGGCAGTGCTTGTGTTAGAGACACATCTTGTTGCGATTGGGAATCTGGAGACCCGTTTCGTCGCTTCTTTTGCTTTGGCTTATTGGGTCCGACAGTTTTAGCAAGTTCCTATATGTATATATAAAACACGTTACATTATTTAAACAAAAGAGTAACAAGAAACATGTTGAAATACATACTGTTGGCAGTGGTTGTGTTGGAGACGACACATTTTGTAGCGATTGGGAATCTGGAGACCCGTTTCGTCGTGACTTAAGGTTATGCTTAGGCCTGACAGTTTTAGCATCAAGTTCCTTTACGTATATATAAAACACGGTACATTAGTCGATCATGTATGTAAAATTCAAAAATCAAAGGGCGATCTTTTATTACTATACTCACCATTGTTTCCGTTACCTTTTAAGAAGTTTCAAGGCCATTGGATTTCTCCTCAATTCCCGCATCTTTAGGACTTACAACACCACTTGTCTGAGTGCCATTGGAGTCACCCGCAATATTGTCAATGGCCATTGGAGTCACCTGCAATATAAATTAAGAAATACAGTCACTCATCAGTTTATGTTCAATGCCTAGTATCATTAGCATCAGTGGTGTTAGCATTAGAAAATGAAATTGTTAACAACATAAAAAATGGCTTACAACTGAGGCTATTGGCGATGGTTCAGTTGGCAGAGTTATATTCATCCCTTTATTATTCAACTGTTGCAGAATTTGAGAAAGCATTATATTTGTGTTTTCCACCTCACCGGATAATTTATTGACCTGCACATCTTTTTCGGTCATCTCGGCGGACAATTTCTTGATCAATTTATCTTTTTCTTCACGCTCGCGTCTCTCATTATCCAGTTGAGTTTGAAGTAAGGCAATTTTTTCATTGGCTTCTTGTTTTCTTCGAGGAAGGCCAAAATACTCTTTGTATGTTACTGCACCTCCCACTCCTCTGGCATAACCGCCGTTTTCATTACCAAATACAAATGTCATGGCATCAGTGCCATCATCAAAACCCGATGTTCCTTCCTTGATCTTGTCATCAGCTTCTTTCTGCACAAAAAAATATAGGAAATGTTGGGATTAAAAGTCTTCTTGATGATGTTAGAGTAACTGCTGGTATACAAGCTACTACTGCTAGTACACAGTTAAATGTTGCTGCTATATAAGCATAATAATAGAATTAGCAGTCAAACTTACAAGTTCATCTCCCTTTGATTTAATATCATCATTTGGGTATTCGCCGTCTTTGTTTACCCTTCTGATGTGCGTGTGGTATTGCTCTAATTATATGTCCACGATATGTCGTTGTGGTTTTAGCAGTATTCAAGTTTTAAATTTATATTTAGCCGACTTATCAATAACACAAACTTTAACGAGCAGTGTACCCGGTCAGTATGAATATAATGGTAAGTAGAGTGTCGATCACTAAGAGTGGAACATATTATCTAGTTATCCTAATCAGTATTTTAATATCTTAAGTTAGCTATACAACCTAATCTAACGCAAGGGGGTTTCAGCCTGAGAGACTGGCACGGTTTGGTTATGATTAAATAATAAACTAAACTAATAAGCACGAATCAGCGAGTAGCACACACGTACACAGATAAATACTTGAGACAATAAGAAGACCTGTCCTGATAGTTAAGTAGCTTGTCACTTGTTTTATTGCTAGTTTTATATGAAGTGCATAGTTCGATGCAACGCACCGAGATTAAGTCCTTTCTCGTTGGTTCTAATCTTATCAGCGAGTAAACCCTTAATGATTACTTATGACTATCCTATTTATCTTTCTTCCTACTTTTCTACAGACGATAGAATGCATAGACGATCTAATAAATAGGCGAGGAAGGGGCATGGCGACCCAAGCAATGCTCAGCTAGACACAGAGGTTATCAATGCACTAATAAAAGTCACCAAAGACATCAACATATAAACTTTAATTAATGGGAAAGCAATTTTAAGGGAGTTGAAGTGAATGATAACATAACACAAGCCCATCAATCCTGACCAATTAAAGTGTACTAATACAATAAAACAAAACTACTTAATGAATTGAATACATGCAGGACCTTCTTACAGCTCTTGTATCTTCGTTCAAGGTGTGTCTTGTGTTGCTACTTCGTCTGAATTCGGCTTAGGGTTTCTGTGGTCTTCGGTCTTCTAAAACTGTCGAACTCTCGAACCTCTTAAATTCGTCTGGTCTTGGGGTATTTATAGTTTCTGTCTGAGGGCTAGATGCGGCGCATAGGATAAGTAGATGCGGCGCATTGACTTAACTTCGCGTGGGGTCCAAGATTAATATATTCAGGAATATTCGTACACCGCCAGAAGATGCGGCGTAACTCCATTCTTAGATGCGGCGCATGTCCTTGTTGTCTTGGATCGTAGCTTGTGAAATCTTGATAGTGATGCGCTGTATATAATAAGTAAGATGCGGCATATCTGGAGCAGAATGATCTTGATCTTGTACATTTCAGTAGACTCTTAACTTCTTGCATGTTTTGCTCCATAATTAGTCCAAAATCGCCAAGTTTCACATAATACTTGTTTTTACCTGAGAATTAGAAAAGTAAACATTAACGTATCAATTCTCACAGATAATATAATAAAACAAGTCAAATAAATAGGATAAATGATGGTAATAAAATATACTTATTTGAGTTCATCAAATATCCCCCCACTTAAACTTTACTTGTCCCCAAGTAAACCTTAGAATTAATCTTATGAAAATGAATCGTAAAAGATATTAGGATTTATTTTTATATTTAAGCATGTATTCATTTTTGTCATAATCACACAACCAAACACTTAACGAATTAGAAGTAAAATAAAATAATTTGATAAAAGCAAATCTAATCGTTTAACTGTCCAGTCGTGACGAATATTCTATCATAAGCTTTGCATGTATACGCATCTCCCCCACTAAAGCCAAGGAATAACAAGTCTAAAGCGGTAAAAAGGGTTTGTTGGTTAAGGGTTAATCATTCTCCTTAATCTCTATCGATCTCAAATTCCAGAAAAGGCGAAAAAATCACAAATACATGATCGAATCCACGAACACGATACTTGCAATTGCTCAAATCCTTAACTCAAAAATGCTAAAGATAGGACCAAGTAATCTTCACCAATAATATTATATCAAAAAGGGCGACAAAATCATAAATACATAGCCGAATCCACGACTACGATACTTAAGATTGCTCAAATCCCTAATCTCAATAAATCAAAGGTTTGGATAAAGAATAATATAGGGTATGGATAATATTTGGGATACAAATTGGTGTAAAATGAAAAATAAACAAAACAGATAAATTAAAATCCTAAGTGTGGTTAATCACTATCCCAACCATCCCATGAATAAGACTCATATCATAGAATAACTCACGCTTTAACACTTGAAACACACGCTTTAGGTAGACACGAATTATACACAACAAGATCTTAATCAAAGAATAACCTTAATTGGCGTTCCCATAACGTCCAACTCCCATTCAATCCATAGATATAATATACAACAAATAGTGGTGATATCAACCACTTAATACAAAACTTTACATAAGTTGGTTAAAACAAACTTCCAACTTTTCTTTTTTTTCTTTTTCTTTTCTATTTTTCATTTTTTTTTTTTTTTTTTTTTTTTTTGAACTTGAAATATAAACATAGATGTGTAAAATTTCACCACATCACTATAATGATAACTCTGGATAATTTTTCCATACTTTTCATGACTTCAGAAATAATGGTAATAGTGAAAGTAGTAAACACACGAAAAATAAACTCAAAGATATACAATATTTACTTTCACTCCAATTGCATTGTGCAATTTCCCGACCTAACCATAGATAATGAATTACGCACGCGAACACAGGTAATGTAAGGAAACACACTTTGCCAAAAGCAATTAACCAACCACGGATTTTAATCTACAGGGTAGGCTAAGGTGTAAGGGTGTAACGAAACATTATAACAAAGGTGTAAGAAACGAAAGGAATGGCTCTGAGTGTTTTTCTAGGGGTATCTTACTCTAAAAGTGAGAGTAACAAAAGGGTTTATACAGGGGTTAACTAACGAGTGTAGTTAGCTAATATCACATAACATATAAAGGCTATTTGGGTGTAATCCTAGAAATTTACCAATTTAGACAAGTCATTCCAATTATATAAATAATACTTATTATGGTGGTCTCGAATAGTATACAGGCCAAGTTCTAAAGTTTACAAGTCACCGGCACACTCATAGATTTGTGAATTTTTAAAAAGTTCACAATTTTTGAAATAATGTCATGTGTGCAGCTATGTAATTTAGACTTTAAACAAAAACATGCTAAAAATTTTAAATTTTGATATATTAAGCACATTTTAAGCACATTTTGAAAAAGTTTAGGACAAGTAAGTGTTCTAATTCTCCAATCCCCCCACTTAAGTTAAACAACGTCCTTGTTGTTTGTATCAAAGATTAAAAAACTGGAAAATAAAAGAATTAGAACAGAAAAACTCCCCTGAGATTTGCTCGGTATGATCCTCCATTATTTGTATAAGAGCAAAAATCATCTTTCTTGTGGATGAGAACGTTTAAGCTTCATAGTTGATGTATCCACAGGAAATGCAGGAATCTATAATACCACCAAGACTTTAACACACCTAAGTTAAGAAGGTTCAAACTTGCATAATACATTAGTAGTTAGTAAAAATAAAACTTAAAAATTAAAATGAAAATCATCAGGTCAGTCGATACGCCGTATCTTATGGAAGAAGATGCGCCGTATCGAGCCTGGAATAAATACAATCAGAATAGAAGATGCGTCGCATCCTTAACCAGGGATGCGCCGCATTAAAATAAACTGACAAAAAGTTTTAAAGTCAAAAATAAAAATGCAGAAAATAAAGTAAGATATGACCAGTGCAGGAGATGCGTCGCATCTCAGGATTGAGATGCGCCGTATCTTCTGCGGGCCTGACTGACTCGACACAGAACAGAATAGTAAAATTTTTCTCCGGGTTGTCTCCCGGTCAGCACTTGTCTTTATTCCAGAGTCTTCAAGTTAGACTCACGTTCAGCTCTTTAATACCGATCATTGAAGGAGTCGGAAGCATCGCGCTCCCTCATTGCCAGTCCAGTAATATTGAACACTCCTTGCTTGTCCTTAATTTCCACGCCATTCTTCTTTAGTATCTGTATAAACAAAGTTCTGTCCCTTTCGGGCAGAGATGACAAAATGATAGACGGGAAATTCTTATTATTATATAGGCATAAATAAGCAAGGTGGGGTGGTAGTTCAATAAACACATCATTATTCAAATTCGTATGCTCAACTATTCTCCTACGTTTGTTAATCACTACGCAATCATACCACTCATCATCAGAATCATCAACAATATCACGCCTAAGTTCGGTAGGTACATTAAGGTCAATAAATTCCTCGAAGTCTTCATGATTAGGATTAGTTGAGTTGTTTTGAATCAATGTTTCTCCCATGAGCCTAGCTTCAAGATCGAGGTCCATACGTTCTCTTAATCCTAGCACATAGACACCTCTAATTATGCTTTTGACAGGATTTTGGCACTTATAGACTAGTTTATTATTCCCTACCCTTAATGAGATTTTTCTTTTAAACACATCAATCTTAGCACGGGCGGTAGACAAGAAAGGTCTTCCAAGGATTAAAGGAATCTTAACATCCTCGGGCATATCTAATATAACAAAGTCTACAGGGAAAACAAACTTCTCAATCTTAACTAGCACATTATTAGCAATCCCTTCAGGTTGTTTTACCGTTTTATCAGCCAATTCAATAAGCAACTTAGTTGGTGCTAATTTTCCTAGTCCTAGGGTAGTGAATGTCTTAAGGGGCATTACACTAACACTAGCTCCTAAGTCAGCTAACACATTATTGAAAGATATATCATTAATAGAACAAGGTAAAGTAAAACTTCCTGGGTCCTTTTCTTTATGAGGCAAGGCATGTAAGTCAGTTGCAGAGCTCTCTCCTTTCATTGTAGCCTTGATCTCCTCTTCAATCTTTGTCTTCTCTTTGAGTAGTCTCCTCAAACTGATTGAAGAATTAAAGAAAAATTCGGGTCTTGCACCATCATTACCATTCATCGGTCTTCTAGGAAAAGGAATGTTAGGAGTGACTTCTTTAGTGGTGCTTATGGCCTTGACATGATCTCTTAGGTTGGTTTCAGTTGAGCTAGGTAAACTTCCGTATCCCCTTTCTTGAAGAAATTTGCTCATTTGACCAATTTGTTGTTCCAATGCTTTGATCGAAGCTCCTTGATTTCTTGTAATAGTGTCTGTTGAAGCTCGGATTTCCTTGATCATAGCAGTGTTCTCATCATGCCTTTTAGCAGCATCGGCCATAATTTGCTTTAAAGTGTCATCTAAAGTCTGCCTCCTTTCTTGATAAGTGGGATTGAAGTTGTTCTTTTGATAGAATCCCGGAGTAGCTTCCCTAAATCTTCCTGAAGGTCGGAATGGTTGTCCAAATTGTGTTTAGTATGCTTCTTCAAAAGTCTCACTTTCATTCTTATTCGGGCAATCCTTAGTGTAGTGAGGTCCTTCGCATTTTTCACATCCTACTTGGGCAGCATACACTTTTTCATCACGCTTCTTCATCTCTCTACTAATTTTATCCAATTGAGCTTGAATAGCAGCAAACCCGTCAAAATTAGTGCTGCTCTTAGATCTAGTAGAGGTCCCATCGTGCCATTTTTGAGAATGATCAGCAGCTTCTTGGATAGCTTTCCTAGCATTTGCTGCACTCATTTGAGGCACAGCTCCCTTAGCATCCAAGATTTGTCTAGTAGGCACGTCCAATCCTTGATAAAACAATATTATCTCCTGCATTTCACTTAGATAATGTTGAGGGCATTTCATCAATAGGTCTTTGAATCGTTCTCAAGCTTGATAAAGAGTTTCATCAGGCTCTTGCTTGAAACTGTTGATAGCCTCCATCTTTTTAGCGGTTTTAGCAGGTGGACAATATCTCTTCAGGAATTTGCTCTTCAAATCATCCCATTTAGTGATTGAACTAGCAGGTTCATTCCTTAGCCACTTGTTAGCAGCTCCTTTTAGCGAGATTGGAAAGATTCTTAGCATGAGTTGATCATCAGTGACTCCTTCTGTAGTAAACAAATCCGCAATCTCGAGGACCTTTTCAACATGCTCATTAGCATCCTCATGTTCCGATCCACTGAAAGCATTTTCTCTTAGCTCCTTGAGAAATTGACCCTTCAACTCAAACTTAGACTTTTCATCAAACTTTGGTCTAGCAACTCCTGAAGTGTAATCAGCACGGGTTTTGTTCATATATTCCTCCATAGTTGTGTTTTCCGCCATTGTTTCTGTTTCTACTTCCTCTTTTTCTTCAGAAAAATAATCAAGCTCGAATGAACTTGATATATCAAAGCTCTTTGTGTTGAAAAGCCTTTTAAGCGAATGAAAAGCTCGTTCAGGATCTTCGAAAGGTTGAATCAAGTCCTTAGTAGAACTCCTGGTCATGCACTTCCTGAAACTATCACAAAAGCATCAGTAGGGTATGTTCAAGAAAGTAATATATCAGAAAATCAACAACGAAAACGGAATACGAAAAATTAAAGTTACTGATATCTGCAGACGATGCGCCGTATCCAAAAAGTTGGATACGCCGTATCTTATAATCGTTAAAATTTAATCAGACTTTATTCAGAAAATAGATACGCCGCTTATAAATTTAGAATGCGCCGTATCAATTTTAATTATCAAAAATCGATATTTATTTAAAATTAAATGCGTCGTATTAACAAAAGTTAATGCGCCGTATTTTCGTTACGTTTCAAAATACAAGATTTTTGATTCAGAAGATGCGCCGTATCGATAAAAATCGATGCGTCGTATCTGTTTAATAATTCGAAAACTGTTTTTAATTAAAATAATAGATACGCCATATCTGCTAAAGCAGATGCGTCGTATGGCGTTATCGTTTTAGAAAAATTTCTTATTAAAAACAGATACGCCGTATCTTGGGGAAAGATGCGTCGTATCGAATTTATTAAACGCGTTGTATTTTATAAAAAGTAAACGCAATACGCCGTATCTATGAAAATAGATGCGCCGTATCGTTTAAATTAGCTCAGTACAACGATAGCAGAATACAGAAAATACGAGAAATAAAAACAAAAATAAAAACAAACGAAAATAAACAAAAACAAAAACACACAAAAACAGAAAATATGCAAAATAATACAATGAATGCAATTTAACTAATATACAACAGAGTTAGCGGTTAGAATAAAAATTAAAAAGAAAAACCTAATTAAAATACTAATCAAATTAACAGATAATAACAATTCACTCCCCGGCAGCGGCGCCAATAACTTGATGTGCGTGTGGTATTGCTCTAATTATATGTCCAGGATATGTCGTTGTGGTTTTAGCAGTATTCAAGTTTTAAATTTATATTTTGCCGACTTATCAATAACACACACTTTAACGAGCAGTGTACCCGGTCAGTATGAATATAATGGTAAGTAGAGTGTCGATCACTAAGAGTGGAACGTATTATCTAGTTATCCTAATCAGTATTTTAATATCTTAAGTTAGCTATACAACCTAATCTAACGCAAGGGGGTTTCAGCCTGAGAGACTGGCACGGTTTGGTTATGATTAAATAATAAACTAAACTAATAAGCACGAATCAGCGAGTTGCACACACGTACACAGATAAATACTTGAGACAATAAGAAAACCTGTCCTGATAGTTAAGTAGCTTGTCACTTGTTTTATTGCTAGTTTTATATGAAGTGTATAGTTCGATGCAACGCACCGAGATTAAGTCCTTTCTCGTTGGTTCTAATCTTATCGGCGAGTAAACCCTTAATGATTACTTATGACTATCCTATTTATCTTTCTTCCTACTTTTCTACAGACGATAGAATGCATAGGCGATCTAATAAATAGGCGAGGAAGGGGCATGGCGACCCAAGCAATGCTCAGCTAGACACAGAGGTTATCAATGCACTAATAAAAGTCACCAAAGACATCAACATATAAACTTTAATTAATGGGAAAGCAATTTTAAGGGGAGTTGAAGTGAATGATAACATAACACAAGCCCATCAATCCTGACCAATTAAAGTGTACTAATACAATAAAACAAAACTACTTAATGAATTGAATACATGCAGGACCTTCTTACAGCTCTTGTATCTTCGTTCAAGGTGTGTCTTGTGCTGCTACTTCGTCTGAATTCGGCTTAGGGTTTCTGTGGTCTTCGGTCTTCTAAAACTGTCGAACTCTCGAACCTCTTAAATTCGTCTGGTCTTGGGGTATTTATAGTTTCTGTCTGAGGGCTAGATGCGGCGCATAGGATAAGTAGATGCGGCGCATTGACTTAACTTCGCGTGGGGTCCAAGATTAATATATTCAGGAATATTCGTACATCGCCAGAAGATGCGGCGTAACTCCATTCTTAGATGCGGCGCATGTCCTTGTTGTCTTGGATCGTAGCTTGTGAAATCTTGATAGTGATGCGCCGTATATAATAAGTAAGATGCGGCGTATCTGGAGCAGAATGATCTTGATCTTGTACATTTCAGTAGACTCTTAACTTCTTGCATGTTTTGCTCCATAATTAGTCCAAAATCGCCAAGTTTCACATAATACTTGTTTTTACCTGAGAATTACAAAAGTAAACATTAACGTATCAATTCTCACAGATAATATAATAAAACAAGTCAAATAAATAGGATAAATGATGGTAATAAAATGTACTTATTTGAGTTCATCACCTTCCTTTCACCCACATTACATCACGGGGGGGGGGGGGGGGGGGTTCTTCATCCGCTTTAATCTCTTTATTTTGGATCTAATAAACATCAAATGCATACCCATGTAAAGTTAGACCAAGATAAACGAAAATATGAGGATGCTTACACATGTACAGTTAAACCAAGATAATCGAAAATATGAGGGTATTAATGCAAATGTGCAAATTGGGCAATGTCAACAGATTCTTTTCTCATACTGATCGTCTCTTAATTGGTAAAACAAACATTGTGTAATCTTACCATTTTCTCTTTGACATAAGCATATCCACCTCGTCCCATTTTATGCTGATAAATATTTTGGGAACGCGCCATTTTACCTTTCTCAGATTTCTCCTAAAAACACAAAATCATAAGGCGTTTAGATGCGGTAATGCTGCAAACTGAAAATAATAAAATGACATATACACTTAATTAAAGATGACTAATTAAAACCTTGTATGCTTCGGTGGTCGTGTATTTAACATACTCGACCCAGTCTTCTGATTTCATTATTGTATTATACAAGTCCGGGACTTCATTCAGTTTGGAAGGTGTATTTAGGTTGGGCAAAATGTAGTTGAATTTGAGCTTCCTTCTGTAATTCCTTAGCATTTTATCAAGACGAATCATTATCAATTTTCTGTATTTGACGTCAACAACAAAAAATTTCTGAAAAGATTAACACAATGTTGTTAATTAGTTGCACATAATGTAACTGCATACATAAACTTATGTAGTACTGGGTTACAAAATAGTATATATGTACCAAGATTTCATCCCATAGTTTATCTCTTGATTCTTTATTCACCTTCTTCCAGTGTAGAATCTTCACACCTATCTGCTCACGAGCCACATCTCCTAAAAAACTCACAAATACTGCTCTGTTTTCCCCTGTTACCCTACCGAATGCATCGAAGGTTACCTTGAGCTTTATTGCACCAGGTTTGTCATGCTTCGCGCGAAACTTTACTAGCCTGGTTGAGCCCCTCTTAGCTAGTATCTCAGGTGTTTGGTTGGTTACAGGCTCATCTATATATTCTTCATCAGAAGACTTTTCGGATTCATATTCTAAGGCGTTATCATCATGTTCAATATGATCAAGAGGAAGCAAAGTATGGTTATCAACAATGGGTTCAGTTTCCATGACTCTTGAGCAACAAAGGGTAAAAGAAAATGATTATGGCTTAGCTTGGAGAGTAATGGTGAGAGAAGATTTGATTTTTGTTTTTTATTTGCAGTCTTTTTTTTAAGGAGAGAAAAGAGGCTATACACCAAGAATATGAATCGTTTGTGATTCAAAAAATTTCGATCCAAAAATTTGCCTCCAAGTTGTAATTTGAAATTAACAATTGAATTATTTGAAAATTTTCCCTTTGAACCTGTTAATTAAAGCATAAACTTGAATAAATCAAATTTTTGGCTCCAAATTTTATAGAGTACTATCTTAATAATCGCAAATAATGTATCATACTGTGCAACCATCACATCAACAGTACAAACTACTACCCATTTAACAAACTAAAATACTTACATAATTACTAGTTATTGTACCCTTACTAATTACATTTACAAAACACAAATTACTAATTACCTTTTTGTTATTTGGTTTCATTTTTTGCGTGCTTGTGTTTGCCATAAGAATGTGTGTGTTGATTAGGGTTTATTGATTTTTGTGTGTGTTTACAAATGATCGGGTAAAGGGATTAATTGTTGGTTGAATATTGAATTTGTGGTTTGGTTTAACTATAGCTGACGTGGCAAGATTTGTTTAAAAAAAAAAAAAAAAAAAAAAAAAAAAAAAAAAAAAAAAAACCTAATGGTGATGACGTGGCGGTGAAATCCGGCTATAGCCGGTAAATAGGGATGGCAACGGTTCGGGTTCGGGGCGGGTTTTAGTATACCCATAACCGAACCCGTTTATAATATACCCGTACCCGCCCCATATCCCACCGGATACCCGATTAATATTATCCATCGGTTTTTCGGGTTTCCCCGCGGGTATCAATTATCCGTACGTAGTTGAATATTATATGGACAAAATTGGCGGTATTAAGATTAAGTCACGCTAAAATCCACCGAAAAAACAAAAGAAAATACTCTAACCACTCCCAACAATAACTCAGCTTTAAACTTTATCACAATGCCACGTCAGCTTTAACACACTCACCCTTAATTAACTGAGCTTTAGTTATACACAAGATGTTTAACGAATGAGCCGAGATGATATGGTTGTATACGAGATGTTTAACGAATGAGCCGAGATGATATGGTTGTATATATACGAGATGTTTAACGAATGAGCCGAGATAATATGGTTGTATACGAGATGTTTAAGGAATGAGCCGAGATGATATGGTTATACACGAGATGTTTAACGAATGAGCCGAGATGATATGGTTGTATACGAGATGTTTAACGAATGAGCCGAGATGATATGGTTGTATACGAGATGTTTAACAAATGAGCCGAGATAATATGGTTGTATACGAGATGTTTAACGAATGAGCCGAGATGATATGGTTATACACGAGATGTTTAACGAATTGAATGAGCTGAGATGATATGGTTGTATACGAGATGTTTAACGAATGAGCCGAGATTATATGTTTGTACATGAGCAACACACCCAACAATAACTCACGCAACCTTTCGACCCTGTTTCATCATTTCTTAAAAGAGTTTAATTTCTAGACCAACCCTGATAGCTGGATGGTCTTGAGGCAACTCATGCAACCTTTCGACCTCTGGATCAGCACGATTATGCATCTGTAGCATAATACGAGTTATCTCACCTAGCAAATTGTTAATCAATTTGAGTTCTTTTTCTTGTTCATTGTGTAATCGGGTGAGGATAGCCTTTTGCACCTCTGCTAGTTAATTTGTTAGCCACAGTGTTTGTGTTAAAATTAGTGATACTTGCGAGAGAGTTTTATAAGAAGTTGTGTGAGAAAACGAAGTGTTGTGAAAGTGGCTTTGATAGTGGAAAGCCGTTAAACTAGCCGTTGGAGGCTATTTTAAAAATCAGATTTAAAGTAAAAGTAACCGTACGAGTATTATTCAAATTCAAACGTAAAGTAACAGTACAACATATTAATAACGAGCGGGATATTTAAAATTTAAAATTTCAAATTCAAATTAAACAAAAGGGCGGGATATATTTAAAATTTATCAATTCAATTCAAATTCAATTCAATTTATAAATTGAAAATAAAGTATCAAATACAAATACATTAAACATGAAATAGAAATACATTAAACATGAAATAGAAATACATTAAATGTCAAATAAAAACTACGTTAACATAAACAACGATTGATTAACATAAACAACATACGATTAACATAAACAACGGACGATTAATAAAAACTATCATCTGAATCTGGGTAACCATCTTCAGAGGATTCGGAAGGTGTGAAAAAACCAGACTCCCACCTTTGCCTACGTTCTTCATCCTCCCTGGCTTGCCGCTCCAAACGATCAGCTTCCTCTTCTCTTTCAAGTGCTTCCATTTCCAGGAGGACTTGCATATCTGCTTCCTCTTGCCTAAGTTGTTCCTCAGTTAACCCAAACGGATTTGGGTCTTGGTTGGGAACCGGTTCATTTTCAGGTTGATTATTCACCGGAAAATTTTCCGGTTGGAAAACCGGAAAGATATGCTCGGGTGGAGTATGGAATTTTTCATTTTCGCTAGGTGGGCTTGGAAACTGTTGGCCAAAATCCTTTTGGCGAGGTGGGCTTGGAAATTGTTGCCCGAAATCTTTTCTGGAAGACATCTTGAATTTGAGATGCTTGGATCTTGAGTATTTGAGAAGTTTGGAATGTGTTTCTGTGTGACTTGTGCTTCAGAAGCATTGGTATTTATAGGGTACAAATGCACACGTTTTATTAACGTGACTTTGAATTTTAATTGTTGGGGCTAACCTGCGTTAACGCAGCGTTAATATGTTGTACTTTATCTTACGTTTGAATTTGAATTTGAATTTTAATTTGTTAAGGCTGAGTTATTGTTGGAAGTGGCCTAAATATACCCATACTTCTCAAACACATTCAGACTGCGATAGATATTAAAGCATGTATTTACATTAAACATGTACTAGAAAATATCAATTACCCTAATGAAAAAGTCAATTAGTCATTAAAGTTAGCACACAAATTACATTAAACATCATTAATATAGAAAATATCAAATACCCTAATGAAAAAGTCAATTAGTCAATCCAACACCAAACACACTTCTAGATCAACTACACTAGTCAAATCCAAACCAAACACAAACCAAATCCGATCAATATTATCCATCTGTTTACTT
The DNA here is from genome assembly GCA_021014915.2 of Artemisia tridentata subsp. tridentata. Taxonomy (NCBI): domain Eukaryota; kingdom Viridiplantae; phylum Streptophyta; class Magnoliopsida; order Asterales; family Asteraceae; genus Artemisia; species Artemisia tridentata. The sequence goes on along the minus strand of CP139503.1, from coordinate 366,765,974 downwards.
TTGGCGCCTCTCGATGGTCCCTCTTCCCGCCTAAAGTATTGGGAACCGTTCGTATACCTCTCTAGCCTATTTGTACAACTTGACATGGAAAACCGTTTATAATCAACCGTACCATATACAACTCCTTTGATATTTTCATTAGAAAATAAATTTCAAATTTCAATGGCTGACTCCTCTTCAACTCCTTCTTCCAACAAAAACAAACGCCCAAGGGATGATTCTCCTCCACCAATGCCTGAAAAATATAAAAAATTTGGTATATCCCAAAATATTTGGGAGAAATGTAGTGTAGGCCAGTATGGTGTTGAAAACGCATTGTTAGAAATTCACAACAAGCGTATAAAGATGTATGAAGAAAGGAACAAGAAAGATTTAGAAGTCATTGAGGATCATCAGAAGAAAATTGAGGAGAGGAACAAAAAAATAGAAGAAGAAAGAGAGAAAATAGTTGATGTTTACAGAAGTATTGAAGCTAGTAAATATGTGTCTTAATGTATCTTTTCTTTATATATTTTGCCTATGTAAATGTAAACTTATTTTGACTTGGTTTAATATATGAATGCAGTTATTATTACAAGTTTATGATATTTGAATGTAGTTATTATTATTGTACTGCTAGGTAAACAATTGTACTGCTAGCGAAACGTTGTACTGCTAGGTATCCTTTTAGCAGTGGTTGGGAGTGCAGGGTAGTTTTTATCACTTTTTACTTAAAGGGTATAAACCCCCAATTGCTGCACACAATCACATTCACGCACACATTACTCTCTCTCTTCCACTCCCTAATCGAATTTTAATCGTCAAATTGCAAAACCCCCAAATCAAATCATAATGTCGAACCTAACTTTTACCGAACCTCATAATAATGTTGCCTTTTTAGAAAAATCCAATGAGTCTGTAGATTTTACTGAGATCATTGATTTCCTTAATGCAAGCTATATTAAGTTTGCATTAACAGTAAAACCTACTATATATACTTCCAACATTATCCAGTTTTGGTCGCCTGCTAAGGTCAATACTATTAATGGGGAAGCACAAATCCATGCCCTTGTAGATGGGCAGATGATTATCATTACAGAGGCGTCTATTCGAAGAGATCTTCTCCTAGATGATGCTAACGGAGTTGAGAATCTTCCAAATACTACAATCTTTGAAAAACTTGCACTGATGGGCTATGAGAGATATACAGATGCTTTAAAGTTCCAAAAAGGTAATTTTTCTCCTCAGTGGAAATTCTTAATTCATACTGTCTTAGTGTGTCTAAGTCCAAAGACCACTGCATGGAATGAATTTAGAAGTAATTTAGCTTCTGCTATAATTTGTTTGGCTGAAAATACTCAAAGATTTAATTTCTCAAAATTAATTTTTGATAATATGGTTAGGAACTTGGATAATTCTTTGGCTAAATATTTTCTATATCCAAGGTTTTTGCAACTCTTTTTGGACAACCAATTTAAAAAAAAGAAAAGTCACAAAAATGTTTCTCCCACTCCCTGCCTTACCAAAAAGGTTTTTGCTAATATGAGGAGGGTTGGAAAAGATTTTTCAGGGAGAGTGACACCTTTGTTTCCAACAATGTTGGCACTAGCCCAAACCCAAATGGGTGAAGGTTCAGCAATCCCAGCTGGTACCCATCACACACCCACAGAACAACAACAACAGACCTATAAACGTAGGACTAACACCAAGAACACTGAGCTACCTCAGGCTAGTGGTTCTATATCAACTGTTGCAGATGAGGATGTCACTGGGGGGGAGAGTGACATGTTGGCAAGGGCTGCCACTACTGTGTCTAGCTTAGCAGCAGCACAAGACAGTGGTAACATCATTAAGACCCGAACCAAGACAACTTCTAATGAAGAAAGTTCCTCTGGAACTGATTCAGGTGAAGGTCCCAGTCACATGGAAACAATGGGGGGTTCGGATGTTCATCCTAGGGGTGAGGCTGAACTTAAATTTTCCAGTGATCCACCTCTCGGGCTAGGTAACACAAGCCGAAGTGGTGAGGATAGTCTGCAACTTTTGAATGAATTGAATGATACCTGTGCCAAGCTGTCTGCACAAATTGGTGATCTGCGAGCAATAGCTTCTTCCCAAGATGGAGTCATCAAAGCTCAAGGTGGGGAGATAAAGGCTTTGAAGAGAAGGGTTAGGTATTTAGAAGGAGTCAAAGGATCAAGAATTCCCAAACAAAAGGTTAAATCTTCTGAAGCTTCTAAGGATGCTCCCAAACAGGGGGGGAATGAAGGCAAAGTTTCAGGGGAGGATAAAGAGGGTGAAAGTATTTGTGAAGAGAGTGATCCAATGGAATTTCTAGTTGCTGATAACCAAGGGAATGAAGCGGTGATGGATAGGCGTTTGGGCAAGGTTACAACTGTTGATAGTGAGCCACCTATTCCTGCTAGTGACCCAGTTATTCCTGCTAGTGGTCCAGTTATTCCTGATAGTGAGCCAGTTATTCCTGCTATTCCTGCTATTGATAAGGTTAGTTCTCTATACTGAGACTGAAGTTAGTATTGCTGCTATTGATGTTAGTGCTACTGAGACTAAATTTATTCCTGCTATTGATAAGGTTACTGCTACTCAAGGTGATGATGATATGACTATGGCTCAAATATTAACAAAGATTAGGAGTGCAAAACCTAAGAAGAAATTTAAGTTTCAGTCACCTAGTCAACAACAACAACAACCAATGATTACAGATGGAGAATTGAAAAGACAAGTGGCTGATCTTGATGCTCAAGAAGCTGCTTAAAAAGCTGCTCAGATTCTTTCAGACAAGGAGTATGCAGAAAAATTACAAGCGCAAAAAAATGCAGAGTTAATAGCTTCATGGTTTGAGGAAAGGGCTCAGGTTGAAGCTGATTGTGAGTTTGCTAAAATAGTACATAAAGAAGAGCAAGATAAGTACTCAGTAGATGAAAAAGCCAGGATGCTGAAAGAAATTTTTGATGCAAAAAAGAAGAAGATTGCAGCACAAAGATATGCAGCTAAGAAGAACAAGCCACCCACTCAAAAACAAAGAAGAGATCTCATGTGCAGGTATTTATTTATTTATTTATTTATTTATTTTTTTGTTGCAAAGGTAAATTTATATTAATATCAACAACACCCAATATGTACATCATAAACATCTACTCATGTGCAGATATTTGAAGAATGTGGCCAGTTGGAAACTAAAGGATTTGAAATTCTTGGATGATAAAAGCATTGAAGAATTGTATGCAATTGCCAAGAGAAACAATGAACTCTTCTTGAATGACAGTTCAAAGAGAGCAGGTGAACAGTTGGAAATAGAAAGCAGTAAAAAGAGAAAACAAGAACAAACTGAGCAAGCTGTTGCTAAAGAACAAATGCAAGCTCACACTGAACTTGCAGTTGACTCTGTAGGAGAAGCCATGGATGCACAACCTTTAACTGTCAAACATCCCATTGTTGATTATAAGTCTGGATCTCATGGGGAAACAATTTATTACGATATTAAGAGGCATGATGGTTCTTCTAGAAGGTTTGTAAGCTTTCTTCACATGGTTCATGATTTTGATAGACGAGATATGATAGCTCTATGGAAATTACTCAAACAAAGATTTGGTAATAAGACACCAGAACAAGCTTATGATAGAGAAGTCTGGAATTATTTGAAGGTAATGTTTGAACCAAATCATGAAGATGAATGTTGGAGAAGACTAACGCACAATACTGTTAAAGAATGGAAAATTTTTCAACGATGTGGAGTACATGCTTTAACTGTGAATGAGTTGGTGATCTACATGCTTGTAGAAAAGGATTACCCTTTAAAGTTTCACAAAGACATTCTACATCAGATGTTGCGTAGGAAGAAAATACTCAAGCTTCAGCTTAATTATGATAACATGGCATATGAACTGCTCAAGAAGATGGAAGAGTATCTAGGACCCAAGGACAAGAAATAGAATGTATAGTTATTACTACTAGAATGTATAGTTTGACTTAAACATGTATAGTTATTACTGCTTATGAGATAAACATGTGTAGTTATTACTGCTAGAATGTATAGTTATTACTGCTAGAATGTATAGTTATTACTGCTAGAATGTATAGTCTGACAGAATATGCTTACATAAATGCTTACAATCGAGCCAAAACATTGATATTTTTAAATTTTTGACTATTGCATAAGTTATCAGAAATGTGTGACCATATGTATCGAATTGTGACTACACTTAAATAATGTGTGACAAAATTTGACTATTGCCTATAGTCACATGATTGTGCTACAATTAAATGTGTGACCATACACATTAGGAATTGGCAGGCAAACACACACTTAACTTTAGACACACATATTAACTTACATGACTATTTGTATCGAATTTTGGTCACACTTAATCATGTATGCCTATGGTTTAGTGTGACCATATATGACATTTGGTCACACATCTCAAGTGTGTGACATATATTTGTCACTTTTAAATGCATATCGTGACTATGCTTCAAACTTACTTTTCAGTTGTCACACATTTCAAATTCATATGTGGCTAAATTTTCAACAAAAACTAGCAGTCACGCTTAAATAATGTGTGACAAACTTGAGCATATGATTTAGCCACATACACAATTACTTCGTGTGACCATATATGGATTTTGGTCACACTTTTCAATTGCGTGACATATATTTGTCACATATGTATATATATAGTGTGACTAATGTTTCAACCTTATTTGTATCCGTCACACGTCCCAAATTATAAGTGACTAAAAAATCAAATTTTTTTTTACCAGATACGTATAGTCACGAAAATATTCAAATGTGTGGCTGTAGCCTCGGATGTAATTCCGAAATGGTCACACAAGTCGGATCAAGTGTGGCTGTTCGAAAAACAGCATGTGTGACTAAATCTCATTTTTGTACTAGTGTGGTGTAAATTTATAAGAACATAAAATAAAATAAAAAAATGTTAGTGTACATAAATAATGATAGACTTACAAGGTTTGGTGATGGTCTGTACACTTCCATGGTGGTTAAGTCACTGGTAACAAATAAAAATGTAAGAAATTGTACTATTTATCTAGGCACGTGTCAAAAAAATAGTTAGAAACTTTTTGGCCTCTTTTGGGAATTCTCTCTAATAATTTCATTGTTCTTTATCCAAATCCGATTTCAACAGCAATTTTTAATTTACATAAAAAAAGCCCCCAAATTAAAGCATAAAACACGTAGATTAAGAAAAAGGTTGGATCAATAAATAAATCAATGAACATTAACACGAGATTAAGAAAAAGGTTGGATCAATAAATCAATCATCAGTTGGATCAATAAAAATAATATATAATATTATATATAAAAAAAAGTTTACCAGTCAGAAAAGAATGGATCTATATTGTTGTGAAAGGTTGGATAGGGTTTCTTTCTTGCGGCTCGATAAAGTTATGAAAAGGTTGGATCCATATTGTTGTCTATATACCCACGTAACCGACTAATATTAGGGTTTCTCTTTTGTCCCCTTTTGGTTTTAAAATATATAGTATTAGCCCTTGCATAAACTTAATATTATCCGTCTAAAACCAACCAAGCATTTCACTTTTCTATCAACTTATGAAAGCATGTTCATTAATCTAAACTTTACTTTTCCTCTAAATATTTTTTGTTAAAAAGCCTTAAAAGTGTTCATGGCGAGATCAAAAACGAACCAAGGCTTCTTTAGTGGGTGTTGCACAAAAACATTATATAACTACAAGTACTAAATTTGCATGTACTAGGAATTGACATAGGAACTTGCGATGTGTGAAGGTCACGGGAAGAATTAAGACAACTGTCGACAAATATAATAAACAAGTTTAGCAGCCCGACGCGCGTTGCGGCGGGGTGAATTGATATCGGTTTTTTTGCAACCATGTTTCCCAAATCAATTTAGAAACAGGTCAAACGCATGATAAAAGAATCTAAAAGCAGAAAGCAAGTTAAAGCATATTCACAAATTTCAAAACTTTTTAAACGTAACAGAAATTCCCAGGAACATGCCGCATCTTCTAGATTTGAGTTTTCACGTAATCGAAAGGCAAACATGCTGCATCTTTGGTCAGCCTGCAAGTATAATATATACTATACTAGGTTATTGACCCGTGAAATTCACTGGATTATATTATGAAAAGAAATATATTTATATAAGCGAGTGATTTGTGATATTATGTGAATAAATAATATATTAGATATGAGTTATTAAATTACAGTAGTATTATATACTTAACAAATGGATCAATAAAAAATAGTAATGCTAGATGAACATAAAATAAATTTTAAAAACGATACAAAAGGCATAAAATCATTTTTGGTATGTAAATTTGACAACATTTTCCGTACAAAAAGAATAACATAAATTAACAACAAAATAAATAAAATGCCATCACATTGTCACATTATCTTTCAAAATGACAACTTGTTGATAAACGGATGTAATAGATGCAGCTTCTATTTGACCACCAAAGATGAAAGATAGCTTTCTTATCAACGGATTATCTATCCTCTCTTTTTCCATTTAAATTAACTCTACCCATTTGTACAAAATGGGTTGACATTGCCACTTCTAACATAAACTAAAGAAGAAGAGTGAAGCCTCGTAGTGTGGCGATGTTCAAATAATAAAACTCGTAATGCGGTACATAAATGTTGTTACAACAAAGTCACCTCAGTAAGTAGACTCCGTTTGCAACCTTCGAACATAAAAACCAGATAACAAACCTTACCTTTTCATAATGTTCATCTTTCTTCAATTCAAATTGCAATGAAAAATTGTCCAATTCTGCTTCAATACTTGATAACTTTAGATTAATTATAGAAAAATCACTCTTGATCTTCTGCAGTTTGGGTAGCAACCTGTTTAGATTGGTTTATCTTATGCATCTTAGCCATGTACCATGTCCTCTTTAGTAATGCCTGCAATTCTGGCAGCTAGCGCGATCCTCCAATATTATGAAATCGTGTATATTGGTGTGGAAACCAATCATTTTGTCAAAAATCAATTTCGGATACGCTCTCCGGGTCAGTCTGCGTTATAACATTATAATTGGTCGACGATAACATAAGGAAAGCAAAAAAAAGACAAATTCCAAGAAGGCAATACCGAAACACTAAACAACCGTAATGATACCAATAGAAACCGAAAAACCAAAAAATCTGAACACCTAATTATAGTTAAATTTGTGGTGCCATGAGTGAGGTATTTGGCACGACTAACAATCTTCCGTTCCAAATTAGCATTCTGTTAGTGCAAATATTACGATATTTACGATATTTAATCGACATCTCGGGTCCTCGTATGCTACAACACAGGCTCGTACATGTTTGTTATGTAGCATTATGATCAAACCCCTTGACTAACCATTTAGAATGTTTAAAATACTTTTATAGTCTTTAAGTATTTTAGGTGTCAAAGTGCACTTTAGGTATTAAATAGAATAAGTGCCACATTAGGTGTCTAGATAATATTAGTAAGTTTACAATCTATAAAAATGTGTCTTATAACAACATAAGTACATAAAACATTTTTAGTAACTTACTAAATATCATATAACAAACTAATACATACAACATAAGTACATAAAACATTTTTAGTAACTTACTAAATATCATATAACAAACTAATACATTTTTAGTAACTTGCTAACCAATGCCTACTGGGCAGATGTTAAGGTGTAGTTAATGAACACAAACTTTCTTAATTAACTAAAAAATGCATTAAATACACATTAAATGAACTTGTAAATTACTATATTTGAACATGATTTTCACTTAAATGAATTTAGATATTCCTTTTATAAATAAATTAACCCGTGCCCACTGGGCAGAGGTTAGCAAAACCCTACCTTTTATCTTATAAAAAGGACCAAAATGACCAAAAACCGAGCCTTAAATGCCAAATATATGTTGTTTTTGTGTTTTTTATTGTGCAGGTACGGATATGTGAGAAATAGACAAAACCGAGCCAAAAACGACAACACGAGCACGGGATTTGGAAAGAGTGAGAAAAGCCGAAGCCGGGGAAGAGTTTGGATTATATTTGAGCTTATTTTGTCAAAGTTAACCCTTGAAGAATCATCAATTGGCAAGAAAGGCCCCTGGATTTATTTTGCAAAAATGACAGCAGTGGTCCCCTTGAATTCAAAAGATACAAGTTTAATCCTTAAACATATAATCCTATTTACTATAAATCCTAAACCTATAATTCTATAAATAACCCAACCTTAAACAAAATCCATCAAGCCCAGCTGCCACCCAAACCCAATATCTTTATCCTTAACCCAAGCCCACACCCTATAAACTCAGCCCATGATCAAATAAATAAATTAATTTCACCATAAACGTGTCTGATATTCTGATTGGCATATTGTTAAACTGAACGCAATTATAAGATTAATTATGTTAGCAGCAAATTAAGCCAGCATTTATGTTTTATTAACCAAATCTACCCTTCATATAAACGTGTTATATGAAACTATAATCCATATAATTAATTAAAAAATATTTATGCATGCAACTTGATCATCGTGTTGCCGGGTTGCAAAATTTTAAAAACAAGAAAGAAAATTGACAGTGTGCGCTTTAGTCATTAAAATCAATTTATCAAAATCTGACAATTGGAAGATTTAAAAAAAAAAGGAAAAAAGAAAAAAAAAAGTAGTTTAAACCAATTAACTTTTCTCTTATTTAAGCATGCCTATTACAACAAAACATCAGTATATAATGGTGCGTAAAATTCTTAATTTTCTGTTTTCAGTTTTGTAGAAAAATGAGAGGTTTAGGGTGCGTTTAGTTGGAGAGAAATACTCTATTTTTCTAGAAAAAATTTCATTTGAAAATAGAACTGAAAACCCGTTTAGTCACACTTTTTTCCAACAATTTTCAAAAAAGTGAAATTCTCCTTTTTCCAAATTTGAATAGAAAAAAATGAAAACCCCATTAAGCTCTTCTCACTTTTTTCCTCTCTAAAATAAAACACACTATTTCCAATCTCATTCTAACCATACTCTTATCACCTGCTACTCATCTATGGCTCGTAGTGAGGAAGCAGCTCAAGACACATGATACAATTAGGCAATAGGATGTCAGCAATGATGTCGACTTAAACCTGCTTCGTTGTTCTCTATGCAAGACGCAACCCGATTCACATGATCACCTTTTTTTTTAATGTTCACAATCTTCCCAGGTTTAGTTTCGTGTTTTGCAAGTGGCTGAAGTTCTCTTTGCTTCTGATAAACGGACTGATATTATGGTTTGGCTACTGTCCATTTCCAAACATATTAATGTGGATACAATTGTGATTCGTCTTATCTTGGCTGCGGTTGCTTATTTCATATGGCAAGAGAGGAACAATCGTGTGCATGGGAAAGGCGAAAGGAATCCCGAACATCTCTCTAAGGTTATTGTTGATATGGTAAGGTTAAAACTTGCTTCTATTCGGTTCAAGAAGAAAGCCCGGGTCTATAAAATGCGAAGTACTTGGAGGATAGCTAACATTCAAATGGATGGAGGCTGATATGATGTTTCTAAGTTATGTGTGCTAATGGTCGTAGAGTGCTATCTATGTTTTTTCATTTCATGCGACTATTAGCTCGTTTGGTTATGGTTGTTGTGGTTTGAGTTAAACATAGGGTTAATTCTACATATAGGTAACGAATTTTCCAAAATTTCCTATGTTAGGTATTTGACTCTCAAAAATACTATGTTAGGTAATGAAACTTGTTTTAACTTTCAATGTTAGGTAATATCGGTTAACTCTATTTGCACCGTTAGTCCTTTTCTCCGTTATCTCCTAACGAGATAGAAATGGTTTACACCGTTAGTCCTATGGGTTAACTCTATTTGCACCGTTAGTCCTTTTCTCCGTTATCTCCTAACGAGATAGAAATGGTTTACAACGTTAGTCCTATGGGTTAACTCTATTTGCACCGTTAGTCCTATTTAACGTTTTCGTCCGCTTTTTTACGTTTTCGTCCGCTTTTTTACGTTTTCGCCCGCTTTTTTACGTTTTCGTCCGTTTTTTTACGTTTTCGTCTGGTTTTTTACGTTTTGGTCCGATTTTTTTACTTTTTCGTCCTTTTTTTACGTTTTCGTTCGATTTTTTACGTTTTCGTCCCGTTTTTTACGTTTTCGTCCGCTTTTTTACGTTTTCGTCCGCTTTTTTACGTTTTCGTCTGGTTTTTTACGTATTGGTCCGATTTTTTTACGTTTTTGTCCGGTTTTTTACGTTTTCGTCTGGTTTTTTACGTTTTGGTCCCATTTTTTTACGTTTTCGTCCGGTTTTTTATGTTTTCGTCACGTTTTTTTTACGTTTTCGTCCAGTTTTTTACGTTTTCATCCTTTTTTACGTTTTCGTTCGATTTTTTACGTTTTCGTCCGGTTTTTTACGTTTTCGCCCGCTTTTTTACGTTTTTCGTTCCGTTTTTTTTACGTTTTCGTCTGTTTTTTACGTTTTCGGTCTCATTTTTTACGTTTTCGTCCTGTTTTTTACGTTTTCGCCCGGCTTTTTTACTTTTCGTCCATTTTTTTATTTCTTTTTACTTTTCGTCATTTTTTTACGTTTTCGTCCATTTTTTTACGTTTTCTTTTTTACGTTTCTTTTTTAACGTTTTCGTCTTATTTTTTACATTTTCGTTCATTTTTTTTACGGACAAAAACGTAAAAATAGGGACAAAAACGTAAAAAACCGAACAAAAACGTTAAAAACCAGAAGAAAACGTAAAAAAATGGACGAAAACGTAAAAAACCGGACGAAAACGTAAAAAACCGGATGAAAACGTAAAAAAGCGGACGAAAACGTAAAAAAGCGGACGAAAACGTAAAAAAAGCGGACAAAATGTAAAAAAGCGGGCGAAAACTTAAAAAACAGGACGAAAATGTAAAAAAGCGGGCGAAACGTAAAAAACCGGACTAAAACGTAAAAAATGGGACCAAAACGTAAAAAACCAGATGAAAACGTAAAAAAACAGACGAAAACGTAAAAAAAGGATGAAAACGTAAAAAAACTGGATGAAAACGTAAAAAAACGTGACGAAAACATAAAAAACCGGACGAAAACGTAAAAAATGGGACCAAAACGTAAAAAACCGGACGAAAACGTAAAAAAACGGACGAAAACGTAAAAAAGCGGGCGAAAACGTAAAAAACCGGACGAAAACGTAAAAGATCGAACGAAAACGTAAAAAAAGGATGAAAACGTAAAAAACTGGACGAAAACGTAAAAAAACGTGACGAAAACATAAAAAACCGGACGAAAACGTAAAAAAATGGGACCAAAACTTAAAAAACCAGACGAAAACGTAAAAAACCGGACGAAAACGTAAAAAAATCGAACCAAAACGTAAAAAACCAGACGAAAACGTAAAAAAACGGACGAAAACGTAAAAAAGCGGGCGAAAACGTAAAAAACCGGACGAAAACGTAAAAAATCGAACGAAAACGTAAAAAAGCGGACGAAAACGTTAAAAAGGACTAACGGTGCAAATAGAGTTAACCCATAGGACTAACGTTGTAAACCATTTCTATCTCGTTAGGAGATAACGGAGAAAAGGACTAACGGTGCAAATAGAGTTAACCCATAGGACTAACGGTGTAAACCATTTCTATCTCGTTTGGAGATAACGGAGAAAAGGACTAACGGTGCAAATAGAGTTAACCGATATTACCTAACATTGAAAGTTAAAACAAGTTTCATTACCTAACATAGTATTTTTGAGAGTCAAATACCTAACATAGGAAATTTTGGAAAGTTCGTTACCTATATGTAGAATTAACCCTTAAACATATCCAAACAAGCTATTTCAGTTAAACATAAAGGAACTAATGATTAATGAAGGCTCACATCCAAACAAGCTCCAAATACGTACACTTCAAAGTACAAAGAAGCTGCAAGGAGATGTAGATGTATTTATTCTAAGTAGTTGATTTGTAATCCAGTTTGTAGTTTAGATGTAATTGCTCTTTTAGATAGTTTGACTTTGACTTTTCTCTGTATAAATACTTCATTTTGTACCTATTTTCATTTTAATAGAAGGTAACAACTTTTCCCTGGAATAACTTTTCTCTCAAGTTTCTCAATAAAACAAATATTTATCTATTTCTATTTTTTAGTGTTTAATAAAATTCGTCTTTGCCTTGAAAAAAGAAAGTAACTTCTACATGAAACACTTTGCAATCATTTACTAGCAATGATCAAAAATTATATTTTAGATAGAAAAATGAATAATACTACGTATAACATATCTAATATGTTGCCATCATGTTTTGAGTTCGAGTGGAACAAATGAATACACAGTCCAATGCCAAGCCACCTTTTTGCTGCTGTTAGAATTTAATAATCAAGACTATCATATTATTAAGTAAATCAAGTAGTAACATATGCGGAAGCGTAGGAACAATTATAACACGTAAAGGATTAACATAAACATAATAAGAACGTACCGTATTGATTCTAGCCCGAACAAGAATCAAAAGCAATTGTCTTGAATAATGTGAAGAACCCTAATTAGGGTTTATGTGAATTAGGGATCTATTGATTAACCCCTTACCGTTTTGTTAATCGATCCAAGATACAATCAATAGTGTGATTGTACCACGTTCTTGTACACACGTACTATTAACGAATTAAAGTAAATGCTAGTTTAATAATACACAAAACAATATTTTTGTTTTAAAACAAAAAAAAACATTCGACCGAATAAATAAATCACCAAAACAATTTTGTGATACAGTAATCGATCATATAAGTCAACATGAAAAAGCAAACATTAATATCTACTATACATGTGCATGTATGTATGTTATATTACTGTAATGCATGTCGACAAAAAAGGAGGAAAGCAAGGCAACGATTGTTTTGTAAAAGATATAATAACGTGTACAAGAGCTCTGCAAAATAAACCCTTGACCTTGCTTTTATAGGATAACAAAACTTAGGGAACAAGTTAGGGCCTGGTTCTAGATCCTTCTCGTTCTTTATTTTTTATCCATGGTCCTTATACTTTGATTCTTTATTTGTTTTGTGTATTTAATAATTAAATATAACTTTTTATATTAAATTATTAAACTTTAATTCTCATACGTAAAGTGTGCAATCCCGCGGTCTCGGGTTCGATACTAGACATATACTTATTAATATTTATCCACAAATTCCAACAGCTCCCACTTGGATATCTATTAATAGTATAATGACATTGGTTAGCGTCTAGCAACACGCCAATGCCCCTAGATCAACTCGAGGAAGGTCTCCTGGAAAACCTTTAATGATTCATCATTATTATCATCCTTTTGTTTCTAATACCACGTTAATAAAGATATGGATCTCAGTCATTCTTTAATTAACAATTCTGTTTCTCGTTGTTTATGATTGAGCAAGATTACCAAAACATCTGAACGTATTCCAGATAGACTTTGGGCGTGCCCACGCAAACACCTTGTCAACCCTACGAGGGGCCCAGTAGTATTAAACTTCAAAACAAATTTGAATGAACAAATTCTCTCTTGACTACAAGAATAACCCATAGACTTTGCAACATTTCTGAAAACAATCCTTATGACTCCCAGTTACGGTAAGCGGTAAATTGCTTTACAGAAATGCACTACATCCATGACACTTATCTGGTATCTCAAGTTTGAGGATAACTAAATTCATGATTTACTTACTGACAAGATCCATAAAGTAAACTCATGTAGTTGGGATAAGTCTTATATTCAATTCATTGAATATCATGTGAAATTGACATGTCAACGCATCAATATACTTTCAAGTATATTCTAACCAATACTCAGATTTGTCTTAGTTTAATGATATTCCCATATCATTAATTGACAACGGACATTTAGAATAACATAAGTTATTCACGAATTTAAACATGCAAATATAGGACACAATTTATTATTAATGAAAATAAACGTACCTAGTACTTTAATTCATTATGAATAACAATTGCTTAATGTCCTTTATCCAAACACTAAATAGATCAATGCATGATAATTCTTGTTAATGAATTATGCCTCAAGTCATGTCAATCATACTTGTTGACAAGGCATAAATCAACTAACTTTGATCTATAAAATTTTGAGAATACTTATTTCAAGAATTATAAAAATTCTTGTATGTGTGTATCCAACTATCTTGATATAGTCACACAATCTTTCATAAATGATGTGATATCCTCAACCATCAATTTGTGAAAATCAAACTTTCAAACATTTTAAAGTTTAAAGTATTCTAACCTTTTAATGTATAATGCAACTATGCTTCTTAGTTAAGCATAACTAGTTTACATGGCCATTATCAAGGATAAAATCCTACCATGACTAGTATTGAGTGTCATCTCAATTAAACTAGCATCATTGTATAAAACTACAATATGCCTTTTTTAACTATTCCGTAAACTTAATATCAATTGTGTAATTTGGATGCCATATAATCTTTCAAGATTTGTTGGCTATAACAATTACGCAACAACTTGCCATATTGTTTATACTTAGAATTAAGGAGCAATTCCAGGTTGAGGATCATTATTCTAAGTCCAAACATATTCGATTTGAATATCCATTACACAATTTATCAAATATCTTTTATTAGATATCAAATGTTGTCAAATCATCTTACATTCAAACATGATACAACAATGATATACATGAAAATCCTAGAATCAATCATAGATTTTATTCATGTTCTAACTTATCAAAAGATATATTTTTCATTTAGACTTTCTAAATGATATGTTATGTCTTATTAGATTTAATTACCGCACATGTTTATAAACATATATCTCAAGGTTGTATGTTTTACTTCTTAAATTCTTCAAGTAAAGTTTCATTCCAAGTTAAGACTTAACATTTTAACTTACATGGAATGTTACTTCCCATATGTTATACAACATACATTATTTAAGAAATTAAACATAATACTCCCACTAGCTTTTAGGAATACTTAGAAATTATCTTATTTCAATTATAAATCAAACAATGGATTTAATAATTAAACATAAGAATATTTCATAGATGCATGCATTAATCCATTCATGGATTATTACACTTTGTACACTTCCAAAATAATTATGAATTCAAAAATCCTTTCGATTACTTACCGTCCTCGCTCAAGTAATCACTCAAGAAAGAGTTTTGATATTCCATTGTCATCCTTCATATAAATGAAAATAGATATGACAATTATTATCTTTATATATTTAATGTGCTTATGAAAGAGTATTCAATCATAGTTAATTACTTAAGTATGATTAATAATCTTGTCACAAGACATACATTAAATATGTGTACAATATTGTCCATATGATTTCTACATAAAGATTTAAACCAATAGAGTTTTCTATCTTTAAATAAACTCATCATCATTCTTTAACTATTACGAATTAAGATAAACCAAATTCGTAAAATTTGAATATCTTTATGAACAGCATCTATAACATTCATAGTATGAGTAATTTACCCAATTCATTATTTGGTAATACTTCATCATATAATCCTCAGCATATTAATCAAATATCTGAGATATCCAAGTGGATCTATGAATGAGAATTCCATCATTTGAGATCCAACATTTACATGTCTAATCTCATCATGATATTTGCTAGTGTATTTTAGAAGATTATGTATCTTGTAACTTTATCTCTACAAGGTAAAACTCCCACTTGCTTTTTGTAATTTATAGATCATCTATAAATAATTAGCAATTAAAGCAACACCATATTGTTCTCTTTTGGGATATTACAAATACACATGATAGTTCCTGACATTCGTTTGTTAAAATCCAGCTTCATCAGAAGTTTAACAAATTCAGAACTTCATTTTAAGACTTAATGTGATTCATCACATTTCAACAACGTCTTATTAATCTTCTAGGAGTCTAATTGAGTATATCCAATCCGTACTCAATTTCTAACCTTGATAACTTTTGGAAGAAAAGAAGTTATAGTTATCTTTAATCAAACAATACAAATAAAGTTTGATTTTCCTAACTGAACACACCACAAATATGTGATATTTCATTAGAATTCATATTGTGAGAAAATCTAACAATATGAAAGATAACTTTGTATTCCTTTTGGCTTACCTATTTCCCAACTGAGTCATCTTAATGGTGAAATAGAATTTCAAGCCTCTTGCATGCATTATAACTCAAGTACTTATTAAATAAGTCACTTCATGTTCATGTCTCAATCAAGAAGACATAAACCGTTATAATCTCACTACACGTTATAAATCATTGATCAACTCAATGACTTCTTGTATATGTCTTTAATAAAGAAGACATAACAAGTTAACGTCTTACTTTAGATTATACTAAGTCTTAAAGACTTCATATTTATAACTTTATAATAAAGTATAAATATTTATAACTAAAGTAATCATGAACACCATTATTTGGTTTCAATAATATTTTCAAGTTAACTTATTACTTCATTTATTTATGTCATTCAAAAAATACATAATGATTGAAGTAGTATTATATTACTTCATGCACTTATGTCATTCCATATAATACATAAATATTAAAGTTGAAGTAATCTTGTTATCACATTGACACAAGTTCTAATAAGTATCTAATTTAGAAACTGTAAATTTTTCCATGTGTGGTCTCACGCACACTTGGAAATTTACCTTGTCATTAATTTTGGTCTAGGTCTCACGCATACCCAAAATTAACTCCAAGTGTTTTTAAGCATAGATATGTATAATCATATTAGAACAAGAATCTCTTACCTTGCAGTTAAGAGAAGCTACTAAATCATATTGCTATATGTTGTACCTTGCACACAATAAAGATTTCTCCCACTTGTGCATGGAACAACATCATGTACCACATAGACAACACTACACGCGTTTGTTTAATGTGATCAATATGATTTGCGTCATTAGCATAACTAGTAGATATAGAGTTACTCAATCAATCAAGGAAACGCACATGACTATCCTTGAAAATATTAGTATCTATATTTGGAAAGTAATTATCTTGAGGCATTCAAAAGATAATCCGAGTTACAATCAAGACAATAAATCTTGTAACTCCCACTGAATTAGAGAACTTACAATAACCCCTTATTCAGTAATGAGAACACAAAACTCCCACTGAATTCGACACCATAATAAGTGTTTCATAAACCAGTGAATGGAAAGAGTGTCCTTGTTACTTTCCTACATCTTTGACAAAACCTATTCGTAACAATTACTTAGGTTCTAAAAGATTGTATTCTACTACGTAACTGATGGACTATCCATATTTACGCCAAATGTGATTCATCACATTGCTTTACTATTAACTTTGAAAAATTGACATGCAATTTCTTCCTTAATAGGTCTACAATTCCAACAATTGTATGTAGTACCTTCAAATGGTCAAAACAAAACAACTAGATATACTAGCTTGTCTTTTACCATTATACGGTAATTAGTCTAGCTTCTAATTTAATAACTCATAAATTCGCAATAACCTTAACGATTAAAACTTGCTATGAGTTATGTATTTAGAATTTAGACAATTCTAATTTTCTCATCATACCTTTCTCATTCATGAAAAGGAATAGGATTTAGTCTCACGCTTCTCATATGAAAGGAGACTTGGTTTATTCTTTTAATGAAATTGACTCTAACCAAAACCCCTACGGGTGTAGATCAATTTACTAATAAAGAATAACCCATGTTTACGGTTTATCGTTGCATTAATACAATTAAAAGAATTTACAAAATTCAGTTTAGTATTTTCGATAATAGCTCTTTAAGAAAATAAAATACCCATTGGTAAATATTCATATCAACCATAGTATTTTCTTAAAGCTAGGATCCTAATTGACATAGTACCATTACATCAGTTGATCTGCTAGTAATGATAGTATTCAACTAGGTAATTGTCGAACAATAATTGGCAAACAATTTTCCAATTCCTAGATCATTATGGGATTTACATCAAATTGATTCATCAATTTGCAATGTAAGCATGTTTCATCCCATCTCATGCCTTAAGCTCTAGGTCTCACGCATCAGCTTAATTAAGTCGTCTAACTTAGAAACTGTAAATTATCCATGTGTGGTCTCACGCACACTCGGAAATTTACCTTGTCATTAGCTTTGGTCCAGGTCTCACGCATACCCAAAGTTAATTCCAAGTGTTCCTTATAGTTGGATGGCATGTAACTTAAATTTTAAGGGTATTCAATTTTGATGTGTCAATCAAAATATGTATAAAGATGCATGCACTCATCTTTATAACATAAGTTTTCAAAACAATTTTTATTTACCAATTAGTTAAGAGTAAACCAAAAAAAAACTATGTACTTGAGGTATTGGGTTCACCAATTAAAGAAGTACCAACAATTATCGCCCACATATCCTACTCTTACATGTTATTCGGATATTTGCCACAAAAGTGGCGCGTGAAATTGAGGTAATTCACCCTTAAGATGATAGTGTACGTAAATAGTGATATAGGTAAGTCACAGTTGACGCACAAGCAGGCCCAGAGAGCCGGTAGGAGCGAATCTCTTAAAAAACCCCTCTCCAGATAAACCCACCACACAGTTTGTCAACTTTGGTCCGCCTTTCACACACTATTGTACAAAAACATCAATCAAGCAAAAGTTTATGATCTTAATCTTAAAAAATTAAGTGAAAAAGTTTAGATCTTGCTAGTCTCGCCTGGGAGCTGATTGCCGTGCGAATCGGACCACTAGCGGCACATAAGACTCTGCAAGATCCTTACTTTATTACTTTATGTTTCACCGTTATTAGTCCAATTTAATTTTCTTTGAAAATTACCCTTTTTATTGCTTACTTTAACATATCACATATAAAAAAAACAATAAACAAGTAATTTAAAAGAAAACAACAATCAACTAATAAGATAAACAATTAATTGTTAGTGAAACATCTAGCCACATGCATCCTTTTAAATAAATCCTATTAATAATCTATATGTGAATTATTATGTATAGAATCAATAAAACTCCCATTGGTTTTCGAGCTCATTGTACCCAATGGACCACAGTCGCCAACAATTGGCCGCGTAAGTTTTAATAATAATATACCACGTTGCACATAACCGATTCATTAATTTAATATATTAGGTCTTCCCTAATTTTTAGATTTATCTAAACATGTATAAACACCTAAACAATTTAATCCAATCCATGACTAACATGCATGTTTCTTCATGGATTCATGCATAACAATTACCACATAGTTCACATAAACACGTTGCAAACCTAGGGTTTCTAATCCAATTAAAAAAAAATAAATTAAACCAATCGTACCCCCAAATATAGGGTTAGGGTTTCGATTTTTTTTAAAAAAAAAAAACCTAGATCCATGGAACATGTCTATCTCAAACAATTATCAATTAGGTCACAAGATACGTTCAATTAACACATAAATCTTGTTAACAACCTAGGGTTACTAATTCAATTAATATTGAATCCACAAACCCTAATTTGGATAAAGGAGTGATCGACCCAAAATTTAGGGTTTCAATTTAACAAGCCCTAGATCTCAAAACAATCTTAACATGTATCTAAAACATTAAAGATCCGATTTTTATGTGTTTTATGTAATCAATTACATGTTATAGCAAGCTCGTAATACCACTGTTAGAATTTAATAATCAAGACTATCATATTATTAAGTAAATCAAGTAGTCACATATGCGGAAGCGTAGGAACAATTATAACACGTAAAGGATTAACATAAACATAATAAGAACGTACCGTATTGATTCTAGCCCGAACAAGAATCAAAAGCAATTGTCTTGAATAATGTGAAGAACCCTAATTAGGGTTTATGTGAATTAGGGATCTATTGATTAACCCCTTACCGTTTTGTTAATCGATCCAAGATACAATCAATAGTGTGATTGTACCACGTTCTTGTACACACGTACTATTAACGAATTAAAGTAAATGCTAGTTTAATAATACACAAAACAATATTTTTGTTTTAAAACAAAAAAAAACATTCGACCGAATAAATAAATCACCAAAACAATTTTGTGATACAGTAATCGATCATATAAGTCAACATGAAAAAGCAAACATTAATATCTACTATACATGTGCATATATGTATGTTATATTACTGTAATGCATGTCGACAAAAAAGGAGGAAAGCAAGGCAACGATTGTTTTGTAAAAGATATAATAACGTGTACAAGAGCTCTGCAAAATAAACCCTTGACCTTGCTTTTATAGGATAACAAAACTTAGGGAACAAGTTAGGGCCTGGTTCTAGATCCTTCTCGTTCTTTATTTTTTATCCATGGTCCTTATACTTTGATTCTTTATTTGTTTGTGTATTTAATAATTAAATATAACTTTTTATATTAAATTATTAAACTTTAATTCTCATACGTAAAGTGTGCAATCCCGCGGTCTCGGGTTCGATACTAGACATATACTTATTAATATTTATCCACAAATTCCAACAGCTGCGTCAACGAAAACTTGATCTTTGTAGGCTTGTATGAATCCTCAATGACGAAATCCCTGACATGATAGTTTAGCCATTTTCCGTGTTCATTTAGATAACTTTCTGATATCACGCGTTGGCCATTGGATACTAAAAATTGAAATTGAACTGGCTTGATGTTCCAGCCATGGACTTGTTGCGTGGTAGATGAGCGTCGCCATCCATTGGATGGTCTCTGAAGTTTAATATGGAAGAAAAGGCTATAACTTCCTGCTGGAAATTTGAACTCTATATCCCCTTCTACTTGTAACCACCATATTTGTTGGAGGTATGCAATTGAGTGGAATCTACGTACACCATAAACTTTAACAATGTTAATGACATTATTTTTTACGTATAACAATCCACTTTACACAATTTTAAGATGTAAAATCCTTAATGCTAACTATGCTATATAATATATGGCAATAAAGATTATCAAAACCAGAGAGAATTAGTAACACAAGTTTTTTTGCTTAATGATGTATTGCCTGCCGAGTTTATGCGATAATATATTATTGGAAAATGTAACTGGTCGATTTATTTTATAATGGGTTTGTCTAACGCGTGCCTTAAGGTACTAGTTAGAATGGATTAGTTCAACACACAATTTTTTTTTTCGTTTAGAAAATACATTTATTACAGAAAATTATCTTGATTAAATGTTATTTTTTGATTTAATGAACATCAAATCGCATTGTTTAAAAAAATAATAATAATAAAAAAAAAAAAAAAAAAAAGGAGACATCATGGGTCCCACTTTTGCACATAAAGTGAACAGTTAAGCCCTCACCTTTCGTCCCCTGGTTTTGCCTTCCTCACGTGTGAGGTCACATCACCACAATGGGGTGGAGCATGACCTAGGTGTCTCACAGGTGCTCACGAGCTACCATTGTAGGTAGCCTAACATATATGCATATGAAGAGCCCGGAACCGAGACATATTGGTCCAACCGCCGGTTCACCATTTACATGAGAACCGGAATCTGTCCGATCGGGGTCAATCGATGATTAAATCGACAAAACCAATAAAAAATAAAAAGAGCATGGGATTGAAAATATCAAAGAAGTTATATGTCTTCTACTAATTTCTTAAACACTATGATGATATGGTAAGTATTAACAAAAGAATTCTATTAATGGTTCTCTTATTGAAAGTATATTTTTTCAGTAAACTACCATCGTTTTAAAACCAATTTAGTTGATTTTCAACAAACAACGATGATCTAATAACTTTCTAATTGTCTTAACTCAAAAGTTACACCTACTTGTTTAACATTATATACTTAGATTTTAGGTTGTTCCCTTCAATTTAAGAAGTATCTCACGGAGTGATGGCTAACCTAGTAACCTAGCAAGCTTTGATACACTACTCTTTCAATATTACTACACAAGTTAATATTGAAAAGTAGAGAGAACAGAGCAAGTGTGTGAAAAATGATTATTATTGATTGATGCGTGGTTTTGCGACCTTACAACAGGTTTTACCTCTCGAGGGATCTCAAGAGGCTTACAACCCCACCAGGCAGTGTACCTGACCGATGTAGTATAGTGTAGTGGTAAGTACGGGGGATTGATCGTTCTCCACAGGGAATAGTGTCGTTAGGATTGAAAAACTACTCTAATAGGTCTAAGGGTGAGGGAAGATTCTTTTTGTATTTTTTTGTTTTTATGAAAGCAAGTAAAATCTCGGTTTTGAAAGAGTGGGCGGAATTAGTTGCTAGTCAACTAACCCAAATAACTACAAATGCAAATAAAATAAAATAACTGAAAATGAAAAGGTCGTGAAACTTATATGGAGAGAAATGTGTTTACTTAGATTTCCTTACTCCCTAACTATCTTTTACCGGTTGATTAGTGTGTATTAATTGCGTGGATGACGGGTGTATTCCTTAATACCAATCGTGGGTTGGCGTACGTACTTCCCCAACTCTACAAGCTCCTACTTCACTCCTATGTCGAGCCGGCTAAGAAGCTCCTAACATGGGATCACTAGAATTCGCTCATGCATTAAATACAACCATAAAAACCTAGTACGCATTGGTTCATGTTTCTTAAGACGTTCAAGCAAGTTACCGAATAGGAAGTTAGCCAGTTTTCTTAAGCCTAACATCGATAAACAATCATCCAATACAATTAATAACACACTAATAACCAATAATTAATAGTTAGGTTTCATTAGATCTAAGCAAACACAAGATAAATCTAGCCTAGCATGTTAATTAAAAGACAAGAACAAGATGTAATCAAACAACACATAGACATATTGATTGATTAAATGAATACTTATCTTCAATTAAACATGGGAGATCCAAGGGTATGAAAACCCTTAAAAATGGCAGAAATTCGTCTTAGGGTTTCTCCTCACAAAGTTGCACACTAATGACATAAAATTGCAAAACTATATATAGAACTTAGTATCTGACGGCGTCACGTTGTAGATCTTGACGCCGTCACCTCGCCGTGTCTAGGGTTCCCGGATGGCCTTCTTGACGCCGTCCCTCTTTAGTGCTCCAAAATCCGCTCTGGCTTATCAAGGCTTGACGCCGTCAGAAATGGGCTTGACCCCGTCTCGTTTTAAGTTAAACCGTGATGGCCTTGATCAACTTAAAGGGTGACGTCGTCACCTTTTCCATTGTAAAATTCTCTGGCTTATCATGTGTATTTTTCATATCCACCTCTTTTGCCAAGCCATGACGCCGTCAAGAGCAATACTTGACGCCGTCAAAGGTACTTTTCCAGCCGATTTTGAGACTTTGTCGTTTTCTTCACTTTTATGCTCCAAAAACGTCCAAAATGCTTCCTTTTCCAGATTTCTTCTCCAAAGTACCTAAAATGACAAAAGGAACGATTTAGGGCAATATATGATCAAATAAATACGATTTAGGGCTTAAATGACCCCCTAAAAGCGGTACACTTTTCGCTTCATCAAATACCCTTACACTTGAGATTTGCTTGTCCTCAAGCAAATGCGCTTTTATTCTAATCAAAATACAAGTTAGGGGTCATTTAATGCTAATATAAAAGTAATTACAATAAATAGTCGTTCCACTTTAATCATAATAAGCACGGAGATTACAAACTAGCACCTCACAAGTAGTGTTTAGATACTCACATCTCTTTGGTGTCATCAAAATAAATCTCATAAATGAAAACGGATAATATCTCTCACTACCTGTCATAGCAAATAGATTACCATAGGCTTGGGAAAGGATCGAAAACCTCCTCCACTAGGCGTAAGCACCTAAGATAAACTATCAAAGAGGGCTTTTAAACGGGTTATAACGTGAGGTGTAGGGATATGATAAACACGGATTTGTTGGATAAGGGATATTTTACTGGTGGCGAGTTAAAGATCTTGATTAATTACATGTACAATATGGCGTTGCTAAGCCAAGACTAGACTCGACTTAAGCTAAAAACAAAATAACAAAAACATAAAATAAACATAAAATGAAACGGGATGGTAGTCCGTATGTTTTTTCTACTTTTCTTTTTCTCATTTTTTTTTTCTTGATTTTTTTTTTTTTTCATACATTCTTGCCCTACCATCCAAAATCATACATCATAGGGGCGTTGCATTCCCCTTACACTTGAACTTTTACATAACTTTACAAATAACTATTCTAATGACTCGAATTAAGATAATCGAAACACTTGGAGTACTTTTTTTTTAAATATTTAGCACATATGGGGGTAATAATGTTGTTCTTCCCCATTACTCCATTACACTAGTACTTTACCCATGAGTCCCAATCGTCCCAAAACAATATGTACAAGGATATGACTCGACTTCGCAACCATGTAATCAATTAGATAATTAACTTGGGTTTAAACAAATTGTTGTCACAATAATGCACTAAAAATGAGTGCATACAAGGTAGGCTAAGGCGATTTGGGTGTACATTTAAGTGGGGTGTAAACAAATTCTTCCTTTAAGTAAAATGCTTAAAGGTCGAAACGAAAAGATAGGCTCTGAGGGGTGTACTAGGGGTATCGTGTACTAAAAATGAGTACAACGCAAAGGGTGTGGGAGAATTACTTGACCAATGTAGCCAATGTAATTATAACAAAAACACAGGTGTAAAACAATGGGTTAATCCTAATGCCTCTTATCATGTAGTAAATCTAACTACACGAATGTAGTCTCACTTGTGGCCTCGGAATGGTCCTAACGCAAGTTCTAGAATCTAAGTGCTACCGGTACACACATCATAGCATAAATGCTTTTCCTACCAATTCTAGGGGCGAACCTCACATATTTGGGGGTGGAAAATTTTTTAGTGGTACGGTTTTTGTGCTAGTCATATAACTTCCTATCCATGAGACGCTCATTAAGATCAAAGTTTTACTCCTATATGTTGTAAAAAATTTTAAATTTGGCACTAAAATTGCCCTAACAGGTATTTATCTCAGTTTTATTACACATCTACCATTAAACAAACAAAAATCAAATGCAATTGTATTCTTTGAAGTATCGTACTTTACCCCCCCTTACACTTAAGATGAACATTGTCCCCAATGTTCAAATAACAAGATGTAAAAGTAAAAAGGTAAAAGAATGAAATCAAATACTCCCCTGATTCGCTCGGTGGATAATGTGGCAACATGGTTAGATCTTCTTCCAAGAGAATGTAGAAGCTCCAATACTAATGCATCGCCAAAAGCTTGATTCCACATAGATTCCCTTGTCCAAAATAACCTGTTAAACCTGAGAAAACAAACACGAAAACCTGCATAACATCGGCGGGATAAATTCTATATATAAGGATATAATGCCTGTGGAATGATAATTTTGCAGTTTCCTGGAGATTATAAGTTAGAGATTTAATAAAAACTTTTTATGAAAACAAAACTTTCAAAAATTTCAGAAGATTAAAACCTGACGCCGTCAGGTTGTAAATCCTGACGCCGTCAGAAATGATCTGACAGAATTCTCATGTTAAGTTTCCGAAAAATTTCTGGAAAAACCTATACCTTACTTCCTGGAATTCCTGCAAAATATCACTATGACTCGATACAAGCATTTGACTCAAACAAATACTAATATGTATGTTAATTTATTATTATTACGATTCATGTTCATTTGTGTTCTAATAAACCGATTTGGATTTCTCTTACACTTATCTTTTGCAAAATACCTTTATATGTAGTTAAGACGAAGTTAAAAACAAGATAAAGCATTTTCACAATTTAGTTTTGAGCATGAATCAATAATAATAAAAATTAAACATACATACGGAAACAAATAAAATCAAACAAACAAATAAATAAACACACAAAGCAAATAAAGCTTGGGTTGCCTCCCAAGAAGCGCTTTTCTTTATTAACGAGTCTTGTAGCTAGACTCAAAGTCACCGTATATCACGTGACTTCTTCATCAAAAGTTATGTCTTCCTCATTGATCATTTCATTACCATTCTCTTGATAATGCTTGACTCGTTGTATATTCACAGTGAATTCTCTATCTTCGTCGTCAATCAACACAACGGCTCCGGTTTTAGAGGAGCTCCTTACGGTAAAAGGTCCATACCATCTAGATTTAAGTTTTCCAGGAAATAGTCTTAAGCGAGAATTATATAATAAGACCTTGTCTCCTTCTGAAAACTCCTTGGGTCTCTTAATCCGTTGGTCATGCCATCTTTTTGCCCTTTCTTTGTATGTAATGGAAGATTCATAAGCCTCTAATCTCAATTCATCGAGCTCTTGGAGCTGTAAGAATCTATTTGTTCCCGCAACCGTATAATCCAAATTACAAGCCTTAAGTGCCCAATATGCCTTGTGTTCCAGTTCTACTGGAAGGTGGCATGCCTTGCCATATACCATACGGAACGGGGTTGTCCCGATTGGTGTCTTATAAGCGGTTCGAAACGCCCACAAAGCTTCATCGAGCTTAAAAGACCAATCTTTTCTGTTTTGATTGACCGTTTTCTCTAATATTCTCTTTATGGCTCTATTAGTGTTTTCGACTTGACCGTTGGTTTGAGGATGGTAAGCGGTGGAGAATCGGTGAGAGACTCCATATCTTTTCATGACTTTCTCCATTTGCGAATTGCAAAAATGGGTTCCCCTGTCACTAATAAGAGCCTTCGGAATTCCGAACCTAGCGAACAATTTTTTTAAGAAATGAATGACTACCCTAGCGTCGTTAGTCCTAAGGGCTTGTGCTTCCACCCATTTCAAAACATAATCAATGGCCACTAAGATGTATTCATTCCCTCCTAAAGATGGGAAGGGTCCCATGAAATCAATTCCCCAAACATCGAAAACCTCGCAAACTTGTATATAATTTTGTGGGGCTTCATCCCTCCTAGAGATATTCCCAGCTCTTTGACATGCGTCACAAGTTTGTATCATTCCCTTCACATCACGAAATATTATAGGCCAATAGAATCCCGCGTCGAAGACCTTTCGTGCAGTAGTGTTCATTCCGTGATGTCCTCCAGATGGACCTGCATGACACTCTTTCATAATTCTGACAGCCTCCTTTTCCGAAACACAACGCCTGATTACCTAATCCGGACATCTTCAGAATAAGAAAGGTTCATCCCAAAAGTAATACTTTAATTGATTGAAGAACCTCCTTTTTTCATGCCTGCTCATATGCTCAGGAATGACTCGACTTGCCAGGTAGTTAGCATAATCCGCATACCATGGTTCAGAATCATTTATTGACATGAGCTGCTCTTCAGGAAATGACTCCCGAATCTCACTCTTGTCAGATTCAGCGAGGCTGGGGTTTTCGAGACGAGAGATATGATCAGCTGCAAGATTCTCTGCTCCTTTCTTATCACGAATCTCAACATCGAACTCTTGCAATAGTAAGATCCAACGAAGTAACCGTGGTTTAGCATCCTGTTTAGTAAAAAGATATCGAATAGCTGAATGGTCCGTAAAAACAACCGTTTTAGAAAGGACAAGATACTGGCGAAACTTATCAAAAGCAAATACCACGGCTAGTAATTCCTTTTCAGTGGTAGTGTAGTTTTCTTGAGCAGGATTCATGGTTTTGCTAGCGTAGTATATTGGCTGAAAGTGTTTGTTAAGCCTTTGGCCTAATACTGCTCCAACAGCGTAATCGCTAGCATCGCACATGATTTCAAAGGGTAACTCCCAGTTAGGGGTGACCATAATTGGAGCTTGGGTAAGTTCCTGCTTCAATCGATCGAATGCATCCTTGCATTCTTGAGAGAAGTCGAACGGGGCATCCTTCATGAGCAACTGAGTCATTGGTTTAGCTACCTTTGAGAAATCTTTAATGAATCTCCTATAGAAGCCAGCATGACCCAAAAAGCTACGGATTGCCTTGACAGTTGTTGGATAGGGAAGTTTGGATATAGCTTCAATTTTTGCCCGGTCTACTTCAATTCCACTTCTTGAAATTTTGTGCCCTAGCACAATCCCTTCTTTAACCATAAAGTGGCACTTTTCCCAGTTTATAACCAAGTTAGTCTCCTCACAACGTTTGAGCATTTTCTCAAGGTTAGCAAGACAGCGATCAAAAGAGTTTCCAAAGACCGAAAAATCATCCATGAAGACCTCCATGCTGTCCTCCATTAACTCATGGAAGATTGCTGTCATGCAGCGCTGGAAAGTGGCGGGGGCGTTACATAGTCCAAAGGGCATTCGCTTGTAGGCGAAGGTGCCATAAGGGCATGTAAACGTAGTCTTTTCTTGGTCCTCAGGAGCGATAGGGATTTGGAAATACCCTGAGAACCCATCTAGGAAGCAGTAGTACTCATGCCCTGCTAACCTTTCCAACATTTGGTCGATAAATGGGAGAGGGAAATGATCCTTTCGGGTTGCATCATTCAACTTCCTATAATCGATGCACACACGCCATCCAGTTACTGTTCGTTGAGGCACTAACTCATCCTTATCGTTCTTAACCACCGTCATTCCTCCCTTTTTTGGTACAACCTGTACAGGACTTACCCATGGACTGTCTGAGATTGGGTAAATTAGTCCCGCATCTAGGAGCTTAATGACTTCCTTTATGTTGGGGTTTACTCGCCTTTGAGGTTGCACGGTGGGTTTATAATCCTCCTCCATGAGGATTTTATGCGTGCAAAAGGTAGAGTCAATCCCCTTGATGTCGGCTACACTCCATGCTATAACTCCTTTATATTTTTTTAAAACTCCTAAGAGTTTATCCTTTTGTTCACTTTTCAAAGAAGAGCTTATGATTACCGGAAGTTGATCTTCTCCTTGGAGGAAGGCATATTCAAGGTTGTTTGGGAGTTCCTTGAGTTCTAACGTGGGTGGCTCGATGATGGAAGGTTTAAGCTTATTCTCGGGTTTACGAAGCTCAAGCTGTTCGATTTCTTGTCTGGGATAGAAGGAGACTGCATTCACATCCATAGTCTTCTCCTCCTCTAAGATGGGTAATAAAGCTTCATCTCGCAACCAACCAGCTTTCACCTGTTCATCTATACAATTGTCTATCTCGTCGGATAGTTCATTGATTTCTCCGATGAAATACAGCTGATTATCTGCTTCGAGAGAGAGATTCATTGTGTCCTTGATGTCGAAGGTTAAGCTATCGGCCCCCACTCGTAAGGTTAGTTTGCCGTCATGAACATCAATAACAGCACGAGCAGTTGCAAGGAATGGCCTCCCCAGAATGATGGGCACTAGGTCATCTTCTTCCATCTCTAAGATGACGAAGTCAACTGGAAATTTGAACTTCCCTACCTTAACCAGCATATTCTCACATATTCCTAAGGGGTATTTGACTGATCTATCGGCTAGTTGGATGTTCATACGGGTTGGTTTCAACCCAGAATACCCTAATTTGAGGAACATGGAATGCGGCATAAGATTGATACTTGCTCCTAAGTCGGCTAAAGCATTCTTGACTAAAAGAGATCCTATTGAGCAGGGCAAGGTGAAACTACCTGGATCGTCCACCTTCTTTGGCAGCCCTCGTTGAGTCACCACAGAACATTCTTCTCCTAAGGTTACAAGACCCTCGAGCCCCTTTCTGTTGGTTAGCAACTTCTTGAAGTATGTACTATATTTGGGCATATGGTAACATGCATCAAGAAGGGGTATGGTGACGACCGAATTCTTCAGATATGACAAGAATCTTTTATTATCATTTTCAACCTTTTGATTCTTGAGGCGGGACGGGTATGGGACTTTAATGGGCTGTTTGGTTGGAGTAGGTGGAGAGGGAGTTACCGGAGGGGTTTGTTCGGGATTCTCATCGTTCACATTATCTTCCTCCTCATGAGGGGTGTTGGGTTCTATGACGTTAGATTGTTGAGCTGGGTAAGGTGGATCCTTAGTAGTTGTTCCAGCACGAGTGGTGATGGCGAGTAAGGGATCTCTTTGAGGTTCGCCAAGGCCGTCGAGAGTGGCGTTGAGTTCTGCGAATTTGGCCCTCATGTCGTTTTGTTGGCTATTGATGAGGTTGTCGAGACCATTTAGTTGCAGATTCTTTTCAAACGTGAAATGCCCAAGATCATCCTCAAAAGTGCTCCTAACCTTGTAATCAGGATATTCTCCTCCTCCTTCTTCTCTCACAAGATTTCCCCAAGGGGTGAAATCATTGTTTTGGTAGAAAGTTAAGAGCGAAGGATCATCGAAGATGTCGTGGCTTGACAAGCATGCTTGTTTGGTGGTGGTATCATCCCCGCATTCCTCCACTTCATGCGGGCCACCACATTGGTCGCAGATCAAGTATGGGTTTGACAACCGTTTAGTTGGTTGTGACTTGTCTAGATAAGAGACTTGATCATTCATTCTACTCAACCGGCTAGCAAAAGGAGGCTCTTTCATGATCTGGGAAATGCTCATGATCGAATCGGGTTCATCCCAGGTATCGTCTTGATCATTTGCGTATTCCTCAATTCTATTCCATCCTTCCTCAGCACTTAGGTTGGCTATTTTTCCTTTTACCAAATTATTAATGCCAAATTGGTCGCTTTTAGGGACACTGTCATAAAAGATTTGGACAAGAAGCTAGAGTTCAATGCCATGATGAGGGACTTGTCTAATCAGATCTTTGAATCTGACCCAGGATTCGTGAATGGGTTCAGCTGGTCCAACATGGAAGCGGAAGATTTCGTCTCTTAACGTTGAAGTTCTTCCTATTGGAAAGAATTTCTCGTAGAATTTTGAGACAAGCTGTTCCCATGTGAAAATGGATTCGGAGGGAAGTTGGTTATACCAGTCTCCGGCTTTTTCATAAAGGGTGAAGGGAAAGAATCGCAGCCGGGAGGTATCTCTAGTGGCCCCGTCCGTATGGAGGGTATCCACTATTTTCAGGAAGTCCTTGATGTGTTGGATTGGATCTTCAGTTTTCAATCCGTGGAACTTGCATACACTTTGGACAAGCCAAATATCGGTTGCACGCAAGACCCCATTCGTGTGTTCATTTGGAAAAAACGATAGCATTGGAAAAACCACGAGGGGTGGGAGAAGAGTAGTCCTTGAGGCATTTAGGGATTGGGTTTTCGGGAACCTCCATATCGTGATTGGGTTGAGGGCTAGGAGGTGTAGAATGATGATTGGATCCTTCCTCGGAGAGGGCATCATCAAAGTTGATGGCAATGCCAGATGGTTCGGGTGTTGCAAAGAGTCGCCTTAATCTTCGCATTTCCCTATCAGGTTCTGCGTAGGGTGGAATAAGGTCTCTTAGTGAACTACGACTCCTGGTGACTCTAAGATTGGAGAGATCTTCGTTTACCATGATGGCCAAGGAAGATTTGAGCAATGGATAGAGCAGAAAAAGATAGACTAAAGAAAATCTAGAAAAATAAAATAAAAATATCACTAGAAAGGAATCTAGTGAGTAGACCTAATAAAATAAAAATTCAACCTAAACAATAACTATTCCCCGGCAGCGGCGCCAAAAACTTGATGCGTGGTTTTGCGACCTTACAACAGGTTTTACCTCTCGAGGGATCTCAAGAGGCTTACAACCCCACCAGGCAGTGTACCTGACCGATGTAGTATAGTGTAGTGGTAAGTACGGGGGATTGATCGTTCTCCACAGGGAATAGTGTCGTTAGGATTGAAAAACTACTCTAATAGGTCTAAGGGTGAGGGAAGATTCTTTTTGTATTTTTTTGTTTTTATGAAAGCAAGTAAAATCTCGGTTTTGAAAGAGTGGGCGGAATTAGTTGCTAGTCAACTAACCCAAATAACTACAAATGCAAATAAAATAAAATAACTGAAAATGAAAAGGTCGTGAAACTTATATGGAGAGAAATGTGTTTACTTAGATTTCCTTACTCCCTAACTATCTTTTACCGGTTGATTAGTGTGTATTAATTGCGTGGATGACGGGTGTATTCCTTAATACCAATCGTGGGGTGGCGTACGTACTTCCCCAACTCTACAAGCTCCTACTTCACTCCTATGTCGAGCCGGCTAAGAAGCACCTAACATGGGATCACTAGAATTCGCTCATGCATTAAATACAACCATAAAAACCTAGTACGCATTGGTTCATGTTTCTTAAGACGTTCAAGTAAGTTACCGAATAGGAAGTTAGCCAGTTTTCTTAAGCCTAACATCGATAAACAATCATCCAATACAATTAATAACACACTAATAACCAATAATCAATAGTTAGGTTTCATTAGATCTAAGCAAACACAAGATAAATCTAGCCTAGCATGTTAATTAAAAGACAAGAACAAGATGTAATCAAACAACACATAGACATATTGATTGATTAAATGAATACTTATCTTCAATTAAACATGGGAGATCCAAGGGTATGAAAACCCTTAAAAATGGCAGAAATTCGTCTTAGGGTTTCTCCTCACAAAGTTGCACACTAAAAGTTGCACACTAATGACATAAAATTGCAAAACTATATATAGAACTTAGTGGCTGACGGCGTCACGTTGTAGATCTTGACGCCGTCACCTCGCCGTGTCTAGGGTTCCCGGATGGCCTTCTTGACGCCGTCCCTCTTTAGTGCTCCAAAATCCGCTCTGGCTTATCAAGGCTTGACGCCGTCTCGTTTTAAGTTAAACCGTGATGGCCTTGATCACCTTAAAGGGTGACGCCGTCACCTTTTCCATTGTAAAATTCTCTGGCTTATCATGTGTATTTTTCATATCCACCTCTTTTGCCAAGCCATGACGCCGTCAAGAGCAATACTTGACGCCGTCAAAGGTACTTTTCCAGCCGATTTTGAGACTTTGTCGTTTTCTTCACTTTTATGCTCCAAAAACGTCCAAAATGCTTCCTTTTCCAGATTTCTTCTCCAAAGTACCTAAAATGACAAAAGGAACGATTTAGGGCAATATATGATCAAATAAATACGATTTAGGGCTTAAATGACCCCCTAAAAGCGGTACACTTTTCGCTTCATCATTGATCAAAGATGAAATGTGAGTACAACAAGTTTATATAGTCAAGGCGGGAAAAACTGTAACTAACATTAAAATGAGTTTACCCGCGTTGACTTTTATCTACACTATGAATATACAAAACTACATACTATTACAGTTTACTAAACACTTATTATGATGTTGATAGTTGGATGAGATGATGCTGGAGATGGCTTTTGCAGTCTTCTTGTAGCTTGTTTGACTTGCAGCTTGTTTATCTTGTGAACTTGAGCTTGAGCTGTTATCTCCATTACCCCCCCCCTGCAAGTTGGCAGTGTGTATGGATCACACAAGCCAAACTTGGAGATACATCTATGGAAGAGAGATCTGCTAAGGCCCTTTGTTAAGACATCTGCTACTTGAGTATGTGAAGGTGTGAATGTAGGAAGAATAGAACCTGATTTGATCTTCTCTCTCACAAAATGGAATCAATTTCAATGTGTTTGGTCCTAGCATGCTGTACTGGATTGGCAGCTAAAGCAACTGAGGATTGATTGTCACAAAAGATTGGAATAGGACTTGTGATAGGTAACTGCAGATCTTTGAGTAGACTAGCCAACCAAGTAACTTCACAAGTACAATCTGCTAGTGCTCGATATTCTGCCTCAGTTGAGGATCTTGAAACAACTAATTGCTTCTTGGATTGCCATGAGATAAGACAAGAACCAAGGAAGATACAAAAACCTGTGACTGATCTCCTTGTTGATTGACAATTTGCCCAATCACTGTCACAAAAGGCTTTAAGTTGCAGGTTGTTGTTGTTTGGGAAGAAGATACCTTGGCCTGGACAGAGCTTAATATATCTTAGAACCTTGTTGAGAGCATTCTAATGTGGTGTTCTAGGATTATGGCTGAACTGGCTCAGTAGATGTGATGCATAAGAAAGATCAGGTCTTGTTATGGTGAGGTAAAGAAGTTTCCCAACCAAAGCTCTGTATTGTGATGGATCTGTGAGAGGTTCGCCATCAGTCTCATTTAGCTTATCAAGAGGATTGACTGGAATGTGAGATGGTTTGGATTCTAGGACTTTTGCACTGTGTAACAGCTCAATTGCATACTTCCTTTGGGTCATTGTGATACCTTTTGAATTTCTCAGGAACTCAATACCTAAGTAGTAATTTAAACTTTCCAAGTCTTTGATGCTGAAAGCTGAGTCCAATTGTTGTTTGAAGTAAGTGATGAGACTTGTATTGTTGCCAGTAAGAAGAATGTCATCCACATATACCACCAGTGCTAAGAAATCCTTTCCTTTCTTGTAGGTAAGAAGAGAGGTGTCTGCATAACTTTGAGTGAAACCATTGTTAATCAAGAATGTAGTGAGCTTAGTAAACCATTGCCTGTTAGCCTGTTTCAAACCATAAAGGGACTTTTGTAACTTGCAGTCTGGATTAGGAATATTGGAAGCATGTATGTAACCTTGGGGTAGAGACATGTACACTTCTTCATTGAGATCTCTATGGAGAAAGGCATTATTGATGTCTAACTATGCAATGTACCAGTTGTAGTGTATAGCAATAGCCAATAATGTTCTAATTGTGACCATTTTGGCAACTGGAGCAAATGTCTCTGTATAATCAGTTCCTTCCTTTTGATTGTACCCCTTAGCTACCAATCTTGCCTTGTATTTCTCAACTGACCCATCTGAGTTGTATTTGATTATGAATACCTATTTGCTGGCAATTGGAATCTTGTTTGGTGGAAGGGATGTGACAGTCCAGGTTTTGTTTGCATCAAGTGCTTGAAACTCTTTTGTCATTGCATCTACCCATCTTTGGTCTTTAGCAGCTTGGTAGTAGAATTATGGTTCCTTTGTGTGATTTAGTGTATTTATGAGATGTCTGTGTTGTGGTGAGGTGATGTTGTGATAATTTATGTATTTTGAATGATGGTACTTAAGGAGTGTGTTGGTAATTGAGTGTGTGGTATGGTTGGATTTGGGGAGATTAATGTGAAAATCTTGTAGCTTAGGTGGAAGTTTAGTGGTTCTGGTTGATTTCCTGAGTTGTGGGGGTGGTTGAGATGGTTCTCGTGCAGATGATTGAGATGAAGGTGGTAATGGTGATGGTGGTGTTGGTGGTTCTGATATAGGAGCTTGAGATGGTTAAGGTGAGGATGGTAATGGTGTAAATGAAGGTGAAGTATAGGTTGGACCAGGTTCTGCTTCTTGTGGATCATCAGTGTGATTGGTTGGTGTGCTAGCTGTCTGTGAGTGATTAGGTGTTGAGGGTGGTGTGAAATGAGGAATGTTTTGTGACTCTATGAAAGTTGTTTTTGGTGATGGTGTTTGAGTAGGTGATGTGGATGTTGGTTTGTGATGAAAAGGTAAAATATGTTCATGAAATCTAACATGCCTGCTGAAAAAGGTCTTGTGAGTTTGTGGATTGTAAAGGAGGTATCCTTTCTGGGTGGTAGGGTATCCAATGTGGATGCAGGGTATAGCTCTGGCCTCAAATTTGTCTGGTGTGTGTTGGTGTGCAAAGGCTTGACACCCTATGAGTCTTAAGTGATCCAGTGAAGGTGGTGTTTGGTACAACATTTCATAGGGACTTTTATTGTTTAATGGTTTACATGGGAGTCTGTTGATTGGATATGTTGCAGCATTTAGACAATATCCCCATAAATGGATAGGAAAATTGGCTTGGAATCTTATGGCTCTTGCCATTTCAAGAAGGTGTTTATGTTTTCTCTCTGCTCTAGCATTCTGTTGTGGAGTGTTTGGACATGAAGTTTGATGACAAATTCCATTACTTTTGAAAAAGTCAGATAAATAGTGATTGATGAATTCTGAACCATTATCACTTCGAATTGTTTTGAGAGATGTTTTGAAATGGTTTTGAATGAAGGCATGGAACATTTTGATGTTTGAAATTGTGTGATGTTTAGATGGTAACAAATAGGTCCAAGTTGCCCTTGAATAATCATCTACAATGGTGAGAAAATAATGACACTTGTTCACAGTTGGGTGTTTGTAGGGTCCCCAGACATCAATGTGGATTAGTTCAAACATAGATTTAGCATTGGAATCACTGTGAGAGAAAGGTAAAGTATGTTGCTTTGCAAGTGGACAAACAGTACAAGCATGTTCAGTACAATCTTTTGAAACAGAAATAGACTTTATTTGTTGTAAAACAGAAATGGAAGGGTGTCCAAGTCTTGAGTGCCAGAGCTCCATGGTAGCAGTGTTGATTGAATGAAGGGTTGAGGGGATGACTTTGGGTTCTTGCTTGATGATGTATAGTCCATTATAGAGGCTGCCATGGGCAATTTTCTTGTGGTGTTCCTGAAAGTAGCAGGCAAAAGGTGTGAAGAGTACTGAGAGGGGTATGTGTGAACCTAATTTACTCACAGACAGTAGGTTGTAAGAGAAGGAAGGTATGTAAAGTACATTGTGAAGAGTGATTGCTGAGTTAATGTGAACTGATCCAGTTTGTGTAACAATGGTGTTTTGGCCATTTGGTAGGGTGACATAGATAGGTTGTGTGCAAAGTTGAATGTTGTGCATTAATGTAAGTGAGATGCATACATGGTCTGTTGCACCACTATCTACTACCCATAGATACTTTTGATTAATCAGGATAGATGTAATAACTCTATAAGTTCTAGCATTGATATGGGAGGCAATGAACTTGTATGACTTTGAAACATGTGAAGCAATGAGTTTGAATTTACCTTCAGTGTTCATGAATGGCATACCAGTAGAAGACTCATTGTTGTTCTGCATCATGAGTAGCATCTGATTGAGCTGGTTCTGCAACTTATCCATTTTAGCACTCATTGCTGTATCATTTTGGTTTGTGACAACTGGTGATTTTGCACTAACACCTTGACCAACTGTCATATTCACTGTCTTGTGTCCTGAGTAACTTTGAGAGTTGTTCCTGGGTATTTGGATTGAGGGTTTCAATTTGCCATGTAAAGGGTGACCAACAGGATATCCAACCAGTTGGTAACACTCTTCCTTGTAGTGTCCTTCTTTGTTACAATAACCACAAATTAACCCCTTTTTGAAACTGCTTCTTCTTGTGCCAACCTCTCTTGAACTTTGACCTCTTGCAGCTGTTTCACCAGAACTGTAATTCCTCCCAAACCTTGCATTTCCATTGTAAGAATTTATTGAGTTGTTTGACTGTGCTGATAATGCAACAGAGGGTGTGATCTTAGACCAATTTCCTTCTCTATGCTTTTCCTCTTGTCTAATCATACTATATGCCTTCGCAACTGTTGGCATTGGATTCATGAGTAAAATTTGGCCTCTGACATTAGCATAACATTCATCTAAGCCCATCAAAAACTAAATCAACCTCTTTCTTTGATCTCTTTCACCATTGACTCTGCCATTTTCACAATTACACTCACAGACACACATATATGGTGCCTCCAATGAATCAAACTCATCCCAAAGACCTTTTAACTTGTGATAATAGATCTCAATTGCTGTGTTGTTTTGCATCAATTGAACCAAATCATGAGTTATCTAGTAGATCCTATGTCCATCAAGCTGGGAGTAGTGCTCTTGTAACTCTTTCTAAAGATCACATGCAGTGTTGACATAGGTCAATAAATTTCCAATTTGCTCATCAATTGTGTTCAGAATCCATGAGATAATCATGTCATTTGTCCTTTCCCACAATGGTCTGAGTTCTGAGTTATTTCTTGGTTCTGGATAGTCACCAGTGATGAATCTAAGCTTGTCCTTTGCATTGAGGGCTATCATCATGGATCTTTTCCATGATCCTGATGCGTGGTTTTGCAACCTTGCAAAAGGTTTTACCTCTCGAGGGATCTCGAGAAGCTTGCAATCCCCACCAGGCAGTGTACCTGACCGTTGTAGTATAGTGAAGTGGCAAGTACCGGGGGATTGATCGTTCTAC
The DNA here is from genome assembly GCA_021014915.2 of Artemisia tridentata subsp. tridentata. NCBI lineage: Eukaryota > Viridiplantae > Streptophyta > Magnoliopsida > Asterales > Asteraceae > Artemisia > Artemisia tridentata. The sequence continues at coordinate 366,728,296 of CP139503.1, read as the reverse complement.
TTGGGAATAGTGTCGTTAGGATTGAAACTAATTCTAACTAGGTCTAGAGGTGAGGGATGATTCTTTTTGTATTTTTTTGTATTTTTTTATATTTTTTTAGAAAGCGAATTAAAATCTCGGGTTTGAAGGAGTGGGCGAAATTAGTTGCTAGCCAACTAACTCAGTTTAACTACAAATGCAAATAAAATAAAATAAACGAAAAGTAAATGTTGGTGGAAACCTTATATAGAGAGAAATGTGTTTACTTAGGTTTCACTACTCCCTAGCTATCTTTTATTAGTTGATTAGCTTGTTACAATTGCGTGGATGACGGGTTATATTCCTTAATACTAGTCGTAGGGGTGCGCACGATCTTCTCTAACTCTATAAGCTTCTACCTCAATCCTATGTCGATCCGACTAAAAGCTCCTAACATGGTATCCCGGATAGTCGCTTACGCATTAAATATAACCTAATAATCGTAGTGCACATCCGATTCATGTTTCTTAAGACGTTCAAGCATGTTACCAATTGGAAGTCTGCCAGTTTTCTTAAGCCTAACATCGATATCATTCACCCATTACAATTAATAACAAACAATCAACTAATAATTAATAGCTAGGTTTCATTACATCTAAGCAAACACAATAAAAACCTAGCCTAGCATGTTAATGTAAAGACAAGCATACGATAAAATCAAACAACACATAGACATATTGAATGATTAAAAGAGGACTTATCTTTAATTGAACATGAAGGATTCAAGGGTATGAAACCCTTAAAAGAGTATGAAAATTCGTGGCTAGGGTTACACCAAAAGTTCCTCTCTAAAAAGTTGCACACAAAGTTCCCCCAATGAATGAAATTATGAAAACTATATATAGATTTTGTAACCTGATGGCGTCACGTTGTAATTGTGACGCCGTCAACTCGCCGCCAAAACACTATTCGTATCGCCTAGATCCACATCTGACGCCGTCTCGCTCTATTTCCTCTGGGCCGTCACGCTTTGTGGTTACTCGTGACGGCCTTGGCGTCCCTAAAGGGTGACGCCGTCAAACCCCCCTTCACAATTCCTTCTGGCGCGTCACGTTATAATCTTCCTTTCCACCTCTTTTGCCATCTCTGACGCCATCATCTTTAGGCCGTGACGTCGTCACTCTTTGCTCCCAGCATGGATTTTGAAGACTTTGTTGTTTTCTTCACTTTTCGCTCCAAAAACGTTCAAAATGCTTCCTTTTCCAGATTTTCACTTCAAAGAACCTAAAATGACAAAAGAAACGATTTAGGGCAATATTTGATCAAATAAATGCGAATTCGGGCTTAAATGACCCCTTAAAAGCAGTACACTTTTCGCCTCATCAAATACCCTTACACTTGAGATTTGCTTGTCCTCAAGCAAATGCGCTTTTATTCCTATCGAAATACAAGTTAGGGGTCATTTAATCCTAACTTAAAAGTAATTACAACAAATGATAGCTCCGCTTTAATCGTCATAAGCACGGATACTATACACTAGCACCTCACAAATAGTGTTTGGATACTCACATCTCTCGGGTGTAATAAAAGTAAATATAACACAAATGAAAATGAAAAATATCGCTCACTACCTGTCATAGCACATAGATTACCATAAGCTTGGGAGAAGATCAAACCTCTACCTGTTGGCGTAAGCACCTAGGATAAACTATCAAAGAGGTCTTTTAAAAGGGTTATAACGTTAGGTGAAGGGATATGATAAACACGGTTTTGTTGGATAAAGGCAATTTACTGGTGGCGAGTTAATCATCTTGGTTAATTACATATATACAATGTGGCGTTGCTAAGCCAAGACTCGACTCGACTTAAGCTAATGAAACAAAAATAACAAAAACATAAAACAAACATAAAATGAAACGGGATGGTATTCCGTATGTTTTTTTTTTTTTTTTTTTTTTGCATACATTTTTACCCTACCATCCAAAATAATACATCATAGGGGATTTGCATTCCCCTTACACTTGAACTTTTACATAACTTTACAATCGACTATTCTAATGACTCGAATTAAGATAATCAAAACACTTGGAGTACTTTTAAAATATTAACGCACTTATGGGGGTATTACATCTTCCCCGTTACTCCATTACACTAATACTTTACCCACGAGTCCCGATTGTCCCAAAACAATATGTACAAGATATGACTCGACTTAGCAACAACGTAATTAATTAGATAATTAACTTGGGTTAACATATATGTTGTAACAATAATGCACTAAAAATGAGTGCATACAAGGTGGGCTAAGGCGATTTGGGTGTACATTTGGGTGGAGTGTAAACAAATTCTTTCTTTGAGTAAAATGCTCAAAGGTCGAAACGAAAAAGATAGGCTCTGAGGGGTGTACTAGGGGTATCGTGTACTAAAAATGAGTACATCGCAAAGGTGTGGGAAAATTAGTTGACTCCGCTTGTCAATTAAATTGACTATTAATGGTCAAATAACTATGATACGGGTTTTACACAAGGGTTATCCTAATGCCTCTTATCATGTAGTAAATCCAACTACACGAATGTAGTCTCACTAGCGGCTTCGGGATGCATCTTAACGCAAGTTCTAGAATCTATGTACTACCGGTACACTCACAAGCACTAATAATGAGTGCTTCCTTCCAAACAAATCTAGGGGCGAACCTCACATATTTGGGGTGGAATTTTTGAGTGGTACGGTTTTTGCGTTAGTCATACAATCTCCTATCCATGAGACGCTTATTAAGACTAAAGTTTCACTCCTAAATGTTGTAAAAAAATTAAATTTGGGCTAAAATTACTCAAACAAGTATTTCTCTAGGTTTTATTACACATCTACCATCATACAAGCAAAAATCAAGTGTAGTTGCATTCTATAAGGTATCATCATTTACCCTCCCCTTACACTTAAGTTGAACATTGTCCCCAATGTTTATTTAAAGACATAAAAGTAAATAAAGGTAAATGAATGAAAGCAAATACTCCCCTGATTCGTTCAATGTGGATGGATCTTTAACAAGGTTAAATCTTCCTCCAAGAAAATGAACATTGAAAGCTTCCCTCCAGAAATATAAATCACCTTCTTGTCCAATATAACCTGTTAAACCTGAGAAAACAATCTAGGCAAACCTTGCATAAAATCGGCGGCAAAAATCTATAATAGATAAAATCCTAGAAAGCAGATAAAGATATAATGCTTGTGAATGAATATTTGCAGAATTCCTGGAGTTTATAAAACTAAAGCTTTAACAAAAACTTTAAGACTCTGTTAGATAAACAAACCTTGCGAAATTTCCAGATTTTAACGCTTGACGCCGTCAGGAGTAAATCCTGACGCCGTCAGAAGTGACCTACAGAAATCTTATAGTTAGTTTCCGGAAAATTAATGGAAAAACTTACGCCTTACTTTCTGGAATTCCTGCAAAACATTCACTATGACTCGATACAAGCATTTGAATCTAACATATACTAGTATACAAGTTCATTTGTTATTGTTGTGACTCATGTTCAAACTTGTTCTTATTAACCGATTTAGATTTCCCTTACACTTATTTTTTGCAAAATACCTTCATATGTAGTTAAGACGAAGTTAAAAACAAAATAAAGCATTTTCACAATTTATTTTGAACCATGAGACACGAACAATAAAAATAAGACATGCATACGGAAACAAATAAAATTCAAACAAACAAACACACAAACAATTAAAAGCTTGGGTTGCCTCCCAAGAAGCGCTTTTCTTTATTTACGAGTCTTGTAGCTAGACTCAAAGTCACGGGCTCTAACCTATTTGAGTGAGTTCCTCATCGAGGACATCCTTGGGATCAAACTTAGGTTGTAGCTTCCTATCGGTTTTCTTAGTTCGGTATGACTTTTCAAACTTCTCTCCATCCGGATCATATAGTGTCATCCTTATGTGCCATGATCCGTTACCTTCCTTAGGCGGCTTATCCCAATTCCACTTACACTTATCACCTTCCCTTTTCCACTTATTCATCTCTAGGTTAATAGGCATCACGCTTAAGAACTCAATCATTTTCCTAAAAACTAAGGGATCCTCAAAAGGGTTTAGCTCCTCATCCCTAGCTATAAGTTGTTCCACCGAATGAGTCCGATCAATGAAATCTTTTTCTAGATAAAATGGGCGTTGAGGTCCTATAAAGTTTCTTTCTATCCAAGGTCCATATCTAGATGGCCTCCTATTCATCTCTACCCAATGTGGTGTCGGTTCATCCTCACTATTGTAGCTATGCTTCTTAACATCATATACCGACCAAGTCTCACCTTCTCCTACCGCTATCTTAGACTCCTTACAATCAATCATGGCGCTAGCGGTTGCTAAAAATCCTCTTCCTACTAACAATGGGCATGTAGTATCACTAACCATATCTAGGACATGAAAGTCTGCTAAGATAGTCAATCTTCCTATGTGAACTACTACATCCTTGATCATTCCAACCGGGTGGGCAACACTTCCATCCGCTAGACCTATTATCACTTCCGTCTCTTCTAACTTTCCTAGCTTAAGAGTGGTGAAAAGGGGTAAGGGAATCAAGTTGAGGCTTGATCCCAAATCGGCTAGTGTGTCGAAAGCTTTGGATTTTCCTATCTTACAAGGCAAAACAAATATACCCGGATCATCAAGCTTCTTAGGTAATTTGTTTTGAACGAAAGGGTTAAGACATCAATGATGGGACGCTCAAGGTGGAGCTCCTTGAATTCATCGTCAAGGTCTTGTGTAGGAGGTGTTTCAACTATGTTATTGACCGTTTTAGTATTAGATGTTTTGTTTCCGTGGTCTTTTGGGATCGTTTGGGTTTGTTTGAAACACGTGCTCATGGCATTGACCGAATAGTATTGTGGACAAGAACTAGGAGACGAAACCGATGATATGGCGTTAACGTTTAGTTTCGGGTTCTTGACCGTGTTGCTAGGGAGTGCTCCCATTTCTCGGTCATTGAGGGCTTTCAACAACGTGTCAATCTTATTGGTCATCTCGCTTTGTTTTTGTTTGAAATCGGCTTCAAACTTTGCTAAACGAGCTTCTTGAGATGCCATAAAGTTGGACATTAATCCTTCAAAATTATTGGTACTACCATAGTTGTTGGAAGGATTGTTGTTGAAGGTACGGTTCGAGTTAGAACCGTTTTGTTGGTAACGATTAGGTGGGTTGGAGGAATTGGTTTGTTGTCCGTTTTGGTTTTGTTTCCACCTAAGGTTTGGGTGATTTTTCCATGAGGGGTTGTATGAATCACCGTAAGGGTTTGGCTCGGGTTTGAAAGTGTACCACTTATCTCCCGCTCCGTCGGTACGCGAGGATGCGTAGTCCGCAAAAGCTTGTTCGGGGAGTTCCATGCAATCACGAGTGTCGTGGGGACCACTACATAACTCACATGAAGAAGTGATTTTATTCACTTGGCTTGAAGGTTTAGGAGCTTCGTAGGACTTCATGAGAAACTTGACTTGGTCCTCAAGTTCTATGATCCTACGGTCGGGAGTGCTTGAATTATTCGAAGGCAAAGATTGCCTTGACCGTTTTATTCAAATCACGGGGATCATTCCAACTTTCGTTGTCATAGAGAGCAAGATCTTCTATGAGTTTCCATGATTCTTCCGCACTATGATCACGTAGCTTACCACCGGCCGCTTGGTCAATGGTTTGCCTCGTGGAGAGATTGATATGGTCATAGAAGATTTGGACTTGGAGCCAAAGATCTATGCCGTGATGAGGGACTTTTTGGAGTAAGTCCTTGAATCGAGTCCATGCCTCGTAGAGGGTTTCGCCTTGACGTTGTTGGAACATCAAGATGTCGTTCCTTAGCTTGGTAGTTCTTCCCGGTGGGAAAAACTGAGCAAGGAAACGAGTGGTGAGATCATCCCAAGAGGTGATGGATCCTGCGGGTAGATGCTCAAGCCATTGACTAGCTTGGTCCCACAGAGAGAATTGAAAGAGATGCAATCGGGTCGTCTCTCGAGTGGCAACATCAAGGTCTATGGAATCTACGATTTTGAGGAAATCCTTGAGATGTTGATTTGGATCTTCGGAACGAAGTCCATGGAATGCGCATCCGCTTTGCACCAACCGGATGGTGTCGGATCGCAAGGGAGTGACATTGGCTCCTTGAGTGAGCTCAATGGTGTTTTGATAGCCTTGGTGGCTCGGACGGGAATACTCTCCTAAAGCACGTGCTCTAGGAAGTGGGTGTTGTTGTGGTGGGGCGTTGGGATCGAGGATATTACCACCTTCCATGATGTCGGATGGTAATGGTTACGAACAAAGACACGAAGAAATAAGATAGACTAAAGAAGACCTATAAAAAGAAAATAAAAATCTTACTAGAAAGGAATCTAGAAAGTAGACCTAATGAAAAAGAATTTCAACCTAAACAATAACTATTCCCCGGCAACGGCGCCAAAAACTTGATGCGTGGTTTTGCAACCTTGCAAAAGGTTTTACCTCTCGAGGGATCTCGAGAAGCTTGCAATCCCCACCAGGCAGTGTACCTGACCGTTGTAGTACAGTGAAGTGGCAAGTACCGGGGGATTGATCGTTCTACTTGGGAATAGTGTCGTTAGGATTGAAACTAATTCTAACTAGGTCTAGAGGTGAGGGATGATTCTTTTTGTATTTTTTTATATTTTTTTAGAAAGCGAATTAAAATCTCGGGTTTGAAGGAGTGGGCGAAATTAGTTGCTAGCCAACTAACCTAGTTTAACTACAAATGCAAGTAAAATAAAATAAACGAAAAGTAAATGTTGGTGGAAACCTTATATAGAGAGAAATGTGTTTACTTAGGTTTCACTACTCCCTAGCTATCTTTTATTAGTTGATTAGCTTGTTACAATTGCGTGGATGACGGGTTATATTCCTTAATACTAGTCGTAGGGGTGCGCACGATCTTCCCTAACTCTATAAGCTTCTACCTCAATCCTATGTCGAGCCGACTAAAAGCTCCTAACATGGTATCCCGGATAGTCGCTTACGCATTAAATATAACCTAATAATCGTAGTGCACATCCGATTCATGTTTCTTAAGACGTTCAAGCATGTTACGAATTGGAAGTCTGCCAGTTTTCTTAAGCCTAACATCGATATCATTCACCCATTACAATTAATAACTGATGAACTCAAATAAGTACATTTTATTACTATCATTTATCCTATTAATTTGACTTGTTTTACTATATTATGTATGAGGATTGATACTTAATCGTTTACTTTTGTAATTCTCAGGTAAAAACAGGCATTTGGTGAAACTTGGCGATTTTGGACTAATTATGGAGCAAAACATGCATAAAGTTAAGAGTCTACTGAAATGAAGAAGATCAAGACTAATCTGCTCCAGATGCGCCGCATCTCACTCGTGACATGCGCCGCATCTCTATCAAGATATCACCAGATACGATCCAAGATACAAGAGGACATGCGCCGCATCTAATCATGGAGTTACGCCGCATCTTCTGGCGGTGTACGAATATTCCTGAATATTATAATCTTGGACCCCACGCGAAGTTAAGTCAATGCGCCGCATCTACTTACTAGATGCGCCGCATCTTCCCTCAGACAGAAACTATAAATACCCCAAGACCAGACGAATTCAAAAAGCTTTTGGTCAGACATATATCAGAACCGAAGAGCAGAACCCTAGGACGAATTCAGTCAAGGAGGCAGCACAAGACACACCAAACGAAGATACAAGAGCTGTAAGAAGGTGCTGCATATGTTTAATTCATTAAGTAGTTTTGTTTTATTGTGTTAGCAAACTTTAATTCATCAGGATTGGTGGCTTGTGTAATGCGACAACGAAAGATTGCACTCCCTTTAATACTTGCTTTCCCATCAATTAAAGTTTATATGTTGATGTCTTTGGTTACTACTTATTAGTGCATTGATAACCTCTGTGTTTATTAGTGGCTTGCGGGCATTTGACTGCGGAAAATAATGTGGCTCCCACGGTTATTACTAAATTGATCACTTAGGAATAACTTTTAGACATAAGTAATCATTAAGGGTTTACTCGCCGATAAGAATAGGACCAACGAGAAAGGGTTAACTACATACACTTCATATAAAGCTATCAATAAAACAAGTGACAATCTACTTAATTATAAGGACAGCCCTCTTATTGTCTCGAGTATTTATCTGTGTACGTGTGTGCTACTTGCTGATTCGTGCCTATTGGTTTATTTTATTATTTAATTGCAAACAAATCGTGCCAGTCTCTCAGGCTGAAACCCCCTTGCGTTAGGATATTAAAATACTGATTAGAATAACGAGATAATACGTTCCACTCTTAGTGATCGACACTCTACTTACCATTATATTCATACTGACCGGGTACACTGCTCGTTAAGTGTGTGTGTTATTGATAAGTCGGCTAAATATAAATTTAAAACTTGAGTAGGCATTACAACTGCTAAACCGCAACGACACATCACGCAGCACATCAAGTTTTTGGCGCCGTTGCCGGGGAGTGAATTGTTATTATCTGTTAATTTGATTAGTATTTTAATTAGGTTTTTCTTTTTATTAGATTAATTGCATCATTATATTATTTTGCATATTTGTTGTATTGTGTGTTAATTGTTTTCTTTTATTTTTGTGTGTTTATTTTTGTTTGTGTGTTTAATTTTTTTGTTTTTCGTGTTTTCTGTTCTGCTATCGTTGTACTGTGCTAAATCAAACGATACGGCGCATCTGATCTCTCAGGTACGGCGTATTGCGTTTAATTTTTTTTTTAAATACAACGCGTTTAATTAATTCGATACGACGCATCTTTTCCCCAAGATACGGCATATCTGTTTTTAATAAGAAAATTTTTTCTAAGCGATAAAGTAATACGACGCATCTGTTTTAGCAGATACGGCGTATTTGTTTTTGATAAAAAATTTTTTTTCTAAACGTTAACGCCATACGACGCATCTGCTTTCGTAGATACGGCGTATCTATTATTTTAATTAAAAACAGTTTGCGAATTATTAAACAGATACGGCGCATCGATCTCTATCGATACGGCGCATCTTCTGAATAAAAAATCTTGTATTTTTAAACGTAACGAAAATACGGCGCATTAACTTTCGTTAATACGACGTATTTAATTTTAAATAAATATCGATTTTTGATTAATTAATTCGATACGGCGCATTCATAAATTCTAAGCGGCGTATCTATTTTCTGGATAAAGTCTGATTAAATTTTAACGATTATAAGATACGGCGTATCCAACTTTTTGGATACGGCGCATCGTCTGCAGATATCAGCTATTTGTATTCATATATCCGTTTCTATATTCATTAATTTCTCTTCTAGCGAACAAATCCTACTGATGATTTTACCTTGGATGACAGATTTTGCTATGGAAGACATGTCAGTTAACGGATATCTTGCTAAGGAATGCTTGTTCTCAGATTCGTTCAATGTGCTCATGATCGATGCAGATTTATTCTCTTGGGAGACTCCTCTTGAAGCTGCTTTTAAAGAATTCATGCGTTTATGCAACATTGACAAAGAGGTGTTCTCTTATGATGTATTTGTGAGGTACACTGAGAGAAGAATTGTCGCTCTTATGGCCTATCATTGAAGCCGAAGGATTGAACTGGACTACTATCGAAGAAGATGATGGGAAATTCTATCTTGCATACATGGATTCAAGCAACGAAAGCTGTGGTGGAGGCAATACCCAAAACTCTTACATGCCATATTCCGAGCAGTACTGGGGATTAAATGAGAACTATCTGGATAATGACAGAAATTATGCTTTGGCGGAATTACTATTTCATGGCAGATTGGTAAGATTGATAGACCTCTCCCTCAATGATTGGCTAGAACTCAAATATGGTAGTCCGGAATTTGCCCCTGCAAATGAAGTCAAGCAGATTATGACTTCATGGTTGACTCGGAGTTTTAAGAAGCAATTTAACGAGTTCATGGAGATAAAAAAGAATATGATTGGAAAGGCTTGCTTTGACGTTAACCACGATCCTAACGATGTTGATTTTTCAGAATGGTTGGCTGGTAAGTTTAATAACCATAAGAGTATGGATCGAGCTACTAAGGATGCATTATGGGTATATTGGATGAGAGGAGAAGACGAAGAAGTAGAAAGCGATTATGGGTCGTCACTTCATGATTCAACAATCAATGAGGGCATTGAAGAACTTTTCAGAATTGACATTGATGTGTTCGATTATGAGACACCCTTGTGCAAGCAGTTCAAGGAATTTAACTACCTTCTTCGAGTCGACGATGATGTGCTAACTGGAGATCTACCAGGATTTAAGACTTATGACGATTTCAAAAACACCTGGTGCTACGAATGGAATGACCAAGTACCATGGGTTTGGGATAAACCATGGGAATTTGAGCACATTAATCACACCTGTACACCCTTCGTTTTCAAGGATGGAAGTAGTGTTTGGCCGACCTGTGATTATAAAAATGACGGAACCTGTAATGGGGGAGGTATTATTGGGATGAAACGGGTTGGAAACGATGTAACCTTTGAAGATTATGAATGGTACGATAATGTTGAAGACTGCCCACAAAAATCGGAGGCTTTACAAGAAAAGGGCAGAATTGAACGCTTGAAAGGACTTAAGGGGACATCGGATGCTACTTTCTGGGAATGGGTGCATAAATAGTTTGATGATTTCACGAAGCTTAGTCGACGGTTACAATATGATTTGGAAAGAGAATGGGAGGCGATTCAAGATGATAATAATAATGAGTCGTTGATTGAGGAATTAGACGACTATTTGATTAAGGATCCTTATTTTAAGTTTGTTGACAAGGACGAAGAAGAATTCACCAAAAGGAAGTGTCGACTACTTGGGATTCCTTACAATGAGCCACCCATGATTATTTCTGAAAAATTTAAAATCATCAAATATTCTTTAGGTCCTGATGAAGAGTATACTGCGGCGAAGACAAAGAGTTATACTAGATTAAGTCGAACGGAAGAAAACGTCGCAGAAATATACGGGAAAATCTTTCGGATGAAGGAAGAAGGATGGACCGTGACAAGGACTAAATAAAGAGCTGAACGTGAGTCTAACTTGAAGACTCTGGAATAAAGACAAGTGTTGGCCGGGAGACAACCCGGAGAATTTTTATTATTCTGTTTTCTGTGTCGAGTCAGTCAGGCCCGCATGAGGATACGGCGCATCTCAATTCTGAGATGCGACGCATCTCCTGCAATGGTCATATCTTATTTTAATTTTTCTGCATTTTTATTTTCGACTTTAAAACTATTTATCAGTTTATTTTAATGCGGCGCATCCCTGGTTAAGGATGCGGCGCATCTTTATTCTGATCCGTATTTATTCCAGGCTCGATACGGCGTATCTTCTTCCATAAGATACGGCGCATCGACTGACCTGATGATTTTCAGTTTTAATTTTTATATTTTATTTTTATCTAACTACTAATGTATTATGCAAGCTTGAACCTTTCTTATCTTAGGTGTGTTTTAAAGTATTGGTGGTATTATAGTTTCCTGGATTTCCTGTGGATACATCAAGTATGAAGCTTTAACGTTCTAATTCACAAGAAAGATGATTTTTGCTCTTATACTAATGGAGGATCATACCGAGCAAATCTCAGGGGAATTTTCCTGTTCTAATTCTTTTATTTTCCAGTTTTTAACCTTTTATACAAACAACGAGGACGTTGTTTAACTTAAGTGGGGGGATTGGAGAATTAGAACACTTAACAATTACTTGTCCTAAACTTTTTCAAAAATTATGCTTAAAATGTGCTTAATATATCAAACTTAAAAATTTTTAGCATGTTTTTGTTTAAGATCTAAGTTGCATAGCTGCACACATGACGTTATTTTCAAAAATTGTGATTTTCCAAAATTCACAAATCTATGAGTGTGCCGGTGACTTGTAAACTTTAGAACTTGGCTTGTATACTATTCGAGACCACCATAATGAGTATTATTTATATAATTGGAATGACTTGTCTAAATTGGTAAAATTCTAGGATTACACCCAAATAGCCTTTATATGTTATGTGTTATTAACTAACTACACTGGTTAGTTAACCCCCGTATAAACCCTTTTGTTACTCTCACTTTTAGAGTAAGATACCCTTAGAAAAACACTCAGAGCCATTCCTTTCGTTTCTTACACCTATGTTTAAAATATTTCGTTACACCCTTACACCTTAGCCTACCCTGTAGATTAGAATCCGTGGTTGGTTAATTGCTATAGGCAAAGTGTGTTTCCTTACATTACCTGTGTTCGCGTGCGTAATTCATTATCTTTGGTTAGGTCAGGAAATTGCACAATGCAATTGGAGTGAAAGTAAATATTGTATATCTTTGAGTTTGTTTTTCGTGTGTTTACTACTTTCACTATTACCGTTATTTCTGAAGTATGAGAAGTATGGAAAAATTATCCAGAATTATCATTATAGTGATGTGGTGAAATTTTACACATCTATGTCTATGTTTAAAAAAAAAAAAAAAAAAAAAAAAAAAAAAAAAAAAAAAAAAAATTCGAAAAAATAAGAAAAGAAAAAGAAAGAAAGAAAAGTTGGAAGTTTGTTTCAACCAACTTATGTAAAGTTATGTAAGTGGTCGATATCACCACTATTTGTTGTATATTATATCTATGGATTAAATGGGAGTTGGCAGTTATGGGAACGTCAACTAAGGTTTATTCTTTGATTAAGATCTTGTTGAGTATAATTCGTGTCTACCTAAAGCGTGTGTTTCAAGTGTTAAAGCGTGAGTTATTCGATGATATGAGTCTTATTCATGGGATGGTTGGGATAGTGATTAACCACACTTAGGATTTTAATTTATTTGTTTTGTTTATTTTTCATTTTACACCAATTTATATCCCAAATGTTATCCATGCCCTTTATTATTCTTTATCCAACCAAACCTTTGATTTATTGAGATTAGGGATTTGAGCAATCTTAAGTATCGTAGTCGTGGATTCGGCTATGTATTTATGATTTTGTCGCCCTTTTTGATATATTATTATTGGTAAAGTTTGGACCTATCTTTAGCCTATTCGAGTTAAGGATTTGAGCAATTGCAAGTATCGTGTTCGTGGATTCGATCATGTATTTGTGATTTTGTCACCTTTTCTGGAATTTGAGATCGATAGTGAAAGAGAATAATTAATCCTTAAGCCTACAAACCCTTTTTACCGCTTTAGACTTGTTATTCCTTAGCTTTAGTGGAGGAGATGTGTATACTTGCCAAGCTTATGATAGAATATTCGTCGCGACTGGACAGTTAAACGATTAGATTTGCTTTTATCAAATTATTTTATTATACTTCTAATTCGTTAAAGTGTTTAGTTGTGTGATTATGAATTAAACGAATACATGCTTAAATATAAAAATAAATCCTAACATCTTTTAGGATACATTTTCATAAGAGAAATTCTAAGGTTTACTTGGGGACAAGTAAAGTTCAAGTGGGGGGATATTTGATGAACTCAAATAAGTACATTTTATTACTATCATTTATCCTATTAATTTGACTTGTTTTACTATATTATGTATGAGGATTGATACTTAATCGTTTACTTTTGTAATTCTCAGGTAAAAACAGGCATTTGGTGAAACTTGGCGATTTTGGACTAATTATGGAGCAAAACATGCATAAAGTTAAGAGTCTACTGAAATGAAGAAGATCAAGACTAATCTGCTCCAGATGCGCCGCATCTCACTCATGACATGCGCCGCATCTCTATCAAGATATCACCAGATACGATCCAAGATACAAGAGGACATGCGCCGCATCTAATCATGGAGTTACGCCGCATCTTCTGGCGGTGTACGAATATTCCTGAATATTATAATCTTGGACCCCACGCGAAGTTAAGTCAATGCGCCGCATCTACTTACTAGATGCGCCGCATCTTCCCTCAGACAGAAACTATAAATACCCCAAGACCAGACGAATTCAAAAAGCTTTTGGTCAGACATATATCAGAACCCTAGGACGAATTCAGTCAAGGAGGCAGCACAAGACACACCAAACGAAGATACAAGAGCTGTAAGAAGGTGTTGCATGTGTTTAATTCATTAAGTAGTTTTGTTTTATTGTGTTAGCAAACTTTAATTCATCAGGATTGGTGGCTTGTGTAATGTGACAACGAAAGATTGCACTCCCTTTAATACTTGCTTTCCCATCAATTAAAGTTTATATGTTGATGTCTTTGGTTACTACTTATTAGTGCATTGATAACCTCTGTGTTTATTAGTGGCTTGCGGGCATTTGACTGCGGAAAATAATGTGGCTCCCACGGTTATTACTAAATTGATCACTTAGGAATAACTTTTAGACATAAGTAATCATTAAGGGTTTACTCGCCGATAAGAATAGGACCAACGAGAAAGGGTTAACTACATACACTTCATATAAAGCTATCAATAAAACAAGTGACAATCTACTTAATTATAAGGACAGCCCTCTTATTGTCTCGAGTATTTATCTGTGTACGTGTGTGCTACTTGCTGATTCGTGCCTATTGGTTTATTTTATTATTTAATTGCAAACAAATCGTGCCAGTCTCTCAGGCTGAAACCCCCTTGCGTTAGGATATTAAAATACTGATTAGAATAACGAGATAATACGTTCCACTCTTAGTGATCGACACTCTACTTACCATTATATTCATACTGACCGGGTACACTGCTCGTTAAGTGTGTGTGTTATTGATAAGTCGGCTAAATATAAATTTAAAACTTGAGTAGGCATTAAAACTGCTAAACCGCAACGACACATCACGCAGCACATCAATAACAAACAATCAACTAATAATTAATAGCTAGGTTTCATTACATCTAAGCAAACACAATAAAAACCTAGCCTAGCATGTTAATGTAAAGACAAGCATACGATAAAATCAAACAACACATAGACATATTGAATGATTAAAAGAGGACTTATCTTTAATTGAACATGAAGGATTCAAGGGTATGAAACCCTTAAAAGAGTATGAAAATTCGTGGCTAGGGTTACACCAAAAGTTCCTCTCTAAAAAGTTGCACACAAAGTTCCCCCAATGAATGAAATTATGAAAACTATATATAGATTTTGTAACCTGACGGCGTCACGTTGTAATTGTGACGCCGTCAACTCGCCGCCAAAACACTAGTCGTATCGCCTAGATCCACATCTGACGCCGTCTCGCTCTATTTCCTCTGGGCCGTCACGCTTTGTGGTTACTCGTGACGGCCTTGGCGTCCCTAAAGGGTGACGCCATCAAACCCCCCTTCACAATTCCTTCTGGCGCGTCACGTTATAATCTTCCTTTCCACCTCTTTTGCCATCTCTGACGCCGTCATCTTTAGGCCGTGACGCCGTCACTCTTTGCTCCCAGCATGGATTTTGAAGACTTTGTTGTTTTCTTCACTTTTCGCTCCAAAAACGTCCAAAATGCTTCCTTTTCCAGATTTTCACTTCAAAGAACCTAAAATGACAAAAGAAACGATTTAGGGCAATATTTGATCAAATAAATGCGAATTCAGGCTTAAATGACCCCTTAAAAGCGGTACACTTTTCGCCTCATCAGATCTATAATTGTCTGATCCTGTGAGTTTCTTTGAGATAAGAATCAGGCCTGGATGATCATGTTGATGCAAGAATAATGGATGATTTGGTGAAGTGACATCATCTGTGGTGGTTGTTGTGTTGGTTGAAGTAGTTGCACTCATGATTGTGTTATGATGGTTTTTGATTGATTTTGATTGAGTTTTGTTGAAATGATGATGTTATGATCTGTGAATGTTGTGTAGAATGAATTCTTGATTGAAATGGTGGTTGTTTGGTGAATTTTGATGATCAGAATATTGTTTTGTGGTGGTTATGGTGGTTTTGATGGTGGTCAAAGTTTGTTAATGACGGTCAAAGTTTGTTGGATTTGATCAGAGTTAGTTATCAGTGGTGGAGCCACCACCAATGGATCGGTGGTGCTCTGATACCATATTGAAAAGTAGAGAGAATAGAGCAAGTGTGTGAAAAATGATTATTATTGATCAAAGATGAAATGTGAGTACAACAAGTTTATATAGTCAAGGCGAGAAAAACTGTAACTAACATTCAAATGAGTTGACCCGCGTTGACTTTTATCTACACTATGAATATACAAAACTACATACTATTACAGTTTACTAAACACTTAATATGATGTTGATAGTTGGATGAGATGATGCTGGAGATGGCTTTTGCAATCTTCTTGTAGCTTGTTTGACTTGCAGCTTGTTTATCTTGTGAACTTGAGCTTGAGCTGTTATCTCTATTAGTTAACACTTAAGGTTTTAGCAAATTACATTGTTAAATGAATGTAGCGATATATGCTTAGCTCATAATATGCAAAGAGACTCAACGAGTGAGCTAGTGGCAGGCTGAGGTGAATAGCAAGTAGGGAAGCCAAACCTGGATTTCTGGGTAGGGATGTGAGTCCGGTATCTTCGATCATCAATTCCGACTATCTTCATCCCCTTCCACGAAACCAACATGCATATTCCTCCACATCGTTTATCCATCCACACTTCTTGCATGCATCACCGTATGATTTTTATTTTTGTTTACGCTTTCATTATAACGACGTTACTCTATGGTTTATTTATGCTTCTGTTACAAATACATACAAAGATAGAAAATGTCATACTTTATACCTTAGTACCGCTAGAGAAACGAACGGGACAACACAATCCAACATAAATGTCTTTCCTGGCTAAACACTCGAAACTCCCATCATACAACATCAGTTGCTTAGCAAGAAACCGGTAGTTTTCAGGTAACTTCACTTCCCATACAGAATCAGCTGATGATGCATGATGAAAAACTCTGTTGGGAATTAAATATTCAAGATGTTTAATATCGGATTCTACTCTAAGTATAATTCTGCTGATAGTGCAAAATGGTTTCTGCTGATGTTGATTCTGCTGATAGAGCATTTCACTCTGCTGATAGGCTTAACAACTCTGCTGATAACTCTGCTGATGATTCTGCTGATAGCGATAGATTGTTCCTGCTGATAATGAACAACTCTGCTTATGGAAGGATAAGATCGAAAAGATATTTATTTTATTTTGGTCAACAATATACGGTAGATAATATCTTACTCCATGTACTTAGTTAACAAGTTGTATACATAGATACATGTTGTATCTGATGTACTGACACTCAATAGGATAAGTTAACCAAGTAAGTCGGTCAAGACTTTAAGCAATTTGTAAAGATCTTTTGACTATAAAAGAGATCTTAGACTAGTGATATTTAAGTGTGTGAAAAATATAGAAGTATTAAGAGTTAGTCCATGCATACGTTAGAACATGCATAACTGTTAGAACAAACACAAATATATCACAAGTGATAGAAACATAAGATTCAAGGTTGTAACCCTAGTGATATTTCAAGGTCACTCGTATTATTATCTTTAATAATATTGAATCGTTTAGTGATAATATTTATGTGTTTCATTGCTAACTAACAAACATAACAATTCCATTTCCATAACATACACAACCTTCTAAGTTTGGTTGAGTGAATTCCGCGCACTTAATCATTTTAACACAACATATCATACACACAAAGTTAGAGGGTTTAACCACCTTAATCGTGTGTCCAGGATCCTAGCAAACTCTACTGATTCGGGCCAAGTTACATATATCAGGTGGATCTAAACATGCAAGAATCCAAGCTAGACAGTTCTCTGGCAAGTCTCCAAGACTCAACGTACGAGATCCCTCGTTATTGTTGGTCAAATAAGTAGAACCCATTGGCACGGAACAATTCAAGAGTTAATGTTACTTCATGTGTTTAAAAAGACTGAAAGGTTAGGTTATACTCCATTCTATATAAAATTTAGAAGGTGGGGTGTGGCTGATGACGTTTTTAACCAATGCAAATCACGCATAATGCAATATATTAGGCATAACTAGATGCTATACTTTGTACTATATTAATACTTAAACATAAAATTAATCTTATTTATATCTTCAAGTGGACTTTTTTTTTGACAGTTGTTGATTACTTTACTAAACACTACTGTATTAAATTTTACAGTTTAAACACATGGTCTATTATGACACATATATATTCATATTTAAAGTGCATGGTTTCATTTTTTCCTTAAGATTACTGTACGTAACTTACAATAATATATCTAGAAATTAAGCAGCAATATGTACAGGATGTCTTTGTCATTTTAATAACCATATATTCTCATATTCGTTTGTTCTCCATCATGAGAATTCGTCTTAAATTTAGGTGGCCACTTTTAACATAAATGTCTTGACATTAAGGTGTATATTAAGCATTATCTCTTTAATTCTAGGTTGGTGGCTTATAGATTTTCGATACAATAGGGTTCATATGTGACGTGGATGGAAGTGTATTACATATGTTTTATCAAACGATAGAGGAACACGTACGTGCATTTTCTTACAGGTCAAATATTAAGTTTTTCCATCCATATAATAAATGTGTAGGGTCCTTTATAAGTGTGAGTTTAGTTGAGAGAAAATACTCATGTTTTTTTACAAAATGTTTTGTACAAAATAATAAAAATAGTAATTGCGCGCGTTCAAATCAAACTTTTTTAACACATTTTTAAATACACATAACATGCATTTCTCCAACTTAACAGGGGACACTACATATAACGCATTTTTTGTGTTTTTCTTTATTCCCTTGTGACTCTTATTCTTTTTCTTCAAAATAGAAAACAGTGTTACATGAATGTGTTTTTTACGTTTTGTAGAAAATTGAATCCCCTCATTTTTACAAAAATGCAAAAAAAAAAAAAAAAAAAAAAAAAAAAAAAAAAAAAAAAAAAAAGACTAAATGCACTCTCGGCATTAAGTTAAGTAGCAAAAAAGAAAAAAAAAGAACTTATAGCAAAACAATATATCATAATCTTTGTGCTATATCTACACTGAAGTTTTATGCAGTTGATGGAATATAGATGTCACCTAATGTGCAAAAATCTCATAAATGAGAAGAAGAAAATATTATCATAGCCCAAAATTGTATGAGTAGATTTTATTATTTTAAATGTCACTTCATACTTTTTTTTAGTTTGCTTATTATGTTTTTTTTTTCCTTAAGAAAATGTCACTTCGTACTTGTTTTCAATTTGCTTATTATGATGGGTTTTTTTTTCTTTTCTTATTTAATTTTTAATTTTTTTAGAACAACAATTTTAATTGTCTGAAAATATTTACACAACAATTCTATTTTACATGTCCTAAGCAGGACTTAACCCACAACCATTAGGGAGCTTGTTACACAACATGATGTACCATTGAAACACAAATCCTTTGGTATGATGATGTCCTTTATTTCCACATGTATATTCCACTTGAGTTTGAATCTTCTCCCTTCCTCTCAAAAATAAATGTCTTTCGACAAAAAACACACATTTAAAAAAAGTATAATTATTACTGCTTTCTCTGTTTTATTTGTTTAGCAGATTGATATTTTACCTTTAACTAATTAATTAAAATTTTTGCTAAAGTTTGTAATAATAATTTTCAAATAAAGGTAACATGATAAACTCGATCAAACTTTCAAATCTATTTTTTGTTGTGGAAAATTAATTTGGGATATCCTAAGACTTGAGACCAAGGGCGTAAGTTTGCCCAAGGTGAACACTAAGTCATGCGCTATCCCCTTGTCCATGGGATAAAATCATGCGTGAGTTGCATTTCCCAAGAGCAAACTAGGTGACCGGTTCACCTTAAATGCAATGATGTGATGTGGGTCATTCCTTTTTGTTTTATATTTAGTTTGTGAGTGTGTGTAGCGTATTTAGTGTGGTATATTTTTATAAAGTAATTATTTTAATAAAAGGTGAGGTTAAAGTGACTATATTCACAAAAAATTAATAAGGAGTGAGGGGAAGTGAGAGGAGAAAGAAAACTGATGTGGCGCTCATGTGTAAGATGAGAATGGGCATGCCTTTGTCTCTAGTCTAAAAGGAAATCATGGACTGTTAAACTAAGGGGGCGTTTATTATGGGGTATTAGGGATTAGGATTGGGTAAAAAAAAAAAAAAAAAAAAAAAAAAAAAAAAAAAAAAAACTTGTTTGGTATATAAAGGTGGGATTAGAAAATGGATACCATGCCAAAAAAATTGGACTGCAGAAAATCTTGGTCATCCTTTTACTTTACAGGAGTAACTAGATAATGGTCATCCTCCTACTTTACAGGAGTAACGAGTATTTTTTTTTCACTTTTTGATTATTTTTAAATATACATATATTAATTTTAAATATATCAAATCTAATCATAACTCAAATCTTAATCCAAACCCTTTAACAAAACAAATAAATTTTTTAATACCAATCCAAATTTATCTAAAACCCTCTTCTACGAACCAAACGGACCCTAATTTGTGACAGAAGGAGTATAACTACTTCACTATTAGCCATAAGTTTAATCATTTACTAAAATTTATTTATAGTATGCAACCAATTTTTTAATCGTATTTTAAGCTAATTGGAACAAATAATGAAATAAACATGCACGCCAACCGCTACGCCTACTAATTTGATAAATCTAAACTTTGTAGTCGTGTTTCATGTTGATTGGATCGAATGACCGCATTAACTGTTAATTACTTGATAAACACGATATTGGCTCTAGCCGGCCGCGTTGCGGCCTGGCGGGTTTTTTTTCGGTGCAGTAATTGGTTGTTTTATCGTTTTCTTTACTGGACATGGATATTCTTTTCTACGCATATGTTTGCATATGGTCGATGGGTGCTAAAGTTTCTTGCTCATTTAGGCTTTGTAGTTCCCAAATGAGTGTTTTTCCCATCATATGTCAATCGTTACTTAGGAGATCAGGTGGAAGAAACAAAAGCTGTTTAATTCTTAAATCAAAAAATTCATAGAAATTGCAATAATCACACAAACATTCTTATAACATCTCAGCTCATTTGAGCATGGACTGAAATGTAAGAATAAAGAAAAAACACATGGCCTGACCAATGTTCAAATCCACAAAAAATGTTACCTTAATAGATATAACTGAGCAAGTTTACCGCGCCTCACCCTCATGGATTTTCCTGCACTTTGTACAGGTTCTGCTTTCTGATGACCCTTCTTGGATTCTGTTGATACTATAACTACTCCTCTCCTTTTCAACTTCTTGAGCAGCCTCAACCGCCTCCTGAAATGTAGTAAAGTTCTGTGTTGATACTATTTCCCGGATGTCAGTCCTTATTCCCCTTATGAAGGTCTGCATCTTTGTCTCTTCACATTAAAGGTGCCTGGTCAAATAAATATGGAAATTACAACTATACTAAGCAAGAAAATTGAAACCCATTTATTGTACAATTAGTATATATACAATGAATAATTCAGAATTACATTTACTATGAATTCAGATTATTTGGCCTCCCCTTCTTACAAACAACCAGAATGTTTTCTGTGAAGGTACTTGCAAAACCATGTTGCATTGAAGTAATAACATATTCCAACGAAACAATAAAAGGCCATTTGGCTTTTCGGATCTTACCCTTGCACTCTTGCAGTACAGTCACACTTTCAGAAAACCAAGGTCGTAACACGCAACATCGGCTTATATTCACCGGTTAACAGGGTTTAGAGAAAAGGGAAGTTCATATCTGCAGTTTCCTGGGCGGCTTGACACATCTACCATGGTTGCACTTGCGGCCCGTTCGTGGTCAGCTTGCGTATATACCAGAGCTTTTGTCCAGGTTGTACGGTTGTTGATGAAAGGCCTGTATTAAGTAGACCAAATGAGGCCAAAGTCAGCAACTAAGTCAAAGGAATAAGAATGGAAAATGAATAAAAATCAAAGGCACAAACAAACCTTGTCGGATAGTCGGTGCCTCATTCAACTGTCCACTTGTATGTGTACGAATTGCTGTCGAAGAAGATGAAATGCCTGTAAATGGTGCACGTATACCAATGAATCTATGGGCAACACTTGTAGCTGAACAGTTCGAATAAGATTTAACAAAACATATTATTTATAATGTATATATGTAACTTACGATAGGAGCAGCCATAGCATTCATTGAAAGGACACATGTCATTGTCTTCTATTTCCGATAATATTTCCAATAATAATTCATCAGCTGGAAAATTAAGATAGAGAGAGCATTGTAAGTTAGTTTTTTTCAGTGAAGAGAACAAACAATCATAACTAAAAAAAACTCATATAACATACATAAAAGCTATGTATGGGTGTCTTCATATAGTCTGCGTTTTCCTTTATCAACTTTTGTTGGATGTGTGTTGGATTTCTGGTTTATTGGTAGGACCTGAAAGCAAGAACAGTTGTAAGAAAGCACACAATCAGGTGGTAGTAAACAATGGTACCAAAGCTTATACATTTTATAAAAAAATAAAAGAAAAATAAAAAAGCACTTGCTTGAAAGAGCTTATCCATCTAAAGAAGCTAACAACCATAACTCAAACATCATTAACACATACACTAATCCTAAGTATGGCATGCCAAAATAAGCATTTTATTAAAACACACATATCAAATATTCACATAATAACAGATCAAACGTATAAACAATAAACAAATCTATAAAAGGAAAGGGTAGAACAAACCTCTTATCCATGGCGACGTCAGCCTTCTTACAAATGATGATACCAAACCTACAAAAAAAAGGCTAAGAATGTTATAAGGAATAAAGGTTTACCATAATTGTTGTCTATAACCTTCCTAAAAAAATTTTAAGGTATAATCAAAAACAATTTTTTGTTATAAAACCACATACCTGCATCTAATGTTCTGATTCCTTCACCATTATCCTGCTCCAACAGCCCTGCGTCTTTTATTGAGGTGTTTGGCTCATTTTCCACCGGTTGTCATCTCAATCTTCCATTGCTTGTCATATTATCATGACCATCATTGTCCTCTCCAACATCTTAAACTATTAGTTTTGATACTTTTATGGTATGAGCATCTGGTGCTACAGTTATACCTACAATAACAACAATCATGAGCGATAGATGGCGCATAACGTTCTGAAAAATAGAATACCATTTCATATTCACAAAAATCATATTGTACCTGGATTTCCAGTGATAAAAAGTAAGATGAAATACATCTTAAACTATTAGTTTTGATACTTTTATGGTATGAGCATCTGGTGCTACAGTTATACCTACAATAACAACAATCATGAGCGATAGATGGCGCATAACGTTCTGAAAAATAGAATACCATTTCATATTCACAAAAATCATATTGTACCTGGATTTCCAGTGATAAAAAGTAAGATGAAATATGGGATTGGTAACATGAATCTCCACTGAATCAGTGTTCCTAATGCCCTAGCCAAAATCATAGTCGAATGTTTAAACGAATCAATAATAATTAAATCCTATTTATAACAAATACACATATCTAGTTTATTATCGAAAATGAAATGAAATAGCGTACGTAAATATAAAGTAGTCATTTAACAGTCAACTCACAGTAGATTCAAGTACACAAACAGACATTCATGAGTGTAAGTCATCAATGTTAGTATATGGCGGGCTCAATACGCCATCTTTCCAATGGCTTCCATCATTGCAGCAGATTCCGTGTCGTCGAAAGATTCCATGTTCATACTCTGTTATTCTTCTCCATATCTGTCCTGTGACACAACCATAAAACCTGAAAAATGCAGAAACCTTGTTTTTAGAGGGAGAAGATAATGACGTGACAAAATGAATCGCATCTTTTAATAAGAAAGTAAAACTCAAATATCCCTTAACAAACAACATAGACAAATACCTTACTTCGATCAAGAACACAACTTACATCAGTAATATCTTTTTCGCCTAGTAACACCAAATATGCAAACGCAGGCAGTATTTCCTATGCAGTTTAAAAAGGCTTATTTGTAAGCATAATCAATAAGAATAAGCAATTCCACCTCTTAAATTAACTTCAAGGCAGCCGAAAAATAAAATAACAATTAAATTAAAAAAAATATGTAACAAACACAATACCCGCGTACCATAAACTCAAAAACAAATTTAGCTGTCCTTAGCGGCATCTTCACGAAGTTACCTTCCTAATAACCACATGTTAACAAAAAAAAAAAAAAAAAAAAAAAAACGTTCAAATTCTTTATGACCAAAGAGGGGGTATTTGTTAGATGAAGATGTATGAAAAGAAGTAATCAAGAGGTAGAAGAAGGAGGCGTACCACAACTTTTTTGTAATCGTACATCTTCTGGGAAAGAAAATTGGTCGCCTAGGCCCAAGAAAGATAACACCCAACAATCAAAACCCTAAGTCTTTCGTATGGATAAGCGCATCTGTAAGTGTATTCCGGAAGATTCGAGATGTGTGTCAGACACAACTATAAAAAGAGCGCCGGCAACAGATCAAGGCAAAATCCAGGCGGATCTTGGGAGGACTCGATTTGGAATTGGTTTTGGTAGATTAATGAAGACGGGTGTGGAAGTTTCGTGAATATACAAAATAAACAAAACAGGGCAAGAGGGCCCAACAAAACAGGCCCACGGATGAAAACAGGCTAATGGGATGGGCCATTTTTTTTGGCGGGAAAATAGGGGGAAAAACGGCGGCGTTTTACACGCTAATTATATATATAGGATAATTTTATGTTTACTATCATGTTTCAAGCTTTTTGGAAGAAATGAACACTCAACTTTTATAAAGTTAATTAATAAAACTTTTAATATGTTTGTCATCATGTTTCAAGGTGATTGGAGTAAATGAACACACTTGTTTAAAAAAAAAAAAAAAAAAAAAAAAAAAAAAAAAAAAAAAAAAAAAGGGAGTAAACGAACACACATGGTCACATTATATAATGCCATACGACCTTTTGAGCCTGTACAATAACTTTGGGCCATTAGCTTTTAAGGTTTGTGGATTGATAATTTGATACAACTATACAAGATTAGCTGAAAATTTGTTATGTATAAAACTACATATCTATTTTGTTTTGGCAAATCAAAATCCCTAAGCCAAGATTAGACCAACAATAGTCCGAGCAGAAATCACGTAAGAATTATTAAATCAATGTTTGTATTCTTTAAATTACATGTTTTGTTGCCATTGTTTAATTGCTGAGTATTACTTCGATCGATTAAGTTATAATCAAACGTTTATCGTAATCATTAGAAGTATTACTCGTAAACCCTATTAATTTACGCATATTATTTAACATGGTATCGTAACAGATTTGATCCTCATACCTAGTCTACCACCATGAGCATTATGACTGAACAAGAGCGTTGCGTTTTCTGCTTTGAGAATCCTACGAGGCCACCACATCTTGTTGTTTCGATCGCAAATGAGAGTTATCTAATGTTACCCCCTTGGAAACCTGTTGCACCGGGCCATTGTTTCATATTACCCATGCAGGTAACTTTAGTTTATTTAATAGTTCTATAATATTATATGCACAAAAGTTTTGTATTTGAAACTTATTTACATGCTTAACTTCTTTCAGCACGAGTTAGCGACAAGAGCTGTGGACGAGAATGTCTGGGATGAGATTAGAAACTTTAAGAAATGTCTTGTGATGATGTTTCGGAAACAAGGAAGAGATGTTATCTTTCTTGAGACCGTCATGTCAAAAAAATAAAATGATGACAACTCATCACATAACAAAATTAGACAAAACCATCTCTAATCCCATTTTTTTGAACTTACCATATGGAGTACATTTATTATCTCTTGCTTATTTCAAAATAAACTTACACCAAGATAGGCCTTTCAACGGCCTATTTACACAAAAGCAAGGTGACCAAAAATAGTAAAAACAAATACCAAAACTGCTCATAATTCAAATTACGTTGCCAAAACTGAAAATTTATCAGTCTCTTAAGACTGTCAAAACCGGTCATTTCGGTAGCAGTAAGTAAGGTGCTCCCATTACCAAGTAGGTCCCACTCTCATACTACCACCCTATAAGCTACCTCACTCCGGTTCAAAATACACTCATTTTTTCCAGTTCATCTCACTTTTTTTCCGACGCAATGCCGTTAACTAACAGTACATTTTTTTTTAAAACACAACTCTATAAATAAAAATTTGCTACTATCTATACTACATATAATGGGTGTATGGTCAACATAGAAAAAGTGAAAAGTCAACAGATTGTGAAATGTTGAAAATAATGTATTCCTCATTTTGACCTTCTCAATTAACAAACTCACACACAAATACACACACCCATATCTCCAAACCGTATTTCTCAACTCTCTCTCTCACTTTAACCTAAAAAAACACACACCACCGTCTCTCCAAACGGCCACCGCCATCACTTCGTAAATACGCCTCAACCTCCATCATTTGTATCCGCCGCATTGGACCACCACATAAACCTAAGGCACCACCACCACCACTACAGAAACCGACGCCACCGTCGATATCCACCCTCCACCGTGTTCTTCAGCCGCTAGAACCATCAAGACCCAAAGGGTTTTCAAGTTTTGAGGTATTTTTTTGAGTTTTTTAATAGATCTGCTTATATTTATAAAGTTTTGAAAGTTTTCTTTTAGATCCATCCTCCACCGTGTTCTCCACTTTCAAGTTGTTCTAACAGAGATATATTTTTATAAGTATGGAAAATTAGCCGTCATTTATATGGATTGTTTTGATTTTTGGCCCATTTTGTGGTTAGCTGATATGAATAAGCTT
Source organism: Artemisia tridentata subsp. tridentata (assembly GCA_021014915.2). Lineage (NCBI taxonomy): Eukaryota > Viridiplantae > Streptophyta > Magnoliopsida > Asterales > Asteraceae > Artemisia > Artemisia tridentata. The sequence continues at coordinate 366,701,677 of CP139503.1, read as the reverse complement.
GATTATGGATTGATGAAAATGTGCAACTAAATATAATTATTGGATTTTAGTAAGTTTATGTTAAACAAATAATAATATGGGATTGCTTATTTTGACTGTTTATCCCCTTTCGTCCTTTTTCGATGAAGAATAGTATTCACTATATGCTATATATATACAAGTAGGATTCATTGAATTGATTGTATCACCAGAAACACTAGGGGTGTGTTTAGTTGGAGAAAAACTTCCTTAATTTTCTATTTTCAGATTTGTAAAAAAGAAAAAGGAGGGGATTTAATTTTTCACAAAACATAGGAAACACGTTGGTATGATATTGTTTTCTATTTTGAAGAAAACAAGTGTTTTGTAATTTCCCTTGTTAAAGTAGGAAATGCAAATTTTCTATTTTGTAGAGATTTTGATGGGAAACTTTTGATTTTTAGTGGAACCTCTATTTTCCTTGTTTTGTGCAAAACATTTTGTGGGGTGTTTCTGATGTTATTCTGATTACGGAAATAGCACAGTTGTAATCTTAAAGCAAACAATGATAACTGATTCTTTTTATATAGTCTCTTACTTATTCGATAATTCTAGAATTTAATGATTGGTACTTATGGTTGGTTTTTGTTTGCAGTTCTGGTTTGTGAAAATGGGAGGTGGTTTTAGAGTGTTACATCTGGTGAGACCATTTCTGTCATTTTTGCCGGAAGTGCAAAGTGCACAGGAAGGTTCCTTTCAGAGAGAAGGTCATCTTTTTGGTGTGCAGTCAGCTTCCTCTGTATGGCATACATTCCACAACGGGTGCAGATCCGTTCTACTGGATGCGTGTTATCTTGGCTTCTAACCTTGGACTGTCATGGAACTTGGTATCACCCCCATTGTCACTTTTGGATTGGTTATGCAGCTTTTAGCTGGCTCCAAGATTATTGAAGATGATAATAATGTCCGTGACGATCGTGCACTATTGTGAGTCTCTTTGTTTATACAAGTTTTTGTGTGAAGTCAGTATTATCTGGTTTTTGTTTGATAAGTTTTATAACGTTTAGTAGTGCAATGCTTTAATTAGAGGGAGACAGTGTTATCTTTTGATTGACAGTCATACGTTGTTAAGAAAACATGTCATGTTTTATTCACTTCGTTAATTTATAGAGCACCATGCTTTTAAAATCGGCATTATCTTTAATAAACTGTGAAAAAACTGACAAACTGTCTGAAATCCTGATGCGCTCATGTGAGCATTTACTCTTTAACTGTTACTCCTTGATATTTTCTTACGTAATTTTGTTTAAACTTGTTATTTTTCTAGGAACGGTGCACAGAAGTTGCTTGGTATCTTGATTGCCGTTGGTGAGGCTGTTGCCTATGTTCTTTCAGGAATGTACGGCAGTGTTGGTCAACTTGGTGTTGGAAACGCCATCCTCATCATTGTTCAGCTATGTTTTGCTGGGATCATTGTGATTTGCTTGGATGAACTTCTCCAAAAGGGATACGTTCTAGGCTCTGGAATCTCATTGTTCATAGCTACCAACATCTGGTAAGCAACTGACCCTTCCTTATGTGTAAATGTATAATATATGTAACAACTCCTATTATTCCCCATCTGAAGATGCAACTTATTGTGATTTTGTCAATGCAGTTTCTTTTTTCTGGATCAAGGTAATGACTAACGAGTCGATTTTGTTTTAGATTTGTTACTGGCTTGAACTGGTTCATAAGGTTTTATAATCTAATTTTCTTTTTCTGGTGATTAGGCTAAAAGAGTGTTGAAGAGTCTCCGTATCAAAACATTTCCCTCTAATCTTGAATACAAAATAACTGAGTTGAGCGAAAAAACATGTGGAGAACAGAAGTAGGTTTGATCCCTTTCATGTTAAACACAGAAAAGAAAATCAAATGGTCTAAACAATTTTTTCTGTTTTGTAGATTTGAAATGAAAAGAAAGAATGGCAATAGCCCAAACGAGACCATCGAGATCACAGTCTATGATTACTATGCCAGCCATCATCATATAAATGTTAACGACTCACGTGATTATCCGTGCCTAAATGTTGGGAAACCAAAACGAGCAGTTTACATCCCACTCGAGGTAATCTATTCTGAATTTTTAACATTGATAGTACAAATGCACTCCAGTTCCATTTTAATTCTTTTTTTTGTCTGTTATAGTTGTGTGAGTTGTTATCCCTACAAAGATACACCAAGGCCCTCTCAAGTTTACAAAGATCTACGCTTGTCGAGAAATCCAGACATAAGCCACAAGAACGGATGAAGGCGTTGATGGGTGTAAGCTTCCATTATAACATATTTAAATAGTAATTTAAATCAATAAAATTGGAAAATAACATTTTGCATTGTTTTTTAGGCACAAAGACAAAGTAACTACGCTGTTGATCCTCTTATAAACTCAACTGGCATCACAATTAGCACTTCACTTCACTCAAGTTGAGGGTCGTGTTTTGGAACCACCAAAGCTAAAGTTTGGGAATGGAGGAGACTTGCAGCCTCGTAATGGTCATTGGAATTTCAACAACAAGGTGTCAACTTTTTCATTTTTTTCATTTGACATTTTACATTATGGTTTTTTAATCTGGTGTTTGGTTCTAACTTTATTGTTTTCTGGTTGTAGACACTTGTTGATCCAACACAGATCAAACGTTGGGCTATTGTTAACTTTTCAGCAAAATGCAACATTAATTTCCTACTCAATGATTTACTCAAGTGTTGTCACGCGAAAGGAATGGTGAGCCAACTTGCATATAACATTGCATCTATTTGTAGCTTATATACCTACAACGGATAAGATGCTAAAATCAATATTGTTTTGGTTGATATTTGCAGCAACTTGATAACCCATGGAGCATAATCGAGGAGAGTTCCCAGTTTAGGCGCAACACTCCTCTTGTTCGTGTAGAAAAAATGTTTGAAGCTATAAAACAAGCACTTCTAGGACCACCTGAGTTTATTCTATGCATACTTCCAGAAAGAAAAAATTCAGATATATATATGGTTTGTGCCATCTGCCATGATCTTTAACCACACTTTTTTTTCCACCAATGAGAGTGAACATTTTCCCCTTTTTTTTATAGATCTCATAACTAATGTAATGTTTTACTTTCAGTTTCATTAAATGTTTTTATATATTGTTTGATAGATGTTAAGAATTTTTTCTAGACTTTAGTTATCATGTAGTACAACCGTTTGCAATTACATTATGATCGGTTCACGTTCTATTTTGAACGCTACACAAAACACTCACCACAATATCACAAATCGTTAATTATTTGCCGTTACGAATTCCGTTGCTATGCACGGGTATTCGCCTAGTTATAGTATTATATACTCATATTTTCATCATTTTTTTTTTTTAATTTTCAGGTTATTCAAGCTGACGTCACTTTTCAGTTGATCGGAGTGTCAGTGTCGGAATTTTGAAGCCGATAAAGGTATAAGTTCATAAAATGTTAAACTTAATATTTTTTTTTGAATTTTTTTTTTTTTGGAAGTTATATCGTCCGTACGAGCTGACGTCACTTTAAAAAAAAATGTTTGTTAAAATATTGAGTAGATGAACGGTGTTTATGAAGATATTTGATCAGATTTAAGTTATATTTGTTATAAATGCATGATATATTGTTTATTTTTAGGGGTTTTTTTTTTTTTTTTTTTTTTTTTTTTTTTTTTTTTTTAGCTATTTGTGTTTGTTTGTGAAATAGATGATTGGTTTGAGTAACTTATTTTATACTTAGGTGCTTGTATCGCACGACGAGTTTGATTTAGGTCATTGATGCTTAAGTTACTTCTCTGATTTCTTGTGTTTTCGGTATTTGTGTGGAATTTTGTGAGTAGATGAAGGATTATTGTGAAAATATTTGCTCGGATTGAAGTTATGTTTGCGTAATAAGAGACTAGCAGGGTACCCGCGCGATGCGGCGGCGGGTACCCTAAAATTAAAATTTTGGCGAGCAACGTTTTCTAGCTATATGCGTTTTGTGATAATAACTTTACAAATAGCGAGATTTTAAGTAAAAAAAACTATTTCATACAAAAATTGTAGGGTGCACATGCGATACTTTTTAAAATATAAAAACAATACACGGTAATATTGTGAAGATAGTTAGATAAGCCCAACCTCACAATTAATTCAACAAAATTTTCAGATTTAGCCCATACTAACTAAAAATTCGCAACCCAACTTTAAAAAATCCAGCAAGCCCATAATTATTATCTAATGTCCAACCCAAATCCACAACAAACCCAACACCCTTTAGAATATAAGTTCTTCATTATGGAAACCTAAACACACATCGCACATTCAAGGTCCCCATCCAACCTTCTCTCCATAAAAAAAAACATGCAGTCACCAAATATCTCATTCTCCAAAATAATACGCATATTCAATCTTTCCAACCTTATAACTCCTTAACAAACGAACACAACACGTCAAATAAATCCACCCTTATATCTCCATGGCAGTCACACACCTAAATAGCTCGTCTTCCTACATATCAAAAAAGCAGCATCATAATAACATTTCTTCCATCTCCTTATCACAAACGCAACATAAACCTTCTTTATTTCAACCGTAACCGAAGCACACTATGTTCGTCAAGATCTCATTAAAGAGGTCTTGGGTAGGTTGTTTGTTTGTTGTCCTCTTATTACTTTCAAGATCTATGATGGTTTACTCTTATACTCTTGTTTTAACAAACAAATTTATGAGTATTAAAGAGAAGACTGAGATTGTTCTTTCTTTGTAATTTCCAAGTCTCTTTCAATTTTTTTTTTTGACTACTGGATTTTAGATTTATGTTTTGGAAGGTTAATATATTGGAAGCTTAATTTGATTGTACATTGCGGTAAAATGGTTGTGTATTTTAGTGAGAGGGTAAATTAAATAGTGTATTAATTATATGTGTTGGATAGTACTTTTTTAGTTATCTTTGTGCTCTAAATAGTTGTAAACAATACTTGATAATTTGTATTTTTTATATAGGGGGTGTTTTAATGACTACCATTTAATAACATTAATGTTGTTTGATAGAATTTTGGTCTGAAAATGACAGCATGCTTATTTCTGTTGTACACTATGCTTTATTTCTTGTAAGTCTGAAAATTGGGTGCATTAAAGTGTTGTAAATCATGCTTTATTTCTTGTAAGTCTGAATTTTAAGACTAAGAGGAGAGAGATTCATCCCTATATTATATGTAGTATAGATATAGATATAGATATAGATATGTAGTATAGATAGATATAGATTATCAAAAAAGATGTGTCCAAATCTAAAATTCGGATAATACCATTTTGATAGACCATGTATATTGTAGCCCACTTATTGATCCAGTCCATAAACTAAATAAAATACTCAGTTCGCAAGCCCAAACAAATGATAGCACGATCCAGTGAACACACACCAGTTATATAATATGTCTTAACCCTAAACACATTATCCTAACCCTAATCTTATCATCCGCCCCCTTCTCAACTTATGCCTCCCACAAAATTCAGCCATCATCCAACACTCATATCCAATCACTCTTCAAACCGATCCAATCTAATTATATACTTGTATATAATCAGTACTTAGCTAACCTAACCCTAAAACACTTAACCATATTAGTCCGCCCCCTCCTCACACAAAGTGCAGTCAACCACATCCAATCACTCTTAAATCTGCTCATCATCTCCAAAACTCATATACCCTCATCTCAACACCATCATCCATCTATAATCCGAACACAACCCAATAAATTATTACACGAAAACAGGACCAAACAAGATATTGTATTCGGAATCAAGTAATCAATTGAAGGACTTCAAGATCCATTCGAAGGTATCGGGTAGGTATTGTTTTTGTGTTTTCATTTTGTAGTTATAACGAATCGAAGAAAGAAAATAACAATCTTGTTATATTTCTTATCTTAATTGTTTCGGATATAAAGGAAGCTAGGCTTCAAAAGATTGATGATGATTAATTTCTTTCGATTGATTGACCGTTAGGGTCTGTTCACATTTGTGACCTTGAGAGAGAAAATCTGAGATGAGTTTTAATGTAATGTTTCTGTTCGAGTCTTGAATTAAATTGATTAGAATGTACATTGTGGTTAAAAGGTTGTATATTTTGGTGAAGGGGTGAATTAAATTGTGTATTAATTGACCACTTTAATAGCATTCATGTAGTGTTTGTTGTACACTATGCTTTATTTCTTCTAAGTCTGAAAATTGTGTGCATTAAAGTGTTGTAAATCATGCTTTGATTATTGTAAGTCTGAATTTTCAGACCACATAGGAGAGAGATTCCTTTGTGTATTATAGACCATAAATTATAAAGAATTTTTTTTTTTTTTTTTTTTTTAAGTATTTATATATTTTATATACATATTTATAAAATTTAATTATTATATTTAATATTTTTAATTATATATTTTATATAAATGTTGCAAAATTTACATTGTATATGCATTTACTTATATATTTCCCACTCTTAAACTATCATTTGCTATCATTTGGCAGTAGCAGGCCCATTTTGTGTTTATACCATAAGTCCATAACCTAAAAATTATATACCATAAGCCCATTTTGTGTTTAAACCATAAGCCCATTTTGTGTTTACACACAGTTCCCTGCTTACCCTAATATCACTCACTCAAAAGTCAAAACATACGACCCCCTTCACATTCTTGCAGCCACCTACTCAAACCGAACACCAAATCCAATATATGCATACAAAATTTTTAGATCTCATTCTTGCAGCCACCAAGAAAAATGTTTGTTTGTTCGATCTCAAACTCTACGGTTTCTTTCTGCTAAGATCGAAACAAACTTAGTTATGGATTCAAGATCTTGATAATAGATCTAAGGTAGGTACTTGTTTTTCGTTTTTTAGATCGATTTTGACCGATTTTGGACCGATTTGGTCCGATATTGACTGATCTTGACCGATATTGACCAAAACCGATTTTTTTGGCCGATTAGTGAAAAATCGTATCGGTTGACCGCCGATAAGCGATATATCAGTGATATGTCGGCCGCCAAGACCGATATTTACAACACTATTTATAAGTAGTATAGATATGCAGCGTGATATGTTGTTTCTTATTTAGGCGTTTTTTGATATTTGCGCGCGTGTGTGTGATGATAGTTGTGAATAAGCGCTTGTTTGCTTTATTTGAGTGTGATGTTACTTGTATGCTTTGGTAGAGTAGATATTGTTGTATTAAGCCACGACACGTTTTGAATGTGAATTAAGTCGAGTTATCGGAAGAAATAGAGTACTAAGTGTTATTTTTTGTCCGTTAAGCAGAGCTATGCATGATATATTGTTTATTATTTAGGTCTTTTTAACTGTTTTTTGCGTTTGTGTGATATAGTTGATGTAATAGTAGGAACTGCAAACTTGTATGGACTGAGTATGATTTCAGCCATTTTAAGTCACTTTTTTGTATTTTAGGTATCTGTGTATAATCTTGTGAGTAGAAGAAGGATTATTGTGAAAATATTTGCTCGGATTGAAGTTATGTTTGTGTAATAAGAGATATGCATGATATGTTGTTTATTATTTACGCGTTTTGAATAGTTGTGTGTGTGCGCGCGCTTGTGATGATAGCTGTGAATGCTGAATAGGCGTTTGTTTGCTTTATTTGAGTTTGATGTTACTTGTATGCTCTGGTTTAGGTAGAGTAGATATTGTTGTAATAAGGCATGACACATGTTTGGGCTTTTAAAACTTGATATAATGGTAGTATGGTAGTATCAAAGGAAACGCATACGGATTTGCTAGTGTTTTTTCTCTTTTTTTTGTGATTTTTTTTTGTAGATGTATGATGTCTGTGAAAAGGTTTCCTAAAGTATGTCTTCTTATCGGAAAAAATAGAGTACCAAGTGTTATTTGTTTAGGTATTTTTTTTTTATTAGAGGTGTTTTTGGTTTGTGAAGTTGATGTTGTCAAGTGGTGAAGTAGTGATGCTATACTCGTAATATTATTCTTCACCAGCCTTGTATGTTTCATTTTCCTTGTTTGCCATTTGGCCACTTGGTTTTTTTGCAACTTGAATTATGGCTGATGCGATAGAAAAGACATTATTAAGTTTGTGAACCGTTCATGAAACGGTGTCTACAACTTGTAGTTGGGGTGGTCTGCCCTTACACACATAATGTATGTCTCAAAACACATGCAACGTGACACTGTTTTTTGAGATTTTATATATAGACTGCTAATGTTCCAGCCACATGAGGATATTAGGTTTGATCACTGCTTTTTATATGATGTCATAAAGTTACCTTCAGCTTTAAGTTTGGTTAATAGTGGTAGTAGTGGGCTTTGTTGGGTGTGAGAATGGAAATTAGAGGTACTTAAGCTGGTTATCCACTTATTAGTATATTTTTTTTTATTTGTTTTTCTTTTGTGAAAATATTGAGTAAATGAGCGGTAATTGTGAATATATTCTCTCGGATTAAAGTTATGTTTGTTTATCAGAGATATGCATGGTTTGCTGTTTATTATTTATTTTTGTGCGTGTGTGAAATAGATTAGATATTTATATATTAGGCTATGACAGATGTTAGGGCTTTTCAAACTTGATAATGGTAGTATCATGGAAGTAAATATGGTTTACTCTATTTTCTTTGTTATTCTCTTGGATTTTTGTCTGCAGATGTGTGGCGTCTGTGAAAAGCTTTTGTGAGTTTGGAAGTATGTTGTGTTATCAGAAGATATAGAGTACTTTATGCTATTTATTTAACTATTTGCATATCCTTTAACTAAGATGTGTGTTTGGTACTTGAACTTAATGTTATCAAGTGGTGAAGTAATGAACTAGCCTTGTGTGTTTAATTTTCTTTGTTTGTCATTGGCCGCTTGGTTTCATTGCAATGTTTAAGTATGGTTACTGCGATAAAAAAGACGTTACAAAGTTTTTAAATCATTCATGAGACCATGCCTACGATTTGTAGTTTGGGTGGTCTGCCCTCACACAAAATGTATGTCTCAAATCACAATGTGACAGACTGTTTGATGAGATTTTATACACTGACTGCTAAGGTTTCAACCTCACAAGGATATTAGGTTTGAGTTTTATATGTACAAAAGAAGGCATTCCCTAGGTTTGAGTTTTATATGTACAAAAGAAGGCATTCCCTAGGTTTGAGTTTTATATGTACAAAAGAAGGCATTCCCTCAACCAGTTGAGAAAATGTTTGTTTGATATCCTGTGACCACAAAGGCTATGCTATCTTTTACATAAGCTATCTTATCGGTTGTATTTGTTCTCTGTGCCATGTGGTGTATTGTTATGTGCCATGCTGTATGTTGTTACACTATATTCTATCATTGCTTGTTATATCAAGTTACCTTCAGTTCTCGGTTTTATAAATAGTAGTAACAGTGGGCTTTGTTGGGTATGAGAATGGAACAATCACATGTTAGGGCTTTTCAAACTTGATAATGGTGCCATGGTGGTATCAATGGAAGTATATATAGTTTTTTTTTCTTTGTTATTCTTTTGAAACTGTCTGTAGATGTATGTCATCTGTGAAAACCTTTAGCAAGTTTGGAAGATGTTGTGTTATCGGAAGATATAGAGCACTTCATGTTATTTATTTATTTGCTTGCATATCTTTGTATTAAGATGTGTGCTCACTTTGTGAACTAAAAGTTGTCAAGTGGTGAAGTAATGATACTAGTATTGCTGTTCTTCACTAGCCTTGTATGTTTCATTTTCTTTGTCTGTCATTGGCCGCTTGGTTTCATTGCAATGTTACTTGTTGCTTATGGTTCTGACAGGTGTATACTTTCACTACTTAGATTCAAAGGTATAATCCAACGTTCAATCCCCTAAATTCACACAAATCTAAATCTCCCATGGAAGAAATTGAGTATATCGCAAAGCGGACATCCTATTTAGGAGCGCACTACAATGAAAAGCTAGATTATAGAATAAAAGGGTATTTTCGTATTGGCTTGGATTATGATGAAATGGAGGTACTTCATTACAAGCTAGGGACGGAAAACTATGGCGAATTTATGGTAAATCTTGTTAATAAAGTAAATTGTGATGATGACCGTTGGAAGAGATATTTGGGTTGGATTAGAGTTTTTCTGGAGAAAGAGGGTGTAGAGAAGCCCATTTCTTTTCTCATGAGAAAATTCAACCTGTATATAAACGCAGTGCACAATGGGGAGGAGTTGTATGAGATAGGTGAAGCGGTAGACGGACCAAAGTTTTTCACAGATGTAAGCTTTACGGGTTATGGTGTTGCCTACAAAGATCTATTTCAAGCTGCTTTAGAAGAGTCAGGTGGTGACAATCCTTTAGCTAATCTTGAACTTGGATATCAAGAACTATCTCATAGGGCACAACAGATTTATGACAATCGAAATGATTCATCGGCATGGAGACATAGTATAGGAGTTTTCGCTATGACCTTCCCCGAATCGGGAAGGTTTTCGTGGATTAACGAAGATCTGACTCATGCAATGGAAAGGAAGAGGAATATTAATACGGGGGTTAGAGAGTATAAATATATGAACAAGCTAGCAGTCAGGTGGGGTCTAGCATCAATGATGGCTAGACAACAACTTATCCCCCAAGGCGAAATCGGCCAACCAAATCCTCAGCCGAATAGGAAAACTTCTCTAATTTCTTGCCATGGCGTATGTAACGTTGGACGTCAATTCCTCGACGCCCACAAGAGTTTTCCTATTCGGCTGAGGATTTGGTTGGCCGATTTCGCCTTGGGGGATAAGTTGTTGTCTAGCCATCATTGATGCTAGACCCCACCTGACTGGTAGCTTGTTCATATATTTATACTCTCTAACCCCCGTATTAATATTCCTCTTCCTTTCCATTGCATGAGTCAGATCTTCGTTAATCCAAGAAAACCTTCCCGATTCGGGGAAGGTCATAGCGAAAACTCCTATACTATGTCTCCATGCCGATGGATCATTTCGATTGTCATAAATCTGTTGTGCCCTATGAGATAGTTCTTGATATCCAAGTTCAAGATTAGCTAAAGGATTGTCACCACCTGACTCTTCTAAAGCAGCTTGAAATAGATCTTTGTAGGCAACACCATAACCCGTAAAGCTTACATCTGTGAAAAACTTTGGTCCGTCTACGGCTTCACCTATCTCATACAACTCCTCCCCATTGTGCACTGCGTTTATATACAGGTTGAATTTTCTCATGAGAAAGGAAATGGGCTTCTCTACACCCTCTTTCTCCAAAAAAACTCTAATCCAACCCAAATATCTCTTCCAACGGTCATCATCACAATTTACTTTATTAACTCCTGTAGGCGGCGGAGGCCCTAAATTAGCAAGAGGACACGGTGTTGGAGACCAAATAGGTACAAGCGGAAGTCATGGCGATTCTTCTAATGTAAGACAATTCTTCTAATTAGTTATTTCATTTTACGATATAAGCAATCCCGAACATCACTTAATCATATAGCTGAAATTTTTCGGAAGTATAACTCCTGTAGTTGGAATTTAATGTTAAATTTTGTGCTAGTTGCCCTTTTAAGTTTCTAAAACCATGTTAAATTTTGGACACGGTGTTGGAGACCAAATAGGTACAAGTTGAATTTAATGTAGGGTTGATCTCGCATCTGAAGATGCGAGGTATAGTTTTTTATTTCTTTGGTACCACATTTATATTTTTGCCGTACGCCTGTACCATCTGAGATCACTAAGTTCTGCATTTTGCATTGTTTAGATACTTGACAGAGATAAAGTTCAAGTCTCCTGTTCTTGTGCCAAAGGTAGGGGTTTCTCCTGAATTTGGTAAAGGTTGCTTTCCATAGCAATTTATGATTTTTAGATATCATATTGCAGACCTGTGTACATTATGCAACACTGTTGTTATACACTAATATTCTCTTTTTCGGTAGGTGGGTGAACTTATCGGTGGGAGCCAAAGGGATGAGAATTATGAAGTTATCAAAGAAAGGTATTAGAAACGCACACTACCTGTCTTAAATATCTTTCATCAATTATATATGTTACATGCCCGACGAACTCTATGGTAGTTCAAGGTTTTGCCGAGTGCGAGGGATCAAAATGATCATGTAATTTTTAGAATATTTACAATTATATGATACAAAAGTTTTATAATTGCAATAATAACTGTAACTATTAATTAAATGATTTAGAATATTTCATCGGCTAAAAGGGCAATTTGGACATTTTATTTTTAGCGTACATCTGTTACTTTACCCATTAGACCTTTTAGAGATAAAACTAAACCTGGCTCACCCATTCACCAAATGGTTCTTATTTTTGCCACCTATATTTGTGGAGACAAAACGATAAAGTAGTGGGCTTCCTAATAAACATGAGACCTGTGATAGATCTTTCATGGAGATAATAATATGTTAAATGGGTGCTTAGAACTTGATTTTATTCAATGGATATGCAGGATTCTTGAGATGGGGCTGCCACTTGAGCCATATGTGGTACCTGGACTTGCGTCGCTATGGGACTGTGAAGCATAGTGGATTCGGTCTAGGATTTGAGAGGATATTCTTTTTGCAACATGAATTGACAACATCAGGGATGATATTCTACGGAAGCAGACTGCTTTAAAGGTATAGTGCTACTTTCATTGTTTTATTTTGGTGTTAAATGCGTGAATTTTGATAAACTTTGTTGCTTGTCGAGATTTAAGATTGAGGAATTTTTGCAGGGGGAGAGAAAGTTATCTGTTCTTGCTGGATATTCCATAGTTTTCATGCTTCATGTAATCGGAGTTTATTGGTGGTACCAAAACGATGATCTTTGCTATCCCTTGTTCATGGTTCCACCAAAAGCAATACCCCGTTCTGGAATGCTATATTCATCATCATTGTAAATGGTACGGTTATTCTTTGTTATTGCCTTATCTCTATTCATAATTTGATGAATTTGCTCACCAAGTTAGGCGAACATTTTAAGTACAGGGGATTAGTTACTTTAAGGTAGGAATTGTAAGTGATAAAAAGTGAAAAAACAGTAAGAGGTTAGAAGACATATCGAACGAGTTTGTTTTGCTATCTTCTATGACCGTCCTTGAATTTGCTATTAACATAATTATGAATGATTTAAAAGTTTGTTTCATCAGCTATGTACATTCGGGAGTGTTACATTGTTCTTATGGGAAATCTAACTTATGTTTCTTTCAGATACGTTGGCACGGCAGGCAGCAATGGCTTTTAAGTTGGTATTGCTTATGTACTATAAGAATGGTAGGGGCCATAGCTTTCGTAGGCAGGTAATATAACCCAACTTAGTACTTTGTACCATATGTTACATTAATTGAGCTTCAAACAAATATTTTTGCATGTCCTAATGAAGATTTTGGCATTTCAGGGGCAAATGCTGACTCTGGTTGAGTACACTCTTCTATTACAACTGGGTTGTATTTAACCTTAAAGCTCACGTCATGTATTGAAAAGGTACGAGTTTAAATGTGTTAGCAACTGAACAATCTTCCCATTTAATATTGATACTCTATTTTAAATGTGTGCTAGTTATACTGTACTGGTGTTGCATGTTCTACATAAAAAAAGATTTATACCTAACTATATGCGCATGTGCTTTAACTTCCCCTAGATAGCAGACTAAAAACTCTAAATGTTAAGGTTCATAGGCATTAGGCAATAACTTTGCTCCAATTTACTTTGGCAACAGAAGATTTAAGTATTTGAGCTAAAAGATTGAGGGAATTGATATTAATAGATACAATCATGTTAGATCCTAAATCAGCTGACCACACCCATCTGAAGAAAGATCTGACTCGTTGATCACTATTTTCTTAGACGACAAACTCGTGGCTAAAAGATTTTTGAAACTCCTAGGAGTAACAAAAGAGAATTACTGAGATTTCGTCAACAACTCAGAGAATTACCGTGCTTCCTATTGTTGTCAGCAATAGAAACACCGCTGATTTCCCTATCTCAATGTTTAAAGCTCATATGTAGCATTTTGCCGTTATCTACCCCCAAAACATTTATCAAAATCAGTATTTGGTCCAATTTGGTTTGAAGTTTTTTATCGTTTGCTGCTGCCTTTTAAATAGCTGAATGGTTTGCTCGAAGATTATAGGATTTGAATCCAACTCATATCTTCCCTTATGCTAATTTGTATCTCATTTTTCTTTAAAAATTTGTTTTTAGATACAAATATCATGCCCAATATCAGGTAGTCATGTGTAGTTGTGTAACACTTGAAATTAGATTGAAAAAAAACATATAGATTCTGGTAGATAAAAACACTCGATTTACATGAAATAGTTTGGAAGTAAAGCCTACTACTTTCAGGAAGGAAAGTTAAACACGTTTCGGCTTTGTTTCTATAGAACTGGCAATAAAAAGAATTAAACCCAATAATGCTTACCAGTTCCGAAGGATGTTCATTAAAATGCTAAAATATCATCTTCAATGTTAGGAGTGTTGATTTCACCCTGGTTTTTAGATCTCTTCAGATCACACCATCTATTTCGCATTAAAAAGTTGTAATAAGCATGTCCAACTCGTTATAGTTTCTGAATTATTTTCATTTTCAGGTTTGAAAGAGAAAGAACTTGCCCATTATGCAGAGCGTTGGTTAGACCAGCTGATATACGATCATTTGGGGATGGCTCAACGAGTATGTTCTTCCAGTTGTTCTAGATTTTCCATCCATCTGGGTATGCAGACCTGTGTGCTTTCTTCAACACACTTTTCCATGGAGCTTCACTTGATATTGGCTCATCCTCGATTGCCCAAAGTTATATAACCAGTATTGCTACTACAGTAATTTTTTGACATCCTTGTCCCCTCAAATTGTACAGTTGAGCTTTACTTGTGCCTTAAAGATATATATAGTAATATATTAATACATATAATACTGTTACATACAATATTACACATGAGAGATCTCTTCAATATCATTTTCAGACTCGGTGTGAACCTAGAAATACACCAATTAGGTGTACAAATGAATTTATAAGTTTTCGAACCACTATAAAATGAATGTGAGGCTATATTTTGGCAATAGAGTTTTACAAATTGGCCAAGAGATAAATTCCGATATCTGTATGAACATGTATACGGTTTGGTAAAGGCTGGTAGCAGTTGGGATCAACTTGACTTGGATAGTCAGTTATATGGCTGTGCCTGCATTTTGTACTGGTTTATATGATATGATAGCTGCATAGTTTACGCATGCTGTATTGCTAAACTATTTTGTTAATAGCAGATGCTTTATTGCAGCAAGCCTAAAGTTATGACTTATAACTACTGGTTAAAAAAAATCATTTAGTATTGGTATTGTGAGAAACCAGTGATGTTTATGTGAGCCATTGCACTACAGTTTTCATTTAAAATACTTGGCTGCGATATTGTTTTAATATTTGAGTGATTTTAGGGATGAGCTCGGTGGACAGACCATAAGGAACTGGTGGTACACTGGTACCAGATTTTTCCCCGCTAACAACGACCTGAGTCCTGGCCCGGTTCACCGGTTGGGATAACTGGTTTCAAATCGGTCTTGTACTGTTTAATTAAAAAAAAAAGAAAAAAAAAAAAAGAAAAAGATAGTAATGTGACATTTGAACAATTAGACTATATCGAGTAGGTAGAGTCGATCCAAATTTATATTGAGGAGAGTTTTATGTTTGTTTGGTTCGGTGGTTATTTCAAAGGTTTGAAAATTAACGCGCATATGCTAAATGTCTCCTTCCTTTTAGTTTATGTTAATACAAACACACTTAGGATCAAATGAGAAGAAATCTTAAAATGAGAAAGATGAGAAATAACAATAACCACACATTAGAGATGCATCGATTTGAATAAGATGCATCTCTAATCTTTTAGATGCACCATAATATATTTTCTAGTAAAAAGATAGATGCATATACATATATTAGATGCATTGCATCAAGTTAGACGAATTATATGTATTTTTCGTCATCTGCGCGTCAATTTATTGCTAGTACTACTTTGTATCGTTTTCACTTCAAAATCACTTTCGAAACTAATTGAGATGCATCTAAATGAATAGAGATGCATCTAATTCAAGTCGGTGCATCTCAAATGTATGATTATAATTATTTCTCATTCTTCTCATTTTATGTTTTCTTCTCACTGGATCCTTACCCAATACAAACAACGTGTGAGATATAACGCTAAACGGAAGTTAATGTAAGATTTTTCTTTTTACCTTTGATGTTAAAAAATTGAACAAGTCGACGTTTTTTTGTTATGTTGTAGTTTGTGTTACTGAAAGTAGATCAATCTAAAATTATTTTTTAGTTTCAAACTTCTAACTATTTAATGGAGACAAATTATTGGGATATTCTTGTTAACAAGTTTTTTAAGTCTTTAATATTATTTTGGTTTACTATTTTTGGTGTAGCACAAATAAGTTTTAAAAATTAGGCGATATTTACTCATAGCATGAGGTAATTGTTATAAACAAGGAATGTAATGCCCGCCGCGTTGCGGCGGGGCTATTTTTTGCAAATTTTTTTTCGATGTGTGAACTTTGCACCTGTTTTAAGCAAATTTGAGGTAAATCACCAGTATTCACTTCCTCGTAGTATTTTTTTTGCTATAGCTTTTCTCTTTCGTAAGACAATATGAAAGAATTTTCATAAAACAATGAGATATACGATTGGCTAAAGAAAAATACATTTAAAAATACGGTTTTTTTGTGATAATTATTTACGAATAATGTTTGGGTGTTTGGGCGGGGCTTCTCGTTGTGAGATCGTGGTATGTTTTTTGTCGACACGTGTTGTATTTGTTTGGAATAAATGTTGTGTCAAGCTATATTTATAGTTGTTGTACGACGTCCTTTTTGGAATGAATGTTGTGTATGGCACCAGTGTGTTGCGTCGGGCTAATTTTGACGTTTATAGTTTTAAAAAAATTTAGAATAATTTTAAACTTATTTCATAGGTTAAGGGTGCATTTTGAAAGTTTTTTTATTTAAAAATTATATATATTACACTTTGAAATGTTTTATAAAAGCGTACGTGCGTAAAAAGCATATCAATATTGGGCTTGTTTTGTTCGTTATCGAGAGGCCTTTTTGCCAATATTTTTTTTATTCAACAAACCGCTAAATATCTATTAGATATTTGGCAAAAAAGGTTTGTTATATAAAAAAGTCGTAAATATTAAGAAGTTCAGGGTGTGTTTTGTAAGGGTTTTTTTTTTTCGATAAAACAAATAAATGTTTTTCTCTTCGCTCGAGAGAATTTAATGCACCATTGCCCTATAATATCTTTAGATAAAGCACACGGAGTGGAGTACGGGCTGCACACGGGTTGGATGAACCCGCTGGGGAACACCGCCGCCGACCCAGCGGGTTGGAATCAACTGGCTAGGCTACTAGCTGTTGGCTCACATCTTTGTTCCAAGAAGTGACCGTTGAACGGTCCACTTTAAATGCTTCTTATTATGCTTATTCTTTGTGCAAAAAAGTTGAGTCTGATCCTCCTATCAAGATCAAGATTCCCAGTAAAAGTGTTTTTTCGCCAAGTCTAAAAGTAGCAAGTCTCAACTCTAGACGAAATGTGTTTGGTGGAGTTGGAATTATGTGTTCCAGCAGTGAAGTGGTAGCTGCTGTAATTGATGAAGAAAATAAGAAAGTGAGGAGGAGGAGGGTTTTGAAAGTTGGGTTGATATGTGGTGGCCCATCTGCTGAACGTGGTATTTCACTTAATTCTGCTCGGCCAGTTCTTGATCATATTCAGGTACCACCTTTCATTTTAATGTTTGATTAAATTAAATGAAAATTTTTTTTTTGGGAGGGTTGAAAAAGTGATGAATGCCTAAGAATTAAGTTGGGAAGGTTGGTTGAGAGGGTTGGAAGGGTAAAATAAGTTGGAGAGATTTTATTTGTGGAATTTGAGAGGGTTGCCCATGTAGTGCCACATGACTCCTCCTGCCCATATAACAAAGCACATTGAGGTTCACTATATTTGACTTTGGTACAAATAATATAATTTAAAGAACGCACATTTATTTCATGAGGTTCGTTTTTGGTTTTTTTTTTTTTTTTTTTTTTTGCTATTTGTGTTTGTTTGTGAAATAGATGATTGGTTTGAGTAACTTATTTTATACTTAGGTGCTTGTATCGCGCGACGAGTTTGATTTAGGTCATTGATGCTTAAGTTACTTCTCTAATTTCTTGTGTTTTCGGTATTTGTGTGGAATTTTGTGAGTAGATGAAGGATTATTGTGAAAATATTTGCTCGGATTGAAGTTATGTTTGCGTAATAAGAGACTAGCAGGGTACCCGCGCGATGCGGCGGCGGGTACCCTAAAATTAAAATTTTGGCGAGCAACGTTTTCTAGCTATATGCGTTTTGTGATAATAACTTTACAAATAGCGAGATTTTAAGTAAAAAAAACTATTTCATACAAAAATTGTATGGTGCACATGCGATACTTTTTAAAATATAAAAACGATACACGGTAATATTGTGAAGATAGTTAGATAAGCCCAACCTCACAATTAATTCAACAAAATTTTCAGATTTAGCCCATACTAACTAAAAATTCGCAACCCAACTTTAAAAAATCCAGCAAGCCCATAATTATTATCTAATGTCCAACCCAAATCCACAACAAACCCAACACCCTTTAGAATATAAGTTCTTCATTATGGAAACCTAAACACACATCGCACATTCAAGGTCCCCATCCAACCTTCTCTCCATAAAAAAAAAATATGCAGTCACCAAATATCTCCTTCTCCAAAATAATACGCATATTCAATCTTTCCAACCTTATAACTCCTTAACAAACGAACACAACACGTCAAATAAATCCACCCTTATATCTCCATGGCAGTCACACACCTAAATAGCTCGTCTTCCTACATATAAAAAAAACAGCATCATAATAACATTTCTTCCATCTCCTTATCACAAACGCAGCATAAACCTTCTTTATTTCAACCGTAACCGAAGCACACTATGTTCGTCAAGATCTCATTAAAGAGGTCTTGGGTAGGTTGTTTGTTTGTTGTCCTCTTATTACTTTCAAGATCTATGATGGTTTACTCTTATACTCTTGTTTTAACAAACAAATTTATGAGTATTAAAGAGAAGACTGAGATTGTTCTTTCTTTGTAATTTTCAAGTCTCTTTCAATTTTTTTTTTTTGACTACTGGATTTTAGATTTATGTTTTGGAAGGTTAATATTTTGGAAGCTTAATTTGATTGTACATTGCGGTAAAATGGTTGTGTATTTTAGTGAGAGGGTAAATTAAATAGTGTATTAATTATATGTGTTGGATAATACTTTTTTAGTTATCTTTGTGCTCTAAATAGTTGTAAACAATGCTTGATAATTTGTATTTTTTATATAGGGGGTGTTTTAATGACTACCATTTAATAACATTAATGTTGTTTGATAGAATTTTGGTCTGAAAATGACAGCATGCTTATTTCTGTTGTACACTATGTTTTATTTCTTGTAAGTCTGAAAATTGGGTGCATTAAAGTGTTGTAAATCATGCTTTATTTCTTGTAAGTCTGAATTTTAAGACTAAGAGGAGAGAGATTCATCCCTACATTATATGTAGTATAGATATAGATATAGATATAGATATAGATATAGATATAGATATAGATATAGATATGTAGTATAGATAGATATAGATTATCAAAAAAGATGTGTCCAAATCTAAAATTCGGATAATACCATTTTGATAGACCATGTATATTGTAGCCCACTTATTGATCCAGTCCATAAACTAAATAAAATACTCAGTTCGCAAGCCCAAACAAATGATAGCACGATCCAGTGAACACACACCAGTTATATAATATGTCTTAACCCTAAACACATTATCCTAACCCTAATCTTATCATCCGCCCCCTTCTCAACTTATGCCTCCCACAAAATTCAGCCATCATCCAACACTCATATCCAATCACTCTTCAAACCGATCCAATCTAATTATATACTTGTATATAATCAGTACTTAGCTAACCTAACCCTAAAACACTTAACCATATTAGTCCGCCCCCTCCTCACACAAAGTGCAGTCAACCACATCCAATCACTCTTAAATCTGCTCATCATCTCCAAAACTCATATACCCTCATCTCAACACCATCATCCATCTATAATCCGAACACAACCCAATAAATTATTACACGAAAACAGGACCAAACAAGATATTGTATTCGGAATCAAGTAATCAATTGAAGGACTTCAAGATCCATTCGAAGGTATCGGGTAGGTATTGTTTTTGTGTTTTCATTTTGTAGTTATAACGAATCGAAGAAAGAAAATAACAATCTTGTTATATTTCTTATCTTAATTGTTTCGGATATAAAGGAAGCTAGGCTTCAAAAGATTGATGATGATTAATTTCTTTCGATTGATTGACCGTTAGGGTCTGTTCACATTTGTGACCTTGAGAGAGAAAATCTGAGATGAGTTTTAATGTAATGTTTCTGTTCGAGTCTTGAATTAAATTGATTAGAATGTACATTGTGGTTAAAAGGTTGTATATTTTGGTGAAGGGGTGAATTAAATTGTGTATTAATTGACCACTTTAATAGCATTCATGTAGTGTTTGTTGTACACTATGCTTTATTTCTTCTAAGTCTGAAAATTGTGTGCATTAAAGTGTTGTAAATCATGCTTTGATTATTGTAAGTCTGAATTTTCAGACCACATAGGAGAGAGATTCCTTTGTGTATTATAGACCATAAATTATAAAGAATTTTTTTTTTTTTTTTTTTTTTTTTTTTAAGTATTTATATATTTTATATACATATTTATAAAATTTAATTATTATATTTAATATTTTTAATTATATATTTTATATAAATGTTGCAAAATTTACATTGTATATGCATTTACTTATATATTTCCCACTCTTAAACTATCATTTGCTATCATTTGGCAGTAGCAGGCCCATTTTGTGTTTATACCATAAGTCCATAACCTAAAAATTATATACCATAAGCCCATTTTGTGTTTAAACCATAAGCCCATTTTGTGTTTACACACAGTTCCCTGCTTACCCTAATATCACTCACTCAAAAGTCAAAACATACGACCCCCTTCACATTCTTGCAGCCACCTACTCAAACCGAACACCAAATCCAATATATGCATACAAAATTTTTAGATCTCATTCTTGCAGCCACCAAGAAAAATGTTTGTTTGTTCGATCTCAAACTCTACGGTTTCTTTCTGCTAAGATCGAAACAAACTTAGTTATGGATTCAAGATCTTGATAATAGATCTAAGGTAGGTACTTGTTTTTCGTTTTTTAGATCGATTTTGACCGATTTTGGACCGATTTGGTCCGATATTGACTGATCTTGACCGATATTGACCAAAACCGATTTTTTTGGCCGATTAGTGAAAAATCGTATCGGTTGACCGCCGATAAGCGATATATCAGTGATATGTCGGCCGCCAAGACCGATATTTACAACACTATTTATAAGTAGTATAGATATGCAGCGTGATATGTTGTTTCTTATTTAGGCGTTTTTTGATATTTGCGCGCGTGTGTGTGATGATAGTTGTGAATAAGCGCTTGTTTGCTTTATTTGAGTGTGATGTTACTTGTATGCTTTGGTAGAGTAGATATTGTTGTATTAAGCCACGACACGTTTTGAATGTGAATTAAGTCGAGTTATCGGAAGAAATAGAGTACTAAGTGTTATTTTTTGTCCGTTAAGCAGAGCTATGCATGATATATTGTTTATTATTTAGGTCTTTTTAACTGTTTTTGCGTTTGTGTGATATAGTTGATGTAATAGTAGGAACTGCAAACTTGTATGGACTGAGTATGATTTCAGCCATTTTAAGTCACTTTTTTGTATTTTAGGTATCTGTGTATAATCTTGTGAGTAGAAGAAGGATTATTGTGAAAATATTTGCTCGGATTGAAGTTATGTTTGTGTAATAAGAGATATGCATGATATGTTGTTTATTATTTACGCGTTTTGAATAGTTGTGTGTGTGCGCGCGCTTGTGATGATAGCTGTGAATGCTGAATAGGCGTTTGTTTGCTTTATTTGAGTTTGATGTTACTTGTATGCTCTGGTTTAGGTAGAGTAGATATTGTTGTAATAAGGCATGACACATGTTTGGGCTTTTAAAACTTGATATAATGGTACTATGGTAGTATCAAAGGAAACGCATACGGATTTGCTAGTGTTTTTTCTCTTTTTTTTGTGATTTTTTTTTGTAGATGTATGATGTCTGTGAAAAGGTTTCCTAAAGTATGTCTTCTTATCGGAAAAAATAGAGTACCAAGTGTTATTTGTTTAGGTATTTTTTTTTTTATTAGAGGTGTTTTTGGTTTGTGAAGTTGATGTTGTCAAGTGGTGAAGTAGTGATGCTATACTCGTAATATTATTCTTCACCAGCCTTGTATGTTTCATTTTCCTTGTTTGCCATTTGGTCACTTGGTTTTTTTGCAACTTGAATTATGGCTGATGCGATAGAAAAGACATTATTAAGTTTGTGAACCGTTCATGAAACGGTGTCTACAACTTGTAGTTGGGGTGGTCTGCCCTTACGCACATAATGTATGTCTCAAAACACATGCAACGTGACACTGTTTTTTGAGATTTTATATATAGACTGCTAATGTTCCAGCCACATGAGGATATTAGGTTTGATGACTGCTTTTTATATGATGTCATAAAGTTACCTTCAGCTTTAAGTTTGGTTAATAGTGGTAGTAGTGGGCTTTGTTGGGTGTGAGAATGGAAATTAGAGGTACTTAAGTTGGTTATCCACTTATTAGTATATTTTTTTTTATTTGTTTTTCTTTTGTGAAAATATTGAGTAAATGAGCGGTAATTGTGAATATATTCTCTCGGATTAAAGTTATGTTTGTTTATCAGAGATATGCATGATTTGCTGTTTATTATTTATTTTTGTGCGTGTGTGAAATAGATTAGATATTTATATATTAGGCTATGACAGATGTTAGGGCTTTTCAAACTTGATAATGGTAGTATCATGGAAGTAAATATGGTTTACTCTATTTTCTTTGTTATTCTCTTGGATTTTTGTCTGCAGATGTGTGGCGTCTGTGAAAAGCTTTTGTGAGTTTGGAAGTATGTTGTGTTATCAGAAGATATAGAGTACTTTATGCTATTTATTTAACTATTTGCATATCCTTTAACTAAGATGTGTGTTTGGTACTTGAACTTAATGTTATCAAGTGGTGAAGTAATGAACTAGCCTTGTGTGTTTAATTTTCTTTGTTTGTCATTGGCCGCTTGGTTTCATTGCAATGTTTAAGTATGGTTACTGCGATAAAAAAGACGTTACAAAGTTTTTAAATCATTCATGAGACCATGCCTACGATTTGTAGTTTGGGTGGTCTGCCCTCACACACAAAATGTATGTCTCAAATCACAATGTGACAGACTGTTTGATGAGATTTTATACACTGACTGCTAAGGTTTCAACCTCACAAGGATATTAGGTTTGAGTTTTATATGTACAAAAGAAGGCATTCCCTAGGTTTGAGTTTTATATGTACAAAAGAAGGCATTCCCTAGGTTTGAGTTTTATATGTACAAAAGAAGGCATTCCCTCAACCAGTTGAGAAAATGTTTGTTTGATATCCTGTGACCACAAAGGCTATGCTATCTTTTACATAAGCTATCTTATCGGTTGTATTTGTTCTCTGTGCCATGTGGTGTATTGTTATGTGCCATGCTGTATGTTGTTACACTATATTCTATCATTGCTTGTTATATCAAGTTACCTTCAGTTCTCGGTTTTATAAATAGTAGTAACAGTGGGCTTTGTTGGGTATGAGAATGGAACAATCACATGTTAGGGCTTTTCAAACTTGATAATGGTGCCATGGTGGTATCAATGGAAGTATATATAGTTTTTTTTTCTTTGTTATTCTTTTGAAACTGTCTGTAGATGTATGTCATCTGTGAAAACCTTTAGCAAGTTTGGAAGATGTTGTGTTATCGGAAGATATAGAGCACTTCATGTTATTTATTTATTTGCTTGCATATCTTTGTATTAAGATGTGTGCTCACTTTGTGAACTAAAAGTTGTCAAGTGGTGAAGTAATGATACTAGTATTGCTGTTCTTCACTAGCCTTGTATGTTTCATTTTCTTTGTCTGTCATTGGCCGCTTGGTTTCATTGCAATGTTACTTGTTGCTTATGGTTCTGACAGGTGTATACTTTCACTACTTAGATTCAAAGGTATAATCCAACGTTCAATCCCCTAAATTCACACAAATCTAAATCTCCCATGGAAGAAATTGAGTATATCGCAAAGCGGACATCCTATTTAGGAGCGCACTACAATGAAAAGCTAGATTATAGAATAAAAGGGTATTTTCGTATTGGCTTGGATTATGATGAAATGGAGGTACTTCATTACAAGCTAGGGACGGAAAACTATGGCGAATTTATGGTAAATCTTGTTAATAAAGTAAATTGTGATGATGACCGTTGGAAGAGATATTTGGGTTGGATTAGAGTTTTTCTGGAGAAAGAGGGTGTAGAGAAGCCCATTTCCTTTCTCATGAGAAAATTCAACCTGTATATAAACGCAGTGCACAATGGGGAGGAGTTGTATGAGATAGGTGAAGCGGTAGACGGACCAAAGTTTTTCACAGATGTAAGCTTTACGGGTTATGGTGTTGCCTACAAAGATCTATTTCAAGCTGCTTTAGAAGAGTCAGGTGGTGACAATCCTTTAGCTAATCTTGAACTTGGATATCAAGAACTATCTCATAGGGCACAACAGATTTATGACAATCGAAATGATCCATCGGCATGGAGACATAGTATAGGAGTTTTCGCTATGACCTTCCCCGAATCGGGAAGGTTTTCGTGGATTAACGAAGATCTGACTCATGCAATGGAAAGGAAGAGGAATATTAATACGGGGGTTAGAGAGTATAAATATATGAACAAGCTACCAGTCAGGTGGGGTCTAGCATCAATGATGGCTAGACAACAACTTATCCCCCAAGGTGAAATCGGCCAACCAAATCCTCAGCCGAATAGGAAAACTTCTCTAATTTCTTGCCATGGCGTATGTAACGTTGGACGTCAATTCCTCGACGCCCACAAGAGTTTTCCTATTCGGCTGAGGATTTGGTTGGCCGATTTCGCCTTGGGGGATAAGTTGTTGTCTAGCCATCATTGATGCTAGACCCCACCTGACTGCTAGCTTGTTCATATATTTATACTCTCTAACCCCCGTATTAATATTCCTCTTCCTTTCCATTGCATGAGTCAGATCTTCGTTAATCCAAGAAAACCTTCCCGATTCGGGGAAGGTCATAGCGAAAACTCCTATACTATGTCTCCATGCCGATGGATCATTTCGATTGTCATAAATCTGTTGTGCCCTATGAGATAGTTCTTGATATCCAAGTTCAAGATTAGCTAAAGGATTGTCACCACCTGACTCTTCTAAAGCAGCTTGAAATAGATCTTTGTAGGCAACACCATAACCCGTAAAGCTTACATCTGTGAAAAACTTTGGTCCGTCTACGGCTTCACCTATCTCATACAACTCCTCCCCATTGTGCACTGCGTTTATATACAGGTTGAATTTTCTCATGAGAAAGGAAATGGGCTTCTCTACACCCTCTTTCTCCAAAAAAACTTTAATCCAACCCAAATATCTCTTCCAACGGTCATCATCACAATTTACTTTATTAACTCCTGTAGGCGGCGGAGGCCCTAAATTGGCAAGAGGACACGGTGTTGGAGACCAAATAGGTACAAGCGGAAGTCATGGCGATTCTTCTAATGTAAGACAATTCTTCTAATTAGTTATTTCATTATACGATATAAGCAATCCCGAACATCACTTAATCATATAGCTGAAATTTTTCGGAAGTATAACTCCTGTAGTTGGAATTTAATGTTAAATTTTGTGCTAGTTGCCCTTTTAAGTTTCTAAAACCATGTTAAATTTTGGA
Source organism: Artemisia tridentata subsp. tridentata (assembly GCA_021014915.2). NCBI lineage: Eukaryota > Viridiplantae > Streptophyta > Magnoliopsida > Asterales > Asteraceae > Artemisia > Artemisia tridentata. The sequence continues at coordinate 366,675,768 of CP139503.1, read as the reverse complement.
CACGGTGTTGGAGACCAAATAGGTACAAGTTGAATTTAATGTAGGGTTGATCTCGCATCTGAAGATGCGAGGTATAGTTTTTTATTTCTTTGGTACCACATTTATATATTTGCCGTACGCCTGTACCATCTGAGATCACTAAGTTCTGCATTTTGCATTGTTTAGATACTTGACAGAGATAAAGTTCAAGTCTCCTGTTCTTGTGCCAAAGGTAGGGGTTTCTCCTGAATTTGGTAAAGGTTGCTTTCCATAGCAATTTATGATTTTTAGATATCATATTGCAGACCTGTGTACATTATGCAACACTGTTGTTATACACTAATATTCTCTTTTTCGGTAGGTGGGTGAACTTATCGGTGGGAGCCAAAGGGATGAGAATTATGAAGTTATCAAAGAAAGGTATTAGAAACGCACACTACCTGTCTTAAATATCTTTCATCAATTATATATGTTACATGCCCGACGAACTCTATGGTAGTTCAAGGTTTTGCCGAGTGCGAGGGATCAAAATGATCATGTAATTTTTAGAATATTTACAATTATATGATACAAAAGTTTTATAATTGCAATAATAACTGTAACTATTAATTAAATGATTTAGAATATTTCATCGGCTAAAAGGGCAATTTGGACATTTTATTTTTAGCGTACATCTGTTACTTTACCCATTAGACCTTTTAGAGATAAAACTAAACCTGGCTCACCCATTCACCAAATGGTTCTTATTTTTGCCACCTATATTTGTGGAGACAAAACGATAAAGTAGTGGGCTTCCTAATAAACATGAGACCTGTGATAGATCTTTCATGGAGATAATAATATGTTAAATGGGTGCTTAGAACTTGATTTTATTCAATGGATATGCAGGATTCTTGAGATGGGGCTGCCACTTGAGCCATATGTGGTACCTGGACTTGCGTCGCTATGGGACTGTGAAGCATAGTGGATTCGGTCTAGGATTTGAGAGGATATTCTTTTTGCAACATGAATTGACAACATCAGGGATGATATTCTACGGAAGCAGACTGCTTTAAAGGTATAGTGCTACTTTCATTGTTTTATTTTGGTGTTAAATGCGTGAATTTTGATAAACTTTGTTGCTTGTCGAGATTTAAGATTGAGGAATTTTTGCAGGGGGAGAGAAAGTTATCTGTTCTTGCTGGATATTCCATAGTTTTCATGCTTCATGTAATCGGAGTTTATTGGTGGTACCAAAACGATGATCTTTGCTATCCCTTGTTCATGGTTCCACCAAAAGCAATACCCCCGTTCTGGAATGCTATATTCATCATCATTGTAAATGGTACGGTTATTCTTTGTTATTGCCTTATCTCTATTCATAATTTGATGAATTTGCTCACCAAGTTAGGCGAACATTTTAAGTACAGGGGATTAGTTACTTTAAGGTAGGAATTGTAAGTGATAAAAAGTGAAAAAACAGTAAGAGGTTAGAAGACATATCGAACGAGTTTGTTTTGCTATCTTCTATGACCGTCCTTGAATTTGCTATTAACATAATTATGAATGATTTAAAAGTTTGTTTCATCAGCTATGTACATTCGGGAGTGTTACATTGTTCTTATGGGAAATCTAACTTATGTTTCTTTCAGATACGTTGGCACGGCAGGCAGCAATGGCTTTTAAGTTGGTATTGCTTATGTACTATAAGAATGGTAGGGGCCATAGCTTTCGTAGGCAGGTAATATAACCCGACTTAATACTTTGTACCATATGTTACATTAATTGAGCTTCAAACAAATATTTTTGCATGTCCTAATGAAGATTTTGGCATTTCAGGGGCAAATGCTGACTCTGGTTGAGTACACTCTTCTATTACAACTGGGTTGTATTTAACCTTAAAGCTCACGTCATGTATTGAAAAGGTACGAGTTTCCATCTTTATTAAGCTCCAACGTAATGCACATGGAGGTGAATGAATCTATACCACACATGATATTTTTCAGGTTAGCTCCTTCTATGCTGCATTAAAGGCACTATCACGAAAAGAGGTCAATTATGGATCACATGCAAACACCAGAACAGGTACGATGAGGGAGTTTTGACTTTTTACTGATTGAAATATTGCATGGAAAACTTTTTGGACATCTTTTAACTCATGTTGGTGATGTTAAATGAGATAGGATTTATATCCTTGTAACCATAGTACTTAATATTTTGTTTTAGAATAACCTTTATTCATGCAAAGAAAATCCCAAAAATCAACGTTTTTAAGAAGTACTTCCAAGATTTGCAAGCATGATGTAGTTGTTTTGAGAGTTAGAGCAAAATATTATGTGAGCAAAAATCATTCGCTCCTAACAAAGATTCTTGTGCTCTTTGATTATTGAGGGGTAATTTAGATATCAATTAAACACTTTTTAAGCTACATTTTTAGCTGGATCTTTTTCTCCTAGGATTTTCTGCTTGTTATAATTATCCTTGTAAATTAACTTGGTTTTACACTAGCAGGTGAGTGAGGCAGGAGATTTATGTGCTATTTGCCAGGAAAAGATGCAGGCTCCAATTTTGTTGCGCTGTAAACATATTTTCTGTGAAGACTGTGTTTCAGAATGGTTAGCAACTGAACAATCTTCCCATTTAATATTGATACTCTATTTTAAATGTGTGCTAGTTATACTGTACTGGTGTTGCATGTTCTACATAAAAAAAGATTTATACCTAACTATATGCGCATGTGCTTTAACTTCCCCTAGATAGCAGACTAAAAACTCTAAATGTTAAGGTTCATAGGCATTAGGCAATAACTTTGCTCCAATTTACTTTGGCAACAGAAGATTTAAGTATTTGAGCTAAAAGATTGAGGGAATTGATATTAATAGATACAATCATGTTAGATCCTAAATCAGCTGACCACACCCATCTGAAGAAAGATCTGACTCGTTGATCACTATTTTCTTAGACGACAAACTCGTGGCTAAAAGATTTTTTAGACTCGTTGATCACTATTTTCCTATTGTTGTCAGCAATAGAAACACCGCTGATTTCCCTATCTCAATGTTTAAAGCTCATATGTAGCATTTTGCCGTTATCTACCCCCAAAACATTTATCAAAATCAGTATTTGGTCCAATTTGGTTTGAAGTTTTTTATCGTTTGCTGCTGCCTTTTAAATAGCTGAATGGTTTGCTCGAAGATTATAGGATTTGAATCCAACTCATATCTTCCCTTATGCTAATTTGTATCTCATTTTTCTTTAAAAATTTGTTTTTAGATACAAATATCATGCCCAATATCAGGTAGTCATGTGTAGTTGTGTAACACTTGAAATTAGATTGAAAAAAACATATAGATTCTGGTAGATAAAAAACACTCGATTTACATGAAATAGTTTGGAAGTAAAGCCTACTACTTTCAGGAAGGAAAGTTAAACACGTTTCGGCTTTGTTTCTATAGAACTGGCAATAAAAAGAATTAAACCCAATAATGCTTACCAGTTCCGAAGGATGTTCATTAAAATGCTAAAATATCATCTTCAATGTTAGGAGTGTTGATTTCACCCTGGTTTTTAGATCTCTTCAGATCACACCATCTATTTCGCATTAAAAAGTTGTAATAAGCATGTCCAACTCGTTATAGTTTCTGAATTATTTTCATTTTCAGGTTTGAAAGAGAAAGAACTTGCCCATTATGCAGAGCGTTGGTTAGACCAGCTGATATACGATCATTTGGGGATGGCTCAACGAGTATGTTCTTCCAGTTGTTCTAGATTTTCCATCCATCTGGGTATGCAGACCTGTGTGCTTTCTTCAACACACTTTTCCATGGAGCTTCACTTGATATTGGCTCATCCTCGATTGCCCAAAGTTATATAACCAGTATTGCTACTACAGTAATTTTTTGACATCCTTGTCCCCTCAAATTGTACAGTTGAGCTTTACTTGTGCCTTAAAGATATATATAGTAATATATTAATACATATAATACTGTTACATACAATATTACACATGAGAGATCTCTTCAATATCATTTTCAGACTCGGCGTGAACCTAGAAATACACCAATTAGGTGTACAAATGGATTTATAAGTTTTCGAACCACTATAAAATGAATGTGAGGCTATATTTTGGCAATAGAGTTCTACAAATTGGCCAAGAGATAAATTCCGATATCTGTATGAACATGTATACGGTTTGGTAAAGGCTGGTAGCAGTTGGGATCAACTTGACTTGGATGGTCAGTTATATGGCTGTGCCTGCATTTTGTACTGGTTTATATGATACGATAGCTGCATAGTTTACGCATGCTGTATTGCTAAACTATTTTGTTAGTAGCAGATGCTTTATTGCAGCAAGCCTAAAGTTGTGACTTATAACTACTGGTTAAAAAAAATCATTTAGTATTGGTATTGTCAATTGTGAGAAACCAGTGATGTTTATGTGAGCCATTGCACTAAAGTTTTCATTTAAAATACTTGGCTGCGATATTGTTTTAATATTTGAGTGATTTTAGGGATGAGCTCGGTGGACAGACCATAAGGAACTGGTGGTACACTGGTACCAGATTTTTCCCCGCTAACAACGACCTGAGTCCTGGCCCGGTTCACCGGTTGGGATAACTGGTTTCAAATCGGTCTTGTACTGTTTAATTAAAAAAAAAAAAAAAAAAAAAAAAAGATAGTAATGTGACATTTGAACAATTAGACCATATCGAGTAGGTAGAGTCGATCCAAATTTATATTGAGGAGAGTTTTATGTTTGTTTGGTTTGGTGGTTATTTCAAAGGTTTGAAAATTAACGTGCATATGCTAAATGTCTCCTTCCTTTTAGTTTATGTTAATACAAACACACTTAGGATCAAATGAGAAGAAATCTTAAAATGAGAAAGATGAGAAATAACAATAACCACACATTAGAGATGCATCGATTTGAATAAGATGCATCTCTAATCTTTTAGATGCACCATAATATATTTTCTAGTAAAAAGATAGATGCATATACATATATTAGATGCATTGCATCAAGTTAGACGAATTATATGTATTTTTCGTCATCTGCGCGTCAATTTATTGCTAGTACTACTTTGTATCGTTTTCACTTCAAATTCACTTTCGAAACTAATTGAGATGCATCTAAATGAATAGAGATGCATCTAATTCAAGTCGGTGCATCTCAAATGTATGATTATAATTATTTCTCATTCTTCTCATTTTATGTTTTCTTCTCACTGGATCCTTACCCAATACAAACAACGTGTGAGATATAACGCTAAACGGAAGTTAATGTAAGATTTTTTTTTTTACCTTTGATGTTAAAAAATTAAGCAAGTCGACGTTTTTTTGTTATGTTGTAGTTTGTGTTACTGAAAGTAGATCAATCTAAAATTATTTTTTAGTTTCAAACTTCTAACTATTTAATGGAGACAAATTATTGGGATATTCTTGTTAACAAGTTTTTTAAGTCTTTAATATTATTTTGGTTTACTATTTTTGGTGTAGCACAAATAAGTTTTAAAAATTAGGCGATATTTACTCATAGCATGAGGTAATTGTTATAAACAAGGAATGTAATGCCCGCCGCGTTGCGGCGGGGCTATTTTTTGCAATTTTTTTTTCGATGTGTGAACTTTGCACCTGTTTTAAGCAAATTTGAGGTAAATCACCAGTATTCACTTCCTCATAGTATTTTTTTGCTATAGCTTTTCTCTTTCGTAAGACAATATGAAAGAATTTTCATAAAACAATGAGATATACGATTGGCTAAAGAAAAATACATTTAAAAATACGGTTTTTTTGTGATAATTATTTACGAATAATGTTTGGGTGTTTGGGCGGGGCTTCTCGTTGTGAGATCGTGGTATGTTTTTTGTCGACACGTGTTGTATTTGTTTGGAATAAATGTTGTGTCAAGCTATATTTATAGTTGTTGTACGACGTCCTTTTTGGAATGAATGTTGTGTATGGCACCAGTGTGTTGCGTCGGGCTAATTTTGACGTTTATAGTTTTAAAAAAATTTAGAATAATTTTAAACTTATTTCATAGGTTAAGGGTGCATTTTGAAAGTTCTTTTATTTAAAAATTATATATATTACACTTTGAAATGTTTTATAAAATCGTACGTGCGTAAAAAGCATATCAATATTGGGCTTGTTTTGTTCGTTATCGAGAGGCCTTTTTGCCAATATTTTTTTTATTCAGCAAACCGCTACATATCTATTAGATATTTGGCAAAAAAGGTTTGTTATATAAAAAAGTCGTAAATATTAAGAAGTTCAGGGTGTGTTTTGTAAGGGTTTTTTTTTTTTTTTTTTTTTCGATAAAACAAATAAATGTTTTTCTCTTTGCTCGAGAGAATTTAATGCACCATTGCCCTATAATATCTTTAGATAATTAACATATAACAAAGCACATTGAGGTTCACTATATTTGACTTTGGTACAAATAATATAATTTAAAGAACGCACATTTATTTCATGAGGGGAGACCCCTCGTGATCAACATTGGAGATCTATTACAGGTATGTTTACTTGTAGAACATGTTAAATGTGCTCTAGGAAGTTGTCCCATAAAAAAAAGAGACTCTAATTCTAATTCACTTTAACCATGAGATGACTTATGTATGCATATGAAAATAAATTAAGACATACACATACCACGCGATCTGTGATTTTTTTCTTGCCTATGACCCTTGCGAAGCTAGGATAGTGATGCACTGATGCATCTCAATTCATGTTCCAACCTAACATTCAGTATTTGATTACGTAAAGTAAAATCGGGTCTAATTTTGTTATTGTTTTGATTAGATGATCTCAAATGACAAATTAAGGAGTGTGGAACATAGAGCGGTGGCGAATGATAAAGGACCAAGGGTGTCAGTGGCGTGTTTTTTCAGCACTTCCCTAGCACCATCGACTAAGGTGTATGGTCCGATTAAAGAGTTGCTTTCTGATGACAACCCGCCGAGGTACAGAGAAACCACGGTTCAGGACTACGTTGAGTATAACTTATCAAAAGGGCTTGATGGTGATCCTCGTTTACTTTATTTGAAGATTTGAGTTTACGAGCTACAAAAGTTTGTTTATATAGCAAAACATATGAATCGCGTGAAAGTTGTAAAATTTCAAGTTCTACCCGTAATGATTAACTAAAATGAAAATGGAAAGTCTGTTCCATAATTTATAAAGTGAACTTGCATGTGCAAGCCATAGACAATAGAAAGATCATATTCCATGTACACGTATTTTATTTTTCGTTTATCTTTAGAGAAGTGGACAAATAAAAGATGATATAATTGTGTTATATATGCGGTAACCATCTTATCTATTTCTATTGTCACTATAAACTCGGAAAACATGAAAGTCACAAAAAAATATAGAAGTTGATAGAAAAGTCAGCTGTAATACAAACATTGAGCACACAATACGTCATTTTGCCCCCGCTTTTTCCCGCCAAAAGCCCGTTTTTCTCTTAGCCCATTCTTTTCCTTTGGCCTGGCCCGGCGATGGTAACCCAATCCAGTTTTTATAGATCGATTGCTTGGTATAAACACACGACAACCCTAGAACCTTCCACATAGCGATAAATCCATACGGTCTCTAGAATTCACCAGCACTCTTTCACCGCCTCTCTGTCTCTTTCATTCTTATCGGAAGCAGGGAGATGAAGAAGATTATCGGCGGTACATATTCTGTTGGGGGTCTCTGCTACCACACGCCGTCAAATGGTTCGATGCTTATCTTCGGCACTGTTATCATTATTGTTTATATTGCTTTAGAAAAAGTTCTTCATAAGATTTCTTTCTCTATTTTTAGTATACCCATTTTGAATATTTGCTAAATTTTGTACAGACATGAATTTTATATCTATATTTGTTACTGTTTTTAGTATACCCATTTAGAGTATAGTTAAGAAGCAATCTTTCCATGCTTATCTCTGGCGATTTGAATCCGTTTTTCTTGCGTTCCCCGTGCGATTCACTCGCCTGTGGTATGTTTCTATCTCTTTGTGTCGTTTTCTTTTCAGATGTTTGTTGTGTTTTGTTGTATATGTGTGATGTACTTTTTTTTTCGGTTTTCTTTTGCTGTTTGGTGTTGAAGTTTAGATTTTTGGACGTCTTTGGTGTCATTTCCTGCTGACCATTGTTTATCCTTTAATATGTGTTATTCTTGAGGTTTGTATTGGAAAAGATAAAGTTTTAATTTTTTTACAATTATTAAAGGTCTGATTTTTTCCAATCGATATGGTTTACTATGTTTTAAGTGTTTTGCGGAAGGGCCGTGGCAAAATTATAACTCCTTGGTCTGTGTGTTTTATCGTCGCAGGGATGGTTGATGTGGTGGATTTGTGACGCGGTGCAAACAAAATGGGTTGACGAAAAATTACAGCCTGCTGCTGCATTATATTGATGATTGTTATAATTTGCCCGTAACGAAATGGGTCTTTGAAAATCTGAACGGAGTGGCAGTGCAAAGACCGGAAGGCATAGTAAAACGTAGATGTATTCTATAACATGTAAGTGTCTTTTGTTCACTTTTATCTTAATTTATAGTGTTTTTTGATATTTTAGGATTGCATATAAAAGGATGACGAAGGCCCAATCCTGAAATAAGTATATAACACAATCAGTTAATGAATGCAAGAACAAAATTAAAGTATTTGCTGTCATAATAGTGTGTCTGGAGATGTTGTTTCTTTAATAATTATGAGACCAATCATCATGTCCAAAGAAAAACGCTTTTGTTTACATAAAGCAATCACTTCCAAACAATCACGTTTTTCTATTGCTGTCCTATAAGGTTGTTTTGACATGCTGTTTGATGTCCTTAAAGGGTGTTTGGACAGCTTACATTACGTAATAAAATGGCTGTTTGATAACCTGTTATTATTTTTTCATTTTGTACAAATGTGTGGCCAGATTGTGTAAGGTGATGGGTCAGAATATTACATGTATTTGCTAGACTGGCGACATAACCAGCAACTCTTTAAGGTTTGGAAATTATAGCTTTTGATAATTCAACCTTTTCCAGTCTTTTTGTCATGCTCTTACTGTATAATGAATGTGCAGGGAGCGAGGAACCATAAAAACGCAGCTTCTAAAACATTGGATGGTGCTGATGTGATGGGTGAGCGATCTTGCCAATAGGTTAATATATAAATCATATGAATAGTTCAATTATGGTGGGCTTGACTTAGAAACCACTACCTCGAAATTAGTGCTGACTCATAATAAGTTTATGTTGCATCGCTTATTTGGCCTTTTAGTGCATATCAGTCATTGTAAAGCTAATGGTTTGCTTTCCGGCTTTTTCAGTTACACGAGCAGTTGCTGCTGTTACCTCATTAAGGTCTAACAAGAAAGTTTATGTATTGGTTGATAGGGTAAGCTCTTCTTTTGTACGTTTCTAAAATAATTTTCTTGATAGTTTACATCTCATGAAATACTTTATTAATAGAGTTATATTCTTGCAGTGGAAGGCTGTGAAAGAGGAAATGCATGAAGATGAGGCGGACGAACCTGAAGATGCTCTAGAGCCATTGGTGAAACAACGGCAGTGCGAGCATAAGGTTTGACTAAATGCCTTTTTTTTTTTTCTTTTTTTTGTTGGACTTCATTTTTTCCTAACCTTTTGTTGAATGTTGGTTTTTAAGTGTGCATATGGGTAATGGCCAATGGGTTAAAATTTTGATCAACACAACAGTTTTTTTTCCAAGTTTAATTTGCTAGCTGTTTTGTGTATAATTGAAATCGTATCTAACAACCGAATGTATAACAATAAAACCTGAGTTATATAGATGTCAACGAAGCATGACGAAAGAATTTTGTGTCCCTGTTTCCAGGCTAGAAGAATTGATAGCATAGGAGCACCTTGCGAAAGTGCTGAAACAGTCATTGCTGTTAAGACTGTGGCATGCTACTACTTCTGAAAGGTAAGACGATGGTTGCACACTTTTGATACGTGGTACGTGTTGCACATATGCCTAGAATTTTTATATTGTTACACTTGCAAGTAAAAAATGAAAAAATTAGAGCATATGCTACCATAGAGAGGATGTTGCTACATGTAAAAAGTTTGTTGTATTATTGTAGCCTTACATTTGGCCCTGGATCAAACACGACAACATGTTTCTCGCATTCCAAACGGCACAATGTGTTCCTCGCAGTTCAGCTCTCAATGATTATGGTTCCACTGATATGAGCAGGTAACTTTTCCTTAGGTGTATATTCATTTTTGATTGCGTATAGATATTTGTTATTTATTGATTCCACTGATATAAGCAGGTCACTAATGGTGCGGAAATTACCTCTGTTGATATGATCAAGGATGAGTCGGTTAATCAGCTTCCGGATGAACACGAGAAAAGCAACTCATAATCAAGGTGCACAAAAGGGAACTTTCTTACAGTAATCAACAGACGAATAAACGAGGTCGGCTACAAAACTACATATGGTAGGTAACCTTTCCGACCGTACTTGCATCTTGAATTTCTTTGTACAAAACTACATGTGGTAAGCCATTTTTTCCCGAAGTCTACCAGATTCCCATGCCTTAATCCAAGATGTAAATCCGTAGTAGAATCAATGTTTGGTATTCAGTGCTTCAAAGACCTTATCTTTATAATTCAACCAAAAGCATAGGTCATTGTTGATTTTAGATGTAGTTGTCACAATAACCACATACAACAGTCCTATTTGATATTTGTTAGTGCTTAGTTTAAATAGTTCGACTTTTTTTTGATACTTAACAGTTGTATATCTTAGTGTATTTGCTCGAACGAAGAAAGTGATATTTACAAAAGTGACAATTTATAGTCATTTAGGCGGTTTACCAAAATTACCCATATTTTCCCGTTGTAAATTTTACTTTCTTGGTATGTATCTGCTTTCTGCTTTCTTTCTTATAATGTCATTTAACATTACGTGACATAATTTACAATATTAGAATTTTTGTATACTATATGATAGTTAACACTACTAAAGTCACAATATTAGTTTTAACAGTTTCATTAGAATTTGGTATACTATGTGATGGTTACTATGAACTTCGCAACTACAATGTTTCCTATTTCATTATTAGTATGAATTAAGTATTTGACGACTCATGCGAAGAGTTTAGATGATGCAATTGCTGATATGTAAGCTATATTATTATAGTTTAGTCAATTTGTACAAGTATAAATTTATCCTATAACTCATTTGTATTCCTAATTATTGCTTAGCAGATTTTTTGGGCGCATACTTCATGGTACTTGCAGTTGCGGCGTAGTAGTGGTGGACTGCAAAATGGACCGTGTGGTTGGTCAAACTGGAACCGCCACAGCAGACACCTGATGCCGAGTTGACCGCCACGCTAACGGCTTCAGGTATCGAACATCTGACGAGTAAAGCAACATTATGAAAAACCTCCTGAGATTTCGACCCCGTCAACCTAACAAGACACCACTTCAATGAAAAAGATTGCTGCTGAGATCGAGCCCCTAAAAAATTCAGTACAGAAAGAACTGAACAGGCGTAATACAGGAGGCACAGGTGATCCAATCATTATTTTTGAAAAACATTTTAGTAACTAGATGCCATTGACATCTGCTTCCATGACTTCCAACATCAAGTTTCAGTTATGCTCCAATATCACGTTCACTTTTGAATGTTATTAGAATCGTATTTTTGGGAATGATCTTCATGGCACTTTACTCTATGATCACTGTAAATGCCTTTTTCCCATAGGTTGTTCATGTGGTATCTAGAGATGCCCGATTTATGTTGTAAAACGTTGATCTGTTGGTGACACATTTGTTTCTACAAGGCGTGTCGCTATATGGCAAATAAAAACATCATGCGCCAAATACAACGACAAAAACAACCCGCCAGGCCGCAACGCGGCCGGCCGACGCCATGCTTGTTAGTAGTATTAGGAACAATGCTATAATATATGTAGGGTAATGATACTGGGCTAATAAGGAGCCCAAATAAAAACAATATTTTAATAAAATCAGCCCATCTCAAGGCAGTTAGTAGTATTAGGAAGTGTGCTATAATATATGTAGGGTAATGATACTGGGCTAATAAGGAGCCCAAAAAAAACAATATTTTAATAAAATCAGCCCATCTCAAGGCAATTAGTAGTATTAGGAACAATGCTATAATATATGTAGGGTAATGATACTGGGCTAATAAGGAGCCCAAAAAAAACAATATTTTAATAAAATCAGCCCATCTCAAGGCAATTAGTAGTATTAGGAATTATCAATATTTTATTTTTCCATATCTTATTTTCGTATTTGTTGTAGTTTACGTTGAAAATATCACTTTGGCAACTATACAATATTGTTTTATTGAATGAGTTTCTTTCTTTTGTTAGTTCTAGCATCCCGTTTCTATTGGTGGGGATATACTTTATAATACCCGTGCATGCACGGGGTTTTGATATAAAATTTTTATCATTTATTTAATATCGAATATATTGTCTTAAAATGTATTGAACTTTACATTTATTCATCTAGTATAACACATGAAACTTTTAGATGGATCATATTTACTTTAGATGTTATTATCCGTTTTTTTTTTCTTTTTTTTTAAATAATGTATATCAATGACGCATCTAAAGACTCGATACAAAATTATTACGATCCACTGCTTATGAATCTTCTATTTTCACCCTCGTATCTTCCTTTTTTTACACGTTAGTTGTTTTTATTGATGTAAACAAATAGCATAACACGATTTGCATTTTGATGATACCATTACAAAATGTACATATTAATTATTTGATTGTAACTTTTTTAAAGTCGTGCGGTCCATTTGATGATCTATCTGTCAATTATTTGTTACTATGTTAAAGTTGTTATGTTTGGGTTCTTGTATAACTAATAGTTTTAGAAATAAGTTTTTTACTGAAATGAATAGAATGGGAGTGTTGATGACTCGTGACATAGAGTGATAAGGTCTTATTCGCCAATGGTGATTTGTATAAATTGCCTTGCTGCCATTCTGTTAATCACCACCCATAAATTGAGTCTCTATTTTGAAAGTGTAGCAATAGCACCAATAAAGTTGACCATTATGAAACAGGTCGGGAAAGTTAAACTATCATTTACAAATATTTACGTAAAAAATTATGCTCGATTCAGTATTGACTTGTACAACTTTTTAGACCATATCAGAATGGACCTAATAAATCTAACGTATGCCTACAGTGTGGATGTTAAAATTTTGAAAATTGTAATATCAATATACAGTATATGAAAAATATTACTAGTAATTATACTTCCAAAAACTCACTAATAACACCTCTTGAAATTAAATTTAGTTTACAAAGTTACAAACTATACTAATGCAACTTCAAGTAAAATGTAAGGCTTTATGTATTCTTTTGTAGAAGTACCTTTGGCGGAACATCTTTCGACTTATCTCAACGTAACCATCATTTTGCAATGACAGCCTCTGTCGATAAAAAAAAGGGGGTAACTATTAAAAAATGTATCGAACTTTACGTGAAAATCGGTTTCGTGTAGCGAACTAAATTTTTTTAGGAAAAGAGCATCGAACTTCCAAAAATGCATCTATTTATGTAACATGTGACCTGCACAGCAGGTTGCAGGTTTTTTTAAGGGGATAAACACAAAATTATTTTTGAAATGACCTTTTTACCCTTCCTTATTTTGCAAATTGCAGCTAAGGTCCTAACAGTAAGTTACATAAATAGTCCCTGTCGTTACGCTAAATTGCGTCCAAGGTCCAAAATCATTTTTTTTAGAAAATTATATATTTTTTCCAAAATAATTTTTTTTTTCAGAAAAATATTATTTTTTCCGGAAAAAAATAATTCGGAAATTATTTTTTTTAATTTTTTTTCCGAATAAAATTTTTTTGTAAAAAAAAATATTTTCCAAAAAAATTTTTTTTTTTCGAAATTTTTTTTCCGAAAAATATTTAATTTTTTAAATTTTCCGAAAAAATATTTTTTATAAAATATTTTTAATTTTTTTTTCCTAATTTTTTTTTTCGAAAATTTTTTTTTCCCGAAAAATATTTATTTTTTTAAATTTTCCGAAAAATTTAAAAAAAAATAATAATAATATATTTTTCTAAATAAATTTTTTTTTTTCCGAAAAAATTTTTTATTTCGAAAAATATTTTATTTTTAAAATTTTCCAAAAAATAAATTTTTTTTTTCAGAAAAAAGTTTTTTCCGAAAATAATTTTTTTCTTTTTTCAAAAATTATTTTCAAAAATAAATTTTCCTAAAAAATATTTTTTCCGAAAAAAATTAATTTCGGAAAAAAAAAATATTTTTCTAAAAAAATTTATTTCCGAAAAAAAATATTTATTTTTCTAAATAAATTATGATTTTGGACGTTTTTCGCAATTTAATGTAACGAGAGGGACCATTTATGTAAATTCGGGTTAGTAGGGTAAATGTGGGAAGAAAAAAAAAAAAAAATGAAACCTGCTGACTAGGCATGTTACCTGCTGTGCAGGTCACATGTTACATAAATAGATGCATTTTTGAAAGTTCGATGCTCTTTTCTTAAAAAATTTTAGTACGCTACACGAAACTGATTTTCACGTAAAGTTCGATACATTTTTTAATAGTTTCCCACAAAAAAAAAACACAAAAACATTAAATTCCAAGCCCTATTTGTTTGATATTGCAATATATGGTTCTCGTTTTACACGTTTAGCATTATAACATAGATCATTTAAACTTATTTTGCTCAATGTCGAATGTCGTTTCACGTGCTCTGATGCCTTTCCCAAATGCCTCTCCATTAGGAAGAAGGATGTGACTGGTGTCACCGTACAAAAATGTAGCTCTAGTCCCATAGCCCACACATCAGTATTCCAAGTTAAAACCTGCATTTAACTCATCGTTTACTACCGGTCTATATAAAGTCCAAAATTGACGTAAGGAACATAAATAAAATATTAAAACCCTCCCTTTTACAAATGACCTCAAAATAGATGAATTATATCATTCCAAAAAAACCATGAAAACAATCCAGTCTCCATAACCCGATCAAACTTAGAACTTAATAAATATTCAAGATTTAAACAAAGAATTAGATCAAATGTGATCAATAATTTTGACTTTAGAAATTCTAACCTTTTGTTTATAAATCCACAACTTACATCAACATTTAGTGTCTTATTCGATGCCCATTAGTTCTGGCTTCTCAAATATTATTAAAGTATCACATTAATTAAAATCCAAAATTCAAAATTTACTCCAACAACAAATTAGGGTTTTCAAATTAATCATCAAACATCAATTCACATATATATGATGCACCAAATTCAGTTAATTTAAATTCAAAATCTTAAATTTAAAAAAGATGTGTTCTGAAATCTAACAATAGTCTCATTAAGCTCACAACTACTTTAAGTGTTCAGGAGCTGTATGCTCAGTCAGCTCATCAAACGTGACATGAATGGTTTCCATGATTTGTCAGGTTCTTTTGTTGTAAATCGGTAACCCTTTTTATCTGGTGCATAGCCAACAAAGATCCCAATATCAGCTTTTGCCTTCAGTTTGCCCAAGTCTTCACTATCGTTAGTTGGGTAACATAATGCACCAAACACGCATAGAAACGAGAGATCAGGTTTTCTATCATGCACTAGCTCATAGGGGGTTTTGTTGTGAAGAGAATGAATCAGTGATCGGTTTTGGGTGTAGCAAGCAGTTGCAATTGCCTCCGCCCAGAGGAACATTGGAGACTTAGAAAATATTAGCATGGTTCGAGCAGCCTCTACAAGGGTACGGTTTCGTCTTTCAACAACTCCATTCTGCTGAGGTGTTCGTGGAATACTCCTTTGATGAGTTATGCCAAGGTTTTCATAGAATTGAGTAAGTTGCTTGTTGACAAACTCAGTTCCATTGTCTGTGCGAATCATTCTGACAGTTTTATTGAGTCTAACTTGCAGCTGCTTGATAAGTTTGATGATGATCTCGGGTGTCTCATCCTTGGATCTCAAAAACTTTACCCATGTAAACCGAGAGTAATCGTCAACGACCACCAAAACATATTTCTTCCCATAGATGCTTTGTACTCTCAATGGTCCACACAGATCCATGTGAAGGGTGTGAAGAACTTCCATAATGGTGTTGATTGATTTGGGTTTGTGAGTGTGTTTCTTGCTTTTCCCCAGCTGACAGGCTGAACAAAGATGGTCCTTTTCATACTTCAGCCGGGGCATGCCTCGAACAAGATCCTTACGAGTAAGTTCATTGATGGTACCGAAGTTCAGGTGATTCAAACGACGATGCCACAACCATGATTTGTTCTTCGAGGCCTTAGATAACAAGCATATAGGTGATGACCGCATCATCTCTTCGATAGATATGGTGTAGAGGTTTGAGCCACGGCTGCCCTTCAGAAGATCCACACCATCCAATTCTCTAACAAAACATGTGTGTTTTCTGAAGGCGACTTCAAGATCGGAGTCACAAAATTGACCAACTGATAATAGATTGTGCCCAAGCCCTTCTACATAATATACTCTAGAAATCACACTGTCACCAAACACATAATCTCCATAACCCATTATAGCACCAAAATGATCATTCCCGAATCTAACAGTCCCGATAAACTTTTTCACGAAATTTCTGAGCCGTGAGCGATCCCCAGTCATATGTTTTGAGCAGCCTGAGTCCAAATACCAAAGGACGATTTGTATGACCTGCATTTGAAACCAGACAGATATGGATAACTAAAAAACGTGGAGCCCCAAGTGCAGTTGGGGTCCAATTGGTTAGCACACACATATTCAAGAGACACAGGATTTGTACATGCAATGGTGTTCTCAGGGACATTATTACTAATGAGTGCAGGAGACCTGTTGTCAGAGTATTGAGTCACTAAAGGGAATTTTCTACCAGTTGCCTTCCATACTTTAACATTTGCAAGCTTAACATTGGTCATGTTAGTTAATGGGCATTTACTTCCTAAAGTGAACTTTTTTCCAGTAGGTCTCCATTGATGACCAACATTAGTAAATACTTTTCCTGTGGGCCTCCATTGATATCCTACAGTGGTGAATATTTTTCCTGTAGCTTTCCAAACACGTTTTACCAGTTTACGTTTCATAGCAATTTTAACTGGGAGTGATTTAGAAGATTTCAAGAATGACTTAACACACTCATCATGATTACCAGAAATTAAACAGTCATTACAAGTCTTACAAGTAGCATCAGAATTCGAATTAATTACAGTACGCCTATAGCTAATACTAGAATCAACACGATTCATAACATTCTGATCATTCTTATTGTTCCTAGGGTGGTCTTCTACTTTCTTCCCTTGAGCACTCTCAGCTGGCGAAGTCCTATCATTCCTTGTATTGCACCTAGGCTTTGACCCGCTAGCTTTAGTGTCAATGTTTACTCCTGTAGAATTAATGACGGGAACATTAGATAGTTGCACTGCCGTTTGTTTTCTGGTAAGCAGTGTGTTATGTTCAGATGTTGTCAATGGCACATTAAAGGTAGCATGCTTGTTTTTTATCTTGGAAGATGATGCATTAAGCTTTTCTCGCATGCTAGAGGTTTTAGGACATGTACCAATGGCATATTCTAAGAGTTCTTGTGATCTATTGGTGAGGAAGCATGCATGATGCGCTGTGTATGTCATTGCGGTTTAGCAGTGTTAATGCCTACTCAAGTTTTAAATTTATATTTAGCCGACTTATCAATAACACACACACCTTAACGAGCAGTGTACCCGGTCAGTATGAATATAATGGTAAGCAGAGTGTCGATCACTAAGAGTGGAACGTATTATCTAGTTATTCTAATCAGTATTTTAATATTTTAAGTTAGTTTTACAACCTAATCTAACGCAAGGGGGTTCAGCCTGAGAGACTGGCACGGTTTGGTTATTATTAAATAGAAAACTAAACTAATGAGCACGAATCAGCGATTAGCATACACGTACACAGATAGATAACCGAGACAATAAGAAGACCTGTCCTGATAATTAAGTAGCTTGTCACTTGTTTTATTGCTAGTTTTATATGAAGTGTATATAAATTAACCCTTTCTCGTTGGCTCTAATCTTATCGGCGAGTAAACCCTTAATGATCACTTATGTCTATCCTACTTTTCTAGAGACGCTAGAATAAATAGGCGAGGAAGGGGCATGGCGACCCAAGCAAGACTCAGCTAGACACAGAGGTTATCAATGCACTAATAAAAGTCACCAAAGACATCAACATATAAAATTTAATTAATGGGAAAGCAATATTAAGGGGAGTGCATGATCTTCCGTAGTCACATGACACAAGCCCATCAATCCTGATGAATTAAAGCGTACTAATACAATAAAACAAAACTACTTAATGAATTAAATACATGCAGGACCTTCTTATAGCTCTTATATCTTTGTTTGTGGTGTGTCTTGTGCTGCTTGTCGTCTGAATTCGGCTCTAGGTTTCTTATATGGCACTTCTGGAACTACGAAATTCGTCTGTCCTTGGGGTATTTATAGTTTCTGTCTGAGGGGTCGATGCGGCGCATTGAGTAAGTAGATGCGGCGCATTGACTTAACTTCGCGCAGGGTCCAAGATTAATATATTCTGGAATATTCGTACACCGTCTTCAGATGCGGCGTAACTTGATCTTTGTATGCGGCGCATGTACATCAGCTATCTTGGATTGTATCTGGTGAAATCTTGATAATGATACGCCGTATGTCAGAAGTGTAATGCGGCGTATCTGGAGTAGAACGAGCTTGATCTTCTTCTTTGACCAAAGTTTCATATGCGGCGCATGACAGAATTGCATGCGGCGCATTCTTCAAAGTCAGGCAATGGTCTTCGAATTCATCTAAGTATGATATTGCGACATATCTGTTGAG
Organism: Artemisia tridentata subsp. tridentata; assembly: GCA_021014915.2. Classification (NCBI taxonomy): domain Eukaryota; kingdom Viridiplantae; phylum Streptophyta; class Magnoliopsida; order Asterales; family Asteraceae; genus Artemisia; species Artemisia tridentata. Next base: position 366,656,963 of record CP139503.1, on the reverse strand, counting down.
TGAGATACGGCGCATCTTCTGGATTTCAGTAGACTTTTGACATCTTGCTTGTTTTGCTCCATAATTAGTCCAAAATCGTCAAGTTTCACTTAATGCTTGTTTTTACCTGAGAATCACTAAAGTAAACATTAATGCACCAATTCTCATATATAATATAATAAAACAAGTTAATTAAATAGGATAAATGATGATAATAAAATGTACTTATTTGAGTTCATCAAATATCCTCCCACTTGAACTTTACTTGTCCCCAAGTAAACCTTAGAATTAATCATATGAAAATGTATCCTAAAAGATATTAGGATTTATTTTTATTATTAAGCACGTATTCGTTTTGTCATAATCACTCAACTAAACACTTAACGAAGTAGAAACCAAAATAATTTTTCAATGTAAAACAATTCTAAATCATTTAGTTGCTCAGTCGTGACGAATATTCTATCATAGGCTTGACAAGTATACACATCTCCCTCACTAAAGCCAAGGAGTAACGAGTCTAAAGCGGTAAAAAGGGTTATGAGGCTTAAGGGTTGAACCTAGCTTCGTTCAAACGTCTCCTGCACAAACTTAGTAGATCGCTAGCGCGAGTCCTCGACGCTTCTCCTAGCGAATGGTCACTAATGTCCTCCTTGGATCGCTAGCGCGTTACTTGCGTAACGGATGGTCACCAATTCCTACACTAGATCGCTAGCGCGCTAGTCGATTAATCTAATACTCGGATGGTTACTACCTTATTCACACATTTGATATTCTCACTTGGCCACCATTATATCCGGATGCTCGAAAGCTAACGACGAATATAACAATACGGTTGGGTAGGGATAATATTTAGGATATAAAATTGGTGTAAAATAAAAATAACAAAACAAATAAATTAAAATCCTAAGTGTGGTTAATTACTTTCCCAACCATCCCATGAATAAGACTCATATCATTGAATAACTCACGCTTTAACACTTGAAACACACGCTTTAGGTAGACACGAATTATACTCAATAAAATCTCAATCAAAGAATAACCTTAGTTGGCGTTCCCATAACGGCCAACTCCCATTCAATCCATAAATATAATATACAACAACAAATAGTGGTGATATCTCCCACTCAATACAAAACTATACATAAGTTGGTTAAAACAAACCTCCAACTTTTCTTTTTTCTTTTTCTTTTCGACTTTTTTTTTCGATTTTTTTTTTTTTTTTTTTTTTTTTTTTTTTTTTTAACATCAACATATATGTGTAAAATTTCACAACTTTTCCATCACTATTTTTCCGGATAATTTTTCCATACTTTTCATACTTTCAGAAATAATTGTAATAGTGAAAGTAGTAAACACACGAAAAATAAACTAAAAATTATACAATATGTACTTTCATTCCAATTGCATTGTGCAATTTCCCGACCTAACCAAAGATAATGAATTACGCACGCGAACACAGGTAATGTAAGAAAACACACTTTGCCTAAAGCAATTAACCACGGATTTTAATCTACAGGGTAGGCTAAGGTGTAAGGGTGTAACGAAACATTATAACAAAGGTGTAAGAAACGAAAGGAATGGCTCTGAGGGTTTTTCTAGGGGTATCTTACTCTTAAAAGTGAGAGTAAACAAAGGGTTTATACGGGGGTTAACTAACCAGTGTAGTTAGTTAATATCACATAACATATAAAGGCTTTTTGGGTGTAATCCTAGAAATTTACCAAGTTAGACAAGTCACTCCAATTATATCGATAATACTTATTATGGTGGTCTCGAATAGTATACAAGCCAAGTTCTAAAGTTTACAAGTAACCGGCACACTAAAGTTTTAATATTTTTGAAAGAATTAAGTTATGTGTGCGGTTATGTAATTTAGACTTTAAACAAAAACATGCTAAAATTTTTTAAATTTTGATATATTAAGCGCATTTTAAGCATATTTTGAAAAAGTTTAGGACAAGTAAGTGTTCTAATTCTCCATCCCCCCACTTAAGTTAAACAACGTCCTCGTTGTTTGTGTCAAAGGTTAAAAACTGGAAAATTGAAAGAATTAGAACAGAAAAACTCCCCTGAGATTTGCTCGGTATGATCCTCCATTAAGCGTTTAAGAGCAAAAATCAACTTTCTTGTGGATGAGAACGTTTAAGCTTCATAAATTATGTATCCACAAAAAATGCAGGAATCTATAATACCATCTAGACTTTAACACACCTGAGTTAAGAAGGTTCAAACTTGCATAATACATTAGTAGTTAGTAAAAATAAAACCTAAAAAATTTAAAATGAAAATCATCAAGTCAGTCGATACGCCGTATCTTATGAAAGAAGATACGCCGTATCGAGCCTGGAATAAATACGAATCAGAATAAAAGATGCGTCGCATCCTTAACCAGGGATGCGCCGCATTAAATAAACTGACAGAAAGTTTTAAAGTTAAAAATAAAAATGCAGAAAATAAAATAAGATATGACCAGTGCAGGTGATACGTCGCATCTTATGATGGAGATGCGCCGCATCTACTGCAGGTCTGACAGACTCGACACAGAACAGAACAAGTAACAATTCTCCGGGTTGTCTCCCGGTCAGCACTTGTCTTTATTCCAGAGTCTTCAAGTTAGACTCACGTTCAGCTCCTTATTTTGTTCTTGTCACGTGCCATCCTTCTTCCTTCATGCGAAAGATGTTACCGTATAGCTCCGCAACATTTTCTTCCGTGCGAGTAAGATCATTAAACTCGGTAGTTGTGATAGCAGCATATTCTTCCATTGGTCCAAGGGAATACTTAACCACCTCATATTTTTCAGCTGTAAAGGTTGGGGGCTTCTGGTATGGTATTCCCAAAAGTTGACATTTTCTTTTCTTGAATGATTCTTCGTCCTTATCAACAAACTTAAAATAATGATCCACATTCAAATAATCATCAAGTTCTTCAATGAGTTCATCATTATTTGATTCCGGAACATCTTCAATAGGATGATAAGTGTCTTCCCTACTTGATTCGTAATTGCTTTGAAGCTTATCCCATTCATTATGAAGTTTCAATTGCAATTTTCGATCGAGCTTTGTATAATCGTCGAATCTTTCATGTACCCACTCTAAAAATGTCATATCATTAGGATTGCGAAGTTCCTTGAGTTCTTTTATTCTCGCTATCTCTCGTAAGGCTTCGCTTTCGTCGTTATTAACAAAATCGTACCAGTTGTATTCACCAAGGCTTTCATTATTCAAACTTCCACCATTACAAATTCCTTCATTCTTCCAATCCCAGCTAGGCCACTCATAAGTTCCGTCCATGAAGCGAATAGGCTCACAACTATGTTCCAATTCATCATAATATGCTGGTTTATTTGAAACCCATCGGACTTGATCGTTCCATTCATATAACCAAGTATTCTTGAAAGCGTCAAAAGTCTTGAACCCTGGCAAGTCCTCATTAAATAGATCCGTACCGATTTTTAACAAATAGTTGAACTCGTTAAATTCCTTGCATATAGGGGTTTCGTAATCAAACAAGTTTGTCTCAATTATGAACAATTCACCTTCCTCATCTTCCATTTCTTCATCGTCATTCTCAGCTCTCCAATAATTCCAAAGCTCATTCTTCAGAGATGGACTCATTTTTCTAGAATGATGAAACTTAGATTTCATCCAACAAGTGAATGCTTGGCTAAATTTTTCCAAAAACTTAATTTTAAGCTCAATCCAACTAGTGATAGGTTCACTTAGTTCAAAGTTCAGCCAATTCTTTGCTTCCCCTGCAAGTGTATTTGGAAAGACTCGGAGCATAAATTTGTTGTAGGTCATGTTCTTTGTTTTGTAGAGTTCAGCAATTTCAAGGGCTCTTTCCATGTGTTTGTCAGCGTCTTCATTCGTAAATCCGTGGAAAGTGTTATCACGCAATAGTTTGAGAAATTCCCCTCTTACAGCAAACTTGTTGTAACCGTCAAACCATTGTTTGGCAATCCCCGCGTTATTGCTACCTTGTGTCTTATTCATGTTTCCATTTCCAGTTGGTAGCATCGTCGTTTCTGTTGTTTCCTGAAATCAGCGTAAAACTATCAGTAGGATTTGTTCAAGAAAGTATGATATCAGAAAATTAACAACGAAAATGGAATACGAAAAATAAAAGTTGCTGATATCTGCAGTCGATGCGCCGTATCCAGAAAATGGATACGCCGTATCTTATTTCGTTAAAATTAAATCAGACTTTTATTCAGAAAACAGATGCGCCGCTTATGAATTAGAATGCGCCGTATCAAGTTAATTTATCAAAAATTGATTATATTTATAAAATTAAATGCGTCGTATTAACAGAAGCTAATGCGCCGTATTTTTGTTACGTTCTAAAATACAAGATTTTTGATTAAGTAGATGCGCCGTATCGATAAAGATCGATGCGTCGCTTCTGTTTAATAATTCGAAAACTGTTTTTAATTTAAATATAAAATACGCCGTATCTGTTAAAACAGATGCGTCGTATGGCGTTAGGGTTTAGAAAAATTTTCTTATTAAAAACAGAATACGCCGTATCTTGGGGAATGATGCGCCGTACTCGAATTTATTAAACGCGTTGTATTTTATAAAAATTAAAACGCAATACGCCGTATCTGAGAAAACAGATGCGCCGTATCGTTTGTATCAGCACAATACAACAACAGCAGAATGCAAAAAAATAAAATAAAAATAAAAACAAATAAAAAGAAACAAAAATACAGAAAGTAAAAACACACAAAAACAGTAAATATGCAAATTATAAAATGAATGCAATCTATCTAATATACAACAAGGTTAGTGGTTAGAATCTAAAAACCTAATAAAAAGAAAAACTTAATTAAAATACATAATCAAATTAACAGATAATAATAATTCACTCCCCGGCAGCGGCGCCAAAAACTTGATGCGCTGTGTATGTCGTTGCGGTTTAGCAGTGTTAATGCCTACTCAAGTTTTAAATTTATATTTAGCCGACTTATCAATAACACACACACCTTAACGAGCAGTGTACCCGGTCAGTATGAATATAATGGTAAGCAGAGTGTCGATCACTAAGAGTGGAACGTATTATCTAGTTATTCTAATCAGTATTTTAATATTCTAAGTTAGTTTTACAACCTAATCTAACGCAAGGGGGTTCAGCCTGAGAGACTGGCACGGTTTGGTTATTATTAAATAGAAAACTAAACTAATGAGCACGAATTAGCGATTAGCATACACGTACACAGATAGATAACCGAGACAATAAAAAGACCTGTCCTGATAATTAAGTAGCTTGTCACTTGTTTTATTGCTAGTTTTATATGAAGTGTATATAAATTAACCCTTTCTCGTTGGCTCTAATCTTATCGGCGAGTAAACCCTTAATGATCACTTATGTCTATCCTACTTTTCTAGAGATGCTAGAATAAATAGACGAGGAAGGGGCATGGCGACCCAAGCAAGACTCAGCTAGACACAGAGGTTATCAATGCACTAATAAAAGTCACCACAGACATCAACATATAAACTTTAATTAATGGGAAAACAATATTAAGGGGAGTGCATGATCTTCCGTAGTCACATGACACAAGCCCATCAATCCTGATGAATTAAAGCGTACTAATACAATAAAACAAAACTACTTAATGAATTAAATACATGCAGGACCTTCTTATAGCTCTTATATCTTTGTTTGTGGTGTGTCTTGTGCTGCTTGGTCGTCTGAATTCGGCTCTAGGTTTCTTATATGGCACTTCTGGAACTACGAAATTCGTCTGTCCTTGGGGTATTTATAGTTTCTGTCTGAGGGGTCGATGCGGCGCATTGACTTAACTTCGCGTGGGGTCCAAGATTAATATATTCTGGAATATTCGTACACCGTCTTCAGATGCGGCGTAACTTGATCTTTGTATGCGGCGCATGTACATCAGCTATCTTGGATTGTATCTGGTGAAATCTTGATAATGATACGCCGTATGTCAGAAGTGTAATGCGGCGTATCTGGAGTAAAACGAGCTTGATCTTCTTCTTTGACCAAAGTTTCATATGCGGCGCATGACAGAATTGCATGCGGCGCATTCTTCAAAGTCTCGAAATGGTCTTCGAATTCATCTAAGTATGATATTGCGACGTATCTGTTGAGTGAGATACGGCGCATCTTCTGGATTTCAGTAGACTTTTGACATCTTGCTTGTTTTGCTCCATAATTAGTCCAAAATTGCCAAGTTTCACTTAATGCTTGTTTTTACCTGAGAATCACTAAAGTAAACATTAATGCACCAATTCTCATATATAATATAATAAAACAAGTTAATTAAATAGGATAAATGATGATAATAAAATGTAGTTATTTGAGTTCATCAATGCATCTATGATGGTGTTATCATCAGGTCTCACCATTCTATTCTCTTTAACGGTCTCACGAAGCATGTTAAGGCAATCCTTAAGATGTCTAAGGTAATCACTATAGACTAACTCATTATTCCTAATGGGAAGCGGAATTTTCACGGCATCACATGCATATTTATTACATTTACAGACCTTGGAGAGAATATTATCACATGCAGCAGGCATTTTCCCTTTCACCTGAGTCTTTAGATTCTCAATTTCCTTTAACAAAGAAGTTATTTTGTCATTGGTTTTTTCACGTGTGAACTTAATCGAATCATATAACTCTTTGTAATATTGTTTGACCTTTGAATTTTCAGCTTGAAAACAATCATTTTCGTGTCTGAGATGATTGATGATGTTTTGCATTTGAAAATTCTGAGAATCTATAGACGGAGGTTTCTGGGTTTCAATCACATCACTCTTATTAGACTTCAATTGGGCAATTTGGGCCCTCAATTTCCGAATCGTGTTAGTGTGAGCTTGAATTTTTTCATCCCGTTTGGCTAATTCAAAATATGCATCAAATTCAGGAGCATTCGAGGATGTCTTGGCATTTGTAATTTTAATCCTTTCTTCTAAATGTTGATATTTTAATTGCAAATTAAGATTATCAACTTCTAGTTTCGAAAAATGCCTGATCATGTTATCATGATCATCGTTTTGAATTTTTTCTTGCAATTTCAAATTCTCCCCCTCAAGCTCAACAACACGATTTTGGAAAACTTGTAATGCAATAGACATTTCATGAAATTGGCAAGCAGTTAATGACGAACCAGTGGCAGTATAAAATACACCTTGTGCAACACATTGGGCAATCAAGTTGTCATTCATGATAAGAGCATTTTTTCTCGCAATTTCACTATACTGAAGATCTATTGTAATTTGTTTTCCCTCATTTTCCACATTTTTAAAAACCTTTTTCATTTCTGTTACTTCAGTTTCAAGGGATTTTTGCATGCCCTCAAAGTGTTCTTTAACAAGTTTAAAAAATGGGATGACTTCAGTTAAGTAACACTCTTTTGTTTGTTCAAAGCCCCTTTCACACTTAGTAATTCCCGTTGGTGTAATTCTCCTTTTACATGTTTTATCAAAATCAGCAAACATTTGACAAATAACGTAGATGCTAATAAGAGTTTTACATTGTGTGGGAAGCGCTAACTGAACTAAGTGCATTGGTGTATTGGGAGGATACACCGTTGGGGTAGCAAACTTTTGTTGGGTTTTGGCCTTAAGTTCCTCAGCTTGCATTTTCACAACATCTAAAGGCCAACATATCTGCTCAGGTGTTAACTTAGTTTGGGGTGCAAAAACAGTCAATCGATTTTGTTCATAGTAGTTGTGAGGTTTGATATTGACATGTTTTAGAATGCACTCAGGATCCTTCATCTTATTCTCTAATCTCTCTCCATTGACTGATTCTATCTCATCAGTCTCCTCAGATGATGGCACGTCAGGGGGGGGGCATGATCAGGTTTAAGCATCACATTAGCATCATATAAGGCAGGTTGAGTGGCACTAATGTTCCTAAGAAAGCTCATTTTAGGCACTCCTAAATCCTTATTGCTATGTTCATCTTTCAACTTAATGTGCTTTTGTATCATTTGAGCATTTTGAATGGTTTGGCCCTGTGTGTACAACTTATTTTCAAGCTTGTTCTTTGAGGCCTTAAGATTGGAAAAGTCATTTAAGAGTTTACTTTCTTTACTTTGAAAATCAAGTTTTAGTGCAATTACACTTTCCTGAATCTCCTGTTTTTGTTTAACAGTTTGATCAATTTGATTTCGTAAAGATTTGATTTCCATTCTTAAAGCTTCTTCTTTTAGATTTCTTTCGGTTATATATGCACACATCTGCCAATCCATTTTCTGTTCACGTTCGGTTAGCTCAAATTTTGCACGTTGTTGATAAATAGTCACCTGATCTTTAAGAGTCTTAATTCTAGTGATCAAGGTATCATCAGGCACATAAGCAGAGTATTCATCCAATTCACACACATTATGATCAACAGAGGATTCATCATTTTGTACAACAAATTCATCGTTGTGTTTCGCATATTGTTCATATGGGATAACGTTGGTATTTCCCATATCAGCAGTATTTGATTCCACAACGTTTGTTTGTTGTACTTCGGAATGAATCCTTGGTTCATGCATCACATTGTTATCACATACAACTGAAGATGCTCGGCTAGATACATCAGATTCTTTGTTGTGATCCACATGTTGTAAAATTGGTGAAACATTGCTGTTTTCCATTTTAACATCATTTGGCTTGACAACACTAGTCTGATGTATTTCGTTGAGAATCTTTGGTTCATCAATCCTTATGCATGTATCATACAACTTTAGTACCTCAGATATGATGGATGAGTTGGAGGGACCAGTCTGTTGTGGTGATGAAGCTGCAGAAGACAGATTGGCCATGAAGATGGTTTGTGCAGTAGGTTCATCATCAACATCAGAGTCGAAAGCATCACAATCTTCTGCCTGGAAGATGTTTGGATCATTGAGAGCTAAATCCTGAACTGGTTGATCATCCACATCAGCATCAAATGTGTTCCCTTCATCTCCTGCTAGGAACAATAGCTGCTCCTCATCCAATGCCACACCATTCTCCTGGGCTTGCATCAGCAACATCTTATCTTTGAAGTCGTCAGAGCTCTGAGGACGTTTGGGTTGATTGCAGTTCCTTGCAATATGTCCTAACCCACCACAGTTGTAACATTTGGGTTGTCTTCCCTGTCCCTGATTAGCATTCCCAACTCTATTCTGTGCATAACCCCTGACTCCATTTCTTTGGTTAACATTTTGCCTTCCTTGAACCACAACACGCCCATCTTCCACAACAGCAAGATTACGTGGGTTAGATGACGTTCTGAGTTGGTTGTTGGTTTGAGGAAGTGTAGCTCTGAATTGTTGAACCAGCAATGAGACTTGGTTGGAGAGATTATCAATCATCTTGTCAGTGTGAGAGTACCCTGAGTCATGTTGTGAAGTCTTGACAGTTGTTGATTGCACAGATGATTGACCAAGGGAGGGCTGGTTCTGCGTAGCTTGAGTAGGAGGGTGACTGATTAAATCAAGTGGGGATTGATTAAATGTCTGAACACTGGAGATGAAAGCAAGAGGATCATTTGTGGTTGTGAGATTGAGCTTCTCTCTCAACTGACGGTCATACAATGCATGTTTCTCATGCTGTTGCAAGTAAGCATAGAGTTGTTCATAGTTGGTGTTTCTGAGTCCTTTGTTGAGTTTCACTGCTGTGACAAAACGATCCCATTCTGGTGACATGTTGTTAACAAACTTTGAGTTGAGTTGGATGTTAGGCATTGTCATTCTGACCATTTTCATGTCATTCACAAGCTTGTGGAATCTGACATAGTAATCAGTGATGTTTTCACCGGGGTTCATCTTGAAATGCTCAAATTCATCATACAACTGTGACTCACGGTCTTCTTTGGTAAGTTCCGAACCAGCTAGCAGCATTTTGATATTATCCCAAACGGCTTTGGCTTCTGTGTTGAAGTTAATGAGTTTGTAGACATCCTTGGGTAATCCTTGTATCACAATGTTGGAAGCTCGAATACCTGCATCATAGCGTTTCTTTTCAGCTTCGTTAAGATCATTGTAAGTACGAGGTCTGTCAATTCCAAAGGTGACGGTTCCATCTTCACTGGTAGAGATGACATCTCTTGTAGTGCCCATTTGAAATGGTCCTTCGTCAATTGATCTCAGGATGTTCTCACCATTTTCCTTGCCCTGACAGTAAAGACGTATTCTTTGAGACCATGATTCATAATCAGTCCTATCGACCATAGGAGGTCGGGTATCGGACCCTGCAGCTTGAATGTCATCAGTTGATGCCGCAGTAGTCATGATGTAGTCTTAAACGGGATTTTACAACTCTTGTGACTTAAACCGAGAAATCGATTCTTTCCCGGGATTTTACTAAAGTCAACAGAAGAAACCGAAAGACGTAATCACTAAAATACTGGAGTTAATCGCTGAAAATGGAGGTAATCGCTGAAGCTCGAAGTAATCGCTGAAGAGAGGTAATCGCTATCTGGAGCAGAACACTTGTGAGAGCTAATCGCTAAACACAACTAATCGCTAAAAAACCAATCGCTGGATTTAGGTAAACGCTAGGCAAGAGTTAATCGCTGCTGAAAGTTAATCACTAACACTGCTAATCGCTAAAACCAGCTAATCGCTGAATTTAGGTAAACGCTAAGCAAGAGTTAATCGCTGCTGAAAGTTAATCGCTAACACTGCTAATCGCTAAAACCAGTTAATCGCTAAAAAGCTAATCGTTGGATTTAGGTAAACGCTAAGCAAGAGTTAATCGCTGCTGAGAGTTAATCGCTAAAGCTGCTAATCGCTAAAACCAGTTAATCGCTAAAAAGCTAATCGCTGGATTTAGGTAACCGCTAACCACTACAAGACACAGCGTACTAATCGCTACCACTAGATTCCAAACCAGTCGCTATCTAGCGATTTTGTCCGGATGTCCAAGAATGGCAAACTTTCACTAATCGCTGACTTCACAGAGGTAATCGCTACCAGGAACCTCCAAACAGTCGAGGTAATCGCTACCAAGAAAACTACCCAAAAACCTTCAAATCTTCAAACTAACGAAATATAGAGCCTATCCAACTGAAGAACTAAGTAACTATAACACCACTAATCATGAAAGTACACCCAAAACACATCATATAACACAAACAAGATCAAACCAATATTTTTTCCTAGTAAACTATTCTAACCAACAAGAACCACAAAAAACCACACTAAATCCGAATATCCAAGGCCCTAAGATGAAACCTTGGCTCTTGATACCAATTGTAAGATAAACACTAAGTCACAAACATGATAATCTTGGTGGTTTGGATCGTTGGTTTAGAGAGAGAGAGGAAGAAAGTGTGGGAGCCTTTTAGAGAGAGAAACAAGATGAGAATATTAGATTAGTGAAAAGGTCCAACCCTCTCCCTTGCTAGGAGAGGGTATATATACTACAAGATATTAAGTGCCTCTACTAGGCTGTGGATCGAGCTGACAGTGAGTAAAGACCCGACCCGACTCCACAAATATTAACTAATACTAAACTACGTACTAACTAATATGATAACTACTACGAGCTACATGGTGCTAAACAATACTCGGGGTGACCGAGTCTTCTATATGAAAAACGTATTCCTAACAACAACTCGATATTTTCAAACTCACTTTGACTCGACTCCCCGATATTTTCAAACTCGCCTGGACTCAATTTTTTTCAAAGTCACCTTGACTCTGACTTAATTATATACTCCACAAAGTATAGAAATACGCATGCATATCGAATATCTACTTAAGTAGCTCGATCGTCGAATCAACAATACATCTCAACCACAAGTTATCATTATCCAGTCTACACAAAAACTACGCATCAAAGTTATGATTTCAGTAATCTGTATCATATAATAACCACATATAATCAACATTATTTGCGCATATCATCTATTTTACAACAAATGTGAATCTGTCTTAAATACCCATTTGTATTAAACTGCTGAAATAAAACATTTCAATGCACAAATGGCACACCACAATAAAGAATTAAGAATTAACTTATATGATTAGCTTTTGATTGTTCATTGTTTTGATTATGTTTTGACTATACTTAAAAATTTTTTTTGAATGAGTTGTAGTTGTTAAAATTGTCGACTAATACGGACAGAATAAGGATGCACCAAATGACAAATGGTAAAGGGTTATTAAGTTTTAGTTGGTGCGCCTTAGTAAACATATGTGTTAAGAACAGAACTATGGACATTAAACATGCTCCTCGTACTATAAGTCCTTATTTGAAATGCAAACTAAAACTGTTTAAAATGCGGACTAATTAAATTCACTAACAACAGATTATACCACAAAACACATTCCAATAAACAAAAAGCCCTCATTTCAAGCAACAACACATTTCATTTTCCAATTTTACTACAATTAGACCACAAAACATAAACAAAATTTATTAAAAAAAATCCATTTACCTTGTTATAACCACATGTGTAGAACGGCAATAGGTACTGGTGGTCCGGAACGGCAGCAACAGCGGCGGTGGCGGAGAACGGCGATGATAACGTGGTATCAAATATATATATAAAGTAGACGTGGACGGAATTGACTAGTCACCCTTTGTGAAAAGGCTAACTTGCAAGACATGTGAATACAATATATATGTGATACCGGGCAAGTGATTACCCGGGTCGTGTCCCAACGAGGTGTGAATGGAGAATATCGATTGAGGTTCGGGATTAAAATGCTTGTAAGGATGGATGAGAGATTATTTGGTATTGTGAAACGATAACGTAAAGCAATACAATCTAAAACGTATTTAAAACTAGAGTCGAGCGATTTAATTAAAAACTAATGTAAGTGCGCGAAAGAAAAAGTGAATTCTAAGCAATACCAGTCCTACGGGCATAAAAACAGATTTCCTACGTACTAAATGACAAAAGAGAATTTTAGAAAAAGAAAAATTAATTATTTGATAAAAGTTCTAATTTATATAATTTAAAATCTATTTAACACTAATTAAATCCTAATAATTACTAAAACTTTTAAATAAATCTAAAAGTTACTGAACAACAGATTTAAACAACTTATTTGTGAAATGATCCCTGTTCAAAAGCTTTAAGTAGCTTAATGCAAGCTTGAAAATCCACATATTTGAGTTATTGCTTAAAGCGATATTAAGGAACTTAGCAAATATCACCGTAACTTTAAGCTCACATAAACGCAACACAAGCTTACATAAGCCCAAACTATCACATGAAAAAGTGTATGTACCATGACTATGTTTGCGTCATACATCTATCTAGTATTTATTACATACATTATTTTACCACTCCAATCTAACATATTATTTATTCACATATTCTCAACAACTGATAATTTCTCAGTTACATGTCCTTCTACGTTTGTATATGTTTAATTCCAATTTTATGTAGCATCATAATTTTCTGTTGATACACCTGTTAAGTATATAATACTCATGTAATTTAACAACTCATATATAACATATCAGTTATTCACATAATATCAAATATCGAGCGCTTATATAAACACATTTATTCCCATAACAAAAAAAATGTTATTTAACAGTTTTATATTTAATATCGTGAGTTTACGAGCCCATAAACTAGATTTGTACCTATGTTAAAAGAAAAAAGTTAGGGAGGTGGATTTGAAAGAATTAACGAGATATTTTATTCGAACAAAAAGGGTTAAAAGTAAATACATAGGAAAAGAGAGAGACAGAAAGATTAAGAGTCACTTTGTGCCCAAAGCCCCAAAGTAAAAAATAAAAATGGGCTATTATGGGCTAATTTGTAAAAGATATAAGCGCATTTAACCTCATACTTTCTTTTCTGAAATGAACATGTATGTTATATTTAAAAGTTAAATGGGCAATGAACAACGTTATAATTGTTTTTAAAGAAAAACTTATAGATATAATCTATTTGTTTATTTAAATATAAATAAGGTGTTACATTTAGGGATTTTATTTTATTTTAGTTTGTCGTTTCGAGTTTTTTTCGGTTTTTTTCAAAGTATAACATGAGGCCGTTTGAGCATGTTTAAGCCCGTGGTTGGGCCCATGAGGCCGCCCGGCCCGCTAGTTTTACCGCCTCTAAGAGAGATACATATATAGGGTTATTTCTACATATAGGTAACGAACTTAGAAAAGTTTTCCATGTTATGTAACAAACTTTCAAAAATATTAAGTTAAGTAACCAAACTTACTAAAACCGTCAATGTTAGGTAATTTACCAAATAAAAATCAAATTAACACATGTCTTCTTATCTTTGTGATTAAAATTCTCAAATGCTTTCATCTCGCTTCAGGTTTGTCTAATCTTATTAAAATTCTCAAATGCTTTCATCTCGCTTCAGGTTTAAAGATTAATATTCAAAAGAGTCAACTGATGGGTGTAGGTGTTTCTGAGGAGCTTGTGCGTCATGGTGCCTCCTCTATTGGTTGTGCAGTTTTAAATACTCCGTTCAAGTATCTAGGAGTCGACGTTGGTGGTCTTATGACTAGGCACTCTGCGTGGTCTAGTGTCATTCAGAAAATCCAGTCTCGGTTATCAAGATGGAAAGCAAATACTCTTTCAGTGGGAGGCAGATTAACACTTCTGAAATCTGTTCTTGGTGCCACGCCACTGTTCACTATGTCAATTTATAAAGTGCCTCTTGGGATCCTGCGTGATCTTGAGAGGATTCGAAGTAAGTTTTTTATTGGTGCTAAACAATCGGACAGGAAGATCTCTTGGGTTGCATGGGAGCAAGTTTTGGCTGCCAAATCACGTGGGGGTTTAGGGGTCTCTAGTTTCTTTGCTTTAAACCGTGCTTTACTTCTTAAATGGGTGTGGCGATTCATATCTCAAGATGGCTCTTTATGGTATCATGTCATTCGTGCCTTATACGGCACCTCGATTACTAATCATAGATCTTGTTCGTCTTCTTGCTGGAGCTCCATTCTTCGTGAGGTTCATGTTCTGGATGTTAAAGGATTTAAGTTCCTTTCTCATTGCAGAATTCGTGTGGGTGATGGTTCTAAGACCAAGTTTTGGTTAGACCCTTGGATATCCGATATGGCTCTTTGTGATCGGTTTCCTCGTGTGTTTGCTTTAGAGTCTGCCAAGGAGGTTTTGGTTGTTGACAAGATGGGTGCTCCTTCGTTTTGCACTTTTTTTCGTAGGCAGATTCGAGATGGGGCCGAGAGAATCAGCAATTGACAGACCTTATATCCACTCTCGATCCTATTAGATTGTCTCCTTCCTATGACAGATGGGTGTGTGACTTAAATGGTGAAGGTATGTTTCGCGTTAAAGATATTCGGTTGGTCCTCGATGATATATACCTCCCTACGACGAGTGATGCTACTCGTTGGGTGAAATGTGTTCCTATTAATGTTAACGTGTTTGCTTGGCGAGCTCGTCGTGATCGGCTCCCTACTCGGCTTAATCTTAGTAAAAGAGGTATGTTTGTTAACTCCATTGTTTGTCCAGTCTGTGATTCGGCTATAGAAGACGCTCATCACTTATTTTTTGGCTGTTCTTTGGTTAAAGACCTTTCGGGTATGATATGTCGTTGGTGGAATATTCCTTGGACCGAGTTAGTTTCTTTTTCAGAATGGGATTCTTGGTTTCTTTCGCTCCGGCTGTCGTCCACTCTTAAATCCTTATTGGAGGGCGTGTTCATCACAGCTTGGTGGTTAATATGGTCGTTTCGGAATAGGCTCTTATTTGATGATTCTCCTCCAAGGCAGTCTCGGATTTTTGATGATGTGGTTTCTTTTTCTTATAATTGGTGTGCTAATCGATGTTCTAGAGTTATCTCTAAGGAGTTTTGGTTTAAGAACCCTTATTTAATTTCTTTGTAATGTTTCTAGTACCTTGCTAGTTTTTATAAAAGTTGCCGTTCAAAAAAAAATCAAATTAACACATGTCTTCTTATCTTTGTGATGATACCTGCAAATGTGACAGACCAGCAATGGTGGTAACATCTTGGACACCCAACAACCCTGCTCGACGTTTCATTTGCTGCCAAAATCGATGGGTAAGACTTTAAGATACGTTTTCTTTAAAGATTATTAATCTTAAATGTTAAATATACTACATTTTTTTGATTTAAGAAACCGGGTAGGAAGAAATGTGATAAATGGGATTGGTATGATCCAGAGGAGGAATGCGATTGGTACAAGATGCATTTGTTTGAGATGTACAACAAACTGAATCCCAATCAAAGGCGTGAGGTTCAAAATGAAGTTAATCGTCAAAGAAGGATTGAAGAATTGGAGGCAGAGTTGAAAAGGGCCGTAAAGAAAGTGAGTGTTTGGAAGTCAACACTTTGTGTGTTTGCAGTTCTGGTTTCTTTCATACTAGCATTCAAGTAGTTATAGGTTAGTATGGTTGATTGTGTGAGTTTTGTTGTAGTATGGCAGTGTTACTATCTCAGCCTTGTACATACAATCTATGTAATCTGTTAGTGTTGTTTAATGCAATAAAATGAAGGTTTTGTATCCATGTTTTACTAAGAAACATTGCATTCATCATAGGGGGTTACAAGGGTTTTATTTTAGCCTGGTTTAAGTCACACACTTAAACCAGTTATTGACATTGCTTGTAACCTAAACCATTACCATATTACTTTTGCTTTTTACCCTTGCCTTTTGGATCTATTGGTTCCTTCTTCATCAATGATTTGACACCAAAATCTGCATAATTTTTGGGACATGGTAACAGCTCAAGCACCTTCTTTCTTGCAACAAATTCCAATTTTTCTTGCTGTTTTGGTGTGAGAGTTGTGCTTGACTCCACCCACTTTGCAATAGGAAAGTAATCTTTTGGATCATAATCCTTTGGGAAGTAATCCTCCCATGAGCTGTCAGTTGCTAGTGGTTGTACATAAAAATAAGATGGTTCAATTGAGCTGTCACTTGATAGTGGTTGTACATGATCATAAGATGGATCAATTGAGCTGTCACTTGATATTGGTATCATTTCTGCACAATTTTTGGAAAACAAAAAACATAACTGAAAAAGATTAGTTTTACATATCATAAAAGTGAAATGAAAATCAGTATTCAATACCTTTGCCCTTGTTTGAAGCCATTAGTGCAATTGTTTGTATGAGATTACCATTGTAAAAACATCTTTAAATAGACAATCTGTATTAACCTTGTTCAGGCAATTTGTGGTCATGGATGTTATGGTACAAGCAAGTTAAGCTTTTGTAGACACTATGTGGTCAAGATGAAGTGCAAAAACTCTTGTATCAACAAGCCTAATAGTTAATAGCAAGATTCTTATTTGACTGCATAGTTTCAAAGTGGTTAGGTTGGTGCATCAACAACTTGCTACAAAATACAGGGAATTGGCACCATAAAAAATAAACTAATTTGACTTCATAGGTTCCACAGTTCATTACACCATTAAACATAAACTACTTTGCATTAACCAATATTCGTAAGTTATGGGGGACAAATACATAGTGTTTTGGGTTTAACTTTAACAAAAGTTGTGCCATGGTTCATAGTTTAATACATCCACCATTAAACAAAAGATTACAAACTTGATAATGCAAATATTTAACTGATTTCAAGGTTCATCCACTGAGAATGCAGTCTCTGCTGTAGAACCTTCACCATTGTCACCAAAGCCTGTCTTTTTCATTTTTTGACCAAAAATCCTCTCTGATCTTCCCCTATTCTTATGGTAAATCCTCAAAGGATCATCATGAGCTTGTCTCTTTTTACCCTTCTTCTGAGGCTCAGGAAAAGCTACTGCTTTGCCCTTGTTTGCAGCATCATCATTAGGGTCGCATGGTGCATCAACAACTTCTGGAATAAGTAAAGCATCATCTGCAGGTGGTGCATCCCTTATGCCTATAAATATAGATACTTGAGTCTCAATTTGTTCATTAAAAGACACCACATCGTTGTTGTAAGGTTCTTGGTCAAATGATTCTTCATCTGATTGAGTGCTTGAATGTGGAGCATATCCTTTCTTCAATTCTTCATCTGATATGTAGCATGATGGATGTAAGCCCAATTTCTTTTCTAATTCTTCATGTTCTCTTTGCTCTTCTTGTTCCCTCTTCAATCTTGCTCTTTCCATCTTGCCTCTTCTTCCAAAGTTAACCTCACAGCTTCCTCATCAAATGATTCTTGTTCCTGTTGTTGTCTATCATCTGCAGCTAATCTATCTTCTTCTTGAATCAGTAACTCTTCCATGTAATCATGATCCATGTTCCTCCTAATTTCATCCACTTCCATAACCTAATACCAAAATAGAAATATGTATTATAAAACTAACAGTTTTATATTAAATTGTATTTGAATAGATTAAACATACCTTAGTCATTTGCTGAGCTCTTGCACCTCCCCTTGCTCCTCTTCCACCACCCCTAGAACCTCTTCCACCACGCCTGTATCCTCTGCCACCACCTCTAGCAGAAGCTGATGCGTGGTTTTTCAACCTTGCAAAAGGTTTTACCTCTCGAGGGATCTTGAGAAGCTTGCAATCCCCACCAGGCAGTGTACCTGACCGTTGTAGCATAGTGAAGTGGCAAGTACCGGGGGATTGATCGTTCTACTTGGGAATAGTGTCGTTAGGATTGAAACTAATTCTAACTAGGTCTAGAGGTGAGGGAAGATTCTTTTTGTATTTTTATATTTTAGGGAAATCAAATTAAAATCTCGGGTTTGAAGGAGTGGGCGAAATTAGTTGCTAGTCAACTAACCCAATTTAACTACAAATGCAAAGAAAATAAAATAACGAAAAGTAAATTTGGTGGAAACCTTATATGAGAGAAAATGTGTTTACTTAGGTTTCACTACTCCCTAGCTATCTTTTATTAGTTGATTAGCGTGTTACAATTGCGTGGATGACGGGTTATATTCCTTAATACTAGTCGTAGGGGTGCGCACGATCTTCCCTAACTCTATAAGCTTCTACCTCAATCCTATGTCAAGCCGACTAAAAACTCCTAACATGGTATCTCGGATAGTCGCTTATGCATTAAATATAACCTAATAATCGTAGTGCACATCCGATTCATGTTTCTTAAGACGTTCAAGCATGTTACCAATTGGAAGTCTGCTAGTTTTCTTAAGCCTAACATCGATATCATTCATCCATTACAATTAATAACAAACAATCAACTAATAATTAATAGCTAGGTTTCGCTACATCTAAGCAAACACAATAAAAACCTAGCCTAGCATGTTAAAGTAAAGACAAGCATACGATAAAATCAAACAACACATAGACATATTGAATGATTAAAAGAGGACTTATCTTTAATTGAACATGAAGGATTCAAGGGTATGAAACCCTTGAAAGAGTAATAAAATTCGTGGCTAGGGTTACACCAAAAGTTCCTCTCTAAAAGTTGCACAAAAGTTCCCCCTAATGAATGAAATAATGAAAACTATATATAGATTATGTGATCTGACAGCGTCACGTTGTAGATGTTACGCTGTCACACCCCCAAAATCGGGTCCAGCGGAAGCTTACACATCGCTGGGATGCAACTCAATTGGTATCATGACACAAGTGCAAAGAACGGTTTTCTTCTCAACCATTTAGAATAAATTTGTTTAACAAAAATGTTGAATTTACATTGTTAGAAGTTGTGCGGAAATAGGCCCTTTAAAATAGGTAAAACGGTCCCAAATGTTTGTCAGAGTCTTCTATGACCGTGCCATGCCCTGCCAAAACCTCCAGTAGCGTGCTATTGCTTAATACCTGAAAATACATGCTAAAAAGTGTCAACACGAGGTTGGTGAGTTCATAGAGTTCAGTGCAAAATGTAAAGCCTTTGAATGAAGATTTTCCCAGCAAAGGCATTGTAAATCCACCCAGTTCCAAGTCCCGCCCATAACAAGACTTGCAACCTGTGTGTTTACAACCCATTGCCAACTATGATTTGGTTTATGTGAACATTAAGTAATATGTGGACCAATATTTAAAATACATTTAGTTTGATTGATACATTCGTTTACGTGACCAATTCATTCGGTTATGTGACCAGTTCATTCTGTCATGTGACCAGTTCATTCTGTCATGTGACCAGTTCATTTGTCATGCGACCCGTTCATTTGTCATGTATGTACATAGTGGTGGAGCCGGTTCATTCGGTTAAGTGTGCATAATGTTTAAAGTGCTTGTGTCCATGAATAATAAGAATTAAATGTGTAGCAAGTGAATATACAATACATTCGAATGAATAACAAATTCATAAGTAGAGCAAATGATGGTTTGACTAAGCAAATGGCATATTCAAGTAAATCAAGTATACATTTCGATGAAAATGATTGAGCATGTATTCTCCCCCAAAACAGTTACAAAACAAGTAAAAGGAGGGGCTATGAAACTCACCTGGTGCGATAGCTACAATGATAATAATGAATATGCTGAAATGAGGCTCGGTCTCTAACCGCGACCTAACATGAATGATATGATCTATTGTAAGCAATGAAATGATGCTACACATGCAAATACGTATGTTAACGATACCACTCGTTACTTTTGAAAATAATGTTTATCGTCGAAAAATACATTTTTGACGTCTCGTTAAGTCATAAACTACTTTTCGTGTAATTATGTTGAAATGGTACTCCACGATCCTCGTTTGGTGTTTTAAGGTCAAATATAATGTTTTTCTCGCAAAATACCACTTTTCATACTTTGTGAAATATGCCCAAATGGCCTCGTAAAACTAGTCGTGAAATATTGTACGTTAAGTGTTAGCGGTAAAACTCGACGTTTTTGAAAACCTTGTAACATGATCTTAATGCCGTCTCTTTTGACTTTTGATCATACGCGTCTCGATCATATAGATAATCGGTCATCAACTTGGCGACTTGCAAATTTCTAGTCTTTACACCTAGACTTTAATTTCACAAAATGGCTGTTTTTCTGGGAAACTAGAAAAATCATATCTTTCTCGTTATAAGTCCGATCAACAAACGGTTGATTAATTTGGAAACTAGGCCGGGTATACTTCCTTTCACCCAAAGGGGTTTATGGCTCAAAACTGCCTCGCTTAGCGGGAAAATGGCTCGCAATATGGTGTCGTGCAAAAACAATTTATACTTAGAAAATATATGAGTTATAATGATGCTGTCAAAATAAGTATAGTTTCGTCGGGTTTTCAAACGTGTATATCTTGGTCGTTATAAGTCCGCTTGCTACGTTCTTTATATCCACGCGTTCGTCATAACACGAACTAACATATTTTCAGTGGCTCGGCTCAGCTAGACTACGGCTAACGCCTCGTTTTGTTCCTTGAAGTTCGGCAAACAGCAAGCTTATTTTCAGAAAATAGTTTTTCGTCGCCTAACTTGTAAAAATCATAACTCCTTCGTTATAAGTCGGTTTTTAGTGATTCAAGCGCCCACGTTTTCGTTTTTGAAAGTATTTTCTAAATATGAAGGCCAAAATAACGCCATGTTTACTGATTTTTCCAGATCTTGTGTTTTCGGACAGTAGGCTTATGTATTTGTTAAAAACTCATTTTCTCGGTTCAAGACTTGATCAAACTACTACAAATCAACTCCTCAAATACTCTAAACCTACCATACACCTTCTTAGGGTGTCATGGGTCCTAAACATCACCAAAAATGATGGGCTTCGCGAGGTTGTTAATGAAACGTACAGATCTGATGTTTGGGATAGTTTTTATAAAAAAATAAATGAAGTGGTATGTATAACATAAATTTTGCATGGCTAGTTATCAAAATAACTTGAAAATACAACAAGATATGAACAAAATGAAGTAGGAAATGTTCAAAAATAATGTTCTTGAGCTTACTTGAATTATTGAAGTGTTTGGATGAAAATGATCACAACCTTGGAGTTTTTATTGCAAAACCCTAACAAGGAAGGTATTTGGGACTAGATTATAACTTGATCTTGGAAAAATGATGGATTGTTCTTGATGATCTTGTTGTGGCCGAATATATGAGGAAGAGAGAAAAGAGGATAGCTTTTGCTAGTTTATTTTTATTATGGAAGTATGAATGAATAAATGAGAAGTAAGAATATTATATGTAGCTAGTTATTAATTCTTGTCAATTTCAACAAATATCTTGGACTTTTTGGGGCAAGTTGGCGTGAGAATAAGGAAAAGGATGGGAAGGAGTATGCTTTTGTAAGTAGTGAAGACTTTTGGGTAAGATCATGTTAGATATTTTGTGTTACAAATGATACCGGGTATCCAGTTTGCTAGAAATAAATTTTAACGGTACCAAATAAAATATGACGATATTGTAAAAATTATGAAATCATGTTACTGATAAGAATCGGGTGTTACAATAATTGTCGGTTAAAAATATCGCAAACCGCGACGGTTATAAGCGTATACCGGAAAATATAGTGAAATGTTTCAAAACACCGGGTAAATTAATAATATAATTCGTATATCATTAAAATTAGTCTGAAAATATATTAGGATCATAGTCGGGAGTATTTGGTATAATATTAGTAGTAACGACTGAGTGGTAACGTTTAACAAATAAACAAACATACGTAAATGAAAAACACACAAACCCGTGCATGACTTAATATGATGATGATGTTACTGATGATATGTAGACTACTCTAGTCTATATGACATGTCCTTACTGATGATGCATGAATTTCGCAGCTAAACCAAACTGGTTACGCGAATTTGAATACCCGTAAACCTAGTTTACGAAAAGATGAATGATGATTATGAATAGTGATTTCCCTCCGGGAATGAATAGTGTTTCGTGAATAGTAAAATTTTCTGAAAGTTTCTCAAAATCTCAAACTGACCTCGAAAATGATGAATAGTAAAAAGTGAATAGTGATCGATGAATAGTAAAAATGAATAGTAACTCGTGAATAGTAAAATTGTCGAGGTTCGGAAAAATGGCCTGAAATTACGAGTTGTGACATACGCCGTCAACTCGCCGCCAAAAACACACTCGTATTGCCCAGATCCACTCTTGACGCCGTCACGTACAAAATCTTCTGGGCCGTCACGTTTTATGGTTACTCATGACGGCCTTGGCGTCATTAAAGCGTGAAGCCGTCAGCTCCCCTTCACAAAAGTTTCTGGCGCGTCACGTTATAAGCATCCATTCCACCCTTTTGTCATCTCTGACGCCGTCACGATTAAGACGTGACGCCATCACTCTTTGCTCCCAGCATGGATTTTGAAGACTTTGTTGTTTTCTTCACTTTTCGCTCCAAAAACGTCCAAAATGCTTCCTTTTCTAGATTTTCACTCCAAAATACCTAAAATGACAAAAGAAACGATTTAGGGCAATATTTGATCAAATAAATGCGAATTCGGGCTTAAATGACCCCTTAAAAGTGGTACACTTTTCGCCTCATCAAATACCCTTACACTTGAGATTTGCTTGTCCTCAAATGCGCTTTTATTCCTATTGAAATACAAGTTAGGGTCATTTAATCCTAACTTAAAAGTAATTACAACAAGTGATCGCTCCGCTTTAATCGTCATAAGCACGGAGACTATACACTAGCACCTCACAAATAGTGTTTGGATACTCACATCTCTCGGGTGTAATAAAAGTAAATATAACACAAATGAAAATGAAAAATATCGCTCACTACCTGTCATAGCACATAGATTACCATAGGCTTGGGAGAAGATCAAACCTCTACCTGTTGGCTAAGTAGTTAAGGACAAAAATTTCGGTGTTTCGGTCAAGGACCGAGATACGAAATTTTTGGTATTTCGGTGGTATTTCGGTGGTATTTCGGTAATTTTAAATATTAATATTTTATATATTTTATATAATATATCTATAGTTTTTTAATATATAGAAGTTTGCATATAATATTTTATGTATTTTATATAATATATCTATATTAAAAAGTTTGTTTTATTATGTTTGGCCCAAAAAAGTAAAAAAAAAAAAAAACAAAACTGGTATACCACTGAAATTTCGGTCAAAAAAGTCAAAATTTCGGTCAATTTCGGTCAAATTTCGGTCAATGTCGCCGATAATTTCGGTTTGACTTTTTTTGAAATTTCGGTCAACTGGTATTTCGGTGGACCTCCGAAATTGATAACACAGCCTGTTGGCATAAGCACCTAGGATAAACTATCAAAGAGGTCTTTTAATGGGTTATAACGTGAGGTGAAGGGATATGATAAACACGGTTTTGTTGGATAAAGGCAATTTACTGGTGGCGAGTTAATCATCTTGGTTAATTACATATACAATGTGGCGTTGCTAAGCCAAGACTCGACTCGACTTAAGCTAATGAAACAAAAATAACAAAAACAAACATAACATAAAATAAACATAGAATGAAAAGGGATGGTAGTCCGTTTTTTTTAATATTTTTTTTTTTTGCATACATTCTTACCCTACCATCCAAAATAATACATCATGGGGGATTTACATTCCCCTTACACTTGAACTTTTACATAACTTTACAATTAACTATTCTAATGACTCGAATTAAGAAAATCAAAACACTTGGAGTACTTTTAAAATATTAACGCACATATGGGGGTATTACATCTTCCCCGTTACTCCATTACACTAGTACTTTACCCATGAGTCCCGATTGTCCCAAAACAATATGTACAAGATATTACTCGACTTAGCAACAATGTAATCAATTAGATAATTAACTTGGGTTAACACATATGTTGTCACAATAATGCACTAAAGATGAGTGCATACAAGGTGGGCTAAGGCGATTTGGGTGTACATTTGGGTGGAGTGTAAACAAATTCTTCCTTTGAGTAAAATGCTCAAAGGTCGAAACGAAAAGATAGGCTCTGAGGGGTGTACTATGGGTATCGTGTACTAAAAATGAGTACATCGCAAAGGTGTGGGAAAATTAGTTGACTCCGCTAGTCAATTAAATTGACTATTAATGGTCAAATAACTATGATACGGGTTTTACACAAGGGTTATCCTAATGCCTCTTATCATGTAGTAAATCCTACTACACGAATGTAGTCTCACTAGCGGCTTTGGGATGCATCTTAACGCAAGTTCTAGAATCTATGTACTACCGGTACACTCACAAGCACTAATAATGAGTGCTTTCTTCCTAACAAATCTAGGGGCGAACCTCACATATTTGGGGTGGAATTTTTGAGTGGTACGGTTTTTGCGCTAGTCATACAATCTCCTATCCATGAGACGCTTATTAAGACTAAAGTTTCACTCCTAAATGTTGTAAAAAATTTTAAATTTGGGCTAAAATTACTCTAACAAGTATTTCTCTAGGTTTTATTACACATCTACCATCATACAAGCAAAAATCAAGTGTAATTGCATTCTCTAAGGTATCATCATTTACCCTCCCCTTACACTTAAGATGAACATTGTCCCCAATGTTCATTTAAATACATAAAAGTAAATAAAGGTAAATGAATGAAAGCAAATACTCCCCTGATTCGTTCAATGTGGATGGATCGTCAACATGGTTAAATCTTCCTCCAAGAAAATAAACGTTGAAAGCTTCCCTCCAGAAATATAAATCACCTTCTTGTCTAATATAACATGTCAAACCTGAGAAAACAATCTAGGAAAACCTTGCATAAAATTGGCGGAAAAAATCTATAATAAATAAAATCCTAGAAAGCAAATAAAGATATAATGCTTGTGAATGAATATTTGCAGAATTCCTGGAGTTTATAAAACTAAAGCTTTAACAAAAACTTTAAGACTCCGTTAGATAAACAAACTATGCAAAATATCCAGATTTTGGCACTTGACGCCGTCAGGAGTAAATCCTGACGCCGTCAGAAGTGACCTGCAGAAATCTTATAGTTAGTTTCCGGAAAATTAATGGAAAAACTTACGCCTTACTTCCTGGAATTCTTGCAAAATACTCATTATGACTCGATACATGCATTTGACTCTAACATATACTAGTATACAAGCTCATTTGTTATTGTTGTGACTCATGTTCAAACTTGTTCTTGTTAACCGATTTAGATTTCCCTTACACTTATCTTTTGCAAAATACCTTTATATGTAGTTAAGACGAAGTTAAAAACAAAATAAAGCATTTTCACAATTTATTTTGAACCATGAGACACAAACAATAAAAATAAAACATGCATACGGAAACAAATAAAATCAAACAAACAAACAAACACACAAACAAAGCTTGGGTTGCCTCCCAAGAAGCGCTTTTCTTTATTTACGAGTCTTGTAGCTAGACTCAAAGTCACGGCCTCTTACGTGACTCCATCATTAGTCACGTCCTCTAGGTCATCTTCTTGTTTAGTCTTATATTCCGGACCTAATTGCAAGCATTCTTTGTAGAAACCAAATATCTTGCCCATAACATAGTCTACTCCTCTACGCCTATCCTCATCATTCCTATAGTAGACCGCTTGCTTGTGCTCTTTCTCCAAATTTGATAGCGGTTGGTATTGCTCTATCTTATACGGCATTTGGTAGGCTATCTCATCGGTCTCATCCTTAAATCTAACTATCCCTAGGGGTGGGTCATAAGTCATCCTAGAGATTTCAACAAACGGCTTCCCAAACACTAGTTGAGTTAGGCAACTATCTATCACCGGGCGTATGTCTTCTACTATCACAAAGTCGGTGACATAGGTAAAATTCCCCACGTAAACATGTAGTCCCTTGACTCTACCTACAAAGTTACTCATCCAACCCTTATCAGGGAACATCCTATACCCAAGTTGATTTTTCATTATCAAGTTGTAGTGGGCTCTAGTCATGATGTTTATGGGCGATCTAGGGTCAATGTAAGCTTTCCACACATGCAAATATCCGATGTTGCATGGTATGTTGATATTGGAAGGGTCGCCCGTCTTGATAATTGGATTACCTAGGAAGTATGGTGTCTCGGGGTCATCAAATAATTCTTTATGGTATACCCGTTCTTCCCTAGTTGGTAATCTATTGAAGTAGTCCTCTTCATCATCTACTTCTTCTATTTCCCTTACTTTAGCATTCTCATCTTTAGGTTCACTATCATCCTCATTCCTATCAATTGGCTTAATGGTGACTACGTTGACGAAGTGAACGTGTTTGGATGATGAAGGATCCTTAACTTGATTCTCGCTATTCAAGCTCCTATTCTCCTTAGTTGGGGTCAACACCTGGGTGTTGAGAGCCTTCAACAAGTTGTCGATTTTATTGGTCATCTCTTTTTGTTGTTGATTGAATTCGGATTCGAATTTAGCCAAACGGGCTTCTAGAGATGCCATAAAGTTGGACATCAATCCTTCAAAATTATTGGTACTACCATAGTTTTTGGAAGGATTGTTGTTGAAGGTACGGTTCGAGTTGGAACCGTTTTGTTGGTAGCGATTAGGTGGGTTGGAAGAATTGGTTTGTTGTGTGTTTTGGTTTTGTTTCCACCTAAGGTTTGGGTGATTTCTCCATGAGGGGTTGTATGAATTACCGTAAGGGTTTGGCTCGGGTTTGAAAGTGTACCACTTGTCTCCCGCTCCGTCGGTACGCGAGGATGCGTAATCCGCAAAAGCTTGTTCGGGGAGTTCCATGCAATCACGAGTGTCGTGGGGACCACTACATAACTCACATGAAGAAGCGATTGTATTCACTTGGCTTGATGGTTTAGGAGCTTCGTAGGATTTCATGAGAAACTTTACTTGGTCCTCAAGTTCTATGATCCTACGGTCGGGAGTGCTTGAATTATTCGAAGGCAAAGATATTGCCTTGACCGTTTTATTCAAATCACGGGGATCATTCCAACTTTCGTTGTCATAGAGAGCAAGATCTTCTATGAGTTCCCATGATTCTTCCGCACTATGATCACGTAGCTTACCACCGGCCGCTTGGTCAATGGTTTGCCTCGTGGAGAGATTGATATGGTCATAGAAGATTTGGACTTGGAGCCAAAGATCTATGCCATGATGAGGGACTTTTTGGAGTAAGTCCTTGAATCGAGTCCATGCCTCGTAGAGGGTTTCGCCTTGACGTTGTTGGAACATCAAGATATCATTCCTTAGCTTGGTAGTCCTTCCCGGTGGGAAAAACTGAGTAAGGAAACGAGTGGTTAGATCATCCCAAGAGGTGATGGATCCTGCGGGTAGACGCTCAAGCCATTGACTAGCTTGGTCCCGTAGAGAGAATTGAAAGAGACGCAATTGGGTCGTCTCTCGAGTGGCAACATCAAGGTCTATGGAATCTACGATTTTGAGGAAATCCTTGAGATGTTGATTTGGATCTTCAGAATGAAGTCCATGGAATGCGCATCCGCTTTGCACCAACCGGATGGTGTCGGATCGCAAGGGAGTGACATTGGCTCCTTGAGTGAGCTCAATGGTGTTTCGATAGCCTTGGTGGCTAGGACGGGAATACTCTCCAAAAGTGTGTGCTCTAGGAAGTGGGTGTTGTTGTGGTGAGGCGTTGGGATCAAGGATATTACCACCTTCCATGATGTCGGATGGTAATGGTTACGAACAAAAACATGAAGAAATAAGATAGACTAAAGAAGACCTATAAAAAGAAAATAAAAATCTTACTAGAAAGGAATCTAGTAAGTAGACCTAATGAAAAAGAATTTCAATCTAAGCAATAACTATTCCCCGGCAGTGGCGCCAAAAACTTGATGCGTGGTTTTGCAACCTTGCAAAAGGTTTTACCTCTCGAGGGATCTCGAGAAGCTTGCAATCCCCACCAGGCAGTGTACCTGACCGTTGTAGTATAGTGAAGTGGCAAGTACCGGGGGATTGATCGTTCTACTTGGGAATAGTGTCGTTAGGATTGAAACTAATTCTAACTAGGTCTAGAGGTGAGGGAAGATTCTTTTTGTATTTTTATATTTTATGGAAAGCAAATTAAAATCTCGGGTTTGAAGGAGTGGGCGGAATTAGTTGCTAGTCAACTAACCCAATTTAACTACAAATGCAAAGAAAATAAAATAACGAAAAGTAAATTTGGTGGAAACCTTATATGAGAGAAAATGTGTTTACTTAGGTTTCACTACTCCCTAGCTATCTTTTATTAGTTGATTAGCTTGTTACAATTGCGTGGATGACGGGTTATATTCCTTAATACTAGTCGTAGGGGTGCGCACGATCTTCCCTAACTCTATAAGCTTCTACCTCAATCCTATGTCGAGCCGACTAAAAACTCCTAACATGGTATCCCGGATAGTCGCTTACGCATTAAATATAACCTAATAATCGTAGTGCACATCCGATTCATGTTTCTTAAGACGTTCAAGCATGTTACCAATTGGAAGTCTGCCAGTTTTCTTAAGCCTAACATCGATATCATTCATCCATTACAATTAATAACAAACAATCAACTAATAATTAATAGCTAGGTTTCGCTACATCTAAGCAAACATAATAAAAACCTAGCCTAGCATGTTAAAGTAAAGACAAGCATACGATAAAATTAAACAACACATAGACATATTGAATGATTAAAAGAGGACTTATCTTTAATTGAACATGAAGGATTCAAGGGTATGAAACCCTTGAAAGAGTAATAAAATTCGTGGCTAGGGTTACACCAAAAGTTCCTCTCTAAAAGTTGCACAAAAGTTCCCCCCCTAATGAATGAAATAATGAAAACTATATATAGATTGTGTGATCTGACGGTGTCACGTTGTAGATGTGACGCCGTCAACTAGCCGCCAAAAACACACTCGTATTGCCCAGATCCACTCTTGACGCCGTCACGTACAAAATCTTCTGGGCCGTCACGTTTTATGGTTACTCATGACGGCCTTGGCGTCATTAAAGCGTGACGCCGTCAGCTCCCCTTCACAAAAGTTTCTGGCGCGTCACGTTATAAGCATCCATTCCACCCTTTTTTCATCTCTGACGCCATCATGATTAAGACGTGACGCCATCACTCTTTGCTCCCTGCATGGATTTTGAAGACTTTGTTATTTTCTTCACTTCTCGCTCCAAAAACGTCCAAAATGCTTCCTTTTCTAGATTTTCACTCCAAAGTACCTAAAATGACAAAAGAAATGATTTAGGGCAATATTTGATCAAATAAATGCGAATTCGGGCTTAAATGACCCCTTAAAAGCGGTACACTTTTCGCTTGCCTGGCATTGTTCTCATCAATGGTGGTAGAAGTGGTGGATCTCTTGTTCTTTTCCACATATTACTACTATATACAGGTCTTATAGAAAATTGGTATGCTTCAAACCATTTTTTTTTTTGCTATACCAATCATGTACACCTTGAACAGGATCCTACATTCTAAAGCATCTTCATCAAGATGTTCAGCATACAAATCAACTACCCATTTTGATTCATTACCACATGTTAAAAATGCCTGAACATCGTCATCATTTCTAATCTCCTTAATACCTAATCTTAATGGGGTTCCTACTTTACAATAATAAAGTCTCCTAAGAGGATTATGTACTAAATCCCTAACCACATCAAAGAGTTGAACACATGACATACCTTCAAAGTTAAGATCCGTAATCTGCTTCTCATCGTAGTTCAAATAATCAAAAGGATTAATTGTAAATAGACCCTCATGTTTTAGATTAACTGTGAAAGGTCGCTTCTTGTCGGATTTAACCATGTCGATTGTTACATAGATTGGAAAATTAGGGTTTATGAATTTTGGGAATTAGGGTTATTCGGAAATTGGGGGAAACATATTTTGGTAAAGTTAATGTGTTAACTTTATGAGGTGGTCAATTATAGTGGTCAAACAAATGTAACCGGCACAACCGGTTACCAATTGCAACATGTTGAGGCAACATGATCAAGATCTCCTAATGTTTTAATGATGACAAATAAACCTTCGGAACACATAAAATAACAAACGGTAGCAAAATTCTCCGGAGCCAAATAGCTGCTCCTGGCGCGCTGCCCGCTGGCTGACGTGCGGGTGACGCGCTAGGACACTGTATGGTTCCTGGCGAATTTTATAAGTCGGCTTTCCCCTTACCCGACAAATGTGGATCTTTCAATTCAGGTATGTATATGTTATGTGCTTAATTGAGAACACTCGAAACGAGTTTTGAGATTTGAGAGATCCTATTTCTAAAACACCCGCTTACGGGAAAACACCAACTCAAGTTTTCTAACACTTGCCTCTAGCCAAGGATTTTCTAAACTTAGGGAGCTTATATATTTCACGTAACATCACGTGAAAGCATCCATATGCTCATATCCCGTGCTTACGTCTTCTCTAATCACGTAACGGGCTTACTCTCTTATTGGTCAAACTAAGTCCAAGGTCTTTTTGCGTAAACGCATCCTTTCCCGCTTGGGTTATGCTTTACATCAAGGCAAAGCTCTTGGCTCGTTTGCACCAAGGTGTTAGTTAAGAACGTCGAGTCGTGGAAAGTCACGAGATATGAAATCATGGATTCTCGACGTAGTGTTACTTGGATATATAAGTAACTTATGATTTTCTCAACTTATAATCTTAATTGTCTAAATCTTTTCTTCCTAATGACAATTAGATTATTTCCTAATCTTTTCTTTACTACACTCTTAATCTTTTCTTAATTACCTTCTTTAACAAATTACCACTTAAACCAAAACCACCTACACCAAAACCATCAAACCCAAAACCACTAAACCTCCCACACTTTCTCCCAAAAATCTCTTCCCAACACACTCTTACATATTCCCTTACACCCTTTCACAAAAGTGTCCTTTTTGTCTCCTACACACAAACTCCCACACATTATTCCTTTCCACTTTACCAACTTCTCATACACACACTTATACACCTTCCCCATACACACACATACACTCTTTTCTGCACACACTAATCCTTACACACACATACTCACATACACACACCTTTACATTCAAAATACACACACTTCACTTACATACCACTCTTCACACACACTTACACATACTACACCTATACCTCACATACACAACTCATACCTATACACATCCCATCTATACAACCCACTCTCCACATACTTCAACACCTTTTCATTCAAAATACACACACTACTCACAACCCATACACACACTAGGCTCCCCATCACATCCCACACTTACACACTCTCTTACACACATCACATCCCCTCTACACAACCCTTTATTCCATACACACTCTTCATCTCAACCATCCATCCTCTTACAACACATCTCAACCATCCATCCACCCTTCCTCTCCAAGAAAAGGAATATTCCTTAGAATATCCTTTCTTAACCCAACCATGGTTTCTCTAACCCAACCATGGTTAAGTCTCAACACATACACACTCACCCAACCATGGTTAACTCTTAACCACACCAAGGATGGAATATTCCCTTGGATATACCCTTTAACCCAACCATGGTTTACCTCTCAACCCTTAACCTAACCATGGTTACTTCTCAACACATAACTTTTCTCACCCAACCATGGTTAACCTCTAAACCTTTAACCTAACCTTGGTTACACTTTAACCCAACCTTCCTCACTCTTCCCTTGAGGAATATACCATGGCATATTCTCTTCTCACTTATGCCATGTGAGGAATACCATTTCTACCCCTACCAAATTACCCTATCTACTCTTTCTACCCTTGGTAATTTGTTTTCTCTTAAAACACTTCACAAAACATTTTCCAAATTGGCTATTTTAGTTGGTAAACCTTAGATTGATTAATGTTAAGGTTTAGTGTGAAGTACAATTGGGGGTTTAGCAAGGTAAGGTATTTACAAGGTCCAATTCCCAAGTTTTGGGAAAAATCTTACAGAAGCCTGGCGCGCTGCCCGCGCGTTGACGCGCGGGTGACGCGCCGGCCTTGGTAAATTTTTCCCAAGTTTGGGACTTGGCCTATAAAAACCCCCCTTGCCTCTTGTATTCCTCACCCCTTGCCATTATTCTTTCTCTCTATATTCTTTCTCTCAAACACTCTCAAATCTCTCTATCTCTAATCTTGTGTTCTTGATTTTCACACTAACATCTTTGAAAGAACACATCTCCTTACAAGGGAAGAATCACAAGAACTTAATCCACTCTTGTGATTGTGTCGAGGGTCTTCTTCTTATACCCGTTCTACTACAATCGAGTCTCTAGGTTAGGTTAGGGCTTGGTTGATAAAAACAAACATTCATTCATTCTATTGTTTGTAAGGGAAGTCTTGTGTCTTTGTGACCAAGCCTAGATCATTGGGGATCTAGTTGGGGTTTGATACTTCCGGGTGGAAGTTTTGGTTGTGGTCTTGGTGACCAATTGGTTAACTCGAATCACGAGATTCTTTAGGGTGGTTTTCGAGGGCGGAATACCGTGGGAGTAACTCCTTCTTTGTGAGCATCGATATTAGGGAATATCGGTGAAGTGAATTGTAATGGTTTGTAGTCCACCGAAAGGATTATACTAGTGTAATAGTATCGGTGTCGTGGATTCACAACTGGACGTACGGATGGTATAAACCCCCCATCCGGAACCAGTATATATCGTGGTGTCTTTTACTCGCTTTATATACTTTGGATTGTGATTGTGATAGTGGTTGTTCTTGTCTAGACCACTTGGTGTTATTCTTGGCTTAAAGTTTTTAAACATCTAAAAAGCCAAAGAAACCGTATTCACCCCTCCCCCCCTCTATGGTTCTACACAACATTCGGGATAATTGTTGGGTGTCGAATCCAACAAAAATAAATCCTACTCCTATGATTTGTAGTTAGCAACAAGTATGGTCGATTCCACAGAGATTGGTTTAGACAATTCTTAATTAACCAAACAAGTTAAAAAGGGGGATTTGATTTTGACAAATAATAACAAGAATATAAGATGATTGATTAAACCAGGCACTTGAAAGAGATATAACTGATGAATAAATACAATCTAGTCAAAGGTGCAATCTAAGTATGAATCCATGGTTAATCATCGACAATAAAATGCTTCAGATACTTGAGGATAAATTGGTTATGGTTATTAACGAGATCTAATAACCTGTCTCTCCTTACTACGTCGATAAACAAAACAAGCTCTTTGATTACTTCTCTTATAAAAAAACCAGCCTTAAACAAGCTCTTAAGACTTAATTTCCGATAGCATTAGGCTTTAGAGAAACCACCAACTCTAATTGATAAACGCATAAGCTCGGTTCATCTAAACTAGATTACACATTCCCCTAACAATAATTGAAAACTTGACCATAATCAATATTATTAACTGCTACAAATATTAGAACATTCAAGCAATTATGGACTTAAACTTCTAAATAGCTTAGTAATATTCCACAACTGAATAACAAACATTGGAATTCAATTAATCAAAATGAGTTCATACAATATTGAAAATATGCAAATACCCAAAAGTACCAGAATATGAACATCAACAAGTCTCAAAACCTAATTGGATTCATAACATAGAAAAACCTTTAACTAGATAGTAAATAAATTAGCTACTCATGAAAAAGGAAGAAATCACAACTAACGGATGTTGAGCTCTTCGTCTTCGATCTTCAATTGTGTTTTTCTGTTGGTGTTGTGTTGTGTGTAATTGAGTAACTGTCCATCCCCTTCAATTGCACCACCGGGTCTTTTTTATAGCCCATATCTCCACCTTGTTAAAACTGATGCCACGATCTCCATGTAGCCCCTATAGAACAGTTCCCTTTTTCTTCCTTTTTCAAAGTCAGGGTCTGCTCTTTTTGCTTTAGTTTGGGCTATTGTAGAATGAGATCCTCCGACTTTCAAACTCTTGTTAATTTAGACCTCATCTTTTATGCCTACAATAAGACATAAGCGTATAAGGTACCTTTATACCTTAAAAAATCAATACTAAGTCATAAAGATGTACAATTATCTGATTTGCCTCATAAACATAAAATACAATTATAAGCCATCACTTAAGACCATATCGATAATAAATCATGAGGGAGTAAGTATAAATAATATGTATATTACGCACTTAACAATAATTACCTAACATTGACGGTTTTAGTAAGTTTGGTTACTTAACCTAATATTTTTGAAAGTTTGTTACATAACATGGAAAACTTTTCTAAGTTCGTTACCTATATGTAGAAATAACCCACATATATATATATATATATATATATATATATATATATATATATATATATATATATATATATATATATATATATATATATATATATATATATATATATATCCAAACCCTCACGCCTTTTAATTAAATTATATATTTAGTTTTTGATTAATAATAATTGGGTTTTTTTTATGACTTTATGTAGGGATGGTAAACCATAATCAGAACTAACAATAATAATACAATGCAATACCACCATAACTAGATAAGCAAAATTTGTAAACGAAATTATAAACCATAGAAGTTTATAGAAAGATAAAACCTGTGAATAAAATATAACCGAATTCAAGTGCATGATCGAGGAACGTGTTTGACACTCTTCCCTTAAAACAGATTCGCCGTCCATTAGGCGTCTATTTCCCAGGGTACAACGATCGAAAATAGTATGTTGTACTGTCGGATATGACATCCATGCCTGAAATTTCCATCCGCATTTGTGTGTTGCTTGTATGTGTGCATTATTTGGGATGTAGGAACTTATGTGCAATTCCTGTCCTTTGGATCAAAGAAGAAAGCACCTTCTTATACTACATATTTGAGCCTTGTGTGATAATGATCATTATTAACACACTTTAAAGGCCATTAACTTATAACATTTAGTAATATGTTACAAGTAATCATTGGCTCAATTCAATATCCATTATGTAGTAGTTGTTACCAAAGTTATGACCATAAATGACTATTACACCTTACTCATAAAAAGTGTAAACCACGATTAAATTAAAGTCATGTACATGGTCTAACCTATAATCAAGTGCCATGGTCACATAATCACATTTATATTAGTGACATATAATTAGTTGTAATTATATTAATATCACCCATATACAATCATATGATACAATAAAGTGATCATATGATTATCTTTTGCATTAATGTGATTATAACCCAATGTCCTTATCTTTTTCCTTCCACAATTTTACATGCAATCATATGATTATCCTTTGCATTAATGTGATTATAACTCATATACAATCATATGAGACTCGATATCTCATTCACACAATTTTACATCAAAATTTCCAACAATCCTCCACATGAATAGAGATCGAGTGAAAACACACAAATTTCCAATGAAATTCTCAATAGTTGAATCCTGCATAGGATAGGTAGGTGTAACCCTCTGAACCTTCCCTTATGAAATATACTTAGCCTACTAGCTGCCAGTAGAACCCGATGTCTTTGAACTGATCCGCTATTTATATAGACGACAATATAAGTTCACACAGGAGTCTCCCTGACATAGTCAAATCCTCATAGTTGTGTTCGTTATGGTCATGAACACTAGCCTGGTTCTGCGAAAGCTTTTAGGAATTGTGCCCCACACATTTTCCCTTCGAAGCGACCCCACTTCTCTCTCACATAGGTGATTCGAATCGAATCATTAAAAGCAATAAGCTTATCCTCATATTGTCACTGTTATAGGAATGGACAAGGAAGTTTACAAACTCCCTTATATGGTTGAGAATAGATTACTCCCCCACAGTGACCTCCCTTGGTTTATACAATTAGGTTGTCCTATTGAACCCAGATCTTGGGATCTCCAGTCAGCTGGGTTAGGTTTTCCTTCATATAAACTTTTCTGGGGCTTTAGTCCCATTCCTCCACACGACTTGGTAACTCACTCTCTAATTAAGCCTTTTATAAGCGGATCCGCATTGTTATTATTTGACTTCACATTGTCAAAAGTAATAACTCATGTTGAGAGTAGTTGTCGTATTGACATAATATGTCTTGACTCACCATTTTACATTGTGGTATAAGCTCTGCCAATTCTTTAATGGCTACCACATTGTATACAACTACCATTATAGGATCGTTGGTGTGTCATCTTCTATTGACCGTAGACATTTTGTCACTTATCCAAATTTATCTATTGCGATAAAATCAAAATTCGTCGTTGGCCTAGCTATATTTTATGTCTAGAAGACATCCAAAATATAGTGGTCATTTCAAGAGTGTATACATAGCCACTCATGATTTGAAATCAAACGGTCATTAATAACATTAATTACCCATCAATTAGTTATTATGTTTTGCTCTAAACAAAACTGTAACTCTGGTTCTCCCAATAATTCATGAGTATTTCAAATGGGTAACACCTCCATCTCAATTTTAATAGATGTTGATTGGTGTCATTTGAACTCTAGCTGGGCCGGAATCCCCCACATTGAACATATCTCAAGAATCTTTTAGAAAGCTTTCTTCCTTTCAACATCAATATTGTCTTAAGGATTTTCTTTTGAGTATACGACATTGATACCTTGATAATTTGTCACTACACATGTTGCATACTTGTGTATACACACATTTTGAATGTTTCATGTTAATTATTTTCCATTTTATAACTAACTAATTCCAAGTCTAGCATGCTATAGACCAAGGAATCAAGCACATGAACAGAAGATGCATCATTCGGATTATTCATTGCTTTACCTACTAACATTCTTCCTTTAGACAAATTATTTTATGAGATTCAGTCACCACCCTTAAACTGTATACGTTTTAGGATGATCTCATAAATATGTACTTGTGTAAAACCTACATGTACAACATGTCATCCAAATTTACTTGAGATCATATACTCATAAGTGATCTCAAATTATCATGTAATTGCGATCACATAATTCCAATGTGTAATCATTACCCACAATAAACATGTTCAACAATATGCGAAAGGACACCTCACTTTGAATGACAATCACACCATTCAAGTTAGTTACATAAACCAACATAGTTTGTTGTCATTAGTATGTGTGTTCTTTCCCCGACATTTAACTATGTCCCATACAGTTATGTTCAACACTTGGTCATTTCCCACATAATGACAACTTGTTAAACCATTAGCAACATGAGCTGAAATTTAGTTTCATTTAGGATAACAAATAGTTTGCTTATTTGCAATAATGTTCACAACAAACTATTTGCAACATCCAAACTTTCTAATCCTCGACACAAAGTCGAATGATTTGTTTATCGTTTTGGCACAAATCAGTAGCATTGTACCAAAAACCCTTAAAATATGCACAAAATAGCCACACAGAAATACGATATTTGGAAACAAACTCCGCTCGTAAACTTATGCATAAAACTTTCTTTTAAGAAACTTAGTGAAGGTACTTTTGTGCACACAAAATTCAGCAACCAAAAGGCCAATTTTGTGCCTGAACGTTTTAGAACCAAACAACCCTTTAACGTCACTTTGCAGCAGCCAAAAAACCAATTTTCTGCATAAATAATTCAGCCACCAATGCAAAACGGCAAATTTTCTGCATAAACGTTTTAGAACCAACCATCCCTTTAAAGTCACTTTTCACTAAAATTTTAGCAACCAAACAACCTGCTAATTTTTATACATAAAATCAGCAATCAAACATTTTTTCTTTCTGCATAAAAATTAAGCAACAAACTGCTATGTTTCATGCAAAAAAATCAGCAATCAAACATGTTTTTCTGCATAAAAAGATCAGCACCAAAAAAGCCAAAATTTCAGCAGCCAAGCTGCCATTTTCAGCAACCAAACGGCTTATTTTCTGCGTGAAAAATCAGCACCAAAAAGCTTAAAATTTCAGCAACAAAAGCTTCCATTTTCAGCAACCAAACGACTTATTTTCTGCGTGAAAAATCAGCACCAAAAAGCTTAAAATTTCAGCAACAAAAGCTTCCATTTTCAGCAACCAAATGGCTTATTTTCTGCGTGAAAAGTCAGCACCAAAAAGCTTAAAATTTCAGCAACAAAAGCTGCCATTTTCAGCAACCAAACAGCTTATTTCTGCGTAGAAAATCAGCACCAACAAGCTTAAAATTTCAGCAACCTACATCTCTTATTAAAAGGAAATATGTTAAGAGTTGTTTGTACAAAAAACATGCTTAAGAGAACAAGTTAAGCGCTGTTTGGACAGGCCTTTAAGAGGTGCTATTTGGACAAACAAATAACTAATACTCGTACCAAAAAATCTAGTTTGAGGCTGAACATAAGCCTTGATCAAAGATATTAAATAAAATATATGCAAAGTGTGTACACCACAAAGCAGAATATACCAGTCACAGCATCATAGTACATTCAATCATAAATCTAGAGCACAACAGATACATGAGTACTAGAACTACATATATTATATGTCGTAAACGTTAGGCTGAATCTAAAAAGATGTTATAAATGTACTCAATTGCAGGCTAAAACCATTTTAGACGCATATTTCATCTTGTTTCACAAAATAGCATCGTATCTTAATCTGATTAAAATTTTTGCTAAAGAATATGTTTTAAGATTGTAGGGATAGTAAACCATAATCAGAACTAACAATAATGATACAATGCAATACCACCATAACTAGATAAGCAAAATTTGTAAACGAAATTATAAACCATAGAAGTTGATAGAAAGATAAAACCTGTGAATAAAATATAACCGAATTCAAGTGCATGATCGAGGCACGTGTTTGATACGCTTCCCTTAAAACAGATTCGCCGTCCATTAGGCGTCTATTTCCCAGGGTACAACGATCGAAAACAGTATGTTGTACTGTCGGATATGACATCCATGCCTGAAATTTCCATCCGCATTTGTGTGTTGCTTGTATGTGTGCATTATTTGGGATGTAGGAACTTATATGCAATTCCTGTCCTTTGGATCAAAGAAGAAGGCACCTTCTTATACTACATATTTGAGCCTTGTGTGATAATGATCATTATTAACACACTTTAAAGGCCATTAACTTATAACATTTAGTAATATGTTACAAGTAATCATTGGCTCAATTCAATACCCATTATGTAGTAGTTGTTACCAAAGTTATGACCATAAATGACTATTACACCTTACTCATAAAAAGTGTAAACCACGAATAAATTAAAGTCATGTACATGGTCTAACCTATAATCAAGTGCCATGGTCACCACATTTATATTAGTGACATATAATTAGTTGTAATTATATTAATATCACTCATATACAATCATATGATACAATAAAGTGATCATATGATTATCCTTTGCATTAATGTGATTATAACCCAATGTCCTTATCTTTTTCCTTCCAAATACCTCAATATGAGACTTGATATCTCATTCACACAATTTTACATCAAAATTTCCAACACTTTAAACAGTACAAGGGATGGAGAATTTGCAAGAGGAGATGGGTATGTAAGTAGTTTATTTTAATTATTAAGATATTTTTTTGATTAATAATAATTTTTTAGTATTATGGTTTTTGATTGTTGATTTCGATCAACAGAGAAGAAGAGATCGTGATGGAATGTGCAAGTACTGAATCGGAAGCGCGCGCCCTAAGAAAGGCCCTGTTTGTTTGCGAAGGCCGAAGGACTTAAAAATGAGGTTTTTGGTGTTATTGGACAGAATTGGAAGCGCGCGCCCTAAGAAAGGCCCTATAAAAAGGAAAGACGCAAACTTATGAAGACGCTGGTGTACGTAACCAGTAACTTTCTTATTATTATTAGCTACTATATGTATGTATGTTTATCTAATTATTATGTGGGAATTCACGATATAAGTACTGGAATCAGGGCCGGACCCCAATATTTGTCTGTGTACATGAAAGAAAAAAGTATTTAGTTGCGAAAATATCTTAAATGAGTAAATTATGTTCATTTAGATAACTAATTGCTATATATACCTTATAAACGGTGACACTTTATATATAACATTCATTCTCTTGAGACGACTCATTAAGTAATTTCGTCCAGGGCCCTCAAATATTTCACAAATTCAGGGCTGGACTAGAATTATTATTGATTAAGAACAAAACGAGAAAAAGGTTTTTGCCAATAAATAAAAAATAAAAAAAATCAACAATTAGAATAGTTGCTGTTTTCTAATTTGCTTTGTTCCTTTCTTAATTTAGCCCTGTTCAACTGAGTACTTCTACCCCCTTGGAAGCAACGCAGAGGGAGGTTCATCTCAACATTCAAAGAAATTATATAAGCTCACTAGGCAATTAACTCATATCAAGAACCATTTGGAGACACACCCCAACAACCAAACTTATTCTAAACTTTTGTTGGATTCTGTCGAGGAGGTGGGATAAAGTATTCCTTTATTTCTTTATCTTTATGTATATACGCACACCCACACATATATAATATATACCATGGCACATTAGCTGATACGTTCTATCGCTGATTTTGGTTAACAGACAAAGGTTTTTAGCTGAACGGTACCGGGGTGCGAAGCTTATATATCCGCCTGTAAGTATTCACGTTTTGCTGGATGGCAAGGTACCCTATTTTTCACCATACACCTCAGCGCCACGTCAGCTTTCTCTCTCCTCTCACTTCCCTTCACCTCACTTCACCATTTACTCGTCAAGGCAAACACATCTTCACCTTTAATTAAAATACCCACTTTATACAAATATACCCCACTAAATACCCTACCCACACTCACACTCAAAATAAAAAATTAAAAAACCTTAACTTTAGGAATGGTGAACTGATCACCATATTCTTTCTTGGATATTGTAATTCACGCATGAATATGGAAGCACTGCAAGGGAGATAGCGCGTGAGAATGGCAAATGGTGAACCCATCACCTAGCCTTGCATATCCGCCTGTAAGTATTCACGTTTTGCTTTTTCTATTCTTTCCTTTGTTTCTAATCGTGTGTCACTTCACATGCTATCTCAAGTGGA
Source organism: Artemisia tridentata subsp. tridentata (assembly GCA_021014915.2). Lineage (NCBI taxonomy): Eukaryota > Viridiplantae > Streptophyta > Magnoliopsida > Asterales > Asteraceae > Artemisia > Artemisia tridentata. The sequence goes on along the minus strand of CP139503.1, from coordinate 366,615,430 downwards.
GAAATTAAAGTTCGTTATGTTTCTTGGCCAGGCTTTATTGATTTTTAATTCAGCGCTCATCTTATATTCATTTCAAAAACAATTATTTTTTATTTGTTTATTTATTTATTTTATTTTTATTTATTTTTTTTTTTATTTTTTTGTAGATATGCATTGAAATATATTAAAAAAAAAATTTAAGAAAAAAGAAGAGAGAGAGCCATAATAGTGTGTCTTTACATATAGACATCTTTCGTGATACCATTCCAATACTTTCTGTTTGTTCCATAATGATTGATGTACTAGACTACATGTCATAATAACTTATGAATGTATTTCAAGGGAAATCACATTCTGAACTCATGCCTACGAGGCCAGACGTTGTATATCCTGAGGTACACAGATACACTCATCAGAAGCCTTTTGACATAGTTGTATACTTATATGGTTACAGTTTCTGATAATGCACATGCTTTACATTCTTAACAATTTATTTGACCATTTCTTCAGTCAGACGATGAATGCGATACATGCGATACTGTTGAAGGATCTCTGAAGGACCCAAACTTTTCTAGAATTGGTAAGTGACTTTTTTGATTTTGTTACGACTGTCTAAACCCATAATAGTTACTACAAACATAATTAACACTTCATACTATGCTTATTACTTTCTATAGCATTATTATTATTATTATTATTATTATTATTATTATTATTATTATTATTATTTCATTTTTCTTGTGTAGCGCCATATTAATTTAAGTTACATATCAAATTATCTTTTGTTTGAAAAAAGAAAGTTCAACCAAAGAGATATTTTGCTTTATAAATGTATGATCGTATCAAATTCTAACTCGTTTTCTCGTTTTTTGATATATAATCTGAAATCAAAATATCTACATTTTTATTTCATTATAATTTAGTTGGCTAACCCGAATCGTGACCATTTGACTCAGACTTCAAAAACGGCATGTTTTGACCCAGACTCATTTTGGTCTGAACTCGTTTCAAGACGCTACCTAACTCGACTCGCCCCACCTGTTTTGCCAGTTATCCCCATCGCCTATTCTTTAAACTCTCTGATACGACAATCTTTAGGCAACAATTTTCCGACTGTAATGTCAAAACAATTTTGTCAATTTCAACCTAAAAATGGGCTGCCTGTGTTAAAAATAAAGAAATTATTCGAAGGCCTTACACTTAAAAACGTTGCTAAAAATTGATACGTCAAAGGGATTGCCTCAAGCTTACAACCTCTTACTATTTTTATCATTGTATAGCTTATATTTATCAAATTGAATACATATAACAACAAGTAAAGTTTAAGAAATGGGATAATATATCGGGAGGCCTATAAGTTCATTAAACACTTGTCATTCACTTGGATTTCTAGTAGATGTAAGAAACCAAATTTAAATTGGATAGAGTGGTTTATTCACCCTTGTAACGCTCTATCCCAATCTTGTATTGCCTTTTAGCATCTTGCTAGTTTTCTAATCAAATTGCCGTTCAAAAAAATAACTATGCCTTTAAAAAAAGTTACTATTAAACTATGTGTTATTGTGTGGTTTCATTTTACTTTTACCATACTTGATTTGTCAAAGGTTATTTCTCTCTCAATCTTGCCGATCATATCTCTCCGATTAAACCTCACCTTTAACTCCACCACCTCCTCCCGATCAATACAGTACTCACCAGACACCTACAGGACCAACCACGCACCGTCACGCGACGGTAAACGGTCGCCCGAAAAAAAATATTTTTCCGGCGAGTTTTTGCAATTAAATTTCACCGCAGCTTGCTCCCATTTTTCCGACCATATCCCCACCAGTTGCGGCCCTTGAAACTTTCCCACGCTCCGCCACGCGACGGAACTGTTGGCGCTACAGTGATTCACTTTTTTTTGTATTCCGACAACTGGTGACGTTTTTTATGGGTCTCACCTCCGGAGAGTGAGGACTCCCCTCATCAAGCGGAGCCTGATTCAAGTGTTTCCTGTCGGATACCGCCGCCGGCCGCCTCCTGCCGCCGTCGGCCGTCGCTGCCACTGCTGACCGGAATTTCTTTCCGGCAGCAGCAGAGTACACTTTAATTCTTTATTTATTTATCTAGCTTTTTGATTATTTCTATTTGCTTTTATTATACTTGCTTTCTTTTTCCCGTTAGCTTTTGTTGTTGCGCGCTTGTTTTCCCCCTTTTATAGTGTGCCTTGCCTTGCTTTTTCGTTTGTCTTCCCCTTTTTGCTTTTAGTGCCTTTGCCTTTGTGGTTGTTTTCTTGAGGGTAGGATAGAGGCTGTTGTTGGTGATGGTCACCTGAGGTCATGTCCTGCCGACTCGGGAGGGGTAGGAGTAGGGGTAGGGGTTGGGTTAGGCGGGTCTAGAGTGCATAGGGGTGAGGGTAGTCTTTCGGGAGGGGCAGGAGTAGGGTTAGGCGGGTCTAGGGGGCTTTCGGGTGTTGGTAGACTTGCGGGGTCGCGTAGGATCAGATTGTGTAGCTGGAACGTAGGGACTCTGACCGGTAAGTTCTTTGAACTTGCTGACGTTTTAGGGAGACATAAGGTAGACATAGCGTGTTTCCAGGAGACTAAATGGAAGGGGTCGAGCACGAAGGAGGGAAACGGATACAAGCTTTGGTACTCGGGCTCTAGGTCGGGGAGAAACGGAGTTGGAGTTATGGCGGCGGGTCTTAAGGATAATGTAGTGCAAGTGATCCGGAGGAGCGATAGGATCATGATGATCACTTTGGTTATTGATGGGGAGACCGTTAACGTAATCAGCGCTTATGCACCTCAGGTGGGTCGAAGTGAGGTAGAGAAGAAGAACTTCTGGGACTCTCTCGACGAGCTTACTAGGGAGTGCCAGTCGGATCAGCGCTTGATTATAGGAGGTGACTTGAACGGTCATATAGGAGCGGCAGCGGATGGTTACGCGGGGGCCCACGGAGGTTTTGGTTTTGGAGTTAGGAACGACAAAGGTCGATCGATTTGAGAGTTTGCGACGGCTCATGACTTAGTAGTGGCGAACTCTTTTTTCAAGAAGAGAGATGCCCACTTGATCACTTTCCATAGTGGAGGCTACAACACCCAGATTGACTATCTGCTGGTGAGAAGGAGCGATCTTAGAGCATTTAGGGACTGCAGGGTGTTCCCGGGTGAGGCATGCGCATCCCAACACAAATTGCTGGCTTTGGATACACTCTTCGTTAGGAAACAACCGAAGAGAGTTGCGCCCAGGTTGCCAAGGATTCTTTGGAAGAATCTGAATGGCGAGGCGGCTGAGGCGTTTAGAGTGAAAGCATCAGAGGGACTTTCTACTCTGTCGGAGGACCTGACTGCTTGGGACGCGGACCAGATGTGGAACACTATGGCCGACATCATTAAGGGCGCAGCAAAAGACTCCCTTGGTGTGGCTAGCGGGGCAACGAGGACCCAGCCGCACAGCAGGGAATCTTGGTGGTTTAGCGAAGAAGTGCAAGCAAAATTAGCAGCGAAACAATCCAAGTTCAGAGATCTTCTTTTGTTCCGAGAGGGCCACCAAGCTGACAACACAGCGGCAGAGGAGAGGTATAAAGTAGCTAAATGAGAAGCGAAGAAGGCTGTAGCGCAGGCGAAGGACAAGGCGTACGAAGATTTGTATAAGAAATTGGACTCCAAAGAAGGGGCAAATGATATTTTCAGGATTGCTACAGCCGGAGAGAGAAGAAGGAGGGATTTAGGAAACGTAAAATATATCAAGGATGAAGGTGGACGGACCATTGTGAATGAAAAGGATATTAGGAAAAGATGGGGAGAGTATTTCTCATCTCTTTTCAACGTAGGAGGTACCGAAGGAAGCGGGGAAGTAGAGTACCCTAGCCAACGGCCAGAGTGCTACTATTCGAGGATTAGCCAACCAGGAGTAAAGGTTGCATTACAGAAGATGGGTAGAAACAAAGCAGTAGGGCCGGACCAAATCCCCATAGAAGCTTGGAGGTGCCTGGGAGATGAGGGGGTTGAATGGTTGACTTGCCTCTTCAACAAGATCTTCTCCGGAGCTAAGATGCCAAAAGAATGGAGACTCAGCGAAGTCATCCCAATCTACAAGAACAAGGGGAATGTGCAAGTGTGTAGCAATTATAGAGGCATTAAGCTTCTTAGCCACACCATGAAGCTTTGGGAGAGAGTTATCGAGAGAAGGTTGAGAAGGGAAACGAGGGTGGCGGAGAACCAATTTGGCTTTATGCCAGGTAGGTCATCAATTGAGGCTATTCACCTTCTTAGAAGGCTTATGGAGAAGTATAGAGAAAGACAAAAGGATCTGCATATGGCGTTCCTCGACCTCAAAAAGGCATACGATAGTGTACCACGATAGTTGATTTGGAGAACTCTTATTGAGAAAGGTACCCCAAGGAGATACGTGAGAGTCATTAAGGATATGTACGAGGGGGCTAAGACCCGTGTACGGTCCACAGTGGGGATCTCAGAGTTTTTCCCCGTGAAAGTCTGGCTACACCAAGGTTCTGCCATTAGCTCTTACCTCTTCACCTTGATCCTAGATGAGTTAACACGAGGGATACAAGAGGGCATCCCATGGTGCATGATTTTTGCTGACGACATTGTGTTGGTGGCAGAATCGGCAGAAGGGTTAAACTACAGACTTGAGAAACTGAGGGAGGCTCTTGAAGATTATGGTCTTCGAGTGAGCAGAGAGAAAACTGAATACCTGAGATGTGATTTTGGGAGGATCGAGGCAGGCCACCACGAAGAAGTTGATATTCGTTTAGGTGACCAGATCCTGCCACCCAAGGAGTCTTTTAGATATCTGGGATCGATAATCCACAAATCAGGGGGAAGAGATGAGGACGTAACCCACCGGATTAGAGCAGGTTGGACAAAATGGAGGGCGGCGTCGGGAGTCCTCTGTGACAAGAACGTCCCCTTAAAGTTAAAGGGAAAATTCTATAAGGTGGCGATTAGACCGGCTATGCTGTACGGGTCTGAGTGTTGGCCCATCTCCAAGGCCCTTGCTAACAGGGTAGAGGTAGCAGAACTGAGAATGCTAAGATGGACTTGTGGTAAAACCTTGCTTGACATGATACCGAATGGAGTTTACAGAGCTAAACTTGAGGTCGAGAATATTATTTCCAAGATGAGGGAAGGAAGGTTGAGATGGTTCGGTCATGTCAGGAGGAGGCCACAATCAGCGCCAGTTAGAAGAGTAGAGGCGCTAGTAGTTGAGGGTGTGAGAAGGAGGGGTAGACCCAAACTTAGGTAGGAGGATAGAGTTAAGATCGACATGCAGGAGCTTCTCTTGACTGAGGACATGACCTCAGATAGGAAGGTGTGGAGAGATAGAATTAGGATCTGTGGGTAGGCCCGGCTAGGTGCTTAGTGGGTTTAGGTTGTTTTTGTTTTTGCTTTCTAGGGCCCTTTGTTGCCTTGCCCTTGTGTTTTGGTCTTGGTGCCTTGTTTTTGCTTTGTTGCTTTGCCCCGTGCGTTGCCTTGCCTTGCCTTGCCCTGTGCGTTTTTGGTTCATAGTTTTTAGCGTTGCCTTAGCTTTTAGGCCCCGTGCGTTGTTTTTGCTTGTCTGTTTTGCTCCTTTAGGTCTGTCTGTTTGTCTTGCTGTTTTAGCTTTTTCTTGTGGGCTTTGCTTTGTGCTTCTTTGCCTGTGCCTCCTTGCATGTGCCCCCTTGCCTGTGCCCCTTTCTTGTGCCGTTTTTGTTTTCCTTGTTTGTTTCTCATGTCTGCTTGTTTTGCCTGCTTATGTTTTGCTTGTTTTGCCTGCTTATGTGGTCTCCTTGATTGTTTCCCCTGTCTGCTTGTTTTGCTTGCTTGTGTTTTGCTTGTTTTGCTTGTCTTGCCTTTTTGCGTGTTTCTGCATGTTGTTTTCTCTGCCCTCACTGCTCGCACACCTGCACTTGCCGGAGGTCTCATTGGAAGCAGTCTCTCTACTCCCGGGTTTATCCTGGGGTAGAGGTAGGATCTGTCTACATTATACCTCCCCCATACCCTGCCCCGGCGGGATTGGGTTTTTTGTTGTTGTTGTGTTGTGATTTGTCAAAGGTTATATAAACTTAACCTGCAGTAAGCCGGAGTTTATGTTTTTCTAACTAATAATAAATGTTTGCAAAACTAAACTATAGATTCATTTAATATTGCTTAAATACTATAATATGATTTGGTATAATAAAGTCGCAAATGTTATAGAAATTAATCTTTAATTTCTATTTTAGCTAGAATTTAATGTTAAGAAAAATCATTTATTTTACGATTGTATATTGCCTGTTAAGATGTAGCACAGATAAAAAGAACATAATATCGATTTATGAACACCGAAGTATTGTCATATACGTAGTATATTAAGAAGAAGAAAAAAATGAACATTTCAAAATTAACTGAAAAGATAAACATGCTACCCGTCAATGAACAAAATTCATGTGACATAGACCAATATGATGCTCAAAAAGGTTATATATACTTGTATAATCCTCTAGAACAAAAGTCATGTGACCTATGCTCATGATAAATGCATACATATTAGTTTCGAGGTCACATTTTTTTTGTTTAGATTAAGTTTAAAGAGTATGACAACTTTTTAATAAATGGTATAATTAAATTTCCATTGTTTTTATCTCAACAACCACATACAATAAATTTATAAAAACTCAATGTAAATCCTTATATATACCATCCTAAAGGAATTGTTTTCATTGGAAAATAACCAAAATGACAAGACCAAGACGTAGGGTTAAACTAGCTAGAATTGTCAATGAAAGGAAGAGAAAAGCTGCATTGAAGAAGAGGAAGGAGGCTTTGATCAAGAGTCTAAATACCATTTGTGTGTTGTGTGGAGCCGAGGCGTACGTGCATGGTAATTTGTGACCGCACAAACAATCAAGGCACAAACAACAAGATGGTGTGGCCATCAAAAGAACAAGCTGAAGTGATGATGTCAAGTTTCAAGAGTCTGCCTCAGGAACAAAGAGAAAAGAAGGCCGTAAGCCATGAGATGTTCTTAGAAAGTTTGTTGGTTAAAAATACCAAAAAGTTGGAATCACTTAGGACCAAAAATAATCAAATGGAGATGGAAGAGATCTTGCATAACTTTGCTATCGATCCAACATCAATTGAACCCGCAACTGGAAAATTAACTCGCCTGTTTCTATATATCAATGATTTGATTGCGAAGATAGAAGAAAACGAAAGTATGTCCCAAAGTGCAACGAATGTCAACCTAGTTTGATAGCTATGTTTTAACTATCATGTGTCTTAAAAACCTTTGTCCTAGTGTTGTCTTTCAGATTACCATCTATGTTGTTCTTGCTTACTCTTTTAGAAGTCGTATCGACGCAGTTGAATAAAAGTAATTTGCAGTGATTAACGTGTTTTCCTGATTACGTACTGTTTGCTATGCATTATTCAGATGGAAATCATACTGACATAAACAAGATCTGCAAAAAAATAGCGTCATCTTAAGAGCGACACACTAAATGTGGAATCGATCAACTAGGTAGCTCACGCAGATGAGTCTCACATCCAATTTTTGTCAAGTTTTTTTTGGCGATACAGAAGACAAGGAATGAATTAAATGCGAAATGTTAGAAGAAACTCTAATTATTTTGTGTATTGCATTTATAGTAAATTGGTATTAATGATGAAACTAATAAATTAAATATGAATGCCAACAACATTGTGAGTAAAAGAAGATCATAAAAAAGCATTTTGACGCCGCATGACAATTCAGTAATAAAACCGTGTTAACATGAATCGAGTTACCAATTATTTACAAGGGGAAACATAGCTACACCTTTGAAAAAAGTTTTACAAATGTAGCCAATTGGCTACATTTCCTTTGAAAATTTTTTTAATAATGTACAGTTCAGTCCCTGTGGTAAGTCTCTGACACATATTTTCCCCCTGTCCCCACCCTTTTTTTCAAAGAAAATGTAGCCAATTGGCTACATTGTAATGTAGCTATGTTTTCCTCTATTTACAAACGATTTAAAGTTTTACAATACTTATCTTGGCTGTCTATAAAAGCTTATTTTATGTATGTTTTAATAGTTGGTTATTTATACCAACTTTGCTAACACACCTAAGTGAGTAAGTGGCACAATAGACAGTAAAAATTGACCGGCCAAGTTGTTTGAAGTTTGAACGCTAGTTGTACTTGTAGTAGACTAGTGGTGTCATTGTTTATGTTATCACTAAGATATTATCCTAAAAGCAACTTTAATTTATATTCGTGCAATAGTATGTTATTGAGAAATAGTAATAAATTGTGTTTCAAAGATAATGCTATGTGATAGTGTAAGCTGATTATTCAATAAGCAAAATAAATGAAATGCCAGTGGCCTAAACAATACAAAATAAAACAAAATATCTATAAATTATATAGTTCAATATACCTTTAGACTACTCACACTCATGATTTTTCTTGTGAGATCATGAGCCAAAAGCAAAAAAAAAAAAAGAAAAATTGACCGAACCTTCACGATCGGCTCGTTCAACCAATCCAGATCACGAACTTCACAATCCATTATTTATTCTTTAAATATCCCTACTTTACTTTAATATTTATTTTTTCTTTTTTTCTTTTTTCTTTCATCCTAATTAGTTTTTAATAAAAATTTGTTTTTCTTTAATAACTATTAATATATAACTTTTAAAAAAAATCTAAAAACACAGTTTTGTTTTTTTTTTTTTTTCTGAACATCATGATATAAAATTTATAAAAAACGGAGATGTTTTAAAAAAAAGATTTTATATATAAAAGAATTATATAAAATCTAATGTAATAAAAAAACTTATGTTTTAGTTTCAAATATTTTTGTTTATATATTTCAGATAAATAATTTTTTATTTCAAATAAAATAATTAATATAATATATTAAAGTAATCATATATAATATTTATATAATAAAAAGTTAGATTGGGTTGGATTATGAGTGTGAGTGTAAAAATGAGTTAGGTTGGTTTGTGTATGTGGAGGAGAGAGAAATTAATATTTAATTAGAGATTGGATTGTTAGGGATTGTTAATGGGATAGTCTTAGGATTCTTGAATGTATGTTAGATATCATAATTTATTCTAATAATGGAAAAATAGGTGTTGTAAGAGTAGTAAAAAGTTAACGGCACGAAATCTTTTGGGATCATAATCAATAAAATAACTGGAGCGAAATTGAGAGACGCACTTACCAAGTTGCCAAAGAAACCTTAAAAAGCTAAAAACGACCTGATGTAAGCAGGACCCACTCTTCAACCAAAATAATAAATAAATAAATAAATAAATAATAAAAATAAAAAAAATAAATAAAAAATAAGAAACAAAACAAAAAAAAATAATAATAAGTTAAAATCACGCAAACACAAAGGAAAAAAGATATACAAGATGTTTTTTCTTCAAGTCAATAAATTAAATTAACATTTCACTTGAAACTAACAACATGGTAGTCGTAACAATGATGCAATGGAGAGTGTATATTCACCTTACACCTCAGCTTTCTGTCTCCTCTCACTTCCTCTCACACCCACTCACTTATTTGTGAACAAGGTCACCTTAACCTAACATTTTATTAAAATACCTACTTTATAAAAATATAGCCCACTAAATACCCCACACACACTCACAAACAAAATAAAAAATAATAAAACAAATAATTCGAGCCCACATCACACCGAGTATAACTCGGTGAGCAGGTCACCTTAAGTGGTCTTGGGATGTGCACCTCACGCGTGAGTCTGTTGCTTGGCCAAGGAATCGAGCGTGACTTTTACAGTCACCAGATGCAAACTCACACCCTTGGTATGTAGTCTAAGATTGTAGCCAATCAAACGGCTCTAAAACCACAACAAAAAATTACCCTAAAACTACAAAAGACATGCATATCCATAACTTTGAAAAACTGCCAATCGAAAGTACAAACTCCACCCACCAAGCCCAAATATAACGCATAACTACTAAAAGTCGACGCCAGATAAAAAGTATGAAAACTAGTAGAAACCTGATTGTTCCCTAACAAATGAGACGAAACTTTACGATATCTCAAAATAAACAATTCCGACCATGCAATCTAGCCGAGTGTTGGCAAAACGAGATATAGAGATACATGTTTTCAAAGTTTAAGAGAATATCTAATTCAAAAGTCATTAAATAACCTCTAAAGATAGTTAGAAAAATTTTTGAAAACAACCCCAAAAGTATTGAGTAAAGTGCGTATAATAGAACTAGGGTATTTTTGGAAAGGATCGTTTAATACCGTTTATCGGTTAGCGTTTAACATTTTTAATTAAAAGCTAGTTTGTCAACGATCGTTTATCCTTTATAAAAGCTACTTGAAAAATATTTAACGATTTTTTTTATTTTCAAAACTTACACGTAAAACTATATCTATAACTAAGTTATTAGGTACTTTTATAAAACAAACAACCAATACAATTGCTACTGATGTAAGTTTTATCATACATAAGGCTGGTTGCAGTCGGCCGAAAAAACTCGGTCGGTCGAGTTAACCGACCGATATCAAAGTCGGTCGCTTCGGTTGGAGGACATCGGTCGCAGGTTGGTCGAATCAAATCCAAATCCAACATCGGTCTAATAAACGACCGAGTTTTAAACCTATCCAATTATATCCATCGCAATTATTAAAAAAAAAAAAAAAAAAAAAAAAAAAAAAAAAAAAAAACAAAACCAACAACTTTTTTTACCTTATAAATACCAACCTCAAACACACTTCTAAACACACAATTTCAAACACAATTCATATTCAACTTCTCATTCATAAACAACTTCGCATCATGTCAAAGAAAAACACTCCCACATCAAAAGACCGACGATCCCGACTACCCCAAAATGCCCCGAATTTGAATTTCTCCACGGAAAAAAATTTCAAACTAATCGGCATAACACCACCACAACAACGGGATTTCGATTTCGTGCACCCTCTTTTGAATATTCATCACGACTACCACAACCCAACCAAAATCAAAACCCATTTTACGTTAATCATCCATATGTTCCACCGTATCGTCCTAATACGGATTATCACCAAGAATAGAGTGGGTCGTCGTATCGGCCTAACATGGATTTCTTCCATTCTTCCCAACCGTATGAAGATTATTCCCCGCTTCGGGGTGTTAATCTTGATATGGATTTGGAGGATTTTATGGACAACCATGCGACGCAACAATATCCGAGTCAAGATGCGTCGATGGGGCAAGGTTCGGGTCAAGGTTCTTACCATGGTTCGTACCATGGTTCGTACCACGGTTCTTTCCCTGTTGAAGACGATGACGATGTCGAAGAGACATCACCCGTCAAACCAAGGACCGTTTCGCGACGTGCTACAAAGGCGAAGGACAAAGGTAAGAAGGCCGAACCGTCCAAAAAACAGGCACCATGGACAAAGGCGGAAGAGATAGCGCTTTGTAAAGCTTGGGTTTATGTGTCGGAAAATTCCAAGTGAGGAAACGCTATTAATAGGCACCGCTTTTGGGAGGAGGTGATAGAGTATTTTCATAATGAAACCGGTTCATTAAGAAGCTACGACTCTATCAACAACAAATGGAAGAATCGGATTCGAAGTAGGGTTGGAAATTTTGCTGCTATCATGGATAATATCAAGCATAACCATAGTAGTGGTGAGAATGATGTTGATAATAGGGAGAAAGCTTTGAGAGAATACCGTTTGATATACGGTCATGATTTCAACTTGGAGGAATGTTGGAAAATTTTGAGGCATCATGATGCTTGGAAGACAGAGGGGGATGCTATCCGAACGAATAGTCGGAAGAAATCAAAGGGCTCTACAACAACCTCGGGGTCAACACAAGGTCCCTTGAATTTTCAAGACGTGGATGATTCTGAAGATGAAGACGATACTAGAGAATCACGACCAGAAGGTCGTGACGCAGCCATGAAGAAATCATCGTCCTCCTCTCGTGATCCACCACAATCGTTTGTAGCTTCGCTAACCAAGAACTTCTTCAAATCGAAGCCATCAAAAGAGGGGAAAAAAGAAGGTCTTTGAAGATGAGTATCTGAAGATGAAGGCGGAAGAGCTAGCCATAAAAAGAGAGAAAATGAAGCTCCAACGAAAACAAGTCGAAATCATGAAAAAATAAAACAAGAACCAATATTTGATCTTCTTCTAATCAAAAATTGACCCATCTTTGCCCGAAAATCACCAAAATCATCTTAGGCAGCTTAAGGCAGAAATCAAAGCTCGCTACAATTTAGATGATTAGTTTACGTTTGTAATCGCTATCGTATTTTTAATTTAATATTGTAATGTTTTTATTATTAATGAATTTTAAGTTTTTTTTTATTTTAATGTTTGATTAAAAAAAAAAAAAAGAAAAAAAAAAAAAAAAATCGGTCATCGACTGTGACACTTTGGTCATGTCTGGTCGCCGGAGAGAGAAAGCTGACGTGGCAGCCGGTGATCCAGGTCACTTGGGTCATCGACTGTGTCTAGCCTAAACGATTAGCCACACATAACAACAACAGTGTATAGCAGCGTCAATCTTTTGTACATGTATTTTTCTTACGTGATATACGAGTGTAAGTGAAAGTGAAAAAAAATTGTTAATTAAATTATGCGAAGTAATTAAATATTAAATAATTAATAAATTATACTCTGTATAAATATTTACAAGTAAAAGTACATTTCCTATTCATATATCGCCAAAGATAATAAATTAGTTTTTTTTCAAAACAGAATACCGTATGCAAGATGTAGTATCTAACTATCTTATAATGCACAAAGGCTTACTATTAATAGAAATACTTAAAATTAAGCAATACAAGTTATAAAGCTAAAAGTACAAGTAATTAAAACACATTTTCTAACATTTACAAGTTCTTAAGCTCAAAGTACAACTAATTAAAATAGAAATACTAACATTAAATACAATAAATAAATCATTATGTACATTAAATACAATTAATTAACGGGTCAATAAATACAATTAATGCAATTATTAAATAATTAAAACACCCCTTACATAAGAAATACAAATTATCAAGCATATTGTACAACCAACTTAAACACAATTCTTGCATTAAATGTCACTAATACAAATAATAAAGCACATGATACAAATATTCAAGCCCGAACGGGCAACGGGCCAAATGGGCTCGAGCCCGAATGGGCACGGGCCAAACGGGCTTGAGCCCGAACGGGCATGGGCCAAACGGGCTCGAGCCCGAACGGACACGAGCCAACGGGCACGAGCTAAACGAAATTCTTGATATCCGTAAATGTATTGTAAAAAAAAACATAATAAACTAAAATACATGATTCACCGGAAAATTTTATTTCAGAGTACCCGCCGCCGCAATGCGCGGGTACCATGCTAGTAATAAATGTAGTATAATAAGAAAAGTGATTGTCACACTTCAAAAATTTATTAAAATACTCAATGTATAAGCAGTTAAAGCAAATTATACTTAAAGTACAACTTCATCTAATAAAAGGTCGAAATAAAATTTTATAGTGTGTCAATCACCTCTCGTATAATATCCTTTTGATCTAAAAAGGTGAGCAATATGAACGCGAAACTTACACACTCACACGCGGTACGGCAAGCGTTTGAGGTAAAGACAAACAACCAACTTGCAAACCTACCCAGCCTGTCTCCTCATTATCATCCACTTTTCTAGAAGACAACAGATACTATAGTCTCAAGTGCTTTATAACTTGTTAAAAAAATAAGCACTTAAAAGCATTACAAGATTCTCTATGATTATAATGTGAACTTTATGTTTTAATCTATACTTCTTTAATAACAATTCCTTTTCTCCTTACTTTGAGTAAGTAACCATAATTTATGATATTTTGACCGAATAATCCACGGTGTATGAACTCATCATCATACAGATTCAAACCGGGTAAAGCTTTTTCTTTTATAACAAAAATAATTCTATATAGATTGAGATACTCTTATTTCGATAGTTACAGTGAAATGTTAATTTTTAGGCACAAGATAAAAAGGATCCTTTCTAGGCCTATAATAGATTCAAGCCGAGTTCGAGCTTGAGAGGGCTTGAGATTGACTCGAAAATCATAAGGTAGACTCGAGCTCGGCTCGATAACTCACTGAGCTTTAATCATCAAAGTTTAAGCTCAGCTCGATTAATATCTAACTATACTTAAAGAATGAGTTGCAAGTTGTTCCCCTATTGAATGTGAGCATTAATGTCACAAGCCAAGAAACTCAAATATGATGATAAAGCTAAAAGAAGCCGATGGTCTTTAGCTTCTTCCAAGCCTTAAAAGAGCTTTTAAAGTTTCATAGATTTATTATAAGGAGTTGTTAAACCACATGGTATACAAACCATATGGTCATAAATTGTCTTAATGAAGACTTTAGGCCTTCCGCCTTCCACCAGGAGCCTATAAATGACAACCACATAAACCTCGGTTTACACATCATCAGTCGAAACCAAAACCCATCACTCCTCAACTCTCATCTACATCCTAACACTACAAGACACATACAAGAACAAAAGCAAAGATCTCAGATTTGTTTGAGTCATATCAAAACCTTCAAAGATTCAAAATTACAAAATCATCATCGATCTATAGAAACAAATAGCTTCTTTTAATATCCGAATATTTTAAAGAAAAGAACAAAACCAAACGGTTTTCATTCTTACTTTCATTCGATTAAAGGAAAAAAAACGAATCAAAACAAAAACTTTCACCCATCTTAGATTTGTTTGAGTTATCATCATCGATTTATAGAAGCAAATAACTTCTTTTAATATCCGAATATTTTCAAGAAAAGAACAAAACCAAAGGGTTTCCATTTCTTACTTTAATTCGGTTTAAACAACAAACACGAATAAAAAAACCTTCACCTACCCGAGACCCTCTAAAGGATCTTGAAGCCATTAAAAGGCTTTCTTGATTTGGATTTGCGCAGAACATAAAGACATAGGTTGGGTACGTTTTGTGTTTGTATGGTTCGATTCAAAGGGCTTATTATTTGATTGATTCGGATTGATGAAGGAGATGGGATGAGAACTAGATGAGTTTTTGTGGTGGGAGAGAAAATGTTGGTGATGGGGGCGGATAATACAAAGTGTCTGTTTTTAGGGTTAGGTTAAAATGAGTAACCTTTAGTTTGTATAAGTGTAATTTCATATGTGGACCGGGCCTTTCATCGAAATGCATTTTGGGCTTTAATAATCGGTATGTGGTAGATAAGTGCCACAATGCAATGATATAGCTTCTGTTGATATATATTTTATGTACATATATTTGTGTTTATACAATGTAATGATATAGCTTTTGTTAATATTAGTTATTTGGGAATTGGCGAATTGCTCATTATTTGAGTTGTTTGGCGTTTAGGAAACTAAATATTGTTGTTTTTGGTTTATAAAGGTCGTTTGCGTACAATGCTTCAAATAAAGTTCATGTGCTTTGCAGAAAGGGGACTCAGTTTAGAAGGAAAACAAATCCTTATTCGCCGATGCAAATAGGTATGATGGCATTTATATTGTTATTGTCTATTGATGTAAGGACTCTTTGTTATAAGGATGCTCTTGCTTTTTCCGGTAATCTGATTAATTTTTTAGGCTCTCTAAAGAATTATGTTGTATTTCAGGTAATTCTCTTACCATCAAAGTGGGGATTAAAATTTTACTTGAACACATTGTTGATATATTGATGATTCTAACGATAAGCAATTAGCCTTGAAGGCGTAAGAATGGGGTGAAATTGTAGCAGTGAAAGGAGTGGCAAATTCAAAGGTTGTCTATTCAAGGGCCATGTTGAGATCATAAATAAGAGCAAGATTATCAGTTGCTTTTTAAACTTCTTATTATGATTTCATATGTTAGGAGTAGATTTATCCATCTTTGTCTTCTTCATTGCAAGAATTAGTTGTATTTATGTCAAAAGATTATTCAAATATTCAAGCAAGATTCATAGTGATCTTTTTGCGTAATATTATTCAGTTTCTTATATAAAACTACATACACATAGACACATGAATATATGATCGTTACCGATAATAAGATTTTATTGTGTTGTATATTATTTTATTGAATATGTTGCTGTTGATGCCAAAAAAAAAAAAAAAAAAAAAAAAAAAAAAAAAAAAAAAAAAGGTAAAATTGAATTGTAGCCAAAAATTGAGAAATTGGAAACTTCTAATTTTTATATTGTATGACGACTTTTGAAACAAAGTGTATTAAAATCGAAGGAAAGAAGCATAAAAGCATTTGCCATATGTACAACCAAAAGTAATTAAAAATTGGGAAAAGCCAAGGGACTTCAATATGTAACATCTGTCCTACATAAATGAATAATAAAGGTCTAGAAAGCAAGTATGTGTCATTTGTTTTTGACACACACTGTGTTGTTGTATTATGGGAAGTAGAGGGCAGAGGATGGTGGAGGTAAACGGGAGCTTAAGACAATTAATTTGGAAGTAAAAGATAGTATCAGCATGCGGGTGTGACGGGGAGTGACGGCGAGACGCATTTTGATTTGAGAGTTGTTCCGAGTGAATTTGAAGGGCAAAGTATGGTAAAAGGGCATAGACTTATATATTATTTGTTGAATGATAAGTTACAAAGTGGTTTACATGCTTTGTGAGGCCTTTGTCACAATCAAATAGCTAAAATCAGATATTAAAATTCCTCATTTTAAAACTTAATACCAAATAGAGTAATTATTTCGCAGTTGGCAATGACGTTGGACCATAAAAGAACGGGTTTAGCATAGGTAAAATTATAGATAATAATTGATTTCCTAAGATTTAGTTATGGTTATTACAAAACAAGGTTAACTTAAATAAAAGACCACAAGAAATAAAACACATGATAATTGTCGAGTTGTTACTTATAGCTTAGTTGCGAGTATTGGGTCAATCTACGTCAAAAGCAAACAAATGCAATTAGATGAGACAAGACTTTATATTTTCTTAAGACAGAAAAGAATAATGAATGTAATGCGTTATGAAAGTTATCCTCATGATTTGATATTTATTTTAATAAAACTTGAAAATTCGATCACTTACAAAGCCATGTTTATCAAATTATTGCTACTTAATGTGGCAAACAAAGAGACATACTCGAAATTGAATGGTCTTTTTAAATTTGAAAGTATAAAATTATAATTATAATAATAAATGTTTATGAGTTTTATTGACTGAGCAAATGATTATGAACAATTATTTATGAGTTTTATTGGAAGTATACAATTATAATTATAATAATAAATGTTTATGAGTTTTATTGATTGAACAATTATAATTATAATTATAAAAATAAATGTTATAGTAACTAAATACACATAACCCTTACAAAGCTCATGATTCTTTATAGTGAACAAAGCCCGTGCATCACAATTCGAAATCCTTTAGTACAAAAGAAACTATCATGGTAAAGTGGTAACCTTTAGTATCCTTTAGTAGAGTATCAGCATGGAAGGATAATCAAATCGAGGAACCTCAAATCTGAGAATCGCTAAGTAAGCAAATCAAACGTGCATTTACTACTTACAACCACGTGTACTAATGGTCAAACACATCTTTGAGTATCTTTCATATGAAACATTTATATTGTAAATGCTTAATAAAGCGATTTTTTTAGTTTAACACTTTAAGTTTCACGACTAATGTTAACACACCTAATTAACCGTTGCCAGACTAATGCTACTTCATGGTAATCGAAGCCCGTGCATCGCACGGGCAATGCTGTCTCGATTAATATTTGAATAAGACTCGAGCTCAGCTCGAATTTATACATAAACATAGTATTCAATAGCCCAACTAATTAATAATGACAAGAAAACACTATTGGGATTTGACAATCAAGATAATCATTATCACTACAAGTACGCAGCGGATTTGATCTAGATTGATGTTTAAATGTTAACACATAAACAATTAACACATTAATTACTAACCTTTAAGTTACTTGAATTACTAAGACAAGTAACAGTTCTTGAATCTTGAATCTTTGAATCACTTGGATCGAAACACTAATAACCAAAGTAGATTATCTCGATTGTTGCATACATACACGTCGCAAGAAGATGCATATGCCAGTACACGTCACGAATGAAGAACGAAACAAGCTCGGTTTATCTTCTTTATTTTGGTTTGGATCGAAACCCTTTGCGCAAGGGGTGCCGATCGGTTTTTAGAACAGAAGAGGGTGTTCGGTTTTTGCTTTGGGTTTTAGGAGAGCAAAGATTAATAATGACTAGCCAATAATGAATCACAAGGGTTCATTATATAGTCATTAAACTTGTTTGACAAGTTTGATCTCCTAATCCTCCTAGGATTAGTAAAGTGATCGAAAACCTCCTGCTAGAAGGTTCTTACTTTTTGTTAAGTCCTTAACACAATTAATATATACATTAGATATTAATTACTTAACTTAGACTACAAGCTAACAAAAACACCCCTTCTTTCGGTCCTTGTTCGACCGGCCTAATAAACAAACACCCCTTGTGTTTTGATTTTCAAACTAACAAGTCCCTCACTTGTTATTTAAATGTTAGTTAATTAGTTATACCGTCTAACATTATAATTAACGGCCGTTTAAACATTTCGTGACATAATATAATTAATATATAATGTTTAATATATTACTTATATTAATTAAAACATATTTCTCGGTGTATACGTGTATGCCCCAATAGGCTTACGTATTCCTGGCCGTACAAATTACGATTAGACTTTAGAGCATAACCGATAGCTCACATTTGGGATAAGTCATAATCTAATAAATCATAATAACAATGTTAAGCGTCTAGCAACACCACGTTGCTACCAGAAATACTTGTGTATGGTTTCGAAAAGCGGCTCACTTAAATGGTTTATAAATACATATACTTGTTAAACTATGGTTATAGATCTAAGTCATTCCATATTGTTAAACTATTATGTTTCTTTTTTTACAAATTAATCAAGATTACCAAACGTAAACAAGTATCATCTTGATTTACACTTTGGGCACGACCATGCAAACATCTGATTAATTCAGCGAGGGGCCAGTAGTATCGTACTCCAGAAGACAAGTGGAGGAACAAATTCTATTTTTGACTGCACGTGTCATTCATGTGCTTTACATAACTTCTGAGAATAGCCTTTATAACTACATTGTTCAGGACATCTTTTAACTATAGTCAAGAAGAAATATCCACACATGCAAGACATGTTTGCATCTCAAGTCTAAGGATGAATAAGAATAACTACTTGCGAGATATCACTTAATGACTCCGATCCATAAAGTGATAAATCATAGGTTGGGGAAGTCCAATATCTATAACACGTGGATAAAATATGAGATTGGTGGACACATCCTTTATTATTAATCAAACAAGTGATATATTACCAAACACTCTTATTTGTCTTAATTTAATAATATTTTCATATTTTGACTGATAATGGACAAATTTAGAGTAATAAATTACTCGAGGTTTAAACATGCAAATATTGAACGCAATTAATATATAAATGAAAACTCCAGTACCACGTATATAAATTTATCAAAATAATAACTGTTTGAAATATCCCGATATCCAAATACTAAAAATAAAACATATTTACATGAGACTTCTAGCTTGTCTAAGTCCAATACTACTAGCATTATCAAAATATTTGGTCAAAGGCAATGCCTTAGTAAACGGATCAGCTACGTTTTCATCTGTTTGAACTTTGGTAAGTCTAATTTTATTATATGTTATAACCTCTCGGAGATAGTGTACTTTCCTTTTAAAATGTTTGGCGCCTTTCTGAGCTCTAGGCTCGTTGGCTAGAATTATTGCACCGGTATTGTCGCACTTCATCTCCATAGGTTCTTTGTCGGTGGGGACTACTCCAAGCTCATCAATAAGTTTCCTTATCCAAATAGCTTCCATTGCAGCTTCTGAAGCAGCTACATATTCAGCTTTTGTAGAAGACATCGTTGTAATGCTTTGCTTAGCACTCTTCCATATTATAACGCCTCTATTTAGAACGAAAACGTATCCAGTTTGCGACTTGGTGTCGTCTTTGTCGGTCTGCCATCCAGCATGAGTGTAACAGGTAACTCTGAGCTCTTCATCGGGATTTCCTCCGTAAACAAGAAACATATCTTTAGTATATCTGAGATACTTCAGAATATTCTTCACATCAGTCCAATGACTTTCCCCTGGGTCTACTTGTTAAGTTCTGCGCGAACGCAACATCAGGTCAGTGCACCTCACAGCATACATGATCGATCCTACAACTGAGGCATAAGGAACATTCTTCATGTGTTCCACCTTTGTAGGTGTGGAGGGTCCTTGCGTTTTGCACAACTCAAGTTTTACTTGCATTAGAATACTCCCACTAGCCTTTCGATATACATATGACTCATCAAGGTTTTGAGAGAAGCCATACTTTTTTATCTCCTCGTCAAACCTTTTATTCCATTGCCTTGATACTTGCTTTAATCCATAAATGGGTCGTTGTAGCTTGCTACTCGGTTAAGATATTGTGGATTGACAAACCCTTTAGGTTGAACCATATAAACCTCTTACGTTAGGTTACCATTCAAGAATGCGGTTTTGACATCCATCTACCAAATCTCATAGTCATAATACGCCGGTATGGCTATAAGAACCCTAACAGCTTTGATGTTTGCAACATGCGAGAAGTGTGGAAAACTAGACGGGGGTTGAATAGTTTTACCATTTTTAATTTTCTTTTCTTAGTTATCTTTGTGTGCGAAATGACTTAATATTTGCAAACAAAATAACAATATGTAAAGTGCAAGAAAGATAGAAACAATCAAACCACAACACGAGTGTTTATAGTGGTTCGGTCAATAAGGACTCTTTTTCCTTGCCCTACTCCACTCCCTGAGTATCCAACTCGAGAGTTTTCTTCACTAGTCAACAAGCTCCTTTATCCAGCAGAGAAAACCTTTACACGTCGCTTACACAATATTTCTAACACAAAGCTAGATGTCGAGTTCTTTTACAAGGTACAACCACTCCCGTCATACTATTTGTTTTGAGGACTAAAATACTAACCGATTCCTATCAGAGGTTTATGATGGTTTGATACAAACAGTGATGTATGAATAACTATAATTCACACTATGATGAACTAACAAGTCTTGCAACGCTTTGTTGAAGCTTGTAAGCCTTTAAATGATGTTATGATCTTCTTGCTACAAAAGAAGCTCACTAAAATGAAATATGAATGAGTTAGATATAAGGAATGATAAATGAAAGAATGTATGTTGTTTTATGTATGTATGTGATGAATGAAAAACATGGTGTGGCTTGCTATTTATAGGCACCAAGGCCAGCAAACCACGGATCAGACAGAACCAAATCAAGGGTTCCGTCTGTGTATCCTTTTGGTTTCGTGGCGACCTGACAGAAAATCTTCACAATCTTTTATCAAATCTAACCAAAATATACACCATATCTTTCAAGGATTCTAGAGTGATAATCTAAACAAAATATTCACCATATCTTCCAAGGATCCTATGCAATCTTAGATTAGAGTAGGATGATCCATGGAATTATGTAAAAATACAATTTCATTTTAGATTAACATGTTTATGAAATTATACTTGTAAAATGTATATACTAGCTAGCTAAGTAATGTTTAGTTTGCGTTTAAGAAAGACTTGTGATAATATATGTAAAAGACTTAACTATATTTATGTTTTGCTAAAATAAAGTTTATAATTGTCGTTAAAAAAATATAGTAAAGATCGTAAAATATAAATAACGTTTTTTAGACGATATTTGTATTAACAATCTCTCCCCTTTTTGTTGAGGACAAAACATAAAATTTATTTTTAAGCAATGAGATAAATAAAGTGCAAGACTTTAAAAATATAGATTAAATTTATTTTATGAAACATTTAAATCCAATTAGATGATTAAAAATGTGAGTTTGAGTTTAATATTTTCTCCCGCTTTTTGTCGAAACAAAAAGAAGAGAAGCGTAGCGGAATGTAGTGCAAGCCCGAGCTTGATTAGCTCCCCCTTGGTCAATACTCCCCCTAGTTGGGGTGCCAAGTACATGGATTTTGAATGCTACAACACAAAGGTTAGTGATAAATAATCCAAACCAACCATTCATGCAATATACAAAATAAATAACACCACCAACACACAAAATTAATAAACATCATTCATTAGTAAAAATTTTATGATTAAAGTCATAAATGGGGACAATAATGATGATGATTGTTAAAGGAAATTCTAAAAATAAAAAATAACTTGGAAAATAAAAATCCTAGAAAAATAAAAGAATAAAATCCTAATAAAATAAAAGTCCTAATAACTTCTATTGTGGTGGAGGATGCAAGAGAGCGTTAAGACGCTCAAGGATGTGAGTGAGGATGAACCTCATCTCATCTTGGAGTTCATGAACCATAATCTTGGTTCTTTCACTTATCCTCGCGGTTCTCTCACAATGAGAACAATCATGGCGGGGAAAGTTTGAAGGTAGACTAGATTCATTTTTTGGTGGTGGTGCATTGGTGGATTGGTGGTTGAGATTTGGTGGAGCTATAATTGAAGAGAGCAAAGTGGTTTGAAGTTGCATAGCTTCATGAAGGTGGGAGTCCACCATGTTGGAGAAGGCATAGAGGTTATCAAGTTGATCATTGATCTCCTCTTGTGTTTGTGGGGGATCAATCCACATGGATTCCTCAATGTCCCTAAGAGAAAAGGATTGAGGTTGTTGAGGTTGAGGTTGAGGTTGTGGTGGAGCATGGTCTCCATATAGTGGCCCATGGATTTCCCTATAAATAGGGTGAAAAAGTAGAGGTTGAGGTTGGGATGTTTCACTACGAAGAGGCTCATTGGGCATAAAAGATTCCCGTGGTTGTTCATGAGCAATACGCTAGATTGACGCAAATGATGGAAGGGGTGGTGGATTTGATGTTCTTGGTGGCAAGTCTTCCAAGTCATCCAAAAATGGATGAGGAGAAGTTGGCGGTGTAGAAAAGAGTTCAATGGGTTCAAGTCTTGAAGATTTTGGTGGTTGTGATGGAGCCGGAGGTGGTGTGGTTGCTATTGGAGTTTTAGTTGGAGGTGGAGTAGTGATAATGATTGGTGATGTTGGTGGAGGTGTTAGAGTATTTAGAGTCAAGAAGTTTTCATCTCGGATGGGTGATGATATGTTAAGAGGTGAAGTGTCTGACGATGATGAGTTCAAGTTTATGAAGCAACACGGTTTGACACTAATTCTAGCAGTTCTTCTTGGTGGTCTAGTGGAAGGAGATGAGTTTGTGGATTTAGTCATATTGACTTTACTTAAGAAATGCTAAGATTCAAAAGAAGTTCTGGTAAAGGTGTGAAGAATGATCATCCTGGAGCACTTAATTTATAATGTTCAAGGTTTGTGAAAGAATGTGCATTGATTTGATGTTAATCCATTCAACATTGATCTTTCCTAATGATTTGGTGGTGTTAAGGAGCTTGTCTAATCACTAAAGTCAACCCAATGGAGGTGAGTTGAGTGAAAGAGGAAAGATATGCAGTTAATGTCTTGCAATCATTACAAGATCTTTGAGGTCATAGACCCACGGATTGCAAAGAACCAAATTCAGGGTTCCTTCCTTTATAGAGAAAGGTTCCTTGAGGTATTTTTGAGAAATTTCAAATTTTGGTGGGAAATGCTTATTCTATTGGTCCAAGTGAGATGACATGATCCTAATGTGAGTAAATATTAGTGAAAATTATCCTAGTAAAAAAAATGAGTGATCTAGAGTGCGGGATTAAACGAAAATTTAAAAAATATACCTGCAGGCTGGCGGAACCAATCGAATGAACTGGCGGAACCCTGTTTTTGGTTCCGCCTAATCGTCAGTCAAAATTTGGCGGTACCAAATTGTTGGACGGACGAAACCAAATTTTTGGTTCCGTCCCATCCACCAGGCCAAAATCCTTAACAGAGGGCACATTTGACCAATACCCTGTTCAAATCCCGTAATTTCTCCTAAAACATGTGTAATTAATTAGTTATGATTAGAAAACAACAATAAAACAGGTATTAACACATGTATGGGTATAGATCAAGCAGGGGCTTAAAATTTCACTAATAATGTGAAAATTGATAACATCAAGATGTTATCTACCTTCAAGACATGGTTAGTTCACATAATCGTCGAAAGTCAAGTTATCATCCTAGGAATAGAGAAATACACCATACATCATTGTTTTTGAGACATTGTACCAAACACTCATAAAAACCTCTTATTGCTTGTCCAATTTCTTGTTAATCTTGGTGAGAAACCTTCCAATGCACTTGAACATTCCTCTTGTTTGCTTGAACTCTTCAGATTGGTTCTCAAGTGCCGGAAGTTACCGGAAGTAGTCAAGAGGAGGAAGCTTTGAGTTAGGAAGTCCATCCTCGGAGCTATTTGTTGATGATGATTAGGAAGTTGGAGGATGAGGACGTTTCCCTTGAGTCTTTGCTACTCTCTTATCACTTAATGAAACCATGATGTGGTTGACAAGAGAATACTCAAGACAAAACCCTTTAGCATTTGGAGGGATAGGTGCAAAGGCTCTATAGAGACGGGTGAGAAGCATCCCGTAGGGAAGAGCAGTGGTTCCTAGCATGGGTATGTCAGCCATCCTTTTGGCAACATAGTAGGCTAAGTTAAAAGGTTGGTGGGATGACAAACTATAAAGCATGTAACAAAGACAAACATTGATGTGATCACGGTTACCTATGGTACACAAGACATTTGCCCTAAGGACTTCTTCCCATTTCTTGAATAGAGGTTTGAGTTCATTGAGTTCCATGCCAAATGGGTCTCGGTTGATTTCATTACCCGAATGGGTTGTCCTAGTATATGAAGTTCTTGGAAGGAAAAGATGGTCTCGGATTATTTCTTTGTCAACTAGAGGAGTGTCGTATGGAGGAATACGATCAACGATTGAGTCAAGGATTGAAAGGGACCATTTATCCGAGTAAAGGCATGTACCTTCACATGGAATTCCAAGGACTTCCGCAAATTGATGGAGAGGTATGTTGAAGTCATTTTGGTTTGCTTTGAATTGAATTGACATGAGTCCATTATCATTACTAGTGAGAATTACGCTAGCATAGAATTCGAGGACAAATCTAGGACAAATTTGTTCGTTAATGTCTAAGAGACCATCAAAGTGAATGGTTGCAAGTTCTTGACGAATGTTATGGTGTTTGGGAATGTAGTTGAGAGTGTCTTTGTGGTCATAGTGAGTTGCGGGAGGCATGTTTGATCCTAGATACAAAAATTTCACACTTTAGTCGAAACTAATGAGAATTTTGATATAATGTTCTAGTGTGTGCCTATATGAGGACAATGTGGAGGTGCGGTTATCTCGACTCTTTTTTAATGCATAAAAAGAATTTCTTTAGTAATTTTGTAACAAAACGAGAGATAACCCAAACGCTCCTAATTCAATGTAGCTTCGATTGAATGTACCCGAAAATACATATTAGTTATGTACTTCCTTTAGCATTCAAGAGACATTATGCAAGTGATGTTTTAAACATAATGTTTTTATTTGTATGAACAATGTGAAAAATTATTTGTCCTAATTGTGAGAAGCTTTTTACAAAAATTTGACATGGGGTTTTTATTAAATCGTGATAATGTCATACAAGATGCAATTCCTAACTAAGGGAAACATGATTAGTTATGTAATTTACAAATGTACTTCATGATCTACCTAAGAAAATGCATAATCCCCAAGTTTGGTTTTGTGCATAAATTAGAAACCCTAGACTCATAATTGAGAGAAGAAAGGTAGTAAGGAAGCTTAAAATGTTGCTTTGAGCTTAGATTAGTTGAAGGAGATGCCTTAAGTTTGAGAGTGATATGTTATGAAATAAGTTTGAGTCGTTGTGTGTTTTTGTTTTGTGAAAAGGAGTGTTTGTTTAAGTTATTTAAATTCTGGCCCAGGAACCCACGGATGGGGCGGAACCAAATATTTGGTTCCGTCCGTTATGTTGAAGGGTTCCTTGGGACCAGAACATAACTTGGTCAGTTTTTGTCGTTTTGTTCAAACGAAGGTTTAAGCTAAGATTAAAACTACACATTAGGTTCCATTAGTCCTAGTCCAAGTCTAAAGAGATTGAATGGCTCTCGTTTAGGAGGTTTAGTTAGAATATCGGCAATGTTATCTTCTGAGGATACTTTCTCGATTGAGATGTTTTCTTTTTGAACATTGTCGCGAAGGAAATGATGACGGATTTCAATGTGTTTAGTTCGAGCATGTTGAACTGGATTTTTACTGAGGTCGATAGCTCATTTGTTGTCGCAAAGGATAGAGATTTCGTTAAGTTGAATTCCGTAGTCGACAAGAGCTTGCTTCATCCATAGAGCTTGTTGACATGCTTTTCCTGCTGATACGTATTCGGCTTCGGTTGTTGAGATGGCAAGAGCCGTTTGTTTCTTTGAAAACCATGAGGTGAGACAATGTCCAACAAAAGTACAAATACCACTTGTACTTTTTATATCAACATAGTCACCGGCATGATCTGAGTCGGCATACACTATGGTTTCAACAACCGTTCCTTTGGGATACCATAATCATAGGTGTGTGGTGCCTTTTATGTATCTAAAAAGTCATTTTACGGCTTCAAGATGTGATGTTTTAGGATCTTCTTGAAAGCGAGCACATAGACAAACACTAGATAGAGTAGACTACAATTCATTCCTCTATATTTAGTGTTATCTACAGATTCACCTTCTTCATCCTTGGTGAGTTTGGTTTCCGAAGACATAGGCGTTTTAATAGGTTTAGAGTCTTCAAGACCAAATTTCTTAAGCATGTCTTTTATGTATTTAGATTGGTTAAAGAATATCCCATCTTCTAATTGTTTGATTTGAAGTCCTAAGAAAAAGTTTAGTTCTCCCATCATACTCATCTCAAAATTTTCATGCATGATTTTTGAGAAATCATCACATAGCTCTTGACAAGTTGATCCGAATATGATGTCATCCACATATATTTGGACAATCATAATATGTGAATTATTTTTCTTGTTGAAGAGAGTGTTATCTACTAAACCCATAGTGTACTTATGTTCAACTAATAATGTTTTAATTCGATCATACTATGCTTTTGGTGATTGCTTAAGTCCGTATAAAGCCTTTTTAAGTTTATAGACATGATAAGCTTTTTCAAAATCGATGAAACCCGGAGGTTGTGCGACATATACTTCTTCATTTATAAATCCATTTAGAAATGCACTTTTGACATCCATTTGAAAAAGTTTGAAATCATGTGCACATGCGTATGCAAGTAAAATTCTAATAGACTCGAGCCAAGCAACCGGAGCAAAAGTTTCATCGTAGTCAATGCCTTCTTGTTGATTATAACCTTGTGCTACTAGCGTAGCTTTGTTTCTAGATACTACACCATTTTTATCCATTTTATTTCGAAAGACCTATTTTGTTCCAATTATTGTTTGACTTTTTGGTTGAGGTACTAATGTCCAAACATCATTTCTAACGAATTGATTTAATTCTTCTTGCATTGCTATGACCCAAGATTCATCTTTTATAGATTCATTTATATTTTTGGGTTCAATGGTTGACAAAAAACAAAAGAAGTTGCTTTGATTTTTGACTTGTGATCTTAAGGTTCTTTCGTTTATTTTTCCTATAACACTATCTAATGGATAACCTTTAGGCTCTTTGATATTGAGAATTTCTTTGTTTAATAGTTCATCTTCCTTGTCATTATTTATATTATCTTCGTTTTCAACAAGTTGACTTTCAACTAAGTCATCATCTACCAAAGGTGATGTCTTAGAGGGAGGTGGACTTTCGTCAAATGTTACATTTAACGATTCCTCGACTCTCAAGGTTTCTTTTTTCAAAAACAATATAAGCTTTGCTATTTTAAGAATATCCAAGAAATACACCTTCAAAATACTTTGGGTCAAATTTGGTGAGGTAAACCTTAGTGTTTAAAATAAAACATTTACTTCCAAACACTTTAAAGTATCCAAGTGTAGGCTTTTTACATTTATATAGTTCATATGGTGTTTTGTTCAAAAATGGTCGAATTAATACTCTATTTAAAATATAGGTTGAAGTGTCAACGGCGTTACACCAAAACTTTGGTGGTATGTTTTGTTCATTTAGCATTGTTCTACTCATCTCTTGAAGAGTCCGGTTTTTACGTTCTACTACACCATTTGACTGAGGAGTACAAGGAGCCGAAAAATTATGTGATATGTTGTTGGCATCACAAAAGTTTCCAAATTGTATTTAATTATCAAATTCACGGCCATGATCCGTTCTTATTGACACAATACGACTATCTAGTTGGTTTTGAATTTTCTTACTAAGAATTTTAAATTGATTAAAAGCTTCGTTTTTACTTTTCAAAAACTTTGTCCAAGTGTATCTTGAATAATCATCTACTATGACCAAAGTGTAGAAGTTGCCTCCATAACTTTGTATAGCGGATGGACCAAATAAATCCATATGCAAAAGTTCTAGACACCTAGATGTAGAAACCATATTTTTAGCCTTATGGCTACTATGAACTTGTTTTCCAATTTTGCAAGCATCACAAAAGTGTTGGTCATATTTCAACTTGGGTAAGTTCCTAACGAGATCTTTTGAGGATAGAGATTGGATAAGTCTCATATTAGCGTGGCCTAAGCGTCTATGCCAAAGATTTGAGGAATCATCTAACGAAGTTAAGCAAAGTTTATCTCTAGAAGTTTTATCAATTTTCATAACGTATACGTTGTTTTTCAAAACTCCTTTTGCTACGGTTATTCTATCTTTTAGTATTATACTTTCGTTTTCACTAAATAGAACATTATACTTTTTACGGCATAGTTGACTAATACTAAGTAGGTTGAATCCTAGATTATCAACATGAGTAACATTATCAATAGAGAGAGAGTCACGAGAGATAGTACCTTTTCCGATGATTTTGCTTTTCAATTTGCTACCAAAAGTGACATTACCTCCATCATATCCTGGGTAGGTTGAGAAGAGGCTCTTGTTTCCCGTCATATGCCTTGAACAACCACTATCTTTTATCCACTCGTCCGGTTCCAATATGATTTTCAAGCATACCTAAGTTATATAAAAACTCAAGCATTTGGTCCCCAATATCTCATGGGTCTATTTTGAATAAACATCCCATTAACTTGATTCATGATGTATGGAAACGGTGGATATGAGTTCCATGGCATATAGTTAGGAGCTTGATAATGTCTAAGGAAGTTTTGATTCCAACCATTATGATGATAGTTGGGTTGTGCGTTGTAGTTACTTTTTGGAAAGAGGCGTTTGGGAGTAGCAGGAGATGCCTAGAGGGGGGCAAACCCGATTCCCGGCCGAGGCACTATTTTGAAGGGGGCACAAATTTTTGAAATTTATATATATATATATATATATATATATATATATATATATATATATATATATATATATATATATATATATATATATATATATATTATAAATATAATGTATAATGTGCTAAAAAATGTGTACATATATATATATATACGAGCAGGGTAGCCCGCGCGTTGCTACGGGAGTGTTTTGCATGAATATATTTGGGCAGTTCAATTTTTTGCGTGCTGAGATAAAAAAAAATGTATAAAATGTCATAAACCATTTCACTAACATAAACTAAATCTTATGGCATATATCCCAGTTACATCCCCTATGTTCATGGTCAACAGTTTTGGTTGTAAGGTTAACGGGTGAAAATGAAGTCACACAAAGTGTGATACCATTCGATAAAACCTCCTAACAAAATTTCATAAATTAAATCATGACTGAAAAGATATGAATTTTGTAATAATCTGTAACATACTTATACCGGGTTTCCATAAAGTAAATCAGATGTGAAGCTATAAATTTCAGTAAAAGCAAAACTGTATTAAATCTTTGAAGGATATTTGTTCACCATTGTAGTTCTTTGCAAGGAATGTAACCAACAATCTTTTACTTCTCAAAAGCTCATCCCTGCAACACCAACGAAAATGCATGTTTTCAAGCAACTTTTTCCTGTGGCTTCCAGCAACTGCCGCTCAACTACTAAAACTAACCATGGGTCTAACGTTTCTTCGTCCAGCATCATCCTGATCCTTTCCAAATTAGCAAAGCGAACCATGGGTGTAACCATTAAGCTACATAAGAATACAAATTAAAGTAACGTATCCGGTAAAAGCACATAAAGTTGTTAACCTGAACATGGTTCAGTAAGAACATCCCATATTTCCGTCGATAATTGAATGTCACGTTTCTATAGCGCATGAAGAACTCCAAATATATGTAGTCTTTCTTGTAAAATGATATCTGCAAGTACATCGTTGCAATATAAAACGCTATTAAGAATCTGATGTAAAGAGAAAACAATCAATTCAAATATACATTTTGATTTTTATCTTGCCTTTTAATGATAACTTAATTTACTTGCAATAAGGAACACTACTTGGATGACGTTCAGAAAATGCACTTACCTTTGGACATAAGCCTTTTTGAAACTACGTTTGGACAGACGGCAGCATCCAACCTGTGAAAATGCAGTTAAATATATGATTTTCTAAAGCCTAAAAACGTATGTAATGTAAGTCCAGTTTAAAACTTTACCGGTTATGCACAATAGTCTTTGGATTGAGCTTTTCAACAAATGTGTTGAAGGTTACCCTTAATAGCACAAAATAATCATAGTTACCTAATTTGAACACAAATGTAATCCGTATACAGCAGTCATAATATAACAGTAAGAGATACTATTGTATATAATGAGTAAGTGATATTAAAATAGTAGGGACCTGATATTCATGAATATTGAGACGAAGGAGATGCTGTTTTTGTCATTTTGAGGTGACTTATTTAGATGCAACTTTCTTTAATAATCCTCTCATTTTCTTATTGGACCACCATTCCTCATCAAACCCTTTTTATATATCACTATATCAGTAGTATTCACGTTAGATCTTCTACAGATTTCATATGTTTGACATGCTGGACCTAAGTTTGCCATTACCAAAATTTTTGGATCATATTGCATATCTGCAACATAAAGTTGGCAATCAGAAAGATGAAAAACTTTCAGTACAGCTATTCTAAACTGACTCTATGACCAATCATATTTAGCGTACCCAAACACTAATAATCGTTGTTCACAATTTAAAAGTAGAACACCCACATAAGTACTTTATAATTGAAATGGCAAACACTCACAAACTAAAGTTTGCAGTGCAGCGATTTGCTAATCAATAAAACAAAGTTGTTAAAAGAAGCTTGCCTTGTATATAAAAAAGCTGAGTACCTTTAAACATAAAATGAAGAAGCTCCGCATCCTATAAAAACTTTTAAAATATGCAGTATGCGTTGTGACAGCACCTCTAACGGACCGTTACTCGCCTTGACGGTTTGCATTCTCGGCTGACGCAAGCTCTCTCAAGTTAGTTAGTATCTAGAAACAACAAAACTCAACTCAAATGATAGATATGAGATCGATGTGCAGTCTATTTTCAACTTTCTGCAAGTATCATCACATAAGTTGGCTATCTAGAAACAACAAAACTCAACTCAAATGATAGATATGAGATCGATGTGGCAAGATGAGCAATTGAGCGGGTTGTGCAATAGGTCGAAACAGGTAATATTTAAGTATGGGTAGGAACAGGCATAATTACATGTCATATAATCACACGATCACACCCCTAAAATAATATCCAATCATTTTTTTTTTACCATTTTGTTATACATGGTGGCTTTTTATGTGGAAGGTTGCATCATAAACTCTAGCTTAGTGTTTCTTGAATTTCATTTTGACCATTTAGGCTAAAATGTTGCAGCTTTTAGACCACCCTTTTAAAAGGCAAGTAATGTGATATGTAGATGTAAATGCTAAAAAGGGAGTCAAGATGATATGGTGTAGCCTAAGTACATCCTAAATTTTAGTGCTCAAAGGTTGAAAGGAGTTTAGTACTATATAGTAATGCCCTAGGTCTCCATTTTCTACTGTGAAGTATGTTGGGTTTAAAAGATACTGCTGCTACTTTGAAGATGTTGCTGCTAAGTATTTTATTCTGCTGCTCATGGTGTTAATAGAAATATACTAAGTATGATTCTGCTGCTAGGCATAATCATTCTACTGCTAGTATATTTATTCTGCTTCTGATGATATCTGATGAATGATGAAATAAGCTAAGTGTCAAACTGCTGCTAGCCTAAGATGATTCTGCTGCTTACTAGAGTTTTGATTCTGCTGCTTATTAGATATGTATAGTTTATTTATGGTAAAGATACGAATAGATATTATTCTTGTATAGAAAGTTTTTGTAACCGACTAAGAATCCTTAAGTGTATAAAAGGAGGATCTAGGGTTAGAGTTAGGTAACGATTGTTTTAGCATACGCATTGTCTTGTATTCACTTCAAGGTTCGTTGTAACCCTGTTACTTTTGAGTAACCGTATATTAATATATTGAGGTGAAGGTTGAGAGAATTACTGTGTGTTATTGTTAATTCTTCTTAAGATTAATTACTAGTTTCCGCATAGTAATTAATAGATCATTCAAAAGCAGTTTCTATACCTATTGCTTTAGGTTTATATCTAAAGTAATTAACAAGATCGTTAAGCTCATCTGGTATCAACAAGAGGATTGAGACTGAGTTTCAGTCCAAAGATTCACCTCTCAGGGAAGTTAACACATCCCGAAGTGATGAGGACAGACATGAAACTAATGAGGAATTGATGGATCAATTTGTACAACATGAAATTGCCTATGATACACCTCTCGGACCAGGTCACACAGGTCGAAGTGTTGAGGCTAGCATTGAACTTGACACAGAGGAATTGACAGGTAAAACTAATGTACAAAATGTCAAATCCAAGGATCCACCTCTCGGGTCAGGTAACACAGACCGAAGTGGTGAGCATAGTGTGAAACAAATCAATGCGTTGACGGAAAGATGTACCAAGTTGGAAGCTCAAGTTCTTGATCTCACCAAAACAGTCAAAAGTTTGAAGTTCTGGGTCAACTTTTTGGAAAGAAAGAACAGGTCAAGAGCTACACTTACTAGAAGATTCAAGAAAGTGAATTCCAAACCAAGTTTGGGAGAGGATGCTCCCAAACAGGGGAGGAATGAAGAGGAGGAAAACAAGGGTCAAGGGGAGGTTGACATGGATATGGATTTGAATGTTGGTGGTATTGCTGAGACTGAAGTTGAAAAAGATGTTGGAAGTGATGTTGCTGCTGATGTTGGTAAGAAGAAGACACAGGATGATTCTGCTGCTGGTGCAGAACATTCTGCTGCTGGGTTAAAGGATACTGCTGCTGGTTCAGAAAAGGGTTCTGCTGCTGAATCAGATGATGATACCATTCCTATAGCCCAAGTCATGCTAAACCTTAAAAAAACACAACAACAACAACAATCACCACAAAAACCTAAACCTGCTGCTACGATGAAACAACCAACACCTTCAAACCCAAAAGCTAAAGGAGTTGTCATTCAAGAACCTGGATCAATTCCAAAACATGTACACCTAACCATTTCATCAACAGACAAAGGCAAGGGCATCTTGGTTGAAGAACCAAAGAAGAAGTTCAAATTTATGGATGCTGATGCAAAGGAACAACAAAGTAAGTCTGATGCAGATGTTGCAAGAGAAATGGAAGTACAATGGAATGCAGATGTTGAAATGGAAAGACAGAGGCAATTACAGGAGGATTGGGAAGTGGCAATGAGAACTCAGAAGGAGGAAAGAGAGAAGTACACCCCTGAGGAACAACAAGATGCTATAGCTGATATGCTTAGAGCATTTAGAAAGAAGCAAAATGAAAAGAAGGGTGAGTACAAGAAGAAGAAACCTTCCAAAACTGATGAGTATAATTATATGAAAATGTATCTAGGAAATCAAGCTTATTGGAAGCCTAGTGCATTCAGAGGAATGAGTAGAGCTGCTATTGCAAAGGCTTATTATGAGACTCATGCGAGAATTAACAGACCAATTGAGCCTATGACTGATGCTGAAATTAAGAAACTTACAAGAAGAGTGGATCCAAAGGCTTATCTTAATCCTGAACCTCAAGTTACAACGCCTAAAGAAGTAACTGAAGTTGTGCAAGAAAAGATTGTGAAAGAAAAAGAGGTTGTAGGTGAAGCTGAGAAGGAAAAAGAAGTTGTTGAGGAGCAGAATGTTGAAAAGACAAAACCTGAATCTACTATTGGTGTGAAAAGAACAGGAAAAAGGTTAAAGTCTATTGGAAGGAAAAAGAAAAGAGCTAAATCTGTTGTAATGAGTGATTCTGAAAGCAATTCTAAAGGTGAGAAGGAGTCAAATACTAATGAGTATGGAGCTGAAGGAGTCACTGCAGATGATATGAAAAGGATTATGGATTTTACAGTTCATAAACCTCAAGAAGAACCAGAGATAACAAATGCAGTTCCCATGGAATCAAAGTACCCAATCATTTCTTATACACATGATGTTCAAGATGGAAGTGAAGCATGGTGGGAGATTAAGAGATCAAATGGTGTATGTCAGAAGTTTATTAGATTCTCACAAATGCTGCATTACATGGATAGGGATGATATAGTACAGCTCTGGAGGTTATATAAGGAAAATTATGGGGATAGAAGACTAGCTGTGATTTATGAAAGGCTACACTATTATTATTTGAGGAACATGTTTGAGCCTGATGCAAGAGATATTGAATGGATAGATTTGTTAAGCTCAACCAAGGTTCATAAATGGTATCTATATCAATCATGTGGAGTACATGAGTTGATTGGTAGAGGTGTAGGTGTATACATGCTGGTGGAGAAAGACTATCCCTTGAACAACAATACTGCTGTTATCACCCAGATGTTACAACATGGTAAGTTGAGGTTACAGAGAGCATTTTTGTCAAATCATCAAGCTTATGAGTTAGTAGAAAAGTATAGAAAGATTCTGAAATCAAAGACTTCAAAGCAGTAAGTGTTTGGAAGCATCCTCTTTGTGTATGTCTGTGCTTAGAAGAAACTTGTATATTTTGGGAGAAAATATCAAGTTTAGGGAAGGATTGTTGGGTTTAAAAGATACTGCTGCTACTTTGAAGATGCTGCTGCTAAGTATTTTATTCTACTGCTCATGGTGTTAATAGAAATATACTAAGTATGATTCTGCTGCTAGGCATAATCATTCTACTGCTAGTATATTTATTCTGCTGCTGATGATATCTGATGAATGATGAAATAAGCCAAGTGTCAAACTGCTGCTAGCCTAAGATGATTCTGCTGCTAGAGTTTTGATTCTGCTGCTTATTAGATATGTATAGTTTGTTTATGGTAAAGATACGAATAGATATTATTCTTGTATAGAAAGTTTTTGTAACCGACTATGACTCCTTAAGTGTATAAAAGGAGGATCTAGGGTTAGAGTTAGGTAACGATTGTTTTAGCATACGCATTGTCTTGTATTCACTTCAAGGTTCGTTGTAACCCTGTTACTTTTGAGTAACCGTATATTAATATATTGAGGTGAAGGTTGAGAGAATTATTGTGTGTTATTGTTAATTCTTCTTAAGATTAATTACTAGTTTCCGCATAGTAATTAATAGATCATTCAAAAGCAGTTTCTATACCTATTGCTTTAGGTTTATATCTAAAGTAATTAACAAGATCGTTAAGCTCATCTGAGATCAACAAAGTACATCAATCTTTATTGGCCTTGGAATAAGTAATTTTCAAACAACAGATTCTGTATAAGCAAAAAAACAATGAACTAATTAGTAATCTGGTATATATTGTTCATGTGTGCACATTGTTGTTCAAATATGAACCCAGTACACCCTGCACAACTAAAAAATTAAGCTAAACTCCATTTTTACTGATATGAAGTTAGAGAAACTTACCACCCGACATGACTTCAATTGCACTCTCAGTGTGGTTGCCCAGCCAAGATACGCGTTTGCAAACATAGTTGCAAAAACCAAATACCAAGCATGGGTTGCAACTATAATGTAGATTAGTTTGGCTGGCCAAGGTAATGGTGTCAGTAAATTGCGCTCCCAAACACCAATATTGGGTGTAACCATGACCCGGATTAGGTTGCCCCAGCAAGATATGGGTGTCACTGACAAATACCATCAACGTATTCAACATTACAGATCCCCTGAAAAAAGGAACAAAAAAATACATTAGCTAAAATTGCGCAACATGAATAAAGACTGGGTAAGCACCTCAAATACATAACCCCAAACATCCAGTAATCACAAAATACGATAATTTGACCCTAAACATCAGATAATCAGGATACTCGTAAGAAACTGAAAAAATTTGTTTATATAAAAAACAGCATCTTTATATAAAAAACTTGTCGGGTCTGCCTTTTTTTACCTGTTTCAAAATGGGTTCATTCGGGTCTCTAAGATCGTTTGTCGGGCAATAGTTTTTGTGTCACCTAACAACATCAAAACATACATTCAATATTAATTTCATCCAGATGATAAGAAATTTGGATCGTAAGATTTATTTGGTGGTCATTAGAAAAGCAAGTGATGCCGTGTGACCTGGGGTTGTACTTTAAGATATGTGGGTAAAGAATAATCTCAAAAACCTACAATAGAATACTCTTTAACCGTCATGTAACGATGGTTATGGAAAAAAGAAATTTAAATGGAGACGAAGAGATTCCTAACAATCAATCAATGAATGCCATAGTTGCTAAGTCGATGTACAGAATGTGTCAAACCATTATGCTATACTGGCAATGAAATGTCCACATATAACTTAAATAACAATCTTAAAACACATCTAAACAAGTTTTTGTCATTGAGGTTTTATATGCTTAAAAATATGTTTCTTATAACGTTCATTTTAGTAAATGGGTTAAAAATCGGCATCTCGACTATTTTATCAAAATGTCATAAATCAGAATGCGCTTACTTTGCAGGGCAGTTTGATCTTACAACCAACTCTTACTGTATTAACTTCTCCATCCCTGCCTGAGCTTACTCCAAACTGTCTTGATTTCCCCTTTCCTATTTCTGCAAAGATAAAGACCTGCATAATATAGCGAAAACTAAACATAATTACACAAAATGGTACCTCTTTGAACATGGTTCATTCAGCAGGCATAGAAGTACCCAAAAAAAAAAAGAAGGCGAAACTACTAAAGAAGCGTTCATCGTGAAAATTGATTATCAAATATTTATTCAGCACAAAAGCTTATTTTTGGGCCTATGAGCTTTTTGAAACTTTGAAAAGCTCATAATCTGAAATTTTTCTACCTATAACTTTATAGCCTATTTAAGCTCATAAGCTCAAGTTGATGACCTCATTGGCCCAAAAATATGACATTGTTAGATTTTAAAAAGCTAAATAAGCCCATAAGCTCACCAAATGAGCATAAACAAACACCACCTAAACTACATAAACGTCCTATTATTCTTTAAACACAATTAACCCAAACCCATAAAACGGCAACTCAGTTAAACCAAGCCATTTTCTCGCCAACCGATCAATACCAAAGAGGGCTAACCAACAACATGAAAGAAAAAACCCTAATTTCAGAAACCACAAAACCAAACACCATTAAATTGGTAAAAAAAAAAATAAACCTTCATCAAGAAATTGAATATTCGGTGAAGAAAAATTAACACACAGCCATTATGACTCGTCCATATTATGCACGCAACGGTAAAATTTCAAGTTGATTTACCTTTATAAACCTCTAATAATCTGAAATAGTCACCAATTTCCTGTAAAAACAAAAAATATACACAATCAAAAAAAAAAAAAAAAAAAAAGATTGAATCTTTATAACAAAAAAAAATAAAAAAAAATAAAAAATAAAAATAAAAATAATAATAAAAAAAAGAGGGTAAAACCATGAGATAAGAGACAATTAATTGCTTCATTAGAGTGTATAACGTCTTTGGATCTAAGAGATTGACCCTTCTTTGTGGAAGATCTGGTGAATCATAAAACTTGGGGCTTTGGTTATTAGATTTGTGTGTAGTGATAATGAATCAAAGAAGGTTCTGGATCTATGGTTTATGTTAAAAGATGAGGAAGAGATGATCAGTTGGTGGGTTTGATGAGAGGGAAGTGATCTAGGATTTTCTAGAACTGAAATAAATAAAGTAACCCAAAGGCTAGGTACAACTCTTAGCAGCAAGTGTACTGTTATTACAACTGTTTTGAACAACATCTTGATGCAGCCCACCTCCCCATCTTTATATTATATATATATATATATATATATATATATATATATATATATATATATATATATATATATATATATATATATATACAATACTTAAAGTACTAAATATGTATATAAAAGCAAAGTTTGTATCCTTATCTACAATTTATATCAATTTATTTTACATAAACTGCGAAGAGCTAATCAACCAATTTTCTATGAAGAATGCTAGGTGGGCTTCACGTATCATCAGTTAACTAAGTAACTACTATGATATGTATTTCTAATATTATGGTCTTATTATGCATATATAATTTCTTATTATAATGTTAGTTATCATTTATAAAAAATTTTGTTTATATATTTGAATTCGCTAGGAGTTAGGGGCTTTTTTTCTCGGTTCGGCCTGGGTATTTAAATTCTCAGGGCCGCCACTGGGGCATAGGTGTTTTAGGCCTTTGTTGAGTAGTTTTGGATCTATACTCATTTTTAGCAAGACCTAATCCTAATGTAACAGCTAGTTTTTGTTTAGTTTCATTTGTAACAACTTTAGATTTCTTTGTGACTTTAACGAATTCAGTACGAGCCGATTTGCTATCTTTTTGTTCACCTGAGGAACTTACGGAACCAAATGGTTCAACGGACGGAACCAAATTTTTGGTTCCGTCTAGTTCGTGACTTCCTGAGGTGGTTGGAGCAGTTTCTTGCTCCTTTTCGACTTGCTTCTTAGACTACTTAAATCTCTTAATTTCATAAATCCTAGTCCAGTTTTATCATATGGTAATTTCTGGATTTTCATTATTTCATCCGCACAACAAATATTCTTATCAAATCTTTTGAACTTTGAAGTTTGTTTGATGAGATCATTCTGTGTGATTTTAAGTCTTTCAATTTCAAGTCTGAGCTCTTGACATGATGTACATACCGTGTCAATGGCTTTACTCTTTTCTAAACGTTTTTCTTTTTCTTTTAATTCATAAACTTTATTTTCCAAACACTCCTTTTTAGTTTTTTAAAACTTATTTTTGTTTATGATTTTTAAGCTAAGTTTACACAGTTTGTTATATTCTATTTGTAATGTATCATCAACAATAGAAGAGTAAGATGAGTCAGAGTGTACTCATTTGAGTCTTGAGCCATGAGAGCAATTTCGTCATTCTTTGGTTCCTCGTCGTCATCTTCACTTTCACTCCAAGCACCACTCACAAAAGCTCTTTGAGTTTTGTTTTTAGGTGGCTTTGGACAATCTCCTATGAGATGGCTTGTGTCTCCACATCTAAAACATTTTCTTTTAACCTTCCATTTCTTATCATCATGATCTTTTCGGAAAGATTTCTTGTCATCTCTAGGTTGTCTTACAAACTTTCCTCGTCTTTGAAAGAACTTTTTGAAATCTCTTACGGCCATGGCATATTCTTCATCTTCACTTCCCGAGCCAGATTCTTCATCATCACTTGACTCCGTTCTTGCTCTTAAGGCAATGGACTTGACTTTTTTACTTTTTGCCTTTAACAATCTCTGAGTCATTCACCATCACCATTTTATGAACTTTGAGGTTTCTAATTAGCTCATCAAGTGATAACTTTGAGAGATCTTTAGATTCTTCAATAGCCATCACTTTTGCTCTCCATTTTGGATGAAGTGTTCTAAGGAATTTCCTGACAAAGTTCTTACTACAAAAGGATTTATCAAGTGCTTTGAGAGAGGTAATAATAGTATTAAAACGAGCAAATGCACTATCAATGATTTCATCTTCGGGAATAATAAATTGTTCATATTGTTGAACAAGAAGATCAATTTTGTTATTCTTGACTTGTGAATTTCCTTGATGAGTGATTATTAAAGATTGCCAAATTTCTTTAGCGGTTTTGTACATAAAGTCTCTTTCAAATTCCTTTTTAGTTAGAGCGTTGTAAATCATCATTTTTGCTTCATTATTTTTTGCAATTAACTTCTTTTGCTCATCACTATGACGAGTAAGTGAAGTATCCTCATCCCGACCACTTGCGATATCTTTTATAATAGTTTTATGATCACCTTCTATAATTATATACCATAAATCTATATCTTTTGATTTTACATATGTTTCAAACCGGCTTTTTGAATAAATAAATTCATTTGGTTCAAAAAGTGGTGGTCTTTCATAGATTATACTTCTTTAAAGTTTTCAAAATTCATGGATCGTTTCAAGTTTTAAAATACAATAAATTTTAAAAATCTTGAGTAACGTAGCTCTTGATGCCAATTGTGGAAAACTGGAAGGGGGGTTGAATAGTTTTACCGTTTTTAATTTCCTTTTCTTAGTTATCTTTGTGTGCGAAATAACTTAATATATGCAAACAAAATAACAATATGTAAAGTGCAAGAAAGATAGAAACGATCAAACCACAACACGAGTGTTTATAGTGGTTCGGTCTACAAGGACTATTTTTCCTTGCCCTACTCCGCTCCCCGATTATCCAACTCGAGAGTTTTCTTCACTAGTCAACAAGCTCCTTTATCCGGCGGAGAAAACCTTTACACGTCGCTTACACAATATTTCCGACACAAAGCTAGATGTCGAGTTCTTTTACAAGGGTACAACCACTCCTGTCACACTATGTATTTTGAGGACTAAAATACTAACCGATCACTATCAGAGGTTTATGATGGTTTGATACAAGCAATGATGTATGAATAACTATAATTCACACTATGATGAACTAACAAGTCTTGCAACGCTTTGTTGAAGCTTGTAAGCCTTTAAATGATGTTATGATCTTCTTGCTACAAAAGAAGCTCACTAAAATGAAATATGAATGAGTTAGATATATGGAATGATGAATGAAAGAATGTATGTTGTTTTATGTATGTAAGTGATGAATGAACAACATGGTGTGGCTTGTTATTTATAGGCACCGAGGCCAGCAAACCACAGATCAGACGGAACCAAATCAAGGGTTCCGTCCGTGTATCCTTTTGGTTCTGAGGGGACTTGACAGAAAATCTTCACAATCTTTTATCAAATCTAACCTAAATATACACCATATCTTCAAGGATTCTAGAGTGATAATCTAAACAAAATATTCACCACATCTTCCAAGGATCCTATGTAAGCTTAGATTAGAGTAGGATGATCCATGAAATGATGTAAAAATACAATTTCATTTTAGATTAACATGTTTATGAAAGTATACTTGTAAAATGTATATACTAGCTAGCTAAGTAATGTTTAGTTTGTGTTTAAGAAAGGCTTGTGATAATATATGTAAAAGACTTAACTATATTTATGTTTTGCTAAATTAAAGTTTATAATTGTCGTTAACAAAATATAGCAAAGATCGTAAAATATAAATAACGTTTTTTAGACGATATTTGTATTAACAAGAAGGTTTCCTCATAATCTACACTATAGGTCTGAGTATAACCTTTTGCTATAAGACGAGCTTTATAGGTATGTATTTTTCCATCCATGTCACTTTTCTTCTTGAAGAGCCGCTTGCTACCAACAGTTTTAACGTTAGGAGGGAGGTCAGCTTCAATCCAAACATTGTTGTCTCTCATGGATTGCATCTCCGTGTTCATAGCTTTAAGCCATTTTTCAGATTTAGGATCTGATAATGCAGCTTTATAGTTTTTATATAAATATCCACACTAGCCTTTAGGTTTTTATATAAATATGTATAACGAAAATATATGTGTGCATGGAGTCTCTATAAGCTCAATAAAAGCTCAAGCTCTGATTGTTATGTATTTCGAGTTGGTTTATTGGGCTTGGGCTTAAGCTCGACTCAAGCGAGTCAAGCTCAAGCTTAATTTGCTTGATAAAAGCTTGGGTTGTTTGTAGCGTTAAATCCTTTCCGAGCATGTATATTGTCATGTATTATACAAAGTGAGACAAGATCTCATTACCAATAATTCGAGCAAACAAAATATTTCGGACACAATGATTCCTAACACAAAGAATCATAGATTCGACTACAAATGGAGCTCTAAGCTCTTTTACCCAAAAGCGAAGATTCCATCAATTCTGAAAGCACCTACTTCAAAAATCAATAACCGTTCCAACCTTACACAAAAGTTAAGTTAGCTTAATGTTTAAAGGTTGTTCAATCAACCAAGAAGAAAAGATAAAGAACATTGCGTTTGTTAATGAGTTCTAGCGTGGTGATGTAACAAAGAGATGTCATACTTATAAGTGCGTTTAACCATTATCAAAGTAGCTTAGTGGTTAGACGCTTTGAAAAAACATCGAAAACAGCTTAGGTCGGCTGAAAAAAGGGTTAGAAACATCTACAAACATGTCAAGCAAATCTGAGTTAAAAGCTCGAACTCGCTAAATAACCTAAAAACTAAATACCCCATCGGTCTACTTCCATTTGACTATGTATATTTGAAATAAAGTTTGGGAATGGATATATATATATATATATATATATATATATATATATATATATATATATATATATATATATATATATATATATATATATATATATATATATATATATATATATCTTCAAAACGGATTTCAATGCCCTCCCTATTTTTTATTTT
This sequence comes from Artemisia tridentata subsp. tridentata, assembly GCA_021014915.2. Lineage (NCBI taxonomy): Eukaryota > Viridiplantae > Streptophyta > Magnoliopsida > Asterales > Asteraceae > Artemisia > Artemisia tridentata. The sequence goes on along the minus strand of CP139503.1, from coordinate 366,572,786 downwards.
ATTTATAATTTTGTTTTTATTATACAATTACGAAACAGAAAGTACAAAACAAAAATTATAAAGTTCTACACGTCAAAATATTGGGCCAGGAAAAGTATATATAGTGTTAAGATAAAATGAAACGAAAAATTAAAATGAGAATGGTGAGAAAAAACTACAACAACGCACTTCAAATGCACCTACAAAAGTAGATAAATCTGCCCTTAAAATACTCCCTCTTATTTGAAAAGTATGGCTAGAATTTTTTCTCATTTTTTTTCATTTTGATTTTTCTTTTCATCGAATCCCTGTCTTGATAACAATAGCTACAAAGTTATTGCAAATGAGCGTCAAAAGAAAAAGAAACACCCATAAATTCAATTCATAAGGCTGCACACAATCGATCGTAAAATATCGGTTGGTCACATGTGGTGACCGATATTTTATTCGGACGCATCGGTTGTGGTCATTCGGTCTAACATCGGTCGAGGATCATGGAAAAATATAATCGGTCGATTTTACGACCGATATTTGTAAGCCTTTGTGTGTTTAATATATATATATATATATATATATATATATATATATATATATATATATAATATATATATATATATATATACTTTACCACTTTTACAACCTTATATATACCAACCTCAAACACACTTCTAAACACACAATTTCAAACACAATTCAAACACACACACAAACAAATTCAAAATCCACATTCAAGATCGAAACTCAACATTCAAAACTGTAGTTTTATTTTCATGTATCGTAGTTTGTTAATCTTTAATTTATGTAATGTTTTTATTTTTAATGAATTTTAAGTTTTTTGTTTAAAATGTTTGAATTAAAAAAAAATAATAAAAAAAATAAAAATTAAAAAAAAAAATCGGTTATCGACTGTGGCACTTTGGTCATGTCTGGTCACCGGAGAGAGAAAGCTGACGTGACAGCCGATAACCCAGGTCACTTTGGTCATCGACAGTGACTAGCCTAAGTACTTCGAGTATCAAATGCGGGGTAGTACTGAAAATGACATGACTTATAAATATAAGATTAAATTGCAAGTATATTGCAAAAATACTCCCTATGGTTTGGTCAAATTGTATGTTTCGTCCTTACAATTCGAAAATTGCAAGCGGCCTCCCTGTAGGGAAATCTTGAGTTCAATTTCGTCCCTGCCAAAATTAAATGACTAATATACCCTCGCCAGCTTCCTTCTTCACTTTTATTTAAATTTATATATATTTCGAAAGCAAAAATTGAAAAACACATAAAGAACTTTAACCTTCTCCCGTATTCAACCAAAAACTTCATCATCTTTACTTAATTCACATCAAACACTCACAAACGTACACATATAACACCTTCCATCTTCTTTATCTCATCTTCTTCAAGTATTTCATCAACCCTAGCACATCACCTAACCTTACACAAAATTAGGTGTAAAACTCAATAAAAAAAACTAGCCTTAATTTTCAAATTTTCAAATAATAAAGACAAAACATGCAATTTGACTAAACCACAAGGACGATTTTTCGCAATTTACTCTAAATATAAGTACATAAACCACAAGGGTGTTAAGAGTCATGGAAATGGTCAAACGTCATGATCCATGACCCACCATCTAGAGTTAGTTATTAACAGTTGTCTTCCAAACTTAACCGTTTTGTCAAAAACACACTTTCCCCCTAACCTTCTTTTTTTCTTAGCTGTCTCCTTATCACCCTTCACTCCGTGTGCAGCTCGTATATCACTTATAATGGTACCAACACACACATATATAAATATGTAAACATACTTAACCAACATAAACATAAGTTCACTAAATATTTTCCAACATAGTACTTACTTTTAATTACCTAATGGCTACTTTTATCCAATTTAACGCTGAGAATATTCCATCAGAGTCTTGCTCAACATCTCACGAGGATGTCCACCTGGCATCCCAAAACCCGAAAAAACGAGCTGGCAGGAAGAAGTTTAAGGAGACTCGTCACCCGGTGTATCGTGGGGTCCGAAAGAGGGCTTTGGGTAAATGGGTTTGTGAAGTAAGAGAGCCTAATAAGAAAACAAGAGTGTGGCTTGGTACATATCCTACTGCTGACATGGCAGCTAGAGCTCATGACGTGGCGGTTTTGGCTATGAGGGGTCGGTCCGCGTGTTTGAATTTTGCTGACTCATTATGGCGATTACCAATTCCTCAGTCTAGTAATGTGAAGGATATTCAAAAGGCTGCGGCTAAGGCAGCTGAGGCGTTTAGGTCCGTGAATGATGATGTGGCGCTAACTGAAGAAAGCAACGAGTTGAAGGAAAACCATGTGATTTATATGGATGATGACGTGGTTTTCGGGACACAGGGGTTTTTTGCTGACATGGCAGAAGGGATGATGTTACCGCCACCTAAGAGCATCGGATATGACAACTGCGTTGATGACGTGGAATTTAGTGTTGACGTGTCATTATGGAGTTTTTGACTTCTGGTTTTTACTAGATTAGATGCATAGTAGATAGTTCTTATTTAAGTGAGATTAGTATGCCATAGAACTATAGAAGTTTAGTCAAATAAAACCAAATGTAGTTAAATTGTGATTTCATCACTGCAATACAAAATACAAGTCGAATATCTAACACAAAATTTCTTTTACGAAATTACGATAAAACTCGAAAGTTATTGCTTGAAACACCATCGATCCTAACCATCTCTGAGGGTACGGTGGCGCCATGCGTGCCATGGCTACCAGCCCAAAAACGACGATGACGCACGGTTACGTGGGTGGCGCCGTCGGCCCTCGCGCCGTGGTGGCCAGCCCACGCCGTATGTTTTTCAATTTTTTTTTTTTTTTTTTTTTTCTTTTTGGTGGGTTTGTTTGTGTTTGTGTTTGCATATTGTTTTTTTTTTTTTTTTTTTTTTTTTTTTTTTTTTTTTTTTTTAACTTTTTCATTTTATAGTCTTCTGTTTTGAGTATTTACATTTTAAGTCTATTTAACACTTTTTTTACATCGCTAGTCCTTAATATGTTTGCAATGTTAGTCTCTAAGTTATTTTTTATTTTTTTTTCTATTAGTTAATCTAATGTGTTTTAATTTTAATTTTATATATCTCTAAATTATGTAAATGAAAAAAAAAAAAAAAAAAAAAAAAATACGACGGCACCACATTTTCTGGTGCCAACCGGTAACGGCTAAAATGTGGTACCATAGGATTTCTGGTGCCATAGAGACTTTTGCTGACATGACAACACTTTTTTGGCCATGGCTTGAAGCCATGGCACCACGGTACCCACCGCTCTTACATGATGGAAAATTGTGTTGGCAAAGTTTAAACCGACTATTAAACTTGTTTTAGACAATTAGACATAGTTGCTTTCTCACTCAGACTAGTGACACAACAAAACCTTCTCTTCCACCGCCACCTCAGCGCCACATCATTCCGTAATAATTACGCTTGAGTTTTGGTCTTGCGTAATGCACATGAATGCGTGAGCTTTGGTGTGACACTTGAGAAATAGACTCCGCTACCACCAACCTAATAGTGTGATAAAACATGTCTAAATATAGATGATCATATGTTGGAGACTTGGAGATATGTCTTAAAACAAACACAAAAGGAGCTCATCTCGAATGTTTTTAGTGTCATAAAACTGAACCATATGTCAGATCAGTTTGTCGTCTAAAAGATCTTAGTACTGTTACAAATAAATAAACCATACTGGTAATTACTAAGGAGTCTTTCTTTGTTTCAACCGAAACCAAACAATTTAAGCTCCAATCGTCAAAAACCAACGACAATATATGAGTCATTAGCCATCGATTTGTTTGTTCAACAAAAGAGGGCAAACTAACAATTTAAAAAGCAGCACGCTAAATATATGCAATCCCAAACAGCCTCTTAGATATCAGAGATGCATAAAAGAAGGAAAACTCGAAATCAGCTTAGGATCAACCCATTAAATAGCCAAATTTTCCTAAAAATGATCCTAATTGTCCCAAAGTCCAAAACCATATACACATAACACATCACTAAAAAACAAAAAATAATTAAAACAGGACAAGCCTTAGAGCCGTTAACTGTGACTGTCCTATAACCAGAAGCAGATATCAGATGTTGAGACCATGCCTTAGAAATAGTTCGAGAGACAGAATATGGTCCAAGCATAAGCTTGATCTTGAGAAACAAGAAGTCAACTAACATTTAAATTACACACTTTCAACATACAAAATCGGACGTCAGTGCAGTTGATAGATGTGTGCACGACACCCACCGAATAACTGACTCAGCAACCACCAGGTCCAGCTGCTCAAACTCTCCCAATCCAATTGTCCGGTTCCGCTTGTTATGCATACTCGATTTTCTTGAACCACTTCCCCTTTTGACCTCACCCAGTTTCTGCTCCTTTCCTTCCTTTGTCTCCTGGTCTAATAGGCACACTGAAGGCTCGTTCTCAGTCTCTGGGCCCGGGCTAAAAAATGTAAAACTCGATATTGTGTGGATGGGCGTGCAGAAGTCTAGGGTAGCATTTGATGACCCGCCACTACTACGGAACGAAAACCCACATGAATTCACAAATGGTGTCACTGGCTCCACAAGGAAAGATGAAAAGGACGATTTGCAACTGAAGGTTTCGCATATAATTGGTGATCCTGATCCCATCCCAAAACTGATATCATCAGTCCGGGCCATGAACAAAGAAGATGATGGGATTTCTGTTATCTCAAAATTTACAGGGAGCGAGTCTCTGGCATTAGTCCATACATGATCTACAAATTAAGTGAATAAAGCAGTCATCAGATTCCAAGAGAGAACCGAGCAAAGGTGAGAATGCTTGATGTTTTTATACAGGGTTAAAAATTACCGAGAACTTGTTGAGCGGTGAACCTAATGGAAGGATTGGTATGAAGCATTCCTCTGATCAATTCTTTGGCAGAGTCGGAAATACCATTCCATGGGTCTGATTGGAACCTTAAACTAGCAGCTCTAACAGCATCAAATATCCGTGATTTAGTTTTTCCCCAAAAGGGTGGTTTACCACTCAGAAGGATGTAAAGAATCACTCCTGCGCTCCAAACATCAGCTGCTTGGTTGTAACCTCCCGCTAGCACTTCTGGAGCTATATAAAATGGACTACCAACAGTTCCGTGCAAACTTTGACCTGTTCAATCAACATGATTAAGCTCAGTAACCGACCCGCACCCAAACAACACCGCAAATGCACAATTTATGAAAGAGAAAATAGAATCAACATTGCTATATAATATATTTTTAGAATACATTTCTGAAATCTAGCATCTACACAAAGTTACCTATAATAATTTTGTCGTATGCCCAAATGAACGATGGGTTATCACTGATCCAGTAAACCATCACAAATTCACAAGTGAATAACAGCAAACGATTTTCAGGGGTGTTTAGATTGTGTTCTGATACTGATTACAGCTACATGTATAGAAAATCACTTTTACCTAAATAATAGTCATATAAAACGCCCATCCATACACCCCCTTCTTCTACTCATATAACTTATACTCCATCTCCACAGGTACAAGTGCGGTTTTGAAAGAGGTATCTCAAATCTTGTGTCAGTTTACACTAATGGGACTCCACTTAGCTTGTGAGCAAATGAAATTAACAAAAACATTTGGTTTTGACCAATTGGAACTGTTTAAAAAACTGCTCTACAGTACATGGACGATGATAACCCTTGGAGCCCCAGATGATGTATACACGGCTAAAAACGGCAAAAGGACAACTTCAAGAAATACATGGATAATTGCACTATCGCCAAGTTTTACTAAAAGTCACGGTTCTCAAAGCAAAAATCCTTTTTTTTAGTCATATATATAAATAGAAAGATAGATCCATCTATCCTATCCGATTTCTAGCCGGGGTCCGACGTTGATTTCCGATTTCTAGATGAGCTTCAGTTGCGCCCCTTTGTGAACGAGGGGATCGAACCGGCTCCTATTTCAATCCGTGCTGGACCGATCGATATACCAATAATCAAGTCTTTTTTCTTTTGGTTCCATACGTACTGGAGCCCACGTCGCCTTCGTCTCCCATTGTAGTCGCCAAGTGGCAAGCTTGGCTTGGTGTGGCCATGGCATGTCACTTGCTGACTGGAGCTAGCCAGCTTACTTCACTCCATAAATTTATGTTCCTAACTTTATTGTATACATGTATGTTGATAACAATTTCAACCCACTCAATGCACATACACTAGTATACTACGCGACATGGAATTACAAGATCCAATTTCAATAGAATATAACAGAAAACAAATTGATAGCGATCTAGTATATATACCTGGATTGATGTATGTCGCTAGACCAAAATCCGCCAACTTTATCTGTGAAGAGGATGCTTTTGTTGCTAATAGGATATTTTCCGGCTTTAAATCTCTATGAACAACTCCTTTATCATGACAAAACTGTACTACTTGCATCAAATGCTTAAATAGAACCCTCGCCTCAGATTCGGAAAACCTCCCTTGGTTCTCCAATTTATGAAAAAGCTCCCCTCCAGCGCATAACTCCATAACCAGATGTACATAACCTTCTTCCTCATAAACAGCTTTGAGATCTACAACGTTTGGATGCCCTGATAACCTAGTCATAATCTCGATCTCAAGCTTTACGCTTTTTACATCTTCATCAGTTACTAGTCGGTTTTTTGATATTGACTTACAAGCCAATACCTCACCCGTCAACTTATCCGAACATTCTCTGATAATACCAAATTGCCCCCATCCCAGTTGATCTCCAAGTACATACCGATCTTTCAAATTTGACGTCTGATCAGTCTCTAGTATGGTTTCAGTCAAGCTCTCAACTTTATAGCAATTGCATAACTTAAAAGAAGATTCGTTATATCTGTTGATATCAGTCTTGGCAACAGCCATACGAAACCTCGAAAAGAATTACAAAGTTTCAAACTTTTTACTAAGCAACAGCCACAAATAGTTGAATCTAAGCCTTTTTTTCAAGTTTCAAACTTGGAAGTTGAACTTTATAACCAGGTCAAACTTCTCAAGTCTTCTGAAGAAAAATGGTGCAGCTAAAATTCAAACCTCATAAACTTACGCTACTACCAATACTACTAGCAGCTCTCATAAGTTAAACCTTTTAAGCTTGGATCTATAAAAAATGAAACATAACAAAAAATCAAACTTTATACCAATAGCTTGTTCCAAACTCATCAAGATTCAAACTTTATACTTAAAAAACAAACAATAAACAAAACCCATAAATAAAAACACAAAATTTAACTATCCAAACACATAAAAAAAAAAAAAAAAACACTTAAACCACTTCAAAACCCTAACAAAATACAAAATTTAAGAAAACAAACAGATCTAAATATTCATAACAACTCAATAATGAGTGTATGTATACCTGAAGTGGAAGTGGAACTGGGACGGGTCGGGTCAGGGGGGTCTTCTTCTTCTCAGTTAGCGTTTGCTCAAAAAAGGAAAAAAGGACCCCCACTTTGATTGAATGTGTTCTTCTAGTGTTATGTTTTTTTGACAATGAGTTGATGTTTTATTGTCTTGTTATTGTTTTAGTTTTTACTTTTGCACTTTTTCCCCTTGTTCTTGTTGATTAACATGAATGTTTATTTATATAAAAAAGCATATGGGCTAATTTTTAGTAAATTATGTATCTTAGATGTTAGTGGATAGAATGCATTATACTTGAAATATTCGTATCCAAACTAATTTTATTAGTATTTGGATAGCTAATATATAATCGTATTTAAAGCATGTTTGGTGAAATGTTGCCATGTTGGAGTTGGGCTATAGTTAGAGCTGGATTTGGAGCTATAGCTGTATCTTATATTATAAATCGAAAGGTGAAGCTTATATTTTTATAAAATTATTTGACGAATTAGTTGGAGGTGAAGCTTATTAATGTAAAATCGTATAAAAATATATTAAATCAAATTCAGATATTTCTAGCTTTTCCATGATAATCTATTCTATTTTGAAGGGTATTTAAGTAATTTGACTAACTATAAGCTCCCATAAGCCTCCTTCAATAGGCTTGAGCTTATGGAGGCTTATAGTCGGCTTATAAAAGTTTAAATAAGGTTGCGTGACAAACAAAACTTATTTTATAAGATAGCTTATTCTAATTGCTTAAGCCCTTTATAAGCCTTTATAAACATCGCGTCAAACACAGCCTTAGTGGTTGGTGGCGTGTATTATTTGATGCCGGGTTAGACTAGAGCCAAAATTATACAAGTATTGTAAAAAGTTCTCACCATTGCCACTTGTTGTATGATGTTTGTTTATCACTAGCTCGATGTAAATAAGACTCAATCAGAATTAAACTTATTCTTTTGATGTGAGTAATCCATTAATTTTCTCAATACATCACTAGTTGATCTAACTACATACATGTATAAGAAAAGGGAGAAGTGACTAGTGTCATTGAATTTTCATAAACTTGTTATCTAAATCACACTTGTTGACAAACTTATTTTATTTTAGAGCTTATTAAAGAAAGGATTTTAAGCCGCGACTTTTGAAGGTGACAGGGAGTCTCATACCATGTGCAAAACCGTGTAAACATCCAATTTGCTAATTTAATAATTGCAATGCTTCATTGGTCCCGCTAAGCAACTTGAGCTTCACTCCCTTTATTAAATTAGCGGGAGCAATGAAGCATTGCAATGAGCGGTGAAGCTGTGTTTGAGGCAATGAGCGGTGAGAATGAGCTTTTTTATTTTTGATGTTCGTTTGGTAAGAGAGTAGCAATTTTTTAGGAAAGCTTTTTTCCCAATGCTTCCTTTTGAAGCTGTGGATATTTACAAGAGCTGTGGATAAAAAACAGCTACTGCTCACGGCTACTGCTCACAGCTACAACTCACTGCTACTGCTATTTTCACCGAACACAGCCATAAAAAATGTCATAATAGCTGTTTATATCATCCGAAAACGAAATAAAATAGGAATGCCACTAGACAACCAATCACATATCCACTTTTTTATTCAATGCCGTCTTTGTCTTTCTATTTACTAGATATAATGCCCGCGCACGCGCGGAGTTTTTTCTAATCATTTAAATAAATTATTATTTTTAATTTCGGGTTTTAATTATTATAACAGGACCTTCAAAACCATTGTACTTTGATTGAGGTATTGAATTAGGGTTATTTACGAATGTAGTGGGTTTTAATATTAATTAGATTTGGAGGAGATGTTCTTGCGTCAATGATTGTGCGTGAATGAATGATAAGAGATCGAGTTTGATTGATGGAGGAGGAATTTAAGAATGTTGGGACTTCAAATATTTAGTGGGAATGATACTGAATTTTAAGTTTCAGCCCAAATCTTTGAAAAACTTGCTCCACCGTTTTCAAGTTTTAATTTTTTATATTTTGACACATATATTTTTGTAAGTTTTTATTGAATGATTACAAATCACATTCTTTTTTTGTAGAATATGGATAAATTTAGAAGTATTTAGGCTTTTCTTATTTAATATTTAAATAATAATAATAATAATAATTTGAATTATTTAGGCTTTTCTTATTTAATATTTAAATAATAATAATAATAATAATTTGAATATTACTTAATAAGGTATGATTTGATTTTTTTGAAATGTAAAAGTCCCCACTATGGGTTTTGTCTTTCTATTTATTCCCAATACAAAAGAGATAAGAAAAAGCAATAAATGGAATTCATTCATTTAAGACATGCATTGTATTTGTATTTCCTTTTTTAATCAAAGTTCATATGATTCTCTTAACCGGGATCACATTTATCTTAGATTTTGGGCATATTATCTTCCCATAAAGCCATAACATAATAATTTGTGCTAAAAGCTAGTACAACTCAAAAGGTGCCTAACCACAGGTTTTTTATGATGTGGCCAATGATGTGTAATTCAGTTGGTAATGGATACCGTATCTTTGCACCAAATAAGCACAAGGTCAAAGGTTCAATCATTGACACCTCATATAACTGCCGAGTTAGTCATGTGTACCCCACATACGGAAAAACATTCGATTATGAGCCGGTTCATATTACCGGTTATTAACCCTGTTAAAAGTACAAAGCTATGATCAATTTAACACAAACAAGTTATCAATTTCAACACCAAAAGAGTTTTATTGAGAATCAACCCAACCAACCACCCCATGGTTGATTCATCATTGTTATTTACAATACAAAAGAACAACAGAGTTTTGACTACAAAAGAACAGAAAACTAACAACTAACAACTAATTATGTGAGAGACAAATACACACAGTAAAACCCTAGCAAATCTATCTGTAATACCTGAAATTCAGATAATCTGTAAAATGACCAAATTACCCCTGAAACCATAAAACATAATTAAATCACATATAAAACTCTGAATTAATTCCAAACTTCTGAAAACGAACTATATACGAAGCAAATTAATTTCTGGGACAACATTATATTATTTTTGAAGGTCCAAAAGTTATACTTTAAAATACATGTATTAGCCGAAAATACATTTAGTTATTTAATTTGATTTAAAAAAAAAAAAAAAAGTAAATTATTAAAAGATAATTACACTTTAAAAGGGAAAGAAATCAAGGATTAATAAAATCTGATTTTGGCCAACCAACTAGCGTGTGAAATGGTCCATTTTCCCCCCTAAACTCACGGCAATACTTGTATTTAGTTTATTTCCATTTATCTTCTCATTTAACCTAGCCGATTAAACCAAAACACACACAAAAATTCACACACACTTCATGCGAATTTCTGGAGGTCCAAGACTATTTTTCCTGAGTTCATTATATTGCTAGGAAGCCAAGAAAATTAGTACTTCGAATTATAGAGGCCTGGATTCTCTGTTGTCGAATATTATTCATACGTAAGGTATAATTCCCTATTAATTCATACGACCTCTTATAAATTCGTTTTCCATTTTTATTGAGTTCCTTACATCATATATGATCTGTGAAAAATGATTACAAGGTCGTGGGATCATTCGTGTGCTCGTGGGGATTATTTTGGTGTCGTAGTGCCCATTTGAAGACCAAATTCGTCACGCTCTTTCTACACGTCCTATATTCGGTCTAGTATTTTTCTCGTGGTTCTTACATCATATAAGTCTCAAATAAAATGCTAAAGTCAAACCATGCATGATCTATAATTTATTTGTGAATTAAACCTTAAAAACGTAATAAAACTCTAAATAATTATATACGAATTTTCTGGGCATGAGCACTATTTTATGTGGACTCTATATAATATATAAGATCTCAGAAAAATAATGGTTCGAATTGTTGAGGCTTGGATCTTTTCGAATTGATTTTGTTCTAATCGCTACATATAAAATAAAAGGAAATAAAAAGAAAACCCTAATATATTCGATCTAGGGTTAGGGCTTGGATATAGAATCTGGTAATTAATGATGTTTTAAGGTTTGTCATGAGGATGGTGCAATGATTGAAATTAATGTTAGGGTTTTTTAAGTTGTTTTGTTAATTAACGATTTGAATAAAATAAGTATAGGGGCTGTTTTGTAATTTTCTGAAACTCGTGGGTATTTTTGTAATATGTTTTAATCAGGGACTAATCATGTAAAAATATTAAATAAGGGCCTATGTGTGTTAGATTTGTAATTAAAAGGTTTAAAAGGGTAATTATATATAATTGTTAATTCGATTTACAAATAATTAAACTAGAGGGACTAAAAATGTAAATTCTGGAAACTTGAAGTCATTTTGAGTAAATAATAATATTAAGAGTGTTTTGTGTAATTTTGAGTATTTATGGGCCTAATGTGTAATTATTATGGAGTTATGATTTAATTAATAAGTTTTGTAAACTTAAGGGACTAATTGTGTAAATTCTGAAATCTGAGGGGCTGAATAGTGCTATATGAATATTCTGATGTGACATTCTGAATTTTGGTAAAATAATATGCTTGTTTGGTAAATAGGGATATTAGAGGGGTTAAATCATGAATTATGTAAATATAAGGTTTGTTTTGAAAATATTATAACTAGAGGAGTATAATCTATAAATTATGAAACTAAAGGGATTATGATGTCATTCTGAATAAAATATGTATTTAAATCAATACTTGAAGTATTTTTCATTTTAGACCTTTGAAATTGATGAAGTTACAATTAAAACCCTAAACTTTGTGAAATTGTCATAATTAACCTTAGACTTCTGTAACCTGTTAAAATATACCTTTATCCCATAATAATCTCTGAGTAAGGACTTAATCTAATCTGAAATGATAATATCTGTTAATTATGGAAAACTGCTAATTATGGAAAGTTACTAAATATGGGAAGTTACTAAAAATAGAAAGTTACTTAAAATGGAAAGGTAAACTAAAAGTAATAATCTGAATTGGAATCCTTTGTAATTCCGTCTTCTACTCCTTTAGGTGCGAAGAGGGAGAAGCCTTGATCTGTTCAGTATTTATTTGCTTGTTTATTTTCTGCACTGCTAATAAGGTACAGATATTCTGCCCTTTTTCAGTAAGGGTGCTTTCTATCCCTTCATTCTGATTCAATCTTGTCCCATATTAGGATTCCCCATACCATTGCTATGTCCCTTTCTGGTTGTGAACCTTCCATGTGATCATTTTGTTTTGTAAACCTTCTCTGACCTCCTTCACATTTTGATCTGTTTAGTTTCTAATTTGATTCTATTGCTATGATTCCCTTTGCTCTGAACCTTTTCTATGAGTTCCCTCTGTTATGACCTCTGATATAAATCCGTGCTATGAAAACCTTTTAACTATGACCTGGAAATGTTTTGAGAAAAAAAATCAGTTGTTTTAAAAGGATGTTTATAAGTAGTGATATGATACTGTTTTTATATGACATTTTATTAACTTTTGTGAAAACTAGTTTAAAGAATATTTTTGTGCAAAACCGTTTTGAAAGATTATTTTATGAAAACTACTCTGAAAGATCATTTTACTGAAAACAGTTATTAAAGGATTTCTTAAAATGGACTTTTGATAGGAATTTCTGAAATGAACTTTTGATCTGAACCTTGACTGGATTTTGCTATAAACCTTGATCTGATAAACTCTGATATGAACCAAATTGATTTTAAATCTCTGATATTTAATTCTGAAATATTTGACATGAACTTTCTGATATGATTCTTTATTCTGAACCTTTGCTTAAACTCTGAATTGAACCTTTGATATTTCTGGACTTTGACATGAACCTTTTTGCCATGTACCCTTATGATATGACCTTCTGATTTTTGTAGTACATATGACCTCTGACCTCTGACCTACAGTTTGATATCCGAGCCACTCACTAGGCATGAGGGTTTCATGTCCATGTCATTGATGCACTGATGGCATGACTCTAGGGCAGGAGAGTGATGACCTGTCCCGTCCCTGGCTTTATTTTATCTGGTGTGTTGAGGAGTTTCTGGCCACCGGGGGCGCATGGATGCATCCTAGATCTGACCTGTTTCTGTTATCTGTATCTGTATCTGTTATATTATTTGTTATATTATCTGTTATATCTGGTGACTGATGGTGTGTGCGATACACGTCTTTCACATTTTCTGAGAGCTGATCACTCTACACAGGTTTGTTGCATTATATTGTTATGCTATGGTATTATCTGTTATCTGGGCTCGTGATGGATTTCTGTTTTCCCTAAACCTGATTTGTTTCATTATCCCTTTCTCATTTCTTTTCTTTTATCCTTATTCCTTTCCTATTCTTTCACTTTGATTCTGTATCTGTATGATCTGTATTCCTGATTTTCTTAGTACTGCTATCTGTTACTGTTTTGTTACTGTTATATCTGTTCACTGAGCTCTCGTAGCTCAGCCGCGTTTCTTTTCCCGCGGCAGGTTTTAGTTGGAAGCTGGGATTGAGTGAAGTGTACCTTTGGACTTAGAAGATTGGATAGCTATTCTGGATTAGAGTGGACTAGAAGATAATATATTTTAGAATTAGTGTTTTTGGAAGTTCTCATTTGTAACCTTGAAGTTCAGTATTTCATTTGTAATCTTTGAGATTTTTGTATTACTGTAGATGTATGCTTTGTTCTGTTCTGATATGAATCCATTATTGTGGTATCTTTACCCTTGTCGGGTTGGGGTGTTACAATTTATGGTATCAGAGAGACAGGCTGCGACTCGTAATACATTTACCCTTGACCTGTGAAGTCTGGACCACTAAGTTTCCACTGTAGGCGCTCGTAGGACAACCTGTAAGGATTTGCTTTAGGATTTCCCTAAGTTCTGATCGGTGATGAATGGGTAGACTATAAGGCATTTGTTTAAGTAGCATTGCTTCCGCATCACTCTGATTCGTGCCTTGCTTTTGGTTAAAGCCTGTTGAAATCACTTTTGGAAATTGAAGGCTTATGCCTTGCACCACCTAAGATTTGGAACCTTGAAAGCTTTGAGACTTGCATAGTTATTTCCTGACACTATTTGATCCTTGTCTTCAGATTCCGACTCTAACCCCTGAACCTTCTGTTAATCATTCTGATCTCTTCGGGCATTCTGATAATTTCCATGAAGATGATATACCTGATACAATCTGTTAGTTGTTTCTTCCTTCTGATAATCATCTATGAATCTTCTGACACTATTTGATTTAGTCTTAACCACCTCTGTTCCCATGGGAAGTCTTGTGGTGTTTAACCACGAGTATAAAAATGTTTTCCCTCTTAGTCGAAACGGTAAGATCTGCTTTGTTGATCCGTCTTCCTTTGATAGTTAACTTTGATTTTATTCTGATAAGAGATTGATTGAACCCTCAAAATACTGACAACTATCCTCCTATGTCTCATCTTTGGCATTTGAAACAGTTTTGAACTTCCTACCATGATTACCGATTGTTAAACTCCTTGCTAGCACTATTACTCTGGAGACTCGTATGTTACTTTCGCGATTATGAAGTTTTCCTAGAAACCATCTCGTACACCAATGAATGAACCTTATCTTCAGAATTAATTGACACCCTGAGTTTTCCGAATATGATCCCTGGATGAACCACCAATTTTTCCCGGAATGCGAAGTAGGATCTGACATGATACTGAGAGATTGTCTAGCCGCCAAGCGAAGATGTCTCTCGGATCATACCAGTTGATTTGAGCAACCAGAAAGAGCAACAACCGAAGACCAGGAAGTGAGTTTGCTTAAGTATATCTTCTGGGAGTGTTCCACTACCTGATTTTGATCTTCATTCCGATCTGTTGATAAACAGTTTGATACTTCTCTGACTATTCCGGAAGGTCATTTAGCCCTAATGTGTTTGACACATTCTATGAATTTATTTCCCATGCCGGATATAAATGTATCATCTGATACTACTCTGTCTTGCAAAACCCATTACTACTCCTATGAGAACTCTGGTGATTATTAAACACGGATATAGGAAGTTTATTTTCCCCTTCTGAATAATGAATCTTGCCGCCAACTAGTTCCTTTTGGAATGATATGATGATAATTTTTGTCTCGTTATGAAGTTGTTAACTGAGCATGATGATGCTAATAACCGATATTCTATACGCTTCATTTTTGACAATTATACGCTGATTCAACCTACCTGCCACTTATGCTAAATAGCTGAACAAGACTCCAACACCTTGAATTGTTCGCTTATTTCCACACTCTGATGAAACATGTACTTGACCTTGATATATGAACTATCCGTCTGGCTTGGCGACCGTGCTCATCCTACGAATCCGTTTACTCTGGATGTAACACCCCAACCCGACAAGGGTAAAGATATCACAATGATGGTTTCATATCAGATCAAACAAAGCATACATCTATAGCAATACAAGAATACTCAAAGGTTACAAATGAAATACAAATACTATAAGGTTACAAATGAACTTCCACTAAATACTAATTCCGAAATAATAATAACTTCTAATCACTTCTAAATCCAGAATAGCTATCAGTCTTCTAAGTCCAAAAGTCTCTTCACTCATACCCAAACCCGTCGTCCTGCTTATAACCTGCCGCACACGAAAAGAAAACGTGCGGCTGAGCTTAAAAAGCCCAGTGAACAGATATAACGATAATAAACAAAAATAGAGAAAGTACAGAATAACAGAAACAAAGGTCAAACAGATGTAATATGGTTCCAGAGATAAGTCAATGAATAAGTATAAGGGAAAAAGAAAGGGATAGTAATCCACCACGAGCCCAGAAACAGATCATATCATATCGTAACCATAAATCTTCATAATCATATAGAGGGGAGACCTCTCAGATAATCAGATAATATGAGGGGTGTCCTCATTCTTCAAATGGAGTAGCTAGCTCCCAGATATATGTGAAAGGCGTGTATTGCACACAAGCACCAGTCACCAGACAATAATAAATCATATATAGATAATCCACTAAACAGAACAGATCTAGGATGCATCCATACGCCCCCCAGAAACATATATAATCCATAATCAAAGTAATGCGCATATCATAATCAGAATGGGGACGGTGTGAGGAATCACTCACCCACACATGAGTCATGCCAGTGGTGCATCACAGACACGGCCAGGTTACCTTCCTGGCTAGGTAACAGAAAAGTGGCTCGGGTATCAAACTAAGAGTCAGATATCATATCAAAACAGACTGTCATATCAAAGGAGTCATAACAGATGGTTCATAAACAGATATATCAGATGACATGCCAAAGGTCCAAATCAGAGTTTATCAGATCAAAGTTCATATCAAATAATCAAGTCAAGGTTCAGAATAAAATTTCATTTAAAAGTTTCTATCAAAAGTCCCTTTAAACAATCCTTTATTCATGATTTTTATAAAACGATCATTGAAAGTGGTTTTCATAGAAATAATATTTCAAAACGGTTTTTCATCAAAATAGTCTTCCAGAAATAGTTTTCATAAGAGTTAGTAACATTTATATAAAAATGGTTTCGCCTCATTTATAAACATCTTTTAAAATAGTTTTTCTCAAAATATTTTCAAGGTATAATTAGAAAAGGTTTTCATAACGTAGCTTCATATCAGAGGTCATATCAAACGGGATCACAGAGAAGGTTCAAACAAAGGGAATCATGGCAAGGAATCAAATCAGAAACTAACGGATCAGAATACGAAAGAGATCATGAGAAACCTTAAAAGAAAGGTCAGAATATCTGTACCTTATACCGCAAGTGAAACACATCTAGAATATAAAGATCAGAAACAAACTCCATCTTCAGCGAATCTACACGAATACATGGTCGTCTTATTATTAATACCTTATTTAAATCAGATTTCTCATTTTAGTCGGCTTTCTATTTTTAGTAACTTTCCATTTATAGCAAGTTTCCTTAATTAGTAAGTTTCCATTTTTAGAAGGTTTTCTAGATTTAGCAAGTTTCTATAATTAGGTTACAAATGACAATATAGATAACTCAAAGGTTTAATATGTTCTATATAGTTGTTTAGGGTCTATTATGCCAACCTTTATTTGTTTAGGGTTCAACGTGTCATTATAAAATTTGAGGGTTCAAAATGTAAATTTAAGTGATAAGACTCTAGCTATTGTATCATACGTCTGTACATACTTTTGACACCTCATTCACCAACTTGTTTTATCACTTTTAAATTCCCATACACGATTTATCATTAACACATCATTTTAACAGCTCACCAATGCGACACACACATCTTTTTATAGATTTAATATGTCATAAAGTGTACGCCTTAAGCAACCTTCGAACTCCTACATACGACACACCTTCTAACCCATCTCGTTACACACATACCCACATGTGAGTCATCACACGTATATGCTCCATTATTCATGTATTTAGCCTCTAGGTTCACAAGGTTTATTAGTGCATGACTCCAGATCAGATTCGTAATCTTTTAAAACGGATTCAAATGGCAACATTAAACCTAAGATCGACCTACGTGATTATCCTTATTTCATGCGACATTATTTCCAGATTTTAAGAGATACTTTAGTCATCAATTACATGTCCCCAAAACCAGATTCATAACTTGTATATATACTGAATCTCGCAGCAGATTGAGGCCTTAAATCGACACCTATATATTCAAGATTTTATGCGACCTGAACAAGGGTTTTTTTTTGAGTGCCTATCAGCGATCAAACTAAGGGTCCAATACCAGATTTTTAAGCTCAATGTATCGCTGATTTAAAGTAGCAATTTAGACCCCAGCATCGACCCATGTTTTCATCATTTTAAGTGTTCATTTGCTTTATTTTTGGATCGACTAGAGAATGACCAGCCTTGCCATCACGGGACTCACACACACACACGAGTTATAACTGGTGACCACAAAGTTAACGAGACATCATTTTGATCAGTTTCAAAACAAAACAAAAAACTCCTAGGCGTAAGAATATGTATAAGCGCACACGTTTTTAAATTAGGTTTTATACACATGTTTTAGGATGTCTTCGACTCATAGGATACACGTACAAACTGATGCGTTACGAATCGGAAAGATCAGTGACATATTCTAGTTGACCCATTTATGATTTCATGTTATCCGTATGCTTTTGTTTAACCAGACACGAGTTGTTTTACTTGTTATAACCGTATGTATATATTTGATTATAATACTCATGTGTCATATGGATAAGGTGATGGAGATACCTTCATCAGTTTATGGACGGAAGACAAGGACAAGAGACGTATCACGAATGAACCAAGCCCACGTATTACCATACCCTTCGAACTAAACGCAACCACGATCCCACCCTTGAATCTGCTACAAACACTATGACCACAGCCACCAAGTAGCGTCCTCAAAATCACCTTGTTGCCTTGTTTTTGGATCGACAGGAAGAGAAAGAACAAAGTGGCAGCTGCACCTATGCAATGGTGTTTTTAGGGTTTGTGTGAGAATTAAAAGTGGTATACGGTTTGGTAAAAAAAAATGAGAACGAATGGAAATATATGGGCTGGAAAAATACTGAGATTTTTTTGGAAGATTTGACTTGATTGCATGCGTGATATTAGGGATTTGAGGTGGGGCTAAAATAGAAGTTATCAAGGGTGACTGAGAGAGAGCACATGTAAAGTTGGAAACACAGTAACTCTAGCTAAAATCATGGAAGACTAGCTCTTGTTTTTTTTTAATTGAATGGCTATTATTACTGTGCTAATAATCTGTTTCAAATTTTATCCAAAAGGAGTGGGTACAATATATAATGAGAAAGGGTGCACAAAATTATATTATAACCTAACTTATTTAGGTTTTAGTTTGTTATTTAATTGATAATGTATAGTTTTATATATATAAAAATAATAATTTAATGTCAAGCTTAGGTCATAATCATTTTAGGTTAAGTATCATTTAATGTTACTTTCATGATTTTCATAAGTTCTTAAAGTTCAAATTTGAGTGCATTTTAGTCATTTCGGATTATATAAATTTTGGGGTTTTACACTGGATATATTTGATTTTGAGGTCTTTTGGTTATGGATTGGATGACTCTTCATGAAGCTACCATAGACTACCGTATCTGAAATATGACTTTTAACAAATCTGTTTTACCCTACTGTTATTATGGCGACTCTCAGCCGCTTGAATCTGTTAAGATTAATGTTGCTATGGAAGCACATACTCCGATCTCTTTTAATTGTCGAAGTTCTCCTGACATCTATTAATATCCACCCTTAGAAAGTTTTGGGCATTGGAAGTTTTGTTGTACAAATATTCTGATGTTTTCTGATGAAACTCTTGGGTTTCCCTCCTGTTTGCAAAGTAGAATGGATTTTGAACCAACCTCAAACGACGACACATGATGCTATAGAAGTTGAGAGATTGAAGAAGCTGATGGATTATGATGTTGTTTACCTCAGTGTTTCTTTTGAATACCCTATTAATTTATGAAGAAGGAAGAGAAAATTCTACGTCAGTGTATCAACTATCATAAACCTAATTGTATCACTACCCCGTATCCTGTGATGAAAACAGTTTGAGTTGGCGAATTTCGAACTGTGCCGGAAGACCTGTCAGAAACACACCGTCTTGTTTCTCTATTCATTTTAGTTGTACTAACATGAATTGAGAGCAGAAGCAGACTCGCGAAGGGAAGATGCACAGTGACCATGTCAGAGGTTCACGTCACCACAATGTCCAGAAGAAGTGTCGAAGGCTTGAGGGGCCAGACTCAAGTTTATAATTCCTTTACACCCTATGATCATACGACAGACTGCATGGACTTGGAAGAAGATCATGTATTGAAGGAATGATAATTCTGAAGCAAACGTTTACGTTTGGAAGAGTTGATTCTGTGAAGGATGAAACTAGGGATGACGTACTTCACTTAACTTACTTAAATTTCCGTTACCAGATGATAAGATCCTTTGAATGATTTAGACCCTCTGTTAATAATTCCGTTAGGCATTCATTCTGCGTATGTAGGCCGATGGTTTGTTATGAGGATTTTGAAGCAACCTCTGGTATTGTCTGAGTTGATTCTGATGAGTGATGAAGGATTGACGCTATTGGCGACGTATCCGGTTCTGATAGACATTTTAGACCTGTTCCGTTAACTCTTTCGAGTAGTTCGTTTCTCCTCTTAGTTATGATGTTGATTCTGATGACCTCTGAGACTATAGTTGGATTAGGTGGATTAAGATAAATTGTTCTGTTCATGACTTGAGATAAAGTATGACCATCATGAGGGCATATTTATATGATGCCAGTATTATGACGTTTGGCCAACGTGATAATACTTACATCATATAACGTGCACTTGTTGTGGGCATAGGATATTTCGAGAAGTGCCTTAGAAGCTTTAGAAATTCTGATAACTGTTTGAGATCATCTGCGTTAGTGAGACTTTAAGTTCATTCTACCTATACGCGTGATCTGCTTTCCCCGTTAGGCGAATTGATACGTCTGGATTTTCGTCACGCAATTTTGCTAACCTCTGCACATCCGATAAGAATCTTAGGTTCTGTTGTAGAACTTTCTGCCAATTGATGTTATCGATAATCTATTTTTCTGTACGCTCTAATCTGATTTGTATAATCAAATTCTGTGGACGGCATATCCGTCAAAATCCTATGTATTTCCTTGTCTCTTCCGAGGGAATCTGATTATCATCTATTATGTTTGGTATGTTATTCTTTTGATATGGATTCAGTATGATTTGTTTTTCTGAGGAAACCGAAGATTGATCAACAAGATAGAGTCATGAGAGACAAGTCTTTCATATTTCTGTTCACCGTCAGTTGTGTTTCTGTTTCGTTTCACCTCAATTCTCGTCTTAGTCGGTTATGTCTTTGTTTTGTTTTCTGTTCTCTTTGCTTTCTGCTTTCTGCAAATTTCGAGGACGAAATTTTTTTTGTTAGTGGGGAAGAAGTTGTAATACCTGAAATTCAGATAATCTGTAAAATGACCAAATTACCCCTGAAACCATAAAACATAATTAAATCACTTATAAAACTCTGAATTAATTCCAAACTTCTGAAAACGAACTATATACGAAGCAAATTAATTTCTGGGACAACATTATATTATTTTTGAAGGTCCAAAAGTTATACTTTAAAATACATGTATTAGCCGAAAATACATTTAGTTATTTAATTTGATTTAAAAAAAAAAAAAAAAGTAAATTATTAAAAGATAATTACACTTTAAAAGGGAAAGAAATCAAGGATTAATAAAATCTGATTTTGGCCAACCAACTAGCGTGTGAAATGGTCCATTTTCCCCCCTAAACTCACGGCAATACTTGTATTTAGTTTATTTCCATTTATCTTCTCATTTAACCTAGCCGATTAAACCAAAACACACACAAAAATTCACACACACTTCATGCGAATTTCTGGAGGTCCAAGACTATTTTTCCTGAGTTCATTATATTGCTAGGAAGCCAAGAAAATTAGTACTTCGAATTATAGAGGCCTGGATTCTCTGTTGTCGAATATTATTCATACGTAAGGTATAATTCCCTATTAATTCATACGACCTCTTATAAATTCGTTTTCCATTTTTATTGAGTTCCTTATATCATATATGATCTGTGAAAAATGATTACAAGGTCGTGGGATCATTCGTGTGCTCGTGGGGATTATTTTGGTGTCGTAGTGCCCATTTGAAGACCAAATTCATCACGCTCTTTCTACACGTCCTATATTCGGTCTAGTATTTTTCTCGTGGTTCTTACATCATATAAGTCTCAAATAAAATGCTAAAGTCAAACCATGCATGATCTATAATTTATTTGTGAATTAAACCTTAAAAACGTAATAAAACTCTAAATAATTATATACGAATATTCTGGGCATGAGCACTATTTTATGTGGACTCTATATATATATAAGATCTCAGAAAAATAATGGTTCGAATTGTTGAGGCTTGGATCTTGTCGAATTGATTTTGTTCTAATCGCTACATATAAAATAAAAGGAAATAAAAAGAAAACCCTAATATATTCGATCTAGGGTTAGGGCTTGGATATAGAATCTGGTATTTAATGATGTTTTAAGGTTTTTCATGTGGATGGTGCAATGATTGAAATTAATGTTAGGGTTTTTTAAGTTGTTTTGTTAATTAACGATTTGAATAAAATAAGTATAGGGGCTGTTTTGTAATTTTCTGAAACTCGTGGGTATTTTTGTAATATGTTTTAATCAGGGACTAATCATGTAAAAATATTAAATAAGGGCCTATGTGTGTTAGATTTGTAATTAAAAGGTTTAAAAGGGTAATTATATATAATTGTTAATTCGATTTACAAATAATTAAACTAGAGGGACTAAAAATGTAAATTCTGGAAACTTGAAGTCATTTTGAGTAAATAATAATATTAAGAGTGTTTTGTGTAATTTTGAGTATTTATGGGCCTAATGTGTAATTATTATGGAGTTATGATTTAATTAATAAGTTTTGTAAACTTAAGGGACTAATTGTGTAAATTCTGAAATCTGAGGGGCTGAATAGTGCTATATGAATATTCTGATGTGACATTCTGAATTTTGGTAAAATAATATGCTTGTTTGGTAAATAGGGATATTAGAGGGGTTAAATCATGAATTATGTAAATATAAGGTTTGTTTTGAAAATATTATAACTAGAGGAGTATAATATGTAAATTATGAAACTAAAGGGATTATGATGTCATTCTGAATAAAATATGTATTTAAATCAGTACTTGAAGTATTTTTCATTTTAGACCTTTGAAATTGATGAAGTTACAATTAAAACCCTAAACTTTGTGAAATTGTCATAATTAACCTTAGACTTCTGTAACCTGTTAAAATATACCTTTATCCCATAATAATCTCTGAGTAAGGACTTAATCTAATCTGAAATGATAATATATGTTAATTCTGGAAAACTGCTAATTATGGAAAGTTACTAAATCTGGGAAGTTACTAAAAATAGAAAGTTACTTAAAATGGAAAGGTAAACTAAAAGTAATAATCTGAATTGGAATCCTTTGTAATTCCGTCTTCTACTCCTTTAGGTGCGAAGAGGGAGAAGCCTTGATCTGTTCAGTATTTATTTGCTTGTTTATTTTCTGCACTGCTAATAAGGTACAGATATTCTGCCCTTTTTCAGTAAGGGTGCTTTCTATCCCTTCATTCTGATTCAATCTTGTCCCATATTAGGATTCCCCATACCATTGCTATGTCCCTTTCTGGTTGTGAACCTTCCATGTGATCATTTTGTTTTGTAAACCTTCTCTGACCTCCTTCACATTTTGATCTGTTTAGTTTCTAATTTGATTCTATTGCTATGATTCCCTTTGCTCTGAACCTTTTCTATGAGTTCCCTCTGTTATGACCTCTGATATAAATCCGTGCTATGAAAACCTTTTAACTATGACCTGGAAATGTTTTGAGAAAAAAAATCAGTTGTTTTAAAAGGATGTTTATAAGTAGTGATATGATATTGTTTTTATATGACATTTTATTAACTTTTGTGAAAACTAGTTTAAAGAATATTTTTGTGCAAAACCGTTTTGAAAGATTATTTTCTGAAAACTACTCTAAAAGATCATTTTACTGAAAACAGTTATTAAGGGATTTCTTAATATGGACTTTTGATAGGAATTTCTGAAATGAACTTCTGATCTGAACCTTGACTGGATTTTGCTATAAACCTTGATCTGATAAACTCTGATATGAACCAAATTGATTTTAAATCTCTGATATTTAATTCTGAAATATTTGACATGAACTTTCTGATATGATTCTTTATTCTGAACCTTTGCTTAAACTCTGAATTGAACCTTTGATATTTCTGGACTTTGACATGAACCTTTTTGCCATGTACCCTTATGATATGACCTTCTGATTTTTGTAGTACATATGACCTCTGACCTCTGACCTACAATTTGATATCCGAGCCACTCACTAGGCATGAGGGTTTCATGTTCATGTCATTGATGCACTGATGGCATGACTCTAGGGCAGGAGAGTGATGACCTGTCCCGTCCCTGACTTTATTTTATCTGGTGTGTTGAGGAGTTTCTGGCCACCGGGGGCGCATGGATGCATCCTAGATCTGACCTGTTTCTGTTATCTGTATCTGTATCTGTTTGATGAAGCGAAAAGTGTACCGCTTTTAAGGGGTCATTTAAGCCCTAAATCGTATTTATTTGATCAAATATCGCCCTAAATCGTTCCTTTTGTCATTTTAGGTACTTTTGAGGAGAAATCTGGAAAAGGAGGCATTTTGGACGATTTTGGAGCATTAAAGTGAAGAAAACGGCAAAGTCTCAAAAATCGGCTAAAAGTTACTCTTGACGGCGTCACAATTTACACTGGACGGCGTCATGCTTTGGCAAGAAAAGTTGGACGTGAAATTTACTCATGACGGGCCAGTGAAAATAGCATGTGAATTCTGACGGCGTCACGCTTTAACTTGATCGAGGGCGTCACGGCTTAAATCATAAGGGGACGGCGTCACGTTCATGGTTAGACGGCGTCAAGCCTTGATAAGCCAGAATGGATTTTTGAAGAGCTAAAGAGGGACGGCGTCAAGAAGGTCATCCGGGAACCCTAAAAGCGGCGAGGTGACGGCGTCACACTCCATAAGGTGACGCCGTCAGATCCAAAAATCTATATATAGTTTTCTAATTTTTTGTCATTAGGGAGAGCTTAGTGTGTGGAATTTTGGGAGAAAACCCTAAGACGATTTTAGCTACTTTTTCAGGGCTTTTTGCCTTGAGATCTTCCATGTTTCATTGAAAGATAAGTTATCAATTAATCATTCAATATGTCTATGTGTTGTTTGATTCTATCTTATTCTTGTCTTTTGTTTAACATGTTAGGCTAAATTTATCTTGTGTTTGCTTAGATCTAATGAAACCTAGCTATTGATTATTGGTTGTTAGTGTGTTGTTAGTTGTATTGGATGATTGTTTATCTATGTTAGGCTTAAGAAAACTGGCTAACTTCCTATTCGGTAACTTGCTTGAACGTCTTAAGAAACATGAACCAAATGCGTACTAAAGGTTTTTATGGTTGTATTTAATGCACAAGCGAATTCTAGTGATCCCATGTTAGGAGCTTCCTAGCCGGCTCGACATAGGAGTGAAGTAGGAGCTTGTAGAGTTGGGGAAGTAAGTACGCCACCCCACGAATGGTATTAAGGAATACACCCGTCATCCACGCGACTAATACACACTAATTAACCGGTAAAAGATAGTTAGGGAGTAAGGAAATCTAAGTAAACACATTTCTCTACACATAAGTTTCTCACCTCATTTTATTTTCAGTTATTTAATTTTATTGCATTCGTAGTAATTTGGGTTAGTTGACTAGCAACTAATTCCGCCCACTCCTTCAAAACCCGAGATTTTACTTGCTTTCATAAAAATTATAAAAACATAAAAAGAATCTTCCTCAACCCTTAGACCTAATTAGAGTAGCCTTTCATACCTAACGAACACTATTCCCTGTGGAGAACGATCAATCCCCCGTACTTACCACTACACTATACTACATCGGTCAGGTACACTGCCTGGTGGGGTTGTAAGCCTCTTGAGATCCCTCGAGAGGTAAAACCTGTTGTAAGGTTACAAAACCACGCAATCAAGTTTTTGGCGCCGCTGCCGGGGAATAGTTATTGTTTAGGTTGAATTTTTATTTCTATTAGGTCTACTCACTAGATTCCTTTCTAGTGAGATTTTTATTTTATTTTTCTAGGTTTTCTTTAGTCTATCTATTTTCTTCGTGTCTTTGTTCGTAACCATACCATCCGACATCATGGAAGATGGTAATATCCTTAACCACCACAACCCACCACCACAGCAACCACCACCACCTCCTAGAGCCCGTACTTTAGGAGAGTATTCCCGTCCTAGCCACCATGGCTATCGAAACACCATTGAGCTCACTCAAGGAGCCAATATCACACCCTTGCGATCCGACACCATCCGGTTGGTGCAAAGCGGATGCGCATTCCATGGACTTCGTTCTGAAGATCCTAATCAACATCTCAAGGACTTTCTTAAAATCGTTGATTCTATAGACCTTGATGTTGCCACTCGAGAGACGACCCGATTGCGTCTCTTCCAATTCTCTTTGCGGGACCAAGCTAGTCAGTGGCTAGAACGTCAACCCGCAGGATCCATCACCTCTTGGGATGATCTCACCACTCGTTTCCTTGCTCAGTTTTTCCCACCGGGAAGAACCACCAAGCTAAGGAATGATATCTTGATGTTCCAACAACGTCAAGGCGAAACTCTCTACGAGGCATGGACTCGATTCAAGGACTTACTCCAAAAAGTCCCCCACCATGGCATAGAACTTTGGCTCCAAGTCCAAATCTTCTATGACCATATCAATCTCTCCACGAGGCAAACCATTGACCAATCGGCCGGTGGCAAGCTACGTGATCTAAGTGCGGAACAATCATGGGCTCTCCTAGAGGATCTTGCTCTTTATGACAACGAAAGTTGGAGTGACCCCCGTGATTTGAATAAAACGGTCAAGGCAATATCTTTGCCTTCTAACAATTCAAGCACTTCTGACCGTAGGATCATAGAACTTGAAGACCAAGTCAAGTTTCTCATGAAATCCTACGAGGCTCCTAAACCTTCAAGCCAAGTGAACAAAATCACTTCTTCATGTGAATTATGTAGTGGTCCCCACGACACTCGTGATTGCATGGAACTCCCCGAACAAGCTTTTGTGGACTACGCATCCTCGCGTACCGACGAAGCGGGAGACAAGTGGTACACTTTCAAACCCGAGCCAAACCCTTACGGTGATTCATACAACCCCTCATGGAAAAATCACCCGAACCTTAGGTGGAAACAAAACCAAAACACTCAACAAACCAATTCTTCCAACCCACCTAATCGTTTCCAATCAAGCGGTTCCAACTTGAACCGTACTTTCAACAACAATCCTTCCGGCAATGGTAGTACCAATAACTTTGAAGGATTGATGTCTCAATTTATGGCATCTCAAGAAGCTCGTTTAGCCAAGTTTGAAGCCGATTTCAAACAAAAACAAAGCGAGATGACCGATAAGATTGACACCTTGTTGAAAGCCCTCAATGACCGAGAAATGGGAGCACTCCCTAGCAACAAGATCAAGAACCCGAAACTAAACGTCAACGCTATTTCATCGGTTTCGTCCCCTAGTTCTTGTCCACAATATTATTCGGTCAATTCCATGAGCACGTGTTTCAAACAAACCCAAGTCGTTCCAAATGACCAAGAAGTTATGACATCCAAATTGGTCAACAACATAGTTGAAACACCTCCCACTCAAAACCTTGACGAAGAATTCAAGGAGCTCCACCTTGAAAGTCCGGTTGATGATGAGTTGGATGAGAAGAAGCTCAAGTTAGGCGAAAAAGGGACCGCCTTTGTTCAAAACAAGCTACCTAAGAAGTTAGATGATCCAGACTTATTTGTTCTACCTTGCAAGATCGGTAATTCGGAGGCTTATGACACATTAGCCGATCTTGGATCAAGCCTTAACCTACTTCCGTTACCTCTCTACACCTCTCTAAAACTTGGAAAACTTGAAGAAACCGAGGTAATAATAGGCTTAGCGGATGGAAGTGTTGCTTACCCGGTTGGAGTAGTTAAGGACGTGTTAGTGCACATTGGAAAACTAACCATTTTAGCCGATTTCCACGTCCTTGATATGGTTAGCGACCCTACATGCCCCTTGTTGATAGGTAGAGGATTTTTGGCGACCGCTAGTGCTATGATTGATTGTAAGTAATCCAAGATAGCGGTAGGAGAAGGAGATACTTGGTCAGTCTATGATGTTAAGAAACACGCCTATGATACTAGTGAGGAACCGACACCCCATTGGTTAGAGTTGAATAGGAGACCATCTAGATATGGACCTTGGATAGATAGAGGCTTCATAGGACCCCAACGCCCATTTTACCTAGAAGAGGACTTTGTTAACCGAACGCATTCGGTGGAGCAACTCTTGGCTAGGGACACCGAATTGGATCCATTTGAAGACCCTCTAGTTTTTAGAAGGATGATTGATTTCCTAGGAGTTTTGCCAATTAACCTAGGAATGAATAAGTGGATTTGTGAGGAAGATGATCATAAGTGGAATTGGGATAAACCACCCAAAGATGGAGATGGGTCATGGCATATTAAGATGACGTTGTATGACCCGGATGGAGAGAAGTTTGAAAAGATATATCGTACTAAGCGAACCAATAGGAAACTTCAATCCAAGCTTAACCCTAAAGACGTCCTTGATGACGAGCTCACTTACATAGGGTAGCGTGACTTTGAGTCTAGCTACAAGACTCGTTAATAAAGAAAAGCGCTTCTTGGGAGGCAACCCAAGCTTTATTTGTTTTATTTGCTTTGTGTGTTTATTTATTTGTTTGTTTGATTTTATTTGTTTCCGTATGTGTGTTTAATTTTTATTATTATTGATTCATGTTCAAAACTAAATTGTGAAAATGCTTTATTTTGTTTTTAACTTCGTCTTAACTACATATAAAGGTATTTTGCAAAAGATAAGTGTAAGGGAAATCTAAATCGGTTTATTAGAACACAAATGAACATGAATCGTAATAATAATAAATTAGCATACATATTAGTATTTGTTTGAGTCAAATGCTTGTATCGAGTCATAATGATGTTTTGCAGGATTTCCAGGAAGTAAGGTAAAGGTTTTTCCAGAAATTTTCCGGAAACTTAAAATGAAAATTTTTGTCAGGTCATTTCTGACGGCGTCAGGGGTTATAACCTGACGGCGTCAGATTTAATTTCCAAAAATTTTTGAAAGTTTTGTTTTCATAAAAAGTTTTTATTAAATCTCCAACTTATAATCTCCAGGAATCTGCAAAATTATCATTCCACAAGCATTATATCCTTATATATAGATTTTATCCCGCCGATGTTATGCAGGTTTTCGTGTTTGTTTTCTCAGGTTTAACAGGTTATTTTGGACAAGGAGATGTTTATGGAATCAAGCTTATGGCGATGCATTAGTCATGGAGTTTCAACATTCTCTTTGGAGGAAGATTTAACCGTGTAATTTCATTATCCACCGAACGAATCAGGGGAGTATTTGATTTCATCCTTTTACTTTTTTCTTTTACATCTTGTTATTTGAACATTGGGGACAATGTTCATCTTAAGTGTAAGGGGGGGTAAAAGTACGATTTTAGAAAATACAATTGCGCTTGATTTTTGTTTGTTTAATAGTAGATGTGTAATAAAACTGAGAGAAATACTTGTTAAGGCAATTTTAGCGCCAAATTTAAAATTTTTTACAACATTTAGGAGTGAAACTTTGATCTTAATGAGCGTCTCACGGATAGGAGTTATATGACTAGCACAAAAACCGTACCACTAAAAAATTTTCCACCCCCAAATATGTGAGGTTCGCCCCTAGAATTGGTAGGAAAAGCATTTATGCTATGATGTGTGTACCGGTAGCACTTAGATTCTAGAACTTGCGTTAGGACCATTCCAAGGCCACAAGTGAGACTACATTCGTGTAGTTAGATTTACTACATGATAAGAGGCATTAGGATTAACCCATTGTTTTACACCTGTGTTTTTGTTATAATTACGTTGGCTACATTGGTCAAGTAATTCCCCCACACCCCTTTGCGTTGTACTCATTTTTAG
The DNA here is from genome assembly GCA_021014915.2 of Artemisia tridentata subsp. tridentata. NCBI lineage: Eukaryota > Viridiplantae > Streptophyta > Magnoliopsida > Asterales > Asteraceae > Artemisia > Artemisia tridentata. The sequence goes on along the minus strand of CP139503.1, from coordinate 366,542,777 downwards.
TACACGATACCCCTAGTACACCCCTCAGAGCCTATCTTTTCGTTTTGACCTTTAAGCATTTTACTTAAAGGAAGAATTTGTTTACACCCCACTAAAATGTACACCCAAATCGCCTTAGCCTACCTTGTATGCACTCATCTTTAGTGCATTATTGTTACAACATTTGTTTAAACCCAAGTTAATTATCTAATTGATTACGTGGTTGCTAAGTCGAGTCATATCCTTGTACATATTGTTTTGGGACGATTGGGACTCATGGGTAAAGTACTAGTATAATGGAGTAATGGGGAAGAACATCATTTATTACCCCCATATGTGCTAAATGTTTTAAAAGTACTCCAAGTTTTTCAATTATCTTAATTCGAGTCGTTAGATTAGTATTTGTAAAGTTATGTAAAAGTTCAAGTGTAAGGGGGATGCAATGCCCCTATGATGTATTATTTTGGATGGTAGGGCAAAAGTGTATGCAAAAAAAAAAAAAAAAAAAAAAAAAAAAAAAAAAAAAAAAAAATCAAGAAAAACACAGAAAAATGAGAAAAAGAAAAATAGAAAAAACATACGGACTACCATCCCGTTTTATTTTATGTTTATTTTATGTTTTTGTTATTTTGTTATTTCGTTTCTAGCTTAAGATCGAGTCGAGTCTTGGCTTAGCAACATTGTATAGTACATGTAATTGATCAAGATTTTTAACTCGCCACCAGTAAAATATCTTTTATCCAACAAAACCGTGTTTTCCTTTTCCCTACACCTAACGTTATAACCTGTTTAAAAGCCCTCTTTGATAGTTTATCTTTGGTGCTTACGCCTAGTGGAGGAGGTTTTCGATCCTTTCCCAAGCCTATGGTAATCTATTTGCTATGACAGGTAGTGAGAGATATTATCCGTTTTCATTTATGAGATTTATTTTGATGACACTTGAGAGATGTGAGTATCTAAACACTACTTGTGAGGTGCTAGTGTGTAATCTCCGTGCTTATTATGATTAAAGTGGAACGATTATTTGTTGTAATTACTTTTATGTTAGCATTAAATGACCCCTAACTTGTATTTTGATTAGAATAAAAGCGCATTTGCTTGAGGACAAGCAAATCTCAAGTGTAAGGGTATTTGATGAGGCGAAAAGTGTACCGCTTTTAAGGGGTCATTTAAGCCCTAAATCGTATTTATTTGATCAAATATCGCCCTAAATCGTTCCTTTTGTCATTTTAGGTACTTTTGAGGAGAAATCTGGAAAAGGAGGCATTTTGGACGATTTTGGAGCATTAAAGTGAAGAAAACGGCAAAGTCTCAAAAATCGGCTAAAAGTTACTCTTGACGGCGTCACAATTTACACTGGACGGCGTCATGCTTTGGCAAGAAAAGTTGGACGTGAAATTTACTCATGACGGGCCAGTGAAAATAGCATGTGAATTCTGACGGCGTCACGCTTTAACTTGATCGAGGGCGTCACGGCTTAAATCATAAGGGGACGGCGTCACGTTCATGGTTAGACGGCGTCAAGCCTTGATAAGCCAGAATGGATTTTTGAAGAGCTAAAGAGGGACGGCGTCAAGAAGGTCATCCGGGAACCCTAAAAGCGGCGAGGTGACGGCGTCACACTCCATAAGGTGACGCCGTCAGATCCAAAAATCTATATATAGTTTTCTAATTTTTTGTCATTAGGGAGAGCTTAGTGTGTGGAATTTTGGGAGAAAACCCTAAGACGATTTTAGCTACTTTTTCAGGGCTTTTTGCCTTGAGATCTTCCATGTTTCATTGAAAGATAAGTTATCAATTAATCATTCAATATGTCTATGTGTTGTTTGATTCTATCTTATTCTTGTCTTTTGTTTAACATGTTAGGCTAAATTTATCTTGTGTTTGCTTAGATCTAATGAAACCTAGCTATTGATTATTGGTTGTTAGTGTGTTGTTAGTTGTATTGGATGATTGTTTATCTATGTTAGGCTTAAGAAAACTGGCTAACTTCCTATTCGGTAACTTGCTTGAACGTCTTAAGAAACATGAACCAAATGCGTACTAAAGGTTTTTATGGTTGTATTTAATGCACAAGCGAATTCTAGTGATCCCATGTTAGGAGCTTCCTAGCCGGCTCGACATAGGAGTGAAGTAGGAGCTTGTAGAGTTGGGGAAGTAAGTACGCCACCCCACGAATGGTATTAAGGAATACACCCGTCATCCACGCGACTAATAAACACTAATTAACCGGTAAAAGATAGTTAGGGAGTAAGGAAATCTAAGTAAACACATTTCTCTACACATAAGTTTCTCACCTCATTTTATTTTCAGTTATTTAATTTTATTGCATTCGTAGTAATTTGGGTTAGTTGACTAGCAACTAATTCCGCCCACTCCTTCAAAACCCGAGATTTTACTTGCTTTCATAAAAATTATAAAAACATAAAAAGAATCTTCCTCAACCCTTAGACCTAATTAGAGTAGCCTTTCATACCTAACGAACACTATTCCCTGTGGAGAACGATCAATCCCCCGTACTTACCACTACACTATACTACATCGGTCAGGTACACTGCCTGGTGGGGTTGTAAGCCTCTTGAGATCCCTCGAGAGGTAAAACCTGTTGTAAGGTTACAAAACCACGCAATCACTGTTATATTATTTGTTATATTATCTGTTATATCTGGTGACTGATGGTGTGTGCGATACACGTCTTTCACATTTTCTGAGAGCTGATCACTCTACACAGGTTTGTTGCATTATATTGTTATGCTATGGTATTATCTGTTATCTGGGCTCATGATGGATTTCTGTTTTCCCTAAACCTGATTTGTTTCATTATCCCTTTCTCATTTCTTTTCTTTTATCCTTATTCCTTTCCTATTCTTTCACTTTGATTCTGTATCTGTATGATCTGTATTCCTGATTTTCTTAGCACTGCTATCTGTTACTGTTTTGTTACTGTTATATCTGTTCACTGAGCTCTCGTAGCTCAGCCGCGTTTCTTTTCCCGCGGCAGGTTTTAGTTGGAAGATGGGATTGAGTGAAGTGTACCTTTGGACTTAGAAGATTGGATAGCTATTCTGGATTAGAGTGGACTAGAAGATAATATATTTTAGAATTAGTGTTTTTGGAAGTTCTCATTTGTAACCTTGAAGTTTAGTATTTCATTTGTAATCTTTGAGATTTTTGTATTACTGTAGATGTATACTTTGTTCTGTTCTGATATGAATCCATTATTGTGGTATCTTTACCTTTGTCGGGTTGGGGTGTTACACTATCGCTAATGAGGAGATATGTCTTCTTTTATAGCCTTGACCAATGGACTTGTAACTTGAGCTAAATCCACCATTGATCTTCTACTTCAGCTACAACTTTAGTCTCTCAACTTTTGTCCTCTCTTTATTTGTTACCTGCACAACAAAAATAAGACAAAAACAAGAATTGCAACTTTACAACATAAGCCCTTAGCTTATACCCTTCCAACATTCCCCCTTAAGCTAAGGCTTATAAAAATCCCTTAGCTTCAACATGTCACAGAACTTTCTATGTTCAAACACACTTAAGCCTTTTGTGAAAATATCAGCAATATTGTTTTCAGACTTGACTTTAACAGTTTTTATAATACCATCAGCAATTTTTTCTCTTATAAAAAACAAGTCAATCTCAAAATGTTTAGACCTCTCATGCAATACAGGATTTGCAGCAATCTGCATTGCACTGCTGTTATCACAAAACATCTCAACAGGTGTATCAACCTGCACTTTTAGATCCTTGCAGATCTTTAAAATCCACATGATCTCACAAGTTACATTACACATAGCCCTGAATTCTGCTTCAGCAGAAGACCTTGCCAAAACAGACTGTTTCTTACTTTTCTAGGAAACAAGATTGTTTCCCAGATACACAGCAAAGCCAGTTACAGATTTTCTAGTAACCTTGCATTTTGCCCAATCTGAATCAACAAAAACTTTCATACCACAACTGTTACTTTTGCTAAAAGAAATCCCTTTGCCTGGAGACTTTTTAAGATATCTTAAAACTCTAAAAGCTAGTTTTAAATGTGACTGCATTGGACTATGCATTACTTGACTTAACCAGTGAACTGCATAAGACAAGTCAGGCCTAGTCAATGTCAAATAAATTAGCTTTCCAACTAGTTTTTGATAGTTATTAATACCAAGCAAAGGTTCATCTTTAACAACACCTTTCTGTTTATTCTTATCAGATACATTAACTGATTCAATGGGAATTTTACTTGGTTTGCATGCTAACATACCAAACTCATTAAGTAACTCCAAACAATAATTCCTTTGAGTTAAACACAACCCAGTATCATCACTTAAAACCTCAATACCCAGAAAATACTTAAGTTTACCCAAATCTTTAATAAGAAACTTAGTACTTAAGAACTGTTTGAACTTTTCAATTTCAGCAACATTGTTACCAATTATAACAATATCATCCACATACACCAGTAAAACCAAAAAAACATCATTCTCAGATGTAACACCCCCAAATTACTGCAGCGGAACAGTAGTGTCAAAGGGGTATTACTTCATAATATAGATCAAGGTATAGAAAACGACCTCTAAATGAGACGTTTTGAAATGTTACCATTCGAATTATTAAAATCAGAGTTAAACAAGAGATTAAAAGTATAAAGTTACATAGATGTTTTCAATATATATCGAATGGTAAAAGATAAAGATATAAGTCTCCAAGTATGCAAAAGACTCTAGAATCCATGCATCCACTATCGCCTTATTAACCTGAGATAAACATGCTAAAAAGTGTCAACCAACGGTTGGTGAGTTCATAGAGTTTAGTTTAACTGTAAAGCATTTGAATAAAGATTTCATAGCAAAGGCATTATAAATCCACTCAGTCCCAAGCCCCGCCCATACAAGACTTGCAACATGTGTGTCTACAACCCACTGCTAAAGTATGATGAATGAAGTTTCCACTGCAAAGGCATTGTAAATCCACTCAGTCCCAAGTCCCGCCCATACAAGACTTGCAACCTGTGTGTTTACAACCCACTGCTATAGTATGATTAAGACAGATATGTATACGATATACAAGGGTACTTAATGTAATGAATAGCAACAAACTGAACCTCCTGACTGTGAATAATGTATCATAAGAATTGCTGGATTATATTCACCCAAGGTCAAGAATTGAGGGACACAAGGGTGGGGGGCGTCAGCCCGATAGTTACTATCAATACCTCTCCAACAGATCCTATCCAGGAGTTAAATAGTTGCTAACCATGGCTATGACCTTGGTTGTTGTCTCAAAGTGTGAGTCTAGCCGCATGACTAGTTTGGGTTCGATAACCCGAAACTTATTATTGAGAATTGACCACTTATTTGACATCGTTGGACCTTAATAAACTTAACCATCTTCATATCTTTTGCCTAGTTGCTTAATTGTTTCTTACATGTTTATTTGCCTTGTATGCTTGTGCGATATGTTCTATGCTTTGGCGTGCGTTTGTCTGAGTCTATAACTTTATACCACCACACGAATAAAATACTAAACTTTTTACAAACATTGATACAAATATTCCACGAAAACTAAAATGCTCTATCTTTTGAAACTCATACGTATCGATTACTTTTCGCGTGTCATATCTTGAGACAAACTTATATTCATTAGGTTATGCCGATTCTGTATCATTGTGCGATACTCCTTACACTATTCTGCCATACTCCTTGGCAACATTGTGTTATCTACGTCACTACATTCCAAGGTGAGTTCATAGCCCCACTTTAACTCTTAAACTGTTTATAAACCCATTGGGGGAGATACATGCTAGTTTTACAAACTGAATACAAATAGTTTTTGGTATGCTTGACCTGATTACATGATTATAGTTATTGAGTAACTTTTGCCATTCAAGTCCCTAATTTCATGAACCATTAATTCCGTGGGAAAATCTAATATTATGAATATGCATATTTGGCTTGACAAGCCTGACCAGGTGAGTAGCGCTCATACATAAACGGCTACATAATATTGAGAGATTCGTGGTAAATGGCAAATTTACCTTTGAGGGGCATTATTAAATTTAAGTCAAGGTTCGATGTCATGAGCTCGATGTTATAATCTTATTACCCGACTTGTATTCGCTACATGTCAATTTATGAATAATGCTTGTATTCAACATATTGCTTGTGGAAACCGTAGAGGGGGGGGGGGTGAATACGTTTCCATTTAAAACTTAAAACTTTTTGTATCAAACATCCGATCAAATTTGACGTAATATGAATAGTGTCAACAATGAGCATATATCATCTAGGAATGAATAAATTAAACTACAACACAAGCACAATCAACCATGACACATACATAATTAACATAACATAAGCAACTAGCCACACAAGCATAAACGCAATCCAAATATAAACATAAAGCGATAAAGAATAAAGTGAAAGTAAAGAGATAAGTAAGAAGGCGCAAACCGGACACGGTGATTTATAGTGGTTCGGTCACGAAGCTCCTCTTCGCCCTACTCCACTCCTCGAGTACCCAACTCGAGAGTTACTTCACTAATCAACAAACTCCCTTCAGGCGGAGAAAACCGTACACGTTGCTTAACTTGTTTTCCGACACTAAGCTAGATGTCGAGTGCTAATCTTAGCTAGCACCAATCTACACGTCGCTTATCCTATTTCCGACACTAAGCTAGATGTCGAGTGCTAATCTTAGCTAGCACCAATCTACCACGATCTACCCGATCTACCCTTGATCCACATGATCAATCACACAAGCCCAATGGCTTCAAGAGATCTCCAAGATCTCGACAAGATCACAATGATCTACTCCCACTTGACTCGATCTACCCGATCTACCCTTGATCCACATGATCAATCACACAAGCCCAATGGCTTCAAGAGATCTCCATGATCTCGACAAGATCACAATGATCTTCCCTCACAAACTCTCAAAAGAAAAATGATCTTGATGTATGCTATGATACAATCAAGAGTGTAACAAAAGTTACAAGACCTAACAACTACAACTCTTGTATCTTCTTGGATACCTTGAGTTCTTCTCTTGCAAATGAAGAGGAATGATAACACTTTGTATCTACTTGGATACTTTGTGTTCTTCTCTTTCTAATCAAGAGGGATGACAACACTTTGTATCTACTTGGATACTTTGTGTTCTTCTCTTGCTAATCAAGAGGAATGTAGAGGATCACTTGAATGGAGGATTGGATCACTCTTAAACAAACTAAGACTCTCCAAATGATCAAAGAAAGTCATCTAAGTGAAGAGGGATTAGACCAGAGAAAAGTGACTGGAAAAATCATGTTGGAAGTGTAAAATGGTCCACTATTTATAGGCAAAGAAAAATCTAGCCGTTATGTACGGACGGCTCCACTAAATTTAGTGGAACCTTGGAGCCGTCGGTGACGAAAACGCTCCAGACGCTCGAAATTTTGTCTTTTAGTGGTGAAAGTTTATTTGGGAAAGTTTGGAGCTGTTTTGGGGGGAAAAATAGCTGTTACTATTTTTGAAATGATTTTCCCAAATAAAATATTTCTTTTTAATTCAAAAATAATTTGTAAAATGTATTTTTGAAAAAATGTTTTGTCACATTTATAAAAATGTGAAGTTTAGAAAAATATAATCCTTTGATCATTTGTCAAGTAGTAGATTTGTTTGTCCATACCTTGAGTGATTTACGCCGGGATGGAAATCTACGACTTTGTTGAAGCATACTTGAGACGTCGGGAGGTGTTGATGTAAGTATGCATTGATGATTTGTGTTTACAAGTAACTTGCACATTTTACGTTATGTATTACAAGTTACATGTTTGTCATTATTAAAACCGAAGAAATCGTTTAGTTTAAATATCGTAATATTTGCACTAACAATCTCCCCCTTTTTGATGATGACAAATATGTAAACCGTAAGACATAGTAAAATGTAAAAGTTACCTGTTTACACTCCCCTTCTCCCCCTTTTGTCGAAGCAAAAAGGTAGTTGCCTCGAGCTCTCCCTTGAATTCATTTCCTACTCCCCCTTATTGAACTACTTTCCTTTCTCCCCAGAAAGGCGAGCTTGCATCATCCCAGTGAAGCCTTCTATCACCACTTGTGAAGACGACTCCATGCTATGTATTCAAATACCCCCGAGCTCCCCCTAGCTCAATGCTCCCCTATGTTGACTTAATCCCCTTGTTTATTTACCTTAGTATCTAGCGGATCCATGGATCAAATTCTTACAAAGGCTTTTCCTATATCAAGGGTTAGCTTCGTGCAATATAATATATAGAAGAATAGGAGCATCATTATAGGGATAGAATACACATAGCAAGACATGCAAGGGTTAAACTATGTTAACACATAAGTGTCATAATCCGACCGACAACCTAAGGTGTAATTGTTCAATCAATCACACTAATCAAGAACGAGATTCGTTCGTTGACTGACACACCAAATGACTTCTTCCAAGTTGTCATTGGGAAGGCAAGTTCTAACAAACCTTTTGAACAACATAATCATCTACCTAAGATGATTGATGTTAAGGATAGTTTGTTGATAAGACATACTCTAAATGATTACTATTATGACAAGTCGTGCCATATAGTAGACTCGATAGAGGTTATACCTAAATGATTCCATAAGGTGGGAGAGTGTTGGTTGTGGTGACAACAAGGACAACTTGGGTTATGTGGTTGTAGGGGATAAATAATGGGATGACCCATTAGTGGTTGTGGTGATGGTGATAGTGATAAGGATGATGTGTTAGTGCCAAGTTCAAAAGGTGATGTAGGTGACAAGGTTAGTGTGAGAGCAAAAGGTTGTAGTGATGGTGATGGTGATAAGGATGATGTGTTGGTGCCAAGTCCAGAGAGGTTTGATGGTGATAGGGTTAGTGTGATAGCTAAAGGTTGTGGTGGACTTGGTGGAGGTAAGGGTGTAGGAATCCTAAAAGTGGAGGATGATGATGATGTGGTTGGAGATGTTGGTTTTGCCCTTTGAGGAAAGGTGGGAAAGGATGGTTTAGGTTAATATATCGTTTGCACTGACAATGAGATGCATGATATATTTCAAAAGGGAAAAAGAAAAGGTGCATGTGATCCTAACAGGATTGTTGGTGGATATCTCTAACGAGGTTAAAGTAATGAAGTTCTAGGTTTCTAGGTTGGATGATCCTAGTTGTGTGTTAGAGATAATTTGGTGCATGAAGGGTTTCATGTGTTTGTGAGGATTGAAGGTTGTTGAGCTAACTGTCACTTATCCAAAGTGAGGAGTAGCTGTAAGGTTTGAGTGTAATGAGTTGAAGGTTATAAGGTTTGAGTGTGATGATCTATGGGTTGAAGGTACTTAGACTAACTGTCACTGTCAAGAGTGAAGTGTAGCTAAAAGGTTTGAGTGTGATGATGAAAGATGTTAATGTGAGGTTTGAAGATGAGATGCAAGATAAGCTTGCAGTAGTGAGGCCTTATATAGGCAAGGGTTGTGGGATTCAAACTAAAGTTGGTGATGGTGTCCTATGGTGTAGTGAGGAAATCTTAGGGTGTGTGTGAGTTTGCAAAATTTTGCAGGTTTGAGGTTAGGGATGCAGGGATCAGGAGGGAACAGTGAAAATTCGTCAAACATAGGCACGGTACCACTAAATACCACACGGTACCGTTAAATTTAATGGTACCGTGGCCTATTTAACGGTACCGTGACCTGGAAGTCACGAATTTTCCTGTGCAGCCTAGTTTTGGGCAGCTAAAGGGTAGTTTCCTAGGGAATAAGAACCACATTTGTGTGTTCTTGAGAGTGTTTGGTGAAAGGCAATATGAGTGTGTTTTCGCTCCCCCTTAATCTATTACCATCCGGACAAGATGTAGAAGATAAAGAGGAAAACGAACGATGACGGAAGCGATGAGCTTAGTAACGTCATGACAGGTGGTGGATAGCATACGATAAACTTCACCTTTGAAGTCACGTAGCTCTTCTCAATCATTGTGAATATTCATAGAATATTATGATGAGGCAAGTGATCACGTAGAGATATCCTAGGGGTTAAGAAGATAAAATCTTCAAGGTTGTGAGGTTAGTGATAAGGTTCTAGTAGGTTATCTATGTTGATGAGGAAGGGTTATCTCAACGTATCCTAGCGATTCTTCGTTTGAAGTGTGTGGGAGATGAGTGGGATGCGGAAGCATTGGTAGTGTTTAGTACCATGCGGAAGTGAAAGTGAAGAAGGCTTAGGAATCAGAAGATAGATACAATCTGTTATGATAGGATACGGTTCTGGTTCAAGACTACATCGAGTGGGTTTCGATAGTGGTTTTGAAACAGTGAGAATAAACTGTCTCAGCAGACAACGGTCCGACGGTACCGTTAAATTTAGCGGTACCGTCCCCTATTTAAGGGTACCGTGACCTGCTGAGGTCAGTTTTGACCCAGAATTATATTTTTGACAAAGAAATTTCACATATATTGTGATTTTTCTGGACCTTGGATTAAAGAAATTTATACCGAATAAATTCTTTTTATGAATGAATCCAACGGGATTTGATGAACGTTGATCGAGAACGAGAGATGACATTTAATTGCATTTCGCAAATTAAATATACTTTAAATATTTCGGATGAAATATTTAAGTTGTCATTTGAATTTAAGAGGATTTCACGAATAAATCTCGCTGATTTAGTGAGACTTTTTGACACGAGGAGAGAATTTATACCTAATAAATTCTTTCAACGGTACTGGACGAGAAGAGATGACTTTTATATTTTCGAGGAAATACATAGGTAGACATTAGAGCGATGTGAGGGATGACTTAATATTTCCAGTGAAATATTTAAGAAGTCATTAGACGAGACACAAGATATGACTTGACATTTCCAGTGAAATATCTAAAAGTCATGACATGAGAGATGATCTCAATATTTCCAGTGAAATATTCAAGTGATCATACGAGGAACGTGAGAGATGACTTAATATTTCCAGTGAAATATTTAGATAGTCATGAGAGGGATTTAAAGAATGACTCAATATTTCCAGTGAAATATTTAAAGAGTCATGAGGCGAGACACACGAGATGACTAAAATATTTCCAGTGAAATATTCAAGTAGTCATAAGAGGGATACGAGGGATGACTTTAATATTTCCAGTGAAATATTTAAATAGTCATAAGATTTATGGAATTTGTTCCATCATTCCTAGACCTAGACGAAGATGGTTAGGGGATTCTCGGTTGAGAGGTTTGGTTGATTTACGAATTTCGATGTGCTTCGCACGTGAGTGTTTCACGGGGTTTTGAAAGACGTAAAGCTAGGCCTATGGTGCTGATTCGCAGCAGGGTTTGGGATCTTAAGACGTGTATATTCACACGAGGATGAAAGGAACTACTAATCACTTATATAGCAACTTGTGAGTCCTTTGTCACCCGAGGGTTGATGTTAGCTTTTAGCTTTGGGATGAGCGTTTTAACATATGTTGTTAAAAGGCTTGAGTATGATGTTTCGAATATGACATTAAACAATTGCGATCGCAAGTTAAACTTACTCGAATATTTCCGATAAAATATTTAAGTTATCAACCCTACTCCGAGTTCTACTAGGTTTGTATCTAACCTTTCCATGACAAACGGGTGTATTACTTGGAAGAAGGCGAAGTGATGACTGGGGAATTAGGACAACTTTGCGACTACTCGAACTTATAGGTTTTGACACTAGTGTATGACTCTATGACTTCTAAGGGTTCATAGTGATGGGCATACCTAATTCCTAATGTGTCAAAAGAGCATAGTGTGGGTGCAAACTTTACAAGCAAATCATGTAAAATGCACATAAGGAATAAATGCAAACATCTTGCAAAACATGATAATCATTTAGCATTTAAGATCATGAAGACATTTAATCATATCTTACGAGAACATGTTATCATTTTGAAACACGTATGTGGGATGCAAGCAATCTAGGTTTGCTAAAGAAGATCCTAATTACTGCTTGTTCAAAAAGAAATCCTAACGGGAGATAAAGTTCACCTATGTAAACTGTCTCTAGTCAAATGTAGGAATGGGAAATTTTCAAGTTAGAGAATGAGTATGAGATTATCACTAGTGGTGCTCAATTAAGGCTAAACACGACCATTTTTACGGATTATACACGAACCCAACTTCTCTCCTGGAAGCAATTCAACCGTTAGGTCAAATTGAATTTCTAGTGCGATAGGTTCTCCAGTAGTCATTCTCATGTTAGAAAAATTCAAATTCCCATATTTGCCTATCGAAGTGGCAAAGATGACATTAGCTTGTTTCGCTAATACATGGCCTAATATGACTCAACTAACCATACTTTGAAAGTTGGTTAAGAGAATGACATGTCTTACACAACTCCTAACAAAGGCAAGCGAAATGTTTTAATTTCGTGTTTGAGATTTAGAGTTTATTTGATGGAGATGGTGTATTTTATGATCTCTTGGGCATCATCTTTGTTTGTTGAGTTGTTACATGTTATTTTAACATGATTTGGTTTCCTAGAACCAAGAGACACTCTAATGTGATACAATGTAGAACCTTCTACATCGTGTGTGTTTCAAGAATGCTCCTTTGCATATCTTGAGGGAGAATCTCGTAAAGGTTACTTACCTCAATAGATCTTGTGAATATTTTATTTAAAATGAGACATACTGTTTGTTTCAACATGTATGCTTTTCTAAGAGGAAACTTATCACTCTTACGAATGCTTTGTGAAACAAGTATTTTAGTGTATGACCAATTTTACTTGTTTATGCAATGACACATGTCGTATTAGGTTATTATTCAACTCTAATATCCTATATTTGTTAACATGATGCAATGTATTCTCTTGTAACATAACCATTCATGTTACAAAGAAAATAAGATGCATATGATATAAGTTATCATTTGTCAATCTTTTGATAAGAGAAATACATGTGATATTCTCAAAGATTGGTGACTTACATAATAGTTAATAACATATTATGTGTGACACTTTTACTAGACATGAGACTTTGAGTGTTGAGTCGTTCATGAGCAAAGTTTACATATGTTGTTTGTTTGCTCGTGTTTGGTTTTTCGGAATTGACACATTTACTAATTGCATTGCAATGTAAATTACTTGTATATTTCGGATGAAACATCCAAGTTGTCAATCCTACTTAGTTGTGTATTTTATGCATCTTTTAAATATATTAGTTTAAAGTTTGGAACACAACCATTGGACAAGAAGACTCAATATGGCATCTTCAACACAAGTGTGAGTTATGATCTGATGCATATTATATTCGTCTTGAGTGGACGTCATTATTTTCATAACAATCGAGTGTGATTGAGTATGTAGATTCAAGATAATATATTTCATCATATTTTGATGTTATCTTGAAGCTAGACAAATAATGACTCCAATTTCATGTCCACACTCGAAAACTTGTCAATTAGATTCGATAATGATATCAATCATAATTTGAATAATGAATTGATATGTACTCGGAATCTTTCTTGACCCTCATGATCACTCATTTTAAAAAGAAAATAAAAATTTAAGGAGTGTGTTCCATTTATTCTAATACAAGTTGTATGTGTGAGGTTAATGACATATTAAGTTGCTACTTCAATATTGTCATTTATTTTTATTTGAGAAAAACTATTTATATTATTAAGTATAATATTCTTAGTTTTTCGACACCTCATTAGTATAAAAATAATTATCTTAACTATTTTTATACAACATACGTAAAATACTAAATGTTTAAAACATTTTGTATGTGTTTTAAATCAATGCAAGTTTAATACATTTTCTTTTACTTAAATACTAATGTATTAAAATGACCTTTTATCTTGTTTAGACAACCCATGGTCAAACAAGACAAAATGATGTAATGTTTTAAAGATCATGTTACGGATTTTATGAAAGTGTTAAGTATTTTGGGGTGTTATACTTTTTACACTTAAACCTTTGGAAAAATAATTGTGTAAGACAATATCTTTCGACACACATGATCTACCAACTTAGTTTCTATTCCTAAGAAGGTTACTAAACCATTTTAAGAACTTGCAACAAATGCAAGAAAATGGTCTATGCCTATATGCAATACAAAATCAATTACGCAACTTAGTGCACGAAGTCTAGTCTAAGTCCTATTGACGCATAAGCCGAAAAACTAATATTCGACACATAGCAACAAGGCATGAAAGACACTTATGCTTATAGATAAAATTAGCTCAACTAAAGATAAAAATAAGCATACAAAAGTATTAACTAATAATACTAAGACACAAAGAAAAGCAAATAGTCATTTAGCATAACACACAAAGATACTTAACGTCATTTTGTGTATTAAGTATAACAATGTACACTTAGCTTGATTTTATTTGAAAATGAATTATTTTCCACCCCATTTAAAAATTTGATCAAGTTCAACACCTTGAAATCATAAATACATCAACGTATGATGTTCACTTTGTGATTTGACGAAAAATTTGGGCAATCGGCATGACCGGAAAAGACTCTCTGTTACGAATTGAAGACTCTCGTAAATTTTTCTTTACAATCACTTTCTAAAAGTATTTTTAAGTGAAAGTAGACTCAATTACGTTTAAAACGATAGGTGGCACGACTCCTACGGACTTACGGTTGATTTTATACGAATTTTTGAAAATTACCGAATTCTGAAAATCAGACGAAGGTACCGTTAAATTTAGCGGTACCGTCCATATTTAGTGGAGCCGTCTGTTATATTTAACGGTGCCGTACCTGTTATTTCAGTTTTGAACAGAACCAACTTTTATTAATTTAAGAAAACCTTCAAGCTAGTATGACAACGTATACTTAACAACAAAACTTGTAAGTATTAACCAACTAAATACTTTTCATATTTTTATCACCTTGATGGGTAATTTGATACATGGATCGTATTCAATTTTGAAAACCATTTGTTTTAAAATTTTGAGCGACGTGGCTCTGGTACCAATTGTGGAAACCGTAGAGGGGGGGGGGGTGAATACGTTTCCATTTAAAACTTAAAACTTTTTGTATCAAACATCCGATCAAATGTGACGTAATATGAATAGTGTCAACAATGAGCATATATCATCTAGGGATGAATAAATTAAACTACAACACAAGCACAATCAACCATGACACATACATAATTAACATAACATAAGCAACTAGCCACACAAGCATAAACGCAATGCAAATATAAATATAAAGCGATAAAGAATAAAGTGAAAGTAAAGAGATAAGTAAGAAGGCTGATCCGTGCTGAATACACTTATAAATAAATGCAGACAGCGGATACGCGTGAATAAATACAAATCACCCCTTTGTGAAAAAGGATACTTGTAAAAACTCACGTTCGTGTGTAGTGTGAAACCAGGTAAGTGATTACCCGGATCGTTTCCCAACGAGGTGTGAATGGGAAAACTGTGGAAAGCTTTGGATTAGAGTGATTGATTAGATATTTTGGATTTTGCTTTTTTATATCAAAATGAGAAACAAATTCTCAACGGATAATTAAAATTAACACAATTATACTGAAAATGCGTAACGAGAATTCTAAAATGGGACAAAAACTCAAATAATATAAAATTAAAACCTAAAAGTGTAAAATTACTTAAAACTTATTTTAAAACTAAAATTATATTTTTTTATACTTTTTATTTAATTATTATTAATTATTAATTACTTTTTAAAATATTTAAATTTATAATAAATACTGAATGAACAAAGAAAAATCTAAAAAATTTTCTATAAATATTATAAGATGAAAAGAAGCTAAGAAAATTATAAAAAAGAAAAGTGCTTAATTAAAAATTTAAAAAGATAAAATCTATTAAATAGAAGCTATCACTTATTTTCTATTTTTGTTTTTCTTAAGGTCTAAAAATGTTATTATATTTTTCCTAGAATCTAATTAATGAAAGAAAATTATGAAAATTAAAACTATATTTTTCTGATTAATATTCTATTTATTATGATTTAATTACTATTATAAACGAATTAAAAAGATTAAAAATATCAAATGACTTAGGAAAAATCTGAAAAATTCAGGATAAGTCTAAATTAATATTCTTAATATAGGAAAATTAAAATCAAAAGTTCACTACACTTTAATAAGCAGTTTGGCCAATAAGCAGTGTGGCAAATAAGCCAAAAATAAGTTAATAAGCACAAAAATCTACCAAAAGCTCAGAACAGGTTTAATATACTATTATAAGCACAAATCAACTTTAAAACACAAATAAGCACAAGAAATTAAGCTGATAAGAAGATTGGCAGTAGCACTAGTTTAAGCAGAAATGAGCCAAATTGCAAAGCAGATTTAAGCACTCAAATAAGCAGGAAAGTTGAATAATAAGGGGGAAAAAGTTAGCTAGTACTATTGGGTACTCTAAAATGCAAAAAGCCCCATCTCAAACTGACCAATTGAACTCCAATTGGGCACAAGATCAGATGGGAAAAACTATGCAAGGTACTGCTATAAGGTACTGCTAGTGTGAAAAAGGGAAATTTGCAGACCTGATTTAAGCAATCTAATAAGCTACAATGGTGAATACCAGATGATATATCTCAAGTTAACCTAGCAAACTATAGATAAGCTAAAGATTAGGGGCTGATTAACACAAATAAGCACTAAATGAGGGCATGGAATTGTAGCAGACTGCTATGGTGGTCTGTGTTGTGCAGATTTGCACAAATAAGCACAAAACCAAATGAGATTTAACCAACCTATTTAATTACACTAAATGGACTTAAAGCAACACAGAAATGCCAAACTTAAGGGCCTAAAGAGCTTGGGCTTAAAAATAGCTTATTTGGTCATTTGAGGTTCATAGGGTGTCACAATCCCCTTAAAACTTCAAAATTACTCAAAACTGCTTAAAAGCTTTTACTCTTAACTGAGATATGCTAAGTTAACAAATAACAAACTAAGTATAGTTGCAAATGAACAGTGGAAGACCAATTTGTACCTGTTTAGCTGCTAAACCAAACAGTCCTTTGTCAAGGGACTGTTATGGTGTTTTCAAAGAAACAGACAAAAACAAGCTAGGATTTGGAAAAACAAATGAACAACTAGTTATATTAGGCACTAAAAAGTAACTTTTAATAAAAATTAAGCAGTTAAATAAGCTATCCTGCTATATAGATATTTTTGGCTTTTTTAGAGTTTTTTAAGTAAAATGAAGAAAATGATGTTAACTACTGATAAAATAGATCAAGTGTACTTAAAAACTATCAATAAGCAGGAAATTATAATAATAAGCTAAAAATAAGCTATAGTACAGTAAAATGGAATTAAAGCAAAAACTGAAAAGTGCTTACAACTGATTGGGTAAGAAACAGGATAGAGCTAGATCAGAACTGAGCTTGGAATGTCACTTACCAAGTTTAGACCCCATTCCAGCTTAATCACAACTGCTTATCCCTTCCAATTGCTTATTTGCTTGAAATGTTGACTTTTGTTGACTTTTCTGGGATTCTTGAATTAGTACAGAATTAAACTAACATAAGCTCACAGTAAGCTATAATTAGCTTATATAAGCTTATATAAACAGATAATAAGCTATTTGATAAACACCAAACTTGATTCGAATTTAACCAGAGAACTTGAAAATATGATTTTCATTAACTTAAGGAATTGGTACAATATAGAAGTACATTAAGACAAAGTGACTTAAAACAAACATGAAGTGATAATCTAAACTTAATTTAGGACTGGAAACAAGAAATAAACATGAACTACACTACTGATGGACGAAATACATCGACCCCCTCTATTCTTGGTCTTCTCTTCCTTTTATAGCATTCTCAAAAGCTTCTTTGACCCATTCCGAGCTAATCCCACCATTAAAATAAGCTTAATTCAATCTTGGCCATTGGTTAGGATTTTTGGCGGGAAAAGTGTCAAGCGGGTTTTTAACTTATTCTGAGCATGTGGGAGGGGGTGGAGTGTTGCAGAGAAGGATAAGGGATAAGGGTGGTGGATTGTCAGGGGTGGTTTTGCAGTGAAACCTGTGGGTGTGGTGGTGGTATTGGCGGGTTAAGTGGGGAAGAAGCAAAGTTTGACTTGGGTCAGACTTTGCTTCTTATCTGAAAGAAGAAACGGGGCAAAGGGTTGGATTGGTGTTGGGCTTTTGAAATGAAATGGGCTTGGGTTTAATTATTAGGATTGGGTTGGGTTATGTTTGTTGCTGGGTTTAGTGATTTAAGATAGGATTTGGATTTAGGGTATTTAGTTGATCCGGTTTTAACCTTAGGGACCATTCTTGTAATTTCTGAATTCTTGAAGGGTTGAAAGTGTAATTTCCATTAAGTTATCAAAAGGGTTAAATTGTAACATGTGAATAGTTCAAGGGTATTATTTGATAAATTACACTTTTTAAATACCCGAGGACTAAATTTGCCAATTTTGAAACTTGAGGGGTAAAAGTTGCCATTTTTAGGAAACTTTCATCCAGGGACTAAAAGTGAACATGTTTGATATCCCAAAGACTAAAGTTGACTTTTCTTTCATTTTAAACCTTCAGGGACTAATTCTGCCAATTTGTGAAACTTCAGGGACTGAAAATGACAATTATGCAAACTTTGTTCGTTTTTCACTTGTTTTCAATCTTTTAGTTCCTGAATCATATAAAAACACATTTTATGATATTTTCTGTATTATTTGACTTTTCAAAGTGTTTTTGGCTGTTTTTGTGGGTTTAAACAATGTAAAATATATGTGTATTTAGACACATATCAAATCCCCCACACTAAACTATTGCTAGTCCCTAGCAATCTTTTATGAAAATTTAATGTTTTTTATCTCTTTACAAGATAGCCATTACTTCTGGAGTAGCCAATGTTTTAGTATGTGATACCTTGGTACAATGATAACCAAATGATTTTGAGCAAACCATAAGCTGTCAACGGATTTGATTTGTCTTTACCAAAAGCCGTTTGTTTCTGGACTAGCCAACTCTTAGATAAAATACAGTTATTATCTTTGGTGAGCTGATTACCAATCATGGTTTTCCACTGCCTTTACCACAAGCCATAACCTTGCGGGCTAGCCAACTTTTCACTTTTAAAGATATGGGGAGTTGAATACCATACAATTTTTGGCAAATTGTAAACCATGAACGGATTTGAGTTATCTTTACCAAGAGCCGTTTGCTCCTGGATTAGCCAATCCTTATGTGGGTTAGACATGGCGGACTGATAACCATTTATTGCGTTCTAAGTGAGAAAAAAATTTAAAATTTTGGCCAAAATGGGGGAATAGGGCACTAGAAGGTACAATGTGACAAAATTCGCCAGAATTCCCCCCCCCCCACTTAGAACTGAATATTGCCCTTAATATTCAAAGTACCGGTTGTTAGACCAACACTTAGAACGTGAAAAGGCAATACTTATAGCCATTTATTTTATACATACACACATTTTTATTTTTTATTTTTTTTTTGAACTATATACAACAGCAGGGGCAACTCCCCCACACTAGGTGGTAGAACAGAGAAAGAAAACAAAGACACGGGTGAGAACCCATGTTGTGCTAATATTTTTGTTCACCGAGTCACTTAGCTTGACTCGACCCCGCATTCATTGGTTCATGGGGAAGTAAGTGGAAGAAACGGTCTCCATCGGACTTTCATTCAAGATGTTTGGATAAACACTGAAGTACATGAAAGTTCCACACCGATGAGATATACACAGAGATCCGGCTCATAAATGATAAATGAAAATGCCGGGATCAAAGATAGTGTCTTCATTCCCGAAGGAGTGAAGAACAGGAGAAGTCACCGTGTAGGTGAAGAAAAGAAAGAAAGTCATGATAAAAATCATGACTAACTCATCATCATTAGAAGGAGAATGCATGATTTCTGGATCATGAATCTCATCATTTAAGCTCATTTGATCAAGACATATTCTGGGCGGGAGGGATGGGATTTTGATATTAATCAAATTCTTAGTGTTGAGAATATTTCCCTCCAGGACATAAAGATAATCTTTGTCAAGATAAAAGTAGAAGTTATCTTACTCCGGCGGAGATATGATATGAGTGAGTTCACTGGAGAACTCCTCAAAGGTGAATGAATCATATTCGGATTTGATGTGAGTGAGTTCATCAGCGAACTCCTCAAATGTAAATGATTCATAATCGGGGAGAGAATTATGAGAATGAGAAGTGGTATTGCCACTAATTTTCTCTCCCATTTGATCAAAACAAAAGGCTTCCATTTCCGGAATAGAGCAATCGGAAAAAATGTCACTATCCTTTATGGGGATAGGAGATGAAATGGGTTTTTCTTTGAAAGCCTCGATTTTAGAAATGAGAAGACTGACATTCAATAATGTTGCTCGAAGAGCTTCATCTTTGATTTCAGTGTCAATTTCATCATTCTCTTCTTCTAAGCTGACTGGCTCAGAAGGAAATTCCTCAACATAATCGATGTCCTCACAAAATAAAGAATCATCATTACTTGAAGTATAATCATCGTCAGAATTGGAAAACATCTCAACATGATCATGTGAAATGTCAAGAGGAGGCAAATCACACATATTATCATAAATACCCTCGGACTTATTTGGGATTGGGACAAGGTTTTCAGTACTAGACTTTATGAATTCGTCCGATTCCTTTTCAGGAATAGTGCTAATATGCTCATCCCCCATAATAAGAGAGTCCTTAGGGTCCAAAGTTGGAAAGAATGATGGGATTGCAATAGACTGAGGGAGTTGAGAAATGATGCCACCCAAAGGAACAATACTCTCCTCGTCGTCCTCCTCATCAATATTGCTAGCATAAATGGCTTTCATTTGTCCGTCGGCTAGCAATTCTGCAATAGTCTTGTCTTCCTGCCTTTTCTGGACAGGTGTAATTGCAGCTGATGAATTCTCGCAAACTCCGCACATAGAATCTTCATCATCGTCATCGCAAATGAAAGTTTGACGATATTTGGAACTTATTCTAGCTGTTTGTTCTTATTCAGCTAAAAGCTCTCCAATGGTTTTCTGATGATGATCTTCTTGGGCATTTTTAACAGCCAAATCATTAAATGTATCCATCATATTTTGGAGTTTTTGGAATGCATTTTCAAAAGATTTTTCAAAAGGAGATGGCTGAGGTTGAATCATTTGATACTGTGGAGGTTGGTCATGACAAGAATAGTCGTAATTGTTACAAGGGACATGCTCATAGACAAGCGGGGTCCTCGTTTGACAATCGGATTCATAATGTGGACCACCACAGTACTCACAACAATACATTTGCTGTGACTGATTCTGTGAATCATATGGATATTGGTCATACCCGAAATCTTGATTACATGGATCTTGTTCATAGACAGACGTATTTCCTGTTTGACAATCAAAACTTGGGTGAGGACCTCCACAATACTCACAAGGATCATTTGGCATATTTTGAAATGATGTATCATTGAAGTTTTGATAACAAGGTTCTTGCCGAAATGAATCCTGAGAAGGGGTACTGAAATCGTTGTGAAAATCTGGATAATCAAGTGTGGCGGATTGATAAGTGCAAAAACATCGTTTACACTGTGAATCATCCCCCAACGGATTTTCACACATACAACAATTAAGCTGAGTGAGTGAAGATGGCTGGGGTTGTGGAGAGTGTTTGGAAAAAGAATCCGGAGGTGGGACAAGTGGTGTGCTCTGAGAGCTAGGAATTTCCACCACTTCCGTTATGGTCTCTGGTTCTTGCTCTTGATAATCGTGAAGATTAGGCAAGTTGTTCCTTTTAGTCACCGCTTTAAGCTCAGTACGTTCTCTTGATAAACTTTTAACCGTAAATTGTGAAAGGTCTGGATTAATTCTTGACTGTTTGCCATTAATAGCATGTATCTTGGGCTGTGAAGGGCAGTCGGAAGAACTTTGAGAATCATTGATGGAATTAAGCACTCTTTTGAGGGCTACTTCACACCAATAACAAGATCCACGATCCTTTGGTGCATGCTCTCCACACAGCTCACACGCACACTTTGAACAACGAAGGCTGTCAATCAACGGGCTTTTACAATCAAAACATTTGTACCCGAGAGACGCCATAGAAGAAAGGTATAAGAAGTTTAGAATCAAATGGATAGAGGGTAAAGAGATAAAGAATTAAAAAGGTAGGAGGGTAAAGATGAATATTTTTGGGTTTTTGGTTTTTCAACAAGATCAAAGCAAAACACAAGGAACTTAAACCTTAAATCAACTAGCGTACGGTAGCTCTCTGATTGAAAAACGCACAGAGTGGCGGAGAAGCAAAGGTGGGCAATTAATGCTCCTTAAAAACCCGCTTCTTTCAGTTCGACAATTTAATGTCAAACTATCCTTAAACCTCCGTTATAGTTTGTTTATCAATCAAAGGTGAGCCGAATTCGCAAGCGACACAAAGGCAAGTTTTTATCTTTGGT
Source organism: Artemisia tridentata subsp. tridentata (assembly GCA_021014915.2). NCBI lineage: Eukaryota > Viridiplantae > Streptophyta > Magnoliopsida > Asterales > Asteraceae > Artemisia > Artemisia tridentata. The sequence continues at coordinate 366,520,426 of CP139503.1, read as the reverse complement.
TTGGGAACTTATTATGGTCGTACCCCCAGTTAGGTAGTACTCTGTCTTGGTTCTCGATGGTAAATTTTATTTGTTGTTATTATTTAAACAAAGAAAACGGAAAATGTTTTTGGTGTTTTTTATTTTTTATATGATAATATATATAGAAAAAGAAAAGAAAAATATTTTTGTATTTTTATATGGTTTTATGGGAAATAGGAACTTCTGGAAGAAGGATCTCAAATCACTAATCGCTTAAACTCTAAACAATATTGTCGCAACACACCTCCCCGGCAGCGACGCCAAAATTTGATCCTTGCTGAATACACTTATAAATAAATGCAGACAGCGGATACGCGTGAATAAATACAAATCACCCCTTTGTGAAAAAGGATACTTGTAAAAACTCACGTTCGTGTGTAGTGTGAAACCAGGTAAGTGATTACCCGGATCGTTTCCCAACGAGGTGTGAATGGGCAAACTGTGGAAAGCTTTGGATTAGAGTGATTGATTAGATATTTTGGATTTTGCTTTTTTATATCAAAATGAGAAACAAATTCTCAACGGATAATTAAAATTAACACAATTATACTGAAAATGCGTAACGAGAATTCTAAAATGGGACAAAAACTCAAATAATATAAAATTAAAACCTAAAAGTGTAAAATTACTTAAAACTTATTTTAAAACTAAAATTATATTTTTTTATACTTTTTATTTAATTATCATTAATTATTAATTACTTTTTAAAATATTTAAATTTATAATAAATACTAAATGAACAAAGAAAAATCTAAAAAATTTTCTATAAATATTATAAGATGAAAAGAAGCTAAGAAAATTATAAAAATGAAAAGTGCTTAATTAAAAATTTAAAAAGATAAAATCTATTAAATAGAAGCTATCACTTATTTTCTATTTTTGTTTTTCTTAAGGTCTAAAAATGTTATTATATTTTTCCTAGAATCTAATTAATGAAAGAAAATTATGAAAATTAAAACTATATTTTTCTGATTAATATTCTATTTATTATGATTTAATTACTATTATAAACGAATTAAAAAGATTAAAAATATCAAATGACTTAGGAAAAATCTGAAAAATTCAGGATAAGTCTAAATTAATATTCTTAATATAGGAAAATTAAAATCAAAAGTTCACTAAACTTTAATAAGCAGTTTGGCCAATAAGCAGTGTGGCAAATAAGCCAAAAATAAGTTAATAAGCACAAAAATCTACCAAAAGCTCAGAACAGGTTTAATATACTATTATAAGCACAAATCAACTTTAAAACACAAATAAGCACAAGAAATTAAGCTGATAAGAAGATTGGCAGTAGCACTAGTTTAAGCAGAAATGAGCCAAATTGCAAAGCAGATTTAAGCACTCAAATAAGCAGGAAAGTTGAATAATAAGGGGGCAAAAGTTAGCTAGTACTATTGGGTACTCTAAAATGCAAAAAGCCCCATCTAAAACTGACCAATTGAACTCCAATTGGGCACAAGATCAGGTGGGAAAAACTATGCAAGGTACTGCTATAAGGTACTGCTAGTGTGAAAAAGGGACATTTGCAGGCCTAATTTAAGCAATCTAATAAGCTACAATGGTGAATACCAGATGATATATCTCAAGTTAACCTAGCAAACTATAGATAAGCTAAAGATTAGGGGCTGATTAACACAAATAAGCACTAAATGAGGGCATGGAATTGTAGCAGACTGCTATGGTGGTCTGTGTTGTGCAGATTTGCACAAATAAGCACAAAACCAAATGAGATTTAACCAACCTATTTAATTACACTAAATGGACTTAAAGCAACACAAAAATGCCAAACTTAAGGGCCTAAAGAGCTTGGGCTTAAAAATAGCTTATTTGGTCATTTGAGGTTCATAGGGTGTCACAATCCCCTTAAAACTTCAAAATTACTCAAAACTGCTTAAAAGCTTTTACTCTTAACTGAGATATGCTAAGTTAACTAAGAAAAAACTAAGTATAGTTGCAAATGAACAGTAGAAGACCAATTTGTACTTGTTTAGCTGCTAAACCAAACAGTCCTTTTTCAAGGGACTGTTATGGTGTTTTCAAAGAAACAGACAAAAACAAGCTAGGATTTGGAAAAACAGATGAACAACTAGTTATATTAGGCACTAAAAAGTAACTTTTAATAAAAATTAAGCAGTTAAATAAGCTATCCTACTATATAGATATTTTTGGCTTTTTTAGAGTTTTTTAAGTAAAATGAAGAAAATGATGTTAACTACTGATAAAATAGATCAAGTGTACTTAAAAACTATCAATAAGCTGGAAATTATAATAATAAGCTAAAAATAAGCTATAGTACAGTAAAATGGAATTAAAGCAAAAACTGAAAAGTGCTTACAACTGATTGGGTAAGAAACAGGATAGAGCTAGATCAGAACTGAGCTTGGAATGTCACTTACCAAGTTTAGACCCCATTCCAGCTTAATCACAACTGCTTATCCCTTCCAATTGCTTATTTGCTTAAAATGTTGACTTTTGTTGACTTTTCTGGGATTCTTGAATTAGAACAGGATTAAACTAACATAAGCTCACAGTAAGCTATAATTAGCTTATATAAGCTTATATAAACAGATAATAAGCTATTTGATAAACACCAAACCTGATTCGAATTTAACCAGAGAACTTGAAAATATGATTTTCATTAACTTAAGGAATTGGTACAATACAGAAGTACATTAAGACAAAGTGACTTAAAACAAACATGAAGTGATAATCTAAACTTAATTTAGGACTGGAAACAAGAAATAAACATGAACTACACTACTGATGGACGAAATACATCGACCCCCTCTATTCTTGGTCTTCTCTTCCTTTTATAGCATTCTCAGAAGCTTATTTGACCCATTCCGAGCTAATCCCATCATTAAAATAAGCTTAATTCAATCTTGGCCATTGGTTAGGATTTTTGGCGGGAAAAGTGTCAAGCGGGTTTTTAACTTATTCTGAGCATGTGGGAGGGGGTGGAGTGTTGCAGAGAAGGATAAGGGATAAGGGTGGTGGATTGTCAGGGGTGGTTTTGCAGTGAAACCTGTGGGTGTGGTGGTGGTATTGGCGGGTTAAGTGGGGAAGAAGCAAAGTTTGACTTGGGTAAAACTTTGCTTCTTATCTAAAATAAGAAACGGGGCAAAGGGTTGGATTGGTGTTGGGCTTTTGAAATGAAATGGGCTTGGGTTTAATTATTAGGATTGGGTTGGGTTATGTTTGTTGCTGGGTTTAGTGATTTAAGATAGGATTTGGATTTAGGGTATTTAGTTGATCCGGTTTTAACCTTAGGGACCATTCTTGTAATTTCTGAATTCTTGAAGGGTTGAAAGTGTAATTTCCATTAAGTTATCAAAAGGGTTAAATTGTAACATGTGAATAGTTCAAGGGTATTATTTGATAAATTACACTTTTTAAATACCCGAGGACTAAATTTGCCAATTTTGAAACTTGAGGGGTAAAAGTTGCCATTTTTAGGAAACTTTCATCCAAGGACTAAAAGTGAACATGTTTGATATCCCAAAGACTAAAGTTGACTTTTCTTTCATTTTAAACCTTCAGGGACTAATTCTGCCAATTTGTGAAACTTCAGGGACTGAAAATGAAAATTATGCAAACTTTGTTCGTTTTTCACTTGTTTTCAATCTTTTAGTTCCTGAATCATATAAAAACACATTTTATGATATTTTCTGTATTATTTGACTTTTCAAAGTGTTTTTGGCTGTTTTTGTGGGTTTAAACAATGTAAAATATATGTGTATTTAGACACATATCAATGGCGCAAACCGGACTCGGTGATTTATAGTGGTTCGGTCACGAAGCTCCTCTTCGCCCTACTCCACTCCCCGAGTACCCAACTCGAGAGTTACTTCACTAATCAACAAATTCCCTTCAGGCGGAGAAAACCGTACACGTCGCTTAACTTGTTTTCCGACACTAAGCTAGATGTCGAGTGCTAATCTTAGCTAGCACCAATCTACACGTCGCTTATCCTATTTCCGACACTAAGCTAGATGTCGAGTGCTAATCTTAGCTAGCACCAATCTACCAAGATCTACCCTTGATCCACATGATCAATCACACAAGCCCAATGGCTTCAAGAGATCTCCAAGATCTCGACAAGATCAAAATGATCTACTCCCACTTGACTCTATCTACCCGATCAACCCTTGATCCACATGATCAATCACACAAGCCCAGTGGCTTCAAGAGATCTCCATGATCTCGACAAGATCACAATGATCTTCCCTCACAAACTCTCAAAAGAAAAATGATCTTGATGTATGCTATGATACAATCAAGAGTGTAACAAAAGTTACAAGACCTAACAACTACAACTCTTGTATCTTCTTGGATACCTTGAGTTCTTCTCTTGCAAATGAAGAGGAATGATAACACTTTATATCTACTTGGATACTTTGTGTTCTTCTCTTGATAATCAAAAGGGATGACAACACTTTGTATCTACTTGGATACTTTGTGTTCTTCTCTTGCTAATCAAGAGGAATGTAGAGGATCACTTGAATGGAGGATTGGATCACTCTTAAACAAACTAAGACTCTCCAAATGATCAAAGAAAGTCATCTAAGCGAAGAGGGATTAGACCAGAGAAAAATGACTGGAAAAATCAAGTTGGAAGTGTAAAATGGTCCACTATTTATAGGCAAAGAAAAATCTAGCCGTTATGTACGGACGGCTCCACTAATTGTGCCACGGCTCCACTAAATTTAGTGGAACCTTGGAGCCGTCGGTGACGAAAACGCTCCAGACGCTCCAAATTTTGTCTTTTAGTGGTGAAAGTTTATTTGGGGAAGTTTGGAGCTGTTTTGGGGGGGAAAATAGCTGTTACTATTTTTGAAATGATTTTCCCAATTAAAACATTTCTTTTTAATTCAAAAATAATTTGTAAAATGTATTTTTGAAAAAATGTTTTGTCACGTTTATAAAAATGTGAAGTTTAGAAAAATATAATCCTTTGATCATTTGTCAAGTAGTAGATTTGTTTGTCCATACCTTGAGTGATTTACGTCGGGATGGAAATCTACGACTTTGTTGAAGCATACTTGAGACGTCGGGAGGTGTTGATGTAAGTATGCATTGATGATTTGTGTTTACAAGTAACTTGCACATTTTACGTTATGTATTACAAGTTACATGTTTGTCATTATTAAATCCGAAGAAATCGTTTAGTTTAAATATCGTAATATTTGCACTAACATTACTTATTAAACTCTATGAATTCACTTAACTTTTTGTTGACTTTTTAGCATGTCTTATATCAGGCCCGTAAAGTGTTAAATGCTTGGATGGGCGGCGCAAGGATATGGATATCGACAAGGATGACCCATGTTTTAAAATCACATTCGATGAAAACCAAAACTTTTAAACTTATGTTATTTCCAAACTTATGTTGCTTTTGGACATTTATGTTGTAATAAACTTTTGGGACCTTCTTTTGCTTGACTCTGTTATTATCGAATGTGAAAACTTATTATAGAATATGAATAGTTTAACCTATTAAGGCATATATCGTAATAAAACTACACTTCATGTCCAGAAAGTATAAAAGCTTAGCGTATCATAAATGTTTGAGTATTTGCATCACAATGCAAAATGTATTAGAGAACTTGCATACCAATGCAAAATGTATTTAATAAACGAGTAAAGTAATTTAAGCATGAATCTCCCCCAAGTAGTTTAAAATGAATATAAAAGAGTAAGAGTGGGGCTATGACTCACCTTAGCTGTAAAGGTCAAAGTAATGTTATGTCAAAAGTATCACGAGAACGGCTCCATCACACGACCTGAATAATAGTGAAGTCTGAGATTTCGATGGTTTAAGATTGACTGGATGTGAATAATGATTGTGAAAGGATATCGGATAACGAATTGGAGTGTGATGAGAATGAATTATATGCTTAAAATGCTTAAAGTTCAAAAATAATATTATATATAATATTATCATGTTTTTATGTTTGTTGAATCTGTAAATATCGTTTCCTCAAAAGTTGGTTGATGATAAGTTATGTTTATTCGTTTAAAAGTTACGTTATGTAAAATATAAACGTAACTTTTGTTATATAAATCGTACGAATTGTAAAAGGGATTTTAAGAATGAGATTGTATAAAACATAAGTGAGATTATAAGTAAAATCAAGTTACTGTATGGTCCTTGTAGTTATAGTGAATTTACATTTTTAACCCTAACGGTGAAACATCTGCACCATTAGTCCTCGGTTAAATAATATTTATATATTTAGTCCAACATGTTCCAATATGTCATTTTATGACTTATGTTCATTGTTTTATCCATTTCTACCCTTAAGTTATTGTTTTGACAGTTTGTACCCAATTTTTCCGAAAGTTACATCTTTAACCCAAATAGTAAATATGTTTTGCATTTTTAGTCAAAAATGTACAAATCTTATACATTAAATTTTTTGAAAGTTTCAACAGCCTCAAATAGCTTATTAGAGTTCATAAAAGCTGCTTATTACACAGAAGTGCTTAATTTTGGCTTAATGGGATTTTAACGCAAATAAAACACAGCCCATTAAGAGATTTTGATCTGAGGGGTTTCAAAAGGAGTTGGGCCTGGTTTTGGGCTTATTTTATGATCCTAAAAATGTATTCAAACTACTTATAACTATAGCTTATCGCATGTGCTTATTGGGCTTTTAAGCCCAATCGATAACTATTATATTTTTAAAAACTGTGTTTGATAGCCATTTAGTTTGAGGTTCAAAAAGGTGTCGTATGAGCTTATCAAGGAGGTTTTTTGTTACAGCTTATTTATTGGGCTTATAGACAATCAGTTGGTGTAATTTAATTGGTAGGTTATTCGATCAAAAAGGTTTTTATAGGGCACGTTCTACTTGAATATAACAAGAGGTCAAAAAAATAAAATTACTTAATATTGTTCGATGTGTAAAGTGAGTTTAAAAAGAATCTTGGTAAGTGATTATATGAAGTTAAATGTGTCGAACGTAGTTCTTGATTTTTAGCCATCCTAAGTATTAGAAGGTCGAATATATATGCAAAATAAACAACTAGAAATCGAAATAAATGTTTGAAAGCTAAAAATGAAATCAAATGAAGTATAAATAAATATGAATGAGTGAAAACATTATAAGTATGGAAAAAGGATTCGAGAAGCTTACTACACCAAGAAATTGTGGTAAAAACTCGATGATATGGACTAGAACACGGATAAGTTATACGTAATATGTTTGATCGATCACCAAAGAGTCGAGAGAAGTGTATACGACTTGAAAATGGTTCCACCAAATGGAGAAATTACCCTTGCTTCCTTGTGAGGTCTCGGCAGTGAGGATTTAGTGAGAAATGGGAGATAAAAAGTCTAAGTGTGAATGGGAGAAAATGGGGAATGAGGTATATGTATAAATGCATGCATGTAAGTACTAGTTATAAGGTATTATATTCAAAAAGTTGGGATATTGTTCGATTTGTAGCAGAGAAGATAAGGGGACATAGAGAATATAATTTAGCTAGGAAAGTCTTGTGTGTAAGTGCAAGTAGATGGGGTTTCGGTTTGGTTCAAGTGGGAACACATATATTATGTATGTCAACATGTATCAAAGAGTCCAAACAATGTTTTAACGTGACCAAATGATTAGGAAATGTGTATAAGGCTTGTGGGATTTTTTTTCGACTATGGAATATCCAATGGCTTAGGTAGAAATGATGTTGTGTCGAGTTGGTTATTTTTGAATGGGTTAGTACATATGGTCGAATGGCAATAACTTTAGGTCTCGTTTGTGAATCGATCGTTCGAACTAGATGAAAAGATTAGTCATTCTCGAATCCATGTAATGTAAAGATTCGAATGGTGATAAGTGTAGCATATGTTGTGTGTCGAAGTATGAAAGAAAAGAGGCTAAGTGAATGAGTTTGATTCGTATGAGACTAAAAGAAATAATGAAGATTTGGGCTGAATTTGTGTTGGGCCTGAAATAGTAACAGGCCAATAATAAAATTAAGGGTCCGTTTGGTGTTTAATTGTGTTTTGGATTTTCGTGGCGCGTGTGTGAGCTCGTTCCATAGTATCATGAATAACGTAACAACGCATTTGATTAGAAATGTAATAAACAAAATTTTTAAATTTTGCTCGTAAAATGGTTAAGTGAACAACAATGATGGGTTAATACTAGATTAACGCTGACTAATGACTAGGGAATTCTACGGGTTGCTACATCAGACTTGGTAAACAATGAAAAATCACTTTTACTTTGACAAATCCACTTTCTTTTAAAACACAAGTCAATTTTCATTCCATTTTTTGGGTGCTTGTTTTAATCCATATAATGACTTATTTAACTTGCAAACTCTGTTATCATTTTCACCAAAATACCCTTGAGGTAATTGCATATAAACATCTTCCTCAAGTTCACCATATAAGAAAGCATTATTAATGTCAAGTTGGAATAATGGCCAACCATTTTGCACAACAAGACTAATAATGCAGCGAACAGTAACAATTTTAATCACAGGGGAAAATGTTTTCTCATAATCAATTCCTTCTTTTTGATTGAATCCTTTGGCAACTAGTCTGGCTTTAAACCATTCTATACTGCCATCAGACTTATATTTAATTTTCCACACCCACTTACATCATATGGCTCTTCTGCCAGCAGGAAGTTCAACAATAACCCATGTATTATTTCTGTTAAGGGCTTCCATTTCAAGATTCATAGCATCAATCCATCTGTTATCTTTAATATCCTCATTATATGTTTTAGGTTCAATGATTTTGTTAAGGCTAGTAGAAAACACATAATTTTCTTTACTCAGTTTACTATAGTTAACAAATTTATCAATGCCATATTTAACCTTGCCATCTAACACAAAATCACTCAGTTTATTAGGTACATTAGTTTTTCTACTAGACTTTCTAACATAAGTTCTCATATTTGCTTATCTTTCTGGTGTCACCACAGGTGTTACAATAGTTTCATGAAACATATCATTAAAATCTTAATAATAATCATCATCACCCTCAGACATTTTATCATTATCCTCAAGTGTTGCATTCTCCAAACCTTCACTGTTGACATCAACTGTGACATCATGATGCACCACCTCATCCTCATGGATGTCATCAGATGAGCCTCCAAGTGAAGGTTGGTCTATGCCTTCACTCTTTTCAGGAATCTTAACAGATTCTTTCTCTCACTTTTCATCATAGGGATCATCAGATGTTCCTAGGTCAGAGTTAAAAAAGTTTTGATTGTTAACATTTTAAAATTCAAACTTAAAATCTTTATTTTCAGAACTGTGTTTAAAAGGAAACACAATCTCATAAAACTTCACATCTTTTGAATAAAAAACATTTTTTGTTTCAAGACTAAACAACTTGTATCCCTTTTTGTTAAAAGAATATCCAATAAAAACACATTTTTCTGACCTAGAAGAAAGTTTATCAGAATTATTTAAAACAGTTGAAAAATATAAACACCCAAAAACTTTTAAGAGAGAAAGATTAGGTTCACATTTATAGATCATTTCATATGGTGACTTCCCAGACAGCACTAAACTAGGTGTCCTGTTAATTAAGTAAACAGCAGTTAGAATACATTTAGACCACATGTTCAAAGGTACCCCGCCCCTGAAACATGAGGGCTCTAGCTACATTTAACAAGTGTCTGTGTTTTCTTTCTGCTAAACCATTTTGTTGTGGGGTATAAGAACATGAAGTCTATTGATGAATACCATTATCTTTACAAAATTTATCCATATTTTGATTCACAAACTCAGTTCCATTGTCACTTCTAAAAATCTTTACAGTTTTATCAAATTGATTTCTAATCAGATTAAAAACAGTGACAATATGTGAAAACACCTCTGTTTTCCCCCTTAACAAGAACACTCAAACAGCTCTTGAAAAATCATCAATAACAGTCAGAAAGTACTTATACCCTTCTTTACTATGGACCTTGTAAGGGCCCCAAACATCTAAGTGAAGAATCTGTCCAACTTCAGTGGTTTGATGTTCACTAAGAGGAAAAGGATCCCTTGTTTGTTTAGTCTTGTGACACACATCACAAGGATCATTTTTAGATTCATGCTCAATTTTAAGTTTGTGTTTTAGAATGTTTAGAACTTGGTTAGAGGGATGACCAAGTCTGTTATGCCATATGCACTTAGATAAACAACAAACTTGTATATTATGATTAGTTAACTTTTTACCTGTATTAAGAAAATACAGTGCATTACTTTGATTACCAGTCCCCATCTGGGTCCTTAGAATAGAATCCTGAAGAATACAAACATCTTCATCAAAAATGACTCTACATTTGTTATCTTTATTAAGCTTGTGAACTGACAACAAGCTGACCTGATATCCAGGTACAACTAGGACATCATTAATAACCAACTTGTCAGTCAATTTCAAACTTCCAATATGTGTGACTTGTGCCTTAGTACCATTAGGATGACCCACAGTCATATTAAGTTTTGAAACATCAACAATATTAAACATATTCAAGACTGTGTAAGTCATATGTTGACTGGCACCAGAATCAATAATCCAACCAATATAGATATTATATGTGCTTATGTTGGTATTATGATTGAAAAACTTAGAATGACAGAAACTAATAACACAGTTTATACCTGCAACATTTGCAGGAATACTGCTACTCCCAGACTTTTTACTGATCAAGGCCATAAGCCTTTGATACTGCTCATCTGTAAAAGAGTTAGATGAACTAGCAGGCCTTTCCTTATGCCCTGAAACATTATTGCTACTAGCATTGTTTTGATTAAAACCATTTTTCTTTTGAAAACCAGCATGATAACCAACCAACTCAAAACACCTATCAGCAGTATGACCATTTATTTTACAGTGTGTGCAGACCAAGTTAGGCCTATTCAACCTTCTAGGCTGATTAGTGTTATTAGTGAAAGTGTTTTTGTTGGCAGACCAACTAGAGTTTCTAGGATTAGCCTTAGAAACAAATGCAGTGTTATCAGATTTGGAAGTACTGTTAGTAGAAGTACTTCTGTGAGACTCATCCCTGGACAAGGTGGTAAAGGCCCCTTTCACATCAGGGATAGGGTCAGTGGTAAGGATTATACTCCTGATAGGAGCATAAATCTCATCCAAACCCATGAGAAATTGCATCAGTTTAATAAGTTTGTTATGATCTTTAAGTTTGGCTGAACCAGCATAAGAACACTCTGGCAAATTGACAAGAGAGTCATATTGCCTCCACAGAGCATTAAACTTTTGATAATATCCAGAGAGAGTAATTCCATATTGTGTGAATGAGTGTATTTTATAATGCATATTAAAGATTATGGAAGCATCTTGTTTATCATATATTTCTTTTAATTCATCCCACACATCCTTAGCATTTTTAGAGAAAATTTGTCCCATAAACATTTCTTGTGAAACACATCCAAGAATCCAAGAAAGAACCACATAATTGCACCTTTCCCATTGTTCTTGCATAAAACCAGTTTCATCAGGTCTTTTAATTTTACCATTAATAAAACCAAGCTTATTCTTAGTATGGATTGCTATAGTAATAGCGGTAGACCATACTTTATAATTTTCTGGACCTTCCAGTTTAAAACTTATAAGTGGTATACCATTAGTGTCATTACTATGCAAAAACAATGGGTCAAACTGGTCAAGATGGTCAGAACTACCACCTGATCCAGATGCCTTATCCTTATTCTTGTCTTCACCAGTCATAATGAAGACTCAAAGGATAAACAAAGAACCAAAAAACAAAGAAAACAAATACACCTTGTATCTCCTCAGTCACAATTAATCCACCAATTATGCAACAACAGCAACACAAACAAGTCCCTTAACCTACACTTCTCCACAGATCTAAAACACTAGAAAAAATTCCTAAGAGAGGGAGAGTGAGTGGTGTTACAGTGCACGCAAATCCAGTAATATTGATCAAGAAGATCAATTAAACCAATCAGAATGCAGCGGAACCAGAACCTTCAAAATTGAAAACAAACAAGAAACTCAATTAGAACTAAGTTATGTGCACTAAACACAAACAAGAACGACAAACAATCAATCAAGAACCAAAAAAACAAAACAAATAACTCTAATCCTGAATTAAGGTTTGATACAGTAAACCCTAATTTTTTTCGACACACCAAAAAACTCAAGATCTTAAAGATCTTGATCAAAACTGACTGATTAACACAAGTTAATCTCTCTAACAAACACTGGATTAAAAACCCCAAATCTTAGAAACCCTAAAAATTGACAATAGTCAAATGACCTTCAGTTGATTCCTAAAACAATCAATTCAACCACGAATTGATTGATTAACACTACAATCTAGTAAGATATGACCTCAAAACAAAAAACCCCCAAATTTGTTGAAACCTTAATTTTTACAAGAAAACGATTTCGATAAAAAACTTTGTATTAAAGCCAACCTGGCTCTGATACCATGTTAAAAGTAAAAAGCTATGATCAATTTAACACAAACAAGTTACCAATTTCAACACCAAAAGAGTTTTATTGAGAACCAACCCAACCAACCACCCCATGGTTGATTCATCATTGTTATTTACAATACAAAAGAACAACAGAGTTTTTGACTACAAAAGAATAGAAAACTAACAACTAACAACTAATTGTGTGAGAGACAAATACACACAGTAAAACCCTAGCAAATCTATCGATAATGAGGAGATATGTCTTCTTTTATAGCCTTGACCAATAGACTTGTTACTTGAGCATAATCCACCCTTGATCTTCTAGTTCAGCTACAACTTTAGTCCCTTAACTTTTGTCCTCTCTTTATTTGTTACCTGCACAATAAAAATAAGTCAAAAACAAGAATTGCAACTTTACAACATAAGCCCTTAGCTTATACCCTTCCAACAAACCCTTTGCATCTAACACATGATGATGTGATTAGCCAATTTAGTTGGTACAAAGACATGAGGGAGTTTTGATAGAAGTTAGCGTCATTACCCAACAAAGCAATCATTCTTTATAATCATTGAACACCAATCATTCAGCTAGTTTTCACTCTTCACATTTGAAGGGAATAAGAGCAGAAGGTATCATGAGGAGCAAAAACTCCTCATTCGGGCCACACGGGGTGCCACGTCACCATAACATACCACAACTTACAACCCCCTTCCCATAACATACCACAACTTACTCATTTAAGCCCCACATATACACTTATTCACACACACAACCATTATAAATAAAAACAAAAAAAATAAATAAACAAACAAAATTCGTACAAGTTTGTGCTCCTCGTGCAGACGAGCAACTTACTCATGAGGAGCCATGAGGAGATAGGGCGGTACCATGAGGAGCCATGAGGAGCTTGCCAACGTGGCATGAGGAGCCACGAGCAACTCCACACCGGGTGGTCTAATCACTTATGTTACCATTACTCTATATTCTTATACCATGTACATCATCTTCCAATTTCTATATACCTTATTCCTATATCATGATCATTAAAAATATTTATCTACAGAATAATAGAGTTGAGAAATAAAAAGGTTGTCAATTAAAATGAAAAAGCTAAAGATTCAATATTCTCTAAGATATTATAAAAACAAGGAATACGATCCCGCCGCGTTGCGGCTGGGCTATTCGTTAGATTTATAAAAAACAGTCGCTGGTTAATTTTTTTTTTTTTTTTTTTTTTTTTTTTTTTTTTTTTTTTTTTACTACTTACCTTTCGTATCTGAGTTTTGATATAAAAGAGAAAGTGGGCTAGAATAACAGAGAGCAAAAAACTACTGTTAGTATGCATACTCCATTAAAAAAAGTGTAAGAAAAACATGAATACATAAGCGGGCTAGAATAAGAGTATCCTTCCATGCCACATTATGTTTGTTTCGTTTAGAAACTCAGTATAGTGTATTTGATATAATGTTTGCTGGTTTCGCTTGCTTCATTAAAAGGTGATGTGCTATGGTGATCAGTCAACGTAAAGTTTATATAAAATGTTTCTCCTGTTCTACTCATATGTATTATTGTTCTGCGTATTGCATATCGGCAAGGATTCAATTGGGGTGGTTTATACTTTCTTTCAAGATTCTTTTGTGATTCTTATAAATGTTGTTACGGAAGTAATGTAGAGGTACTTATTATTTTGTTGATATTATTATTATGTTGTTATTGTACTACACCGACATGTAAAGTTGAAAACCATAACGATAATGCTATTTGTTTCTCTAAATTAGTAAAACATAAGTACACAGATCTTGCTTATACGTATTAGAATTGTGGATATCCAGAACAAACTAAAAGTTACATTTTATTGATCTTAAGCTATAACAACTATTAAACCTGAAAAAAAAAATACGAATGAATTTTGTATAAAGAATTCGGCACCTTTTTTTTTGTTTCTGGATTTCTTTCAGCAAACTGATTCCCCATCTTCTGTGTGCCAGCGACATGAGAGACAGAGGGAAGAGGTGTGAGATGTCTGTAGAATAAGGTATGAAAGACAGAATACGAACGTTGACTAAAAATAAATTTTGTTAATGTATGAGTTAAATTAAGGGAAACAACTAACGTGTGCGATGAACGTGTGCCCTGATTGACTTATCATTGTAGAAAGATTAGATGCTGGATCCCATGAAACAAAAGAAATAGTAACTGATAAAGGTGATCTGCCTTCTGTTATATACAAAAAGATATAATAGCATCATCGTCAAGATTTCAAATAAATATTTTTTAATTGAAACCAACTTAATCAATGCACTTTCCAGTTTTAATGCAAGTTTTATGCAGAGTGGTGAAGTCGATTTCATCGATTTTATTGGTTGAAGAATCAATTTTTCAGGGTTGCTGGCTGCAAAATTCTCCTGCATAAATGCGAACAAAAATATAACATGTGTTGGGAAGCTGTTAGTGAAATAATGCGATATATCTACTTTAAATAAAATGTCGGTTACAATGTACTTACCAAAGATAACACTATATCTTCCTGTCTCTTTTGAGAAACATTTGTTGATAATTTCCAGCCTAGCACTGAAAATAATTGGAATACGTTACTAAAAAGCCAGGCTATAGTAACTAATAATGCAAAGTTGAGCTCGTTCCCGAGAAATACTCAAATTAGATGATTATTCAAGAGCTTGTAAAAACTCGAATCTATGTATTAGAAACCATTCCCAATCAAGTAGAGATTTTTTACATTGATTAAGAAGTTGTTTTTTGTTGTCCTCTTAACACGCTTAGAGTTAACTATAAGGTTAATCTATTTGTGTTTATGACTAATACAATGTATTGATTAATTCTAACAGTTAATGAAACGTAAATATAAAAACACAAAGTATTTTCAACATTTAAATTCTTATTAGAAATGAATCAAAGAATCTATTACCCAAGTGTTTTGCGGAACAAACACTTGGGATTGAATAGACAAGGTATGGTGTCTCCTATCTAAACTTAAGCAATGCTTAAGTGGTAACAATTCGACCTACTGAGCTATCTCAGGGATACGTTACTCTTTGTAGGAGAAAAGGGGTATTGTGAAAGTCTAAGCTTTAATTGCACAAAAATGCCTAACCCTCTTTTCTCTATCTGTTTGCTATTTATAGGCAAACATGTTAAGAGTACTGAAAGACTAAAAATACATAAACAATGGGAAGGCGTGTCTGACAATTACAATAGTAGTTGTCATTTCCAAGAACCAATAGGATTGAGCCAAAAAGTCTTTGAGTGTCAGACCTGACACTTCTTTGACTTTTAGCCACTTGAGGGATGGTTTGTTCTGACCCCGATAAGACTTGTTCTTATCTTCTTCAAACCTTCCCGATCAATCCAGCCTTTCTTTCAGGCTTCATGGTTCTTCAGTCATTCGCCTTCAGTCTTCAGTCTTCAGTTATTGTTGTTGAGGAGACTGGGGTTCAGTGAGCTCTTGTCTAACGCTCACTGATCCCATTACCTTCTTCTTTGGCTCAAGTAACACTTTAGGGAGAACCGCCTTCCTGAATTGGTGAGTCTTTCTTCTTAGACTCGTCCTGAGCATCTTGAAGGTAACTCACTGAGTGACTGTTCACTCAGTGACCTTTGTGTTTTCGGTTGATTAACACTTAGCGAAATTTGTATTCAAATCCTGTTTTAATGATCCTTGGTTACTGAAGGACCCAACAATCTCCCCCTATTTGGATATAAATTATGCTCAAGTGTTTTGATTAGTTATGAGTGAGCTAATGACTTCTTCTCATACTGAATGTACTAGAAAGTAAATAAGGACACTGAAATAACAAAACAAAGGAACATTATTTTATTAACTTCATTACAAGAGTCCTAACTACTAAACAATGTACATAATAGAGGTGTTGCAGATTCTCAGTCCAGTTTGTAACCCAGGGCTTCAAGCTTTGGTCTTTTGGATTCCAGCTCATGTTGATCAGGATGTTCTTGAATCTTGGTTCTCAGGTCTTGGCAGAACCTCGCATTTGCAGGACTCTGGATTGGTGAGGCCATCATGAGAAAACCAAGCATGGATCTGATTCCTGCCTGATCAATATCACTCCATCTTTGGAAGGCTGGGTCTCCAAACTCATCATTGAAGAAGAGACCCCTTTCAGGTAGTTCAATGACCTGGTTGTTTACAAATGCAACTCTTTCAGGGAGGGTTCTGTTGCATTGAAGGCCAGGGACTCTGATCTCAGGCTCATATCCAATTAGCTTCCTCTTTCTTCTAGAGGTTTGAGAGGGAGCAGGATGACTGGTTGGAGCTGGGAGAAGTGAGGGAATACTAAGTTCTTCAGGTGTTGCTGCCAGTTTTTCATATCTTAGCTTCAAGGATTTCATCAGTTCCTTGACAGCCGCATTTGACTTCATGAATATGATTGGACCCAGTTCATCCAATTCAGTGATCCCAAGGTCAGCAAATCTGAAGGGTTCATGAATTTCAAAGTTCCTCTTGTCAGGACCTCTGAAAATAGTGATGACAGCAGGCTTGGTGTTCTAATGAATCTTTACATCAGTAATGGGTTCAGGTCTCAGTCTTCTTGTCATGACCCATTGGTACTTCTCAATTCTCTTTTGTCTTATCTCCTCAGTCCTTTTCAGCCTTTCTTCTCTTTTCTTCCTGAGAGCCGACATTTCAACATCCTGAGCTTTCACAAAGCTCTCACCACCCTTTCTTCCAACAAGTTCTTTTGGCTTAAGACCAATCTTCTCAGCCTCTTCTCTGACAACCTGAATGATGGCATACTTGTTTTGCCTTTTATCTTCAGCAGCTTTCTTCAACCCTTCTTCCTTTTCTAAATGAGCCGTAATTTGAGCCTCAGTGAGGTGATACATTACTTCATTTATTTTATAAGGGACCCTGACTGGCTCATCAGGGTCTGGCCTTCTTTCAGAGGAAGCAGTTACCAAGATTGTAGGCTCAGGCTCAGTGGTAGTGAGAATGCCTTTGTCTTTGTCTTGGCAGGATGAAGATGGGGTTGTCTCAGGAATCTCCCCCTCAGTGTGAGAAGGAGGTTGTTCTTCAGTGACAGGAGGTTGTTCAGGTTGTTCTTCAGTGACTTTCTCCCCCTCAACTGTTGCTTGACCCACGGTGAGAGCAAGAGTTGGTGCGCTCACTGAAGTTGAGGGAGCAGCCTGACCTTTGAATGCTTGATATATCTCAGTCATCATTGATTTGATGTCTGAGGTGTCCTGCTGAAGAGTTGAGACCTTAGCCTCAAGAGAAGCCTGAGAAGCCTCTATTGCTGTCATCATTGGCCCAAGATTCCAAGCCAAGGAAGTAGAAGATGTAGCCCAAGATCATAAGACCCAGGGATGACTTGATGGAGTCCACTATAGAGTTGAGTCCTTGAAGATTGGAGGATTTCAGCATGTTTACCAGCTCAGTCAACTGAGTAGACTATTGATGGTAAGACTCAGAAGCCTGAAGAAGTTTTTTGTTAAGCTCAGGGTCATCTTTCACTGACTCTTGAATAGTTGCAACGCTCTGGTGTATGTTGGTGAGAGCGTTGTTGAACAGTTTAAGATTCTCATCAAGATTTGTCAGGGAGAAGGAGATAGATGACTTGTGCTCATTAACATCATCATGATAGGATTCCACTGATTCCTTCAGGTTGACATAATGAACAGCAGCTTCACAGTGTTGGTCAAAAATTTCTTCAGTTAGCCCAGTAAAGAGAGCATTGTTGGCCTTTTGTAGGAACTTGACCAATTGTCTTTCAGTGAGAGGAAGAATGTTGTCATACTTCCTGAGTTCTGGAGGGCAGGATGATTCAGAATCTGAAGAATGATCAGCCTGAGACTCTGTTTCTTAACCATGTGGAGAGGACTGATGCGATTGTTCAGTGGGTTGAGCATCAGTCTCCATATCATCACCTGCCTCATACACTTCTTCCTCACTCTCAATACTGAGCTCTTCATCAGACATAAGAACAGCCTGAAGATCCGCCATCGACTGAATCTGCAACGGGGTTTGGCCAGGTCCTGACCCTTCCATAATAACTGAGTGGGTTTGCTCAGCCTGGTGTTTGGGGTCAGTTCCCGAGAGACTGGATTGGGTGATGGGTTCCGTATCAGCGGGTGGTTTAAATCCCTCTGAGTCTTTGTCCCCCTTTGCGCCTTCAAGTACTGACGGGTGTTTTCCAATACTATCATGAGGCACAGTTTGTGATGATTGGTGGACCCCCTTCCCATCAGGGTTGTACTGCCCTTTTGGGGATTCAGGATCCTTGACTCCCTCAGGCACTGATTGTGATTTATCAGTTCCTTCATTGGGATGTGATTGGGTGTGGGTCCCCTTCTCAGTAGAGTAGTGCTGCCCTACCGAGGATTCAGGACCCTTTTCTCCCTCAGGCGCTGATTGTGATTTGTCAGTGCCTTCATCGGGATGTGAGAGGTTGAAGGTTCCTGACCCTACCAACTTGTGCATGTCAGTAGAGCCATGAGGAAACAGAGGTTTGCCCGAGGACACTGAGGATGATTTATCAGTGACCTCCGTTGGCGTTTGTTTTAGGGTCAAGAGAGTCTCAATGATTGGTGTCTCTGAGGTCTTGGCCATTGTTTCCCCTTCCGAGGGTTCTGAGGCAGAAGATCCAAGGGCGAGTGATTTGGGTTTAACCACCTTCTTGGTCCCTGCCTTCTTTTTCTTCTTCTCATGCTTTTCAAGAGAAGGAATGGGTGAGACAGCTCTGTCACCCTGAATGACTACCAGCATGTAGTTGGTCAGGGTAATTGGTTGTACCTCAGTAACGCCACTAGTATAATTGGCCTTGTGTAGGATGTCAGGTTTAGAACCTTGAGCGTCAGGCCTCATATAATCAGTGCGAAGTAGGACATGAAGCACGCAGGAAATGAATCTAGGATAGGACATGTGTCTTTGCCTAGACTTTCTTGAGAGCTTGGACACGAGGTCTCGGAAGATTATTCCTCCGATGTCCATTTTTCTACCCTCCAGGAGACTGAACACCATCAATTGTTGTGATGAGTTCAACTATTCCGTGGAGGATTTGTTGCCTCCCAGGACCTGAATGACAAAAGTCATCAGGATCCTCCAGGCTGGGGGAAACCAAGTTTTAATTATTGGTGCCTTAGCCAATAATGAACCTGGGGCCACCTCAGGTTGTCTGGGGTCTTGTGGCCCTAGAAAAAGCAACTCTGTTTTAACTTCTTGGTCAGTGGGGTTGGGCTCAAAATTCACAGCGAAATCAAGGCCAGTGGCTTTGATAAAGGTTTTGTAATCAAGGGAGAGGGTCTGATGAAGCGAAAAGTGTACCGCTTTTAGGGGGTCATTTAAGCCCTAAATCGTATTTATTTGATCAAATATTGCCCTAAATCGTTCCTTTTGTCATTTTAGGTACTTTGGAGAAGAAATCTGGAAAAGGAAGCATTTTGGACGTTTTTGGAGCATAAAAGTGAAGAAAACGACAAAGTCTCCAAAGCTGCTGGAAAAGTACACATGACGGTGTCAAGGATTGCTCCTGACAGCGTCACGGCTTGGCAAAAGAGGTGGATATGACAAATACACATGACGCGCCAGAAAGTTTTGCAATGGAAAGTCTGACGGCGTCACCCTTTAAGGTGATCAAGGTCGTCACGGTTTAAGTTAAAGAGAGACGGCGTCAAGCACAAGTCTGACGGCGTCAACCCTTGATAGGCCAGAGCGGATTTTTGGAGGATTAAAAAGGGACGGCGTCAGGAAGACCATCCGGGAACCCTAGCCGCGGCGAGGTGACGGCGTCACCTCCTACAACGTGACGCCGTCAGCCCCTAAACTCTATATATAGTTTTGCAATTTTTAGTCATTAGTGTGCAACTTTGTGAGGAGAAACCCTAAGACGAATTTTCTGCCATTTTTAAGGGTTTTATACCCTTGGATCTCCCATGTTTAATTGAAGATAAGTAATCAATTGATCATTCAATATGTCTATGTGTTGTTTGATTATATCTTGTTCTTGTCTTTTAATTAACATGCTAGGCTAGATTTATCTTGTGTTTGCTTAGATCTAATGAAACCTAACTATTGATTATTGGTTGTTGGTGTGTCATTAATTGTATTGGATGATTGTTTATCGATGTTCGGCTTAAGAAAACTGGCTAACTTCCTATACGGTAACTTGCTTGAACGTCTTAAGAAATATGAACCAATGCGTACTAGGTTTATTTGGTTGTATTTAATGCATGAGCGAATTCTAGTGATCCCATGTTAGGAGCTTCTTAGCCGGCTCGACATAGGAGTGAAGTAGGAGCTTGTAGAGTTGGGGAAGTACGTACGCCACCCCACGATTGGTATTAAGGAATACACCCGTCATCCACGCAATTAATACACGCTAATCAACTGGTAAAAGATAGTTAGGGAGTAAGGAAATCTAAGTAAACACATTTCTCTCCATATAAGTTTCACAACCTTTTCATTTTCAGTATTTTATTTTATTTGCATTTGTAGTTATTTGGGTTAGTTGACTAGCAACTAATTCCGCCCACTCCTTCAAACCCGAGATTTTACTTGCTTTCATAAAAAATATAAAAATACAAAAAAGAATCTTCCCTCACCCTTAGACCTATTAGAGTAGTTTTTCAATCCTAACGACACTATTCCCCTAGAGAACGATCAATCCCCCGGTACTTGCCACTACACTATACTACATCGGTCAGGTACACTGCCTGGTGGGGATTGCAAGCCTCTTGAGATCCCTCGAGAGGTAAAACCTGTTGTAAGGTCGCAAAACCACGCATCAAGTTTTTGGCGCCACTGCCGGGGAATAGTTATTGTTTAGGTTGAATTTTTATTTTATTAGGTCTACTCACTAGATTCCTTTCTAGTGAGATTTTTATTTTTTCTTTTTATTAGATTTCTTTAGTCTATCTTTTTCTTTGTGCCATTTGTTTGTAAAACCATTTTCATTTGTCACCATGCGGATGAAATTCCATTTAGATCATTAACAATAGAGGAACAATTACTTTACACGGATAGATTTGCTTCCTGTTGTTCCAATGAATTTTTAAGTGATCTTAGATATATACAAGAGGAGATGGGTATAAAGTTTGATAGGTTTGATGAATTATGTGCATGTGTGGCTTCTATTAAACGATCATTGTTAGGATCAACTCCTTTTAATAAGACCCTTTGGAAAAATTTTGAGGAAAGCCTCCTAACCGTGAACCATAAGTTTAATGAATTAATGGGTTCGTATACATCACAACTTGAGGAAACAATTGAGGAGGATTTAGCCGAACATGAGCATATTGAGCAAAAAGACCTAGGTTTTATGATCAATGACTTTGAATCTCAAGGAACACATGATGAATCCTTTAGGCAAATTGAACATAGTAATCATGTTATCGGGGAAGATTCTTATGAATCGGACTTAGAACTTGAAATGGCTAGAGAAGGATTTGAGATACTTAGGAACATGTTTGGGTTAGATTCTACTAAAACACATGATGTGGATATAATTGATATAGAGACAAGGAAGGATGAGGTAAATAACACAAACCTAAAAAGTACCCCACAAGTCCTACCATCATTCGAGGCATACACACCGCCCGTGACTTACCCGAAAGAAGTAGAAGGGACTATAGGAACCCCAATTGAAGTAGAACCTTTGGAAGAAACAAAACTAGAAGAAATAGGTTTGAATACTTGTAGTCATAACCTTTCTTTTAGTTCTATGGAAGTTCCTAGTTTTGATGACCCGGAGCCTCAACCAAAACCGTTACCTAATCTTCCATCCTTAGATGTGAACTTAGGAATTGAATTAGGTCCCGACCCACCCATCAAACCATATAGTCCGGGTAGTTTTATGTTGAAGGTAGTAGACTCTAAGCCTTGTAGAGAGGAAGCTGACATAGGAGTGAACCATAACCTTTCATACTTACATCACCCATTCATGATTAATCAAAACAAACACTATGGGTTTAAACCGGGTCTATTGGGTCAAGATGGATTCCCAATTAGGAGTCTCTCGAAGTTGTTAGAAAATGATCCCTTTTTACGAGAACACTTTAACTCACCCATTGACCAAAGTGAACTAGGTAAGGTTATGATGAAAGGAGCACACCCCTTTGAGCCTATAATTCATCCACCAATCTTTCCTCACGTGGCATACTCCTACCGAGCTGGTGTGTATCGCTACTATCACCCGCACTTAGCCCTAAGTGTAGGGAAAACCTCCCCTATTTCCGTTAAATAAGGGTAGAGTCAGGCTCGTGACTCGAACAAAAACAAGCGCTTCTTGGGAGGCAACCCAAGCTCTATTTGCTTTGTGTGTTTATTTATTTGTTTGTTTGATTTTATTTGCTTCTGTATGTATGTTTAATTTTTATTATTATTAATTCATGTTCAAAACTAAATTGTGAAAATGCTTTATCTTGTTTTTAACTTCGTCTTAACTACATATAAAGGTATTTTGCAAAAGATAAGTGTAAGGGAAATCCAAATCGGTTTATTAGAACAAATGAACTTGAATCATAACAATATTAAATTAACATACATACTAGTAATTGTTAGAGTCAAATGCTTGTATCGAGTCATATTGAATATTTTGCAGGATTTCCAGGAAGTGAGGCATAGGTTTTTCCAGAAATTTTCCGGAAACTTAACATGAGAATTCTGTCAGATCATTTCTGACGGCGTCAGGCTTTACAACCTGACGGCGTCAGGTTTTAATTTTCTGAAATTTTTGAAAGTTTTGTTTTTCTACCGGAATCATAAAAAGTTTTTATTAAATCTCTAACTTATAAACTCCAGGAATTTGCAAAATAATCATTCCACAAGCATTATATCCTTATATAGATTTATCCCGCCGATGTTATGCAGGTTTTCGTGTTTGTTTTCTCAGGTTTAACAGGTTATTTTGGACAAGGAGATGTATGTGGAATCAAGCTTTTGGCGATGCTTTAGTCTTAGAGCTTCTACATTCTCTTGGAAGAAGATCTAACCATGTTACCTCTTTATCCACCGAGCGAATCAGGGGAGTATTTGATTTCATTCTTTTACCTTATTTACTTTTACATCTTGTTATTTGAACATTGGGGACAATGTTCATCTTAAGTGTAAGGGGGGGGGGGGGTAAAAGTACGATACTTTAGAGAATACAATTGCACTTGATTTTTGTTTGTTTAATGGTAGATGTGTAATAAAACTGAGAGAAATACTTGTTAGGGCAATTTTAGTGCCAAATTTAAAATTTTTTACAACATTTAGGAGTGAAACTTTGGTCTTAATGAGCGTCTCATGGATAGGAGTTATATGACTAGCACAAAACCGTACCACTAAAAAATTTTCCACCCCCAAATATGTGAGGTTCGCCCCTAGAATTGGTAGGAAAAACATTTATGCTATGATGTGTGTATCGGTAGCACTTAGATTCTAGAACTTGCGTTAGGACCATTCCGAGGCCACAAGTGAGACTACATTCATGTAGTTAGATTTACTACATGATAAGAGGCATTAGGATTTACCCATTGTTTTACACCTGTGATTTTGTTATAATTACATTGGCTACATTGGTCAAGTAATTCTCCCACACCCTTTGCGTTGTACTCATTTTTAGTACACGATACCCCTAGTACACCCCTCAGAGCCTATCTTTTCATTTCGACCTTTAAGCATTTTACTTAAAGGAAGAATTTGTTTACACCCCACTTAAATGTACACCCAAATCGCCTTAGCCTACCTTGTATGCACTCATTTTTAGTGCATTATTGTGACAACATTTGTTTAAACCCCAAGTTAATTATCTAATTGATTACATGGTTGCTAAGTCGAGTCATATCCTTGTACATATTGTTTTGGGACGATTGGGATTCATGGGTAAAGTACTAGTGTAATGGAGTAATGGGGAAGAACAACATTATTACCCCCATATGTGCTAAATATTTTAAAAGTACTCCAAGTGTTTCGGTTATCTTAATTCGAGTCATTAGAATAGTTAATTGTAAAGTTATGTAAAAGTTCAAGTGTAAGGGGAATGCAACGCCCCTATGATGTATTATTTTGGATGGTAGGGCAAGAGTGTATGTCAAAAAAAAAAAAAAAAAAAAAAAAAAAAAAAAAAGTAGAAAAAACATACGGACTACCATCCCGTTTCATTTTATGTTTTTGTTATTTTGTTTTTAGCTTAAGTCGAGTCTAGTCTTGGCTTAGCAACGCCATATTGTACATGTAATTAATCAAAATCTTTAACTCGCCACCAGTAAAATATCCCTTATCCAACAAATCCGTGTTTATCATATCCCTACACCTAACGTTATAACCAGTTTAAAAGCCCTCTTTGATAATTTATCTTAGGTGCTTACGCCTAGTGGAGAAGGTTTTCGATCGTTTCCCAAGCCTATGGTAATCTATTTGCTATGACAGGTAGTGAGAGATATTATCCATTTTCATTTATGAGATATACTTTTATGACACCTGAGAGATGTGAGTATCTAAACACTACTTGTGAGGTGCTAGTGTGTAATCTCCGTGCTTATTATGATTAAAGTGGAACGACTATTTGTTGTAATTACTTTTATATTAGCGTTAAATGACCCCTAACTTGTATTTTGATTAGAATAAAAGCGCATTTGCTTGAAGACAAGCAAATCTCAAGTGTAAGGGTATTTGATGAAGCGAAAAGTGTACCGCTTTTAGGGGGTCATTTAAGCCCTAAATCGTATTTATTTGATCAAATATTGCCCTAAATCGTTCCTTTTGTCATTTTAGGTACTTTGGAGAAGAAATCTGGAAAAGGAAGCATTTTGGACGTTTTTGGAGCATAAAAGTGAAGAAAACGACAAAGTCTCCAAAGCTGCTGGAAAAGTACACATGACGGTGTCAAGGATTGCTCCTGACGGCGTCACGGCTTGGCAAAAGAGGTGGATATGAAAAATACAGAGGACGCGCCAGAAAGTTTTGCAATGGAAAGTCTGACGGCGTCACCCTTTAAGGTGATCAAGGTCGTCACGGTTTAAGTTAAAGAGAGACGGCGTCAAGCACAAGTCTGACGGCGTCAACCCTTGATAGGCCAGAGCGGATTTTTGGAGGATTAAAAAGGGACGACGTCAGGAAGACCATCCGGGAACCCTAGCCGCGGCGAGGTGACGGCGTCACCTCCTACAACGTGACGCCGTCAGCCCCTAAACTCTATATATAGTTTTGCAATTTTTAGTCATTAGTGTGCAACTTTGTGAGGAGAAACCCTAAGACGAATTTTCTGCCATTTTTAAGGGTTTTATACCCTTGGATCTCCCATGTTTAATTGAAGATAAGTAATCAATTGATCATTCAATATGTCTATGTGTTGTTTGATTATATCTTGTTCTTGTCTTTTAATTAACATGCTAGGCTAGATTTATCTTGTGTTTGCTTAGATCTAATGAAACCTAACTATTGATTATTGGTTGTTGGTGTGTCATTAATTGTATTGGATGATTGTTTATCGATGTTCGGCTTAAGAAAACTGGCTAACTTCCTATACGGTAACTTGCTTGAACGTCTTAAGAAACATGAACCAATGCGTACTAGGTTTATTTGGCTGTATTTAATGCATGAGCGAATTCTAGTGATCCCATGTTAGGAGCTTCTTAGCCGGCTCGACATAGGAGTGAAGTAGGAGCTTGTAGAGTTGGGGAAGTACGTACGCCACCCCACGATTGGTATTAAGGAATACACCCGTCATCCACGCAATTAATACACGCTAATCAACCGGTAAAAGATAGTTAGGGAGTAAGGAAATCTAAGTAAACACATTTCTCTCCATATAAGTTTCACAACCTTTTCATTTTCAGTCTTTTATTTTATTTGCATTTGTAGTTATTTGGGTTAGTTGACTAGCAACTAATTCCGCCCACTCCTTCAAACCCGAGATTTTACTTGCTTTTATAAAAAATATAAAAATACAAAAAAGAATCTTCCCTCACCCTTAGACCTATTAGAGTAGTTTTTCAATCCTAACGACACTATTCCCCTAGAGAATGATCAATCCCCCGGTACTTGCCACTACACTATACTACATCGGTCAGGTACACTGCCTGGTGGGGATTGCAAGCCTCTTGAGATCCCTCGAGAGGTAAAACCTGTTGTAAGGTCGCAAAACCACGCATCAGGGTCCTTCTCCCATTCATCACTGTGAATGTTATGATTGAGTCCCTGGTGTCTTCAGGGCTTGTAGCCACAGCAGTACACCAAAATTCCCTCAAGTAGTCATGATATATGACTGAGGGGGTCTTTGTAAATGCCGTACTAAGAAAGCAGTTTTGTAAATACTTAACTACATTCCTGTATGCCCAAAACTTTTGGGGATAGGCAAAATTGCCTACCACATTGTTCTTGGTTAAGTCTACGCCCTCCATGAGGAATTCCACATTAGGGGCGTATGTAATAGCATTAGAAGAAGCCATTTTTTGTTGGGTAAGTCTGGGTAAACAACAAATGGTCTGGGTTTCTAACAGCTAAGAACACACACACAAGATTTAGTTTTGAAAGAAAAAGGGCAAAAATTTGCTAAAGATTTCTAAAAAACGTGTGTGTGTTTTTTGTTTGTGGGGTATTTATAGGGAAGTGAAGTGGAGGGTATTTTAGGCATTTAAGCGGATATTTTCTCAAAAGATATTATTTTGAAAAACGTTTTGAATAAAAACGTTTGAGATCCGCATTTAATGCCCAACCCCTCCACTATCCCTGTATTTCGCAACTATCAAGGCAAACAGTTGCGCCGTCTGCAAAAAGTGTAATTTGCAGAGTTGAGTCATCACATATCTCTTATGTGATTGGAGAGGCATTAAATGCCAAGTGGGAATGTGGTGGCCCATGAGGTGCATGCCAGAAAGGCAAAAGAACAAATATTCTTATATTAAATAAGAATTCAGTTACCAACCTCGGACATTTACTAACTAGATACTTAGAGCATTTAAGTTAGCATTGAATGTCATCTGAGGGCCCTGAATGACTCTTCAT
Source organism: Artemisia tridentata subsp. tridentata (assembly GCA_021014915.2). Classification (NCBI taxonomy): domain Eukaryota; kingdom Viridiplantae; phylum Streptophyta; class Magnoliopsida; order Asterales; family Asteraceae; genus Artemisia; species Artemisia tridentata. Next base: position 366,493,028 of record CP139503.1, on the reverse strand, counting down.
TCAGTGAACCTGTTTATTCAGGACTTGGGTTAAGTCCTGATGGTTCAAGGGTTTAGGAACTTGGGTTTAGTTCCCGAGGTTCAAGATTTCAGGAACTTGGGTTTAGTTCCTGAGGTTCAGTGATTCATTTCACTGAAGAACACATTGAGTCAGGGACCTGGGTTTTCAGAATTTACACTTATTTAGATGGAATCAATCAGTGGACTGATTCTCAATATCCAACATTCCTAGTTCAGCTTTCAGTCTTGTGAAAGTTGGTTCATCCAATGACTTGGTGAATATATCAGCTAGCTGATATTCAGTAGGAATGAAGTGTAATTCTATGTCACCATTTATGACATGGTTCCTGATGAAATGATATCTAATATCAATGTATTTTGTTCTCTGATGAAGAACAGTGTTGTTTGAGATGGAAATTGCACTTGTGTTATCACAAAATATGGGAACCATCTTGTACTGAATTCCATAGTCACTGAGTTGACTTTTCATCCAGAGTAAATTTGCACAAAAACTTGCTGCTGCAACATATTCAGCTTCAGCTGAGGACATGGCAACTGATTGTTGCTTCTTAGCACTCCAACAGACTAGTTTTCCACCAAGAATTTGGCAGGAGCCTAAGGTGTTTTTTCTGTCCATGTTGCATCCAGCATAGTTAGAGTCTGAGTATCCTTTAAGATCAAGGCCTGAACATTTTGGATAGTATAATCCAAGGTTTGGAGTACCTTTCAGGTACCTGAATATCCTTTTCACAGCAGTGATATGGGATTCTCTTGGGTCAGATTGATATCTGGCACACAAACAGACTGAGAATTGGATATCAGGCCTTGATGCAATTAGATACATCAGTGATCCTATCATTCCTCTAAAAAGAGTTTGATTCACTGGTTTTCCAGTAAGATCAGGACCAAGGTTGTTTGGGGGGACCATGGGAGTCTTGACTGAGGCACAGTCACTAAGCTCATACTTCTTTAGTAGGCTTCTGACATACTTCTCTTAACTGATAGAGGTTCCTTTATCAGTCTGCTTGATTTGCAGACCAAGGAAGTAAGTAAGTTCTCCCATCATGCTCATTTCAAATTTCTTTGCCATAAAATTTTCAAACTGTTTGCAAAGTTTATAACTTGTTGAGCCAAAGATGATATCATCAACATACACTTGTACAAGTATGACATCATTATTTGTCTTGTAGATAAACAGTGTGTTGTCTATCTTGCCTCTGACAAATTTATTTTGGATCAGGAAGGCTGAAAGAGTTTCATACCATGCCCTGGGAACTTGTTTCAGTCCATAAAGGGCTTTGTTAAGCTTGCAGACATAGTCAGGAAACTCATGGCTTTCAAATCCAGGAGGTTGCTGAACATAAACTTCTTCTTTTAGTGAACCATTTAAGAATGCACTTTTAACATCCATTTGGTACAGCTTGAAGTTCATGTATGTAGCAAAAGCAAAGAAGATCCTGATGGCTTCCATCCTTGCTACTGGTGCGAATGTTTCTTCATAGTCAATGCCTTCTTGTTGATTATAGCCTTTGGCTACAAGTCTGGCTTTGTTCTTAATGACTATGCCATTTTCATCAGATTTGTTTTTGAATACCCATTTCATGCCAATGACTGAAACATCTTCAGGACACTTGACCAAGGTCATTACCTTGTTTCTGTCAAATTGTTCCAGTTCATCATGCATGGCCTGAACCCAACTTGGGTGATTAAGTGCTTCCTTGACACTTTTGGGTTCAATTGTGGAGATGAAGTCCACAAATAGGCATTCATTGGCATAGGTTGCTCTCAGTTGTGCAGCCATGCTTCTTGTGAGCATGCCTTCAGTAGGCTCACCAATTATATTGACAAGTTCTATATCCTGAGACCTAGTCCAAATGTCCTGAGGTCTAGGATACTGATTAGAACTTGAGGCCTGATGGGTAGGATCAGGATCAGACACATGATGATCTTCAGCATCATGAGTGTCTGAGTGGGTTGACTCATCACTGTGATTGTTTGGTTCCTGATTACTTTGTTTAGACTGAATGATTTCATCAGTACATCTTTGTGCTTCAACAAACTCAGTGATGGTTGGGTAAGGAAGGTTGTGGGGAATGATGTAATAGGAGATGTCAGCATTTGCTTGAAACTGAGTGGAAGGACCATTTTTAGGATGATGCTCATCAGGAGGGTATCTTGATGATTCATCAATACCTATCTCTTCCACTGAGTTGTTAGAGACACTGATTGCATCAGTGCTCTCATAAAAGGTAACATGAAATGTTTCCTCAGTATGCTGTCTCCTAGTGTTGAACACCCTGAAGGCCTTTGAGACAAGGGAGTATCCAAGGAAGTATCCATCATCAGCTTTGGCATCAAATTTTCCTAAGTGATCCTTGTAATTATGAATAAACACAGGACACCCAAAGACATGAAAGTAGCTGTTGTCAGGGATCCTTCCCTTGAATAACTCATAAGGAGTTTTGCTATGTCTCTTAACAATGATGGATCTTTTGTGTGTAACAGGCAGTCTTTACTGCTTCAGTCCAGAAGTGTTTGGAAAGGACTGATCCATTTAGCGTTGTCCTGGCTGCTTCAATGAGGGTTCTATCCTTCCTTTCAGCCACACCATTTTGTTCAGGTGTGTAAGGTGAGGAAAAATTTTGGGAAATTCCTTTCTCATCACAGAAACATTCAAGTTCATAATTTTTGAACTATGTTCCATTGTCAGTTCTAATCTGTTTGACTTTGATGTCATTTTGATTTTCAATATTCCTTACAAAGGACATAATTGTTTCAGCTGCCTGACTCTTTTTGATCAGGAAGTATACCCAAGTGTATCTTGAGTACTCATCCACAATGACCAGAGTATACTTCTCATGGTTAATGGATCTAAGACTGATTGGTCCAAATAGATCCATATGGAGAAGATGTAGGCAGTTCCTGATGGAAAAGTTGGTTTTGGTTTTAAAGGATGCTCTGTGATGTTTACCTTTTCACAAGCTGAGCATGGTTTATCATTTGAAAACACAAGAGATGGTAAGCCAAGGACCTTGTTTTGTTTCACAAGGTTGTTTATGTTTTTGAAGTTCAGGTGGGAGAGTCTCTTATGCCAAAGCCAGTTGAGAGTATCAGTGGCCTTGGTAAAGAGACAAGTTCCATTCTGAGTCAGACTCGACATGTCCAACACATAAACATCATGTCTTCTTGGTGCAACAAGGACAACTTCCTTATTAGCATTGAAGATGATTCCTTGTTTATCATCAAACTGAACTATGTATTTAGCATCACATAGTTGACTGACACTGATCAAATTGTATTTAAGACCATTTACATAAGCTATCCTAGTAAAGACTATACCATTGCAGTTTACTGAACCATAACCTTCAGTGAGACATGATGAGTTATCAGCAAATATCACTTTGGGTCCTGATTCATCAACATACTTGTTCGGATACTCCTTCACACCAGTCATGCTCCTTGAACATCCATTATCTAGATGCCAAACAGGATCCCTGGCATGTTTTTGCACAAATAGTAAACTGGGTTAGTTCTTTCTAGGACTCCACTTCTTGGAGGGTTTAGCCTTGGGGTTCTTTTTAGCATTTACAATTGATTTATGGTCAGTGCTGGAATGGACTGAGCTACCACAAATTATGCATTTGATTGCAGATGTAGACTCAGTAGAATGAGAGGCTGACTTTGTCATACCTCTTCTGGCTTGAATGACCTTATCACGTCCTGAGGTGTCATGAGTGGGACCTCCACTATTTTCACAACAATTGTCAATTTGACAATCCTTAGGATGGTGGTCATTGAACCCACAGTAAGGGCAAGGTGCAAAAGGCTTGGCCTTTTGTTTCTGTTTAGAATCAGAAGGGTAGTTTAAAGACTGAGCTTTAAGGCCTGCCATCTTTGATGTGACTGAGTGTATTTTGTGATCAGAGGTCCTGTGATCATCCTTTTTGCAAATCATGCAGTAAAGGATTCTATAGCAATCATCAGTGAAATGATTGGCGTAGTTACACAGCTCACATCTTTTCAGGGGTTTGGGTTTGGTGCTTGAGGAAGCTGGTTTTTGTTCCTTCTTCTTTGATTGAGAAGGTTTCTCAGAAGATGCAATCTTCTCACCCAGCTTCCTGACCATTTCAGCCAACTGATCAAATTTTGAGTCAGGGCTTTGGGTTATTACTTCAGAAGGGACTGAAGTTGATGAGTCATCAGTACTTACTGAGACTTCAAGAGTTGGTCTTTTCAGGATTGTATTTCCCATTCCTGACCTCTCCTTTGGAGAGTGTTGGGAGTAGACCATTTGAGGGAGGCCTAAGTTTGGTGCAGCACCCTGAAGGGTATTCAGTGGAGGGAGTGGTGGATATGAATCTGATTCAGGCTCACTTACTAACTCAGTACTACTGAGTTGGTCAGAGAGTCCTGATGAGGCGAAAAGTGTACCGCTTTAAGGGGTCATTTAAGCCCGAAATCGTATTTATTTGATCAAATATTACCCTAAATCGTTCCTTTTGTCATTTTAGGTACTTTTGAGGAGAAATCTGGAAAATGAGGCATTTTGGACGTTTTTGGAGCATAAAAGTGAAGAAAACGGCAAAGTCTCAAAATTGTGCTGAAAGTCACCTTTGACGGCGTCAACATTAACTCCAGACGGCGTCATGCTTTGGCAAGAAAAGTTGGATGTGAAATTTACTCATGACGGGCCAGTGAGTTTGCATGAGAATTCTGACGGCGTCACGCTTTAACTAAATCAAGGGCGTCACGGCTTAAATCATAAGGGGACGGCGTCACGTTATAGGTCCGACGGCGTCAAGCCTTGATAAGCCAGAATGGATTTTTGAAGAGCTAAAGAGGGACGGCGTCAAGAAGGTCACCCGGGAACCCTAAAAGCGGCGAGGTGACGGCGTCACAATGCATAAGGTGACGCCGTCAGATGTCAAAGTCTATATATAGTTTTCTAATTTTTTGTCATTAAGGAGGGCTTAGTGTGTGGAATTTTGGGATAAAACCCTAAGACGATTTTAGCTACTTTTTCAGGGCTTCTTGCCTTGAGATCTTCCATGTTTCATTGAAAGATAAGTTATCAATTAATCATTCAATATGTCTATGTGTTGTTTGATTCTATCTTATGCTTGTCTTTTGTTTAACATGTTAGGCTAATTTTATCTTGTGTTTGCTTAGATCTAATGAAACCTAGCTATTGATTATTGGTTGTTAGTGTGTTGTTAGTTGTATTGGATGATTGTTTATCTATGTTAGGCTTAAGAAAACTGGCTAACTTCCTATTCGGTAACTTGCTTGAACGTCTTAAGAAACATGAACCAAACGCGTACTAAAGGTTTTTATGGTTGTATTTAATGCACAAGCGAATTCTAGTGATCCCATGTTAGGAGCTTCCTAGCCGGCTCGACATAGGAGTGAAGTAGGAGCTTGTAGAGTTTGGGGAAGTAAGTACGCCACCCCACGAATGGTATTAAGGAATACACCCGTCATCCATGCGACTAATACACACTAATTAACCGGTAAAAGATAGTTAGGGAGTAAGGAAATCTAAGTAAACACATTTCTCCACACATAAGTTTCTCACCACTTTTCATTTTTGTTATTTTATTTTATTTGCATTCGTAGTAATTTGGGTTAGTTGACTAGCAACTAATTCCGCCCACTCCTTCAAAACCCGAGATTTTACTTGCTTTCATAAAAATATAAAAACATAAAAAGAATCTTCCTCAACCCTTAGACCTAATTAGAGTAGCCTTTCACACCTAACGAACACTATTCCCTGTGGAGAACGATCAATCCCCCGTACTTACCACTACACTATACTACATCGGTCAGGTACACTGCCTGGTGGGGTTGTAAGCCTCTTGAGATCCCTCGAGAGGTAAAACCTGTTGTAAGGTTGCAAAACCCACGCATCAAGTTTTTGGCGCCGCTGCCGGGGAATAGTTATTGTTTAGGTTGAATTTTTATTTCTATTAGGTCTACTCACTAGATTCCTTTCTAGTGAGATTTTTATTTTATTTTTCTAGGTTTTCTTTAGTCTATCTATTTTCTTCGTGTCTTTGTTCGTAACCATTACCGTCCGACATCATGGAAGATGGTAATATCCTTAACCCACACAACCCACCACCACAACAACCACCACCACCTCCTAGAGCCCGTACTTTAGGAGAGTATTCCCGTCCTAGCCACCACGGCTATCGAAACACCATTGAGCTCACACAAGGAGCCAATATCACACCCTTGCGATCCGACACCATCCGGTTGGTGCAAAGCGGATGCGCATTCCATGGACTTCGTTCTGAAGATCCTAATCAACATCTCAAGGACTTTCTTAAAATCGTTGATTCTATAGACCTTGATGTTGCCACTCGAGAGACGACCCGATTGCGTCTCTTTCAATTCTCTCTGCGGGACCAAGCTAGTCAGTGGCTAGAACGTCAACCCGCAGGATCCATTACCTCTTGGGATGATCTCACCACTCGTTTCCTTGCTCAGTTTTTCCCACCGGGAAGAACTACCAAGCTAAGGAATGATATCTTGATGTTCCAACAACGTCAAGGCGAAACTCTCTACGAGGCATGGACTCGATTCAAGGACTTACTCCAAAAAGTCCCTCACCATGGCATAGAACTTTGGCTCCAAGTCCAAATCTTCTATGACCATATCAATCTCTCCACAAGGCAAACCATTGACCAATCGGCCGGTGGCAAGCTACGTGATCTAAGTGCGGAACAATCATGGGCTCTCCTAGAGGATCTTGCTCTTTATGACAACGAAAGTTGGAGTGATCCCCGTGATTTGAATAAAACGGTCAAGGCAATATCTTTGCCTTCTAACAATTCAAGCACTTCCGACCGTAGGATCATAGAACTTGAAGACCAAGTCAAGTTTCTCATGAAATCCTACGAGGCTCCTAAATCTTCAAGCCAAGTGAACAAAATCACTTCTTCATGTGGATTATGTAGTGGTCCCCACGACACTCGTGATTGCATGGAACTCCCCGAACAAGCTTTTGTGGACTACGCATCCTCGCGTACCGACGGAGCGGGAGACAAGTGGTACACTTTCAAGCCCGAGCCAAACCCTTATGGTGATTCATATAACCCCTCATGGAAAAATCACCCGAACCTTAGGTGGAAACAAAACCAAAACACACAACAACCCAATTCTTCCAACCCACCTACTCGTTTCCAATCAAGCGGTTCCAACTCGAACCGTACTTTCAACAACAATCCTTCCGGCAATGGTAGTACCAATAACTTTGAAGGATTGATGTCTCAATTTATGGCATCTCAAGAAGCTCGTTTAGCCAAGTTTGAAGCCGATTTCAAACAAAAACAAAGCGAGATGACCGACAAGATTGACACCTTGTTGAAAGCCCTCAATGACCGAGAAATGGGAGCACTCCCTAGCAACACGGTCAAGAACCCGAAACTAAACGTCAACGCTATTTCATCGGTTTCGTCCCCTAGTTCTTGTCCACAATATTATTCGGTCAATTCCATGAGCACGTGTTTCAAACAAACCCAAATCATTCCAAGTGACCAAGAAGTTATGACATCCATATTGGTCAACAACATAGTTGAAACACCTCCCACTCAAAACCTTGACGATGAATTCAAGGAGCTCCACCTTGAAAGTCCGGTTGTTGATGAGAAGAAGCTCAAGTTAGGCGAAAAAGGGACCGCCTTTGTTCAAAACAAGCTACCTAAGAAGTTAGATGATCCGGGCTTATTTGTTCTACCTTGCAAGATCGGTAATTCGGAGGCTTATGATACATTAGCCGATCTTGGATCAAGCCTTAACCTACTTCCGTTACCTCTCTACACCTCTCTAAAACTTGGAAAACTTGAAGAAACCGAAGTGATAATAGGCTTAGCGGATGGAAGTGTTGCTTACCCGGTTGGAGTAGTTAAGGACGTGTTAGTGCACATTGGAAAACTAACCATTTTAGCCGATTTCCACGTCCTTGATATGGTTAGCGACCCTACATGCCCCTTGTTGATAGGTAGAGGATTTTTAGCGACCGCTAGTGCTATGATTGATTGTAAGGAATCCAAGATAGCGGTAGGAGAAGGGGATACTTGGTCAGTCTATGATGTTAAGAAACATGCCTATGATACTAGTGAGGAACCGACACCCCATTGGTTAGAATTAAATAGGAGACCATCTAGATATGGACCTTGGATTGATAGAGACTTCATAGGACCCCAACGCCCATTTTACCTAGAAGAGGACTTTGTTAACCGAACGCATTCGGTAGAGCAACTCTTGGCTAGGGACACCGAATTGGATCCATTTGAAGACCCTCTAGTTTTTAGAAAGATGATTGATTTCCTAGGAGTTTTGCCAATTAACCTAGGAATGAATAAGTGGATTTGTGAGGAAGATGATCATAAGTGGAATTGGGATAAACCACCCAATGATGGAGATGGGTCATGGCATATCAAGATGACATTGTATGACCCGGATGGAGAGAAGTTTGAAAAGACATATCGTACTAAGCGGACCAATAGGAAACTTCAATCCAAGCTTAACCCTAAAGACGTCCTCGATGACGAGCTTACTTACATAGGGTAGCGTGACTTTGAGTCTAGCTACAAGACTCGTTAATAAAGAAAAGCGCTTCTTGGGAGGCAACCCAATCTTTATTTGTTTTATTTGCTTTGTGTGTTTATTTATTTGTTTGTTTGTTTTTATTTGTTTCCGTATGTGTGTTTAATTTTTATTCTTATTGATTCATGTTCAAAACTAAAATTGTGAAAATGCTTTATTTTGTTTTTAACTTCGTCTTAACTACATATAAAGGTATTTTGCAAAAGATAAGTGTAAGGGAAATCTAAATCGGTTTATTAGAACACAAATTAACATGAATCGTAATAATAATAAATTAGCATACATATTCGTATTTGTTTGAGTCAAATGCTTGTATCGAGTCATAATGATGTTTTGCAGGATTTCCAGGAAGTAAGGTAAAGGTTTTTCCAGAAATTTTCCGGAAACTTAAAATGAAAATTTTTGTCAGGTCATTTCTGACGGCGTCAAGGTTTATAACCTGACGGCGTCAGATTTAATTTCCAGAAATTTTTAAAAGTTTTGTTTTTAAAAAAGTTTTTATTAAAATCTCCAACTTATAATCTCCAGGAATCTGCAAAGTTATCATTCCACAAGCATTATATCCTTATATATAGATTTTTCCCGCCGATGTTATGCAGGTTTTCGTGTTTGTTTTCTCAGGTTTAACAGGTTATTTTGGACAAGGAAATGTTTTGAATCAAGCTTGTGGCGATGCATTAGTCATGGAGCTTCAACATTCTCTTTGGAGGAAGATTTAACCGTGTAAATTCATTATCCAACGAGCGAATCAGGGGAGTATTTGATTTCATTCTTTTACTTTATTCTTTTACATTTGTCATTTGAACATTGGGGACAATGTTCATCTTAAGTGTAAGGGGAGGGTAAAAGTACGATTTTTGAGAATACAATTGCGCTTGATTTTTGTTTATTTGGTAGTAGATGTGTAATAAAACTGAGAGAAATACTTGTTAAGGTAATTTTAGTGCCAAATTTAAAATTTTTTTACAACATATAGGAGTGAAACTTTGATCCTAATAAGCGTCTCATGGATAGGAGTTATATGACTAGCACAAAAACCGTACCACTAAAAAATTTTCCACCCCCAAATATGTGAGGTTCGCCCCTAGAATTGGTAGGAAAAGCATTTATGCTATAATGTGTGTACCGGTAGCACTTAGATTCTAGAACTTGCGTTAGGACCATTCCGAGGCCACAAGTGAGACTACATTCGTGTAGTTAGATTTAATACATGATAAGAGGCATTAGGATTAACCCATTGTTTTACACCTGTGATTTTGTTATAATTACATTGGCTACATTGGTCAAGTAATTCTCCCACACCCTTTGCGTTGTACTCATTTTTAGTACACGATACCCCTAGTACACCCCTCAGAGCCTATCTTTTCGTTTCAACCTTTAAGCATTTTACTTAAAGGAAGAATTTGTTACACCCCACTAAAATGTACACCCAAATCGCCTTAGCCTACCTTGTATGCACTCATCTTTAGTGCATTATTGTGACAACATTTGTTTAAACCCAAGTTAATTATCTAGTTGATTACATGGTTGCTAAGTCGAGTCATATCCTTGTACATATTGTTTTGGGACAATTGGGACTCATGGGTAAAGTACTAGTGTAATGGAGTAATGGGGAAGAACATCATTTATTACCCCCATATGTGCTAAATGTTTTAAAAGTACTCCAAGTTTTTCAATTATCTTAATTCGAGTAATTAGAATAGTTATTTGTAAAGTTATGTAAAAGTTCAAGTGTAAGGGGATGCAACGCCCCTTTGATGTATTATTTTGGATGGTAGGGCAAGAGTGTATGCAAAAAAAAAAAAAAAAAAAAAAAAAAAAAAAAAAAAAAAAAAAAAAAAAAAAAAATCGAAAAAATCAAGAAAAATACAAAAAAATGAGAAAAAGAAAAATAGAAAAAACATACGGACTACCATCCCGTTTTATTTTATGTTTATTTTATGTTTATGTTATTTTGTTTCTAGCTTAAGATCGAGTCTAGTCTTGGCTTAGCAACATTGTATAGTACATGTAATTGATCAAGATCTTTAACTCGCCACCAGTAAAATATCCCGTATCCAACAAAACCGTGTTTTCCTTTTCCCTACACCTAACATTATAACCCATTTAAAAGCCCTCTTTGATAGTTTATCTTAGGTGCTTACGCCCAGTGGAGGAGGTTTTCGATCCTTTCCCAAGCCTATGGTAATCTATTTGCTATGACAGGTAGTGAGAGATATTTTCCGTTTTCATTTATAAGATTTATTTTGATGACACTTGAGAGATGTGAGTATCTAAACACTACTTGTGAGGTGCTAGTATGTAATCTCTGTGCTTATTATGATTGAAGTGGAACGATTATTTGTTGTAATTACTTTTATGTTTGCATTAAATGACCCCTAACTTGTATTTTGATTAGAATAAAAGCGCATTTGCTTGAGGACAAGCAAATCTCAAGTGTAAGGGTATTTGATGAGGCGAAAAGTGTACCGCTTTTAAGGGGTCATTTAAGCCCGAAATCGTATTTATTTGATCAAATATTACCCTAAATCGTTCCTTTTGTCATTTTAGGTACTTTTGAGGAGAAATCTGGAAAAGGAGGCATTTTGGACGTTTTTGGAGCATAAAAGTGAAGAAAACAGCAAAGTCTCAAAATTGTGCTGAAAGTCACCTTTGACGGCGTCAACATTAACTCCAGACGGCGTCATGCTTTGGCAAGAAAAGTTGGATGTGAAATTTACTCATGACGGGCCAGTGAGTTTGCATGAGAATTCTGACGGCGTCACGCTTTAACTAAATCAAGGGCGTCACGGCTTAAATCATAAGGGGACGGCGTCACGTTATAGGTCCGACGGCGTCAAGCCTTGATAAGCCAGAATGGATTTTTGAAGAGCTAAAGAGGGACGGCGTCAAGAAGGTCACCCGGGAACCCTAAAAGCGGCGAGGTGACGGCGTCACAATGCATAAGGTGACGCCGTCAGATGTCAAAGTCTATATATAGTTTTCTAATTTTTTGTCATTAAGGAGGGCTTAGTGTGTGGAATTTTGGGATAAAACCCTAAGACGATTTTAGCTACTTTTTCAGGGCTTCTTGCCTTGAGATCTTCCATGTTTCATTGAAAGATAAGTTATCAATTAATCATTCAATATGTCTATGTGTTGTTTGATTCTATCTTATGCTTGTCTTTTGTTTAACATGTTAGGCTAATTTTATCTTGTGTTTGCTTAGATCTAATGAAACCTAGCTATTGATTATTGGTTGTTAGTGTGTTGTTAGTTGTATTGGATGATTGTTTATCTATGTTAGGCTTAAGAAAACTGGCTAACTTCCTATTCGGTAACTTGCTTGAACGTCTTAAGAAACATGAACCAAACGCGTACTAAAGGTTTTTATGGTTGTATTTAATGCACAAGCGAATTCTAGTGATCCCATGTTAGGAGCTTCCTAGCCGGCTCGACATAGGAGTGAAGTAGGAGCTTGTAGAGTTTGGGGAAGTAAGTACGCCACCCCACGAATGGTATTAAGGAATACACCCGTCATCCATGCGACTAATACACACTAATTAACCGGTAAAAGATAGTTAGGGAGTAAGGAAATCTAAGTAAACACATTTCTCCACACATAAGTTTCTCACCACTTTTCATTTTTGTTATTTTATTTTATTTGCATTCGTAGTAATTTGGGTTAGTTGACTAGCAACTAATTCCGCCCACTCCTTCAAAACCCGAGATTTTACTTGCTTTCATAAAAATATAAAAACATAAAAAGAATCTTCCTCAACCCTTAGACCTAATTAGAGTAGCCTTTCACACCTAACGAACACTATTCCCTGTGGAGAACGATCAATCCCCCGTACTTACCACTACACTATACTACATCGGTCAGGTACACTGCCTGGTGGGGTTGTAAGCCTCTTGAGATCCCTCGAGAGGTAAAACCTGTTGTAAGGTTGCAAAACCCACGCATCAAGTCCAAACATATTTTTCAAGGCCAGACTTTCAGGAAGCAAGATCTTTCCAGTCTCAAAGTTTGGTAACTTACTGACTGGGTTGTCCCTGACAATCCAATCATTTGACTTGGGTAGCATTTCTTGCTCAAATGATATGCCAGCTGGAACAAAGGTCAATTCACTGGGACTCACATAGGGGTTAACCATGAGATGGTCAATTCCTATTGTTTTCCTAGGGATTAAACCCACAATATCAAAGACCATGGGGTTCTTTTTGGTCCAGCCTTGGATGACAGTCTTTTCTTTGTTAAGTTCAGTTTGTAGGGCTTGGTTTTGTTTCAAAATTTTAGTGTTCTGAATTTGTAGGGTAATTGTTTCTAATTTGGCTTGCTTCAGTACAAGCAATTCATCTTTACATTTATTCAATTCTGACACTATGTTGTTATATTTTGAAAACAGGTTAAGCCTTTATTCCTCGACAAATTTAAGATCTACACAAATATAATTCATGTAAGACTGCCAATCAGAATCATCATCCATAGAAAGTAAAGTGTTTACCTTCTTCATGGTGATATTTACCCACTCTCCATTCCTTGCATGGCTTTTCCCAACAGCCACCTGATCACCTTCAGAGAGTGCCATCAGTGCACTCACTCTAATTTCCTCATCTTCTAAGGAGACCTCTTCTTCATCCCAGTCATAAGCTTCAGCTACTAGAACCTTGTTCTTTGTCTGAACAGGTTTGGATGTTTGAGCAGCCTGAGACATAGAGGGATTAGTTTCAAGAATTGCAAGTTTAGCCTTAGCTTTCCTATATTTTGCTTCAAAGTCTTTTTAACCCTTGTTTTGAAGTTGTTGGGTAGACTGAAACATTCTAGGTTGAAACTTGCTAGTTCCTGAGGAACTATTTTCTGAAAATTTGTAAGAGGGTTCTGAGATGGTTTTAGAAAAACAGTCACTAGCAAAATGACCATTTTTACCACATTTAAAGCATTCAGTGGTTTCATTTACTTTTGCTTTAGAAAAGTTGGACTGATTTCTTTTGATGAAACGTTTTGAACTAGCAAGGAGTGCCCTTTCTTGGAATTCCAAGTTTAAATCATTTAGGTAATCATCACTAGTCCTTTCATCAATTTCATCCTCAGAATCCTCTTGAAAATCCTTCACAACACCATTAGTATAAAAGGCAGTTGATATGGGTGTGGAGGTCATGGCCATTTTGGACTCAAGAGCTTTTGAGTCAGGGTATCTCCTTGAGATTAAGTTGTCCTCATAGACAAACTTCCCATAGATCTTAGGAAGCTCAAGAGTCTGAATGTGATTAGCATTCCTCAGGCCTTAAGAGAAGTTTAGCCACTTCTCAGGGAGACTGTTGACAAAGCTAACATTTGTCTCATGCTTAGACAACACTACACCATCATTTGATAGTTCGTTTATCAAAGTCTTGTATCTGGTATAAGTATGAGAGAGACTTTCAGAGTCTTTTGCCCTGAAAGTATTATACTCAAGTTTCAGGTCCATGACCCTGTTTTCCTTGGTATCTGAAGGACCCTCAAAGCTATTGACCAAGTAATCCCAAGTTTGCTTGGCTGTTGAACAGTTGATGACTGATTCCATTATATCGTCAGGAAGACAAGATATAATGATGCTTTTCAGGCGTTGGTCTTGATTGACCACCCTCCTCTCATCAATGGTCCATTGAGCCTCAGGCTTGTTAAGTCCTTCAGCAGTCTTTGGGACATAGGGACCATCTTTGACACAAGAGATGTAGTATGGTTCCATACCAGTCAAGTAGCAAAGCATTCGCTTTTTCCACTTGCTAAATTTACCAGCTTCAAGTCGAGGGGCAACAGCTGAAAAGCTTCCACCCTTTTTGTCGACTAGCTGGGGCACATTTATATCAGTCATAGTAGGATCTTGGTTTTAAAAACCTTGAGCACTCTTGGTTAATTTTGAAAGATTTTATAAACCAGATGCTCTGATACCACTTGTTGTCCCCTTAACACGTTTAGAGTTAACTATAAGGTTAATCTATTTGTGTTTATGACTAATACAATGTATTGATTAATTCTAACAGTTAATGAAACGTAAATATAAAAACACAAAGTATTTTCAACGTTTAAATTCTTATTAGAAATGAATCAAAGAATCTATTACCCAAGTGTTTTGCGGAACAAACACTTGGGATTGAATAGACAAGGTATGGTGTCTCATATCTAAACTTAAGCAATGCTTAAGTGGTAACAATTTGACCCACTGAGCTATCTCAGGGATACGTTACTCTTTGTAGGAGAAAAGGGGTATTGTGAAAGTCTAAGCTTTAATTGCACAAAAATACCTAACCCTCTTTTCTCCATCTGTTTGCTATTTATAGGCAAACATGTTAAGAGTACTGAAAGACTAAAAATACATAAACAATGGGAAGGCGTGTCTGACAACTACAACAGTAGTTGTCATTTCCAAGAACCAATAGGATTGAGCCAAAAAGTCTTCGAGTGTCAGACCTGACACTTCTTCGACTTTTAGCCACTTGAGGGATGGTTTGTTCTGACCCCGATAAGACTTGTTCTTATCTTCTTCAAACCTTCCCGCTCAATCCAACCTTTCTTTCAGGCTTCATGGTTCTTCAGTCATTCGCCTTCAGTCTTCAGTCTTCAGTTATTGTTGTTGAGGAGACTGGGGTTCAATGAGCTCTTGTCTAACGCTCACTGATCCCATTACCTTCTTCTTTGGCTCAAGTAACACTTCAGGGAGAACCGCCTTCCTGAATTGGTGAGTCTTTCTTCTTAGACTCGTCCTGAGCATCTTAAAGGTAACTCACTGAGTGACTGTTCACTCAGTGACCTTTGTGTTTTCGGTTGATTAACATTTAGCGTAATTTGTATTCAAATCCTGTTTTAATGATCATTGGGTACTGAAGGACCCAGCAGTTTTAATAATGGAACGCTTGCAAGATAGAAAGAACTAAAAAAGTTGTTTTTCCAAATATGAGGAGTAAATATAACTACCTTGAACATGCAGTTTCTTGTTTGATGTTTCTCCCATTGGCATGTTTCATAACAATTTCATAAATTCTTGTAATGTTCATTGCATCTGATGAAGACATCAAGCTAAGTGCATTCTTCAGTGCAGTTAAATCCTATAAGAATTTAGACATAGAGCATTGGTTATTCTTGCAACAACATAGCTACCAGATCCAGAAATATTGTATTCCGTATAAGCTACAAATTTTTTGTAATATAAATTTCATTTTAATAATACAAAATGATAATTATGATCATGTTTTCAACGTAATAAAACTTTTGGACGGCGAAATTACCTTTGAGGGTACAAATTGAGTTGCGAGAACACAATTGACCATTTCAAATACATTCAATCGTACTCCAGTAAGTGCCACATATTAACCTAAATATTCCAATAAAACATGAAGTTCAATTTCACAAACCAAAAAAAGGAGCATATAAAACAAAAGGTGTATATCTAAGATAAAAGGGAATTACCAAAATAGCCAGGAAGTCGTGACAGGAAATAAGATGCACCGATATCTTGAACAGACCTTATTGACGCTTCCGGCATTGCAAATAATGTATTCTCTATGACAATTCTAAAAGCGGCATTCATCGATAATCCAGGCCCTCCTCCCATGCTATGAGTGTAATGAAATACACTATTAAATCTGCAAATATACCCACTTGAGCTATCCTAGCTACCACAGTAATAATAGTTGTTGAATCAGAGATCGTATATACTTTTACGGCGTTTGATTTACCTTATTTTTAGTGCTAGTTATGATTTTGGAAAAGTCGAAATGAGCACAACTTTTAAAAAAATTGAATGAAATTTTCAATGTGAGCTTATATACTGAAATGAACGGTAAACTTAGCTTAACTAACAACTTTTATAAATTTTATAAAGCTCGACAAAAAGGCAACCAAGCAGTCGCCGACCTTAATTTTAACTAATCATATCAGTAATTAAACACAACGAAAGTGTAAAAAGACATAATCCCTCACCGAGATTCGTCTAAATCCTCATCACTCTCGTCTTGTTCCTCCTTGTTTTTGCCTCACACACCCTATTTCTTGACAGAAAAATCGAAAAATCATTAATCTTAATTATAAAAAGATGCGACAAATCTCACGAATAGTAAAAAAGACATACAACGTATCTCTATCGTAGTCACTCAGTTGATAATGAAGAACGAATTTGTGGAAGGATTCAGAAAGTCGGCGGGCGGTTTAGAAGTCTCGGAATCCGTGGATGGTCGACCTTATCTGTGAAGACCAAGAAGAGGCGGTGTGAGTAACATCCATGGACGAAAAAACGATAAACTGGGCCAGCATTGGGCTAAGCTAATGGGCCAAACGAAAAATAGTATTTTAATAGGAATGGTAATATAAAACACACACCGGCGCCCTGCTTTAATATATGAGGAATGGTAATATAAAACACCCACCGGCGCCCTGCTTTAATATATATAGTGAATTTGACTTATTTGGTGACAAGAGTAGAACGTTCGAATCTATATAGTATCAACCCAAAAGTTGGACGTCCCACTAACCGTTATAAGTATTGTTAATTTAATTGTTAAATGACATCTGTTTTTTTTTAACGACAAGCAATTATCTCACAATATAATACACAAAAAATTATCTCATATTTACTTAGCATCACTTGAACCCATAACTATTTGGTTAAAGAGCTGAGAGACAAACCCTTCGGTTTTAATGCCATCTGATTATTAGACAACAATTTAATGAAGTCCAGTAACAGAGCTTACTACTACGGAGTACTAAAATTATAACGTCTTACATTGTATTTGCATTATAAATAGTAAATCAATAAAGGTGATATCTCAAGAGGTTTTCATCATTCTACAATGATAAATTAAGCATTGATTATTTCGGTGTACCGAGTGCATTTAAAATGCATTTAGAAAATCAATGTTTTTAAAAAAAATTAACACTATATCTAAAAAATCAATAGGTGTCCCGGGACCCCGCGGAACCCTGGTTCTGTCCCAAATACAAAGTTCTAAAGGTAGTGTTTACCAAGTCTTGATTTGATGGTAAAAAAAGTCAGCTGTGTCGTTTAAGATACATTTGAACCCAAATCGACCCATTTTTATACCTATTACAGTAGCAACTATTGAAACAAGAAGCAAGTTGAAAAGCTTAATGATACGTTTATCTGAGCAAACATTTAAACAAGTAAGATGCATAGTTCATAAACATCACCACTAGTTGATCGCTTCAACTCGATCTCTTATTTGCCGTTTCTGCCCATTGGCATTCATTCACAAATTGAACATAACCTTAATGGCATTCCCACCACGAGCACTCGTCTCAAATGCTTCTTCGACCTCTTTTTGTGAGAAACCATACCTATGAGTTATCAACGGTTTCACATCGATCTTACCACTTCTAAGAAACTCCAAACACAACGGCCATGTGTTCTTGTACCGAAAGATACCCACCACATCAACCTCCCTAGCGGCTGCTGGAGTAAGTGGAACAGTCATCTCATGGTGGCCCATTCCCACAAGACAAACCTTGCCACCCGAACGAGTGGCACTCAGAGCTGTTGTCATGGTCTTGTTGAAACCGGCACAGTCAAAGCTCACATCCACTCCACCTCCCATTGCTTTCTGTATCAACTCCACTTCTGCTTCTACATTCTAAGTTTCAAGTCATTAAACAAACGATTAATTCAAATGTAACTTTATAAGAATCATATCATTTCAAAGGATTAAGGAAACCTGAATATTAGTTGACACTTTGATGATCTCATCTGCGCCAAGCTCCTTTGCAACAGATAACCGGCTGTCCTCAACATCCACAATCACAATTCTTGGAGCTCCAAAAGCACGAGCAGCAAGCATTGTCACGAGTCCTATGGGCCCTGCTCCCATAACTAATACATTCGTTTCTGGACCTATATCAGCACGACGACAAGCGTGGACCCCAACACTTAATGGTTCACACATTGCCCCTTCTTCCAAACTCACATTATCAGGCAATTTGAAACATAAATCTGCTGGATGCACCACCTGTTACAAACAAAGAACCATTTTTTAATGTCAACATTATAAATTAGAAATTGTATAAGACTATACGAATGAAAATAAATTTTACCTGATTGGCAAGAGAGCCGTGAACAGGGGGAGTGGCGAAGAATTTCATTTCAGGGCAAAGATTGTATCGGCCTTCTTTGCATTGTGTGCATCTCCAGCAGCTAATGCCAGGCTCAAGAGCTACACGATCACCAGGAACTAGATCCTTCACGTCACTCCCGACATCTTCAATTACACCAGCACACTCATGTCCAATAACCATTGGTTCTTTTACAACAAAATCTGCACATCTTAATGTCTGTGGAAAAATTTCAAATAAGGCGATGTTAATGCTATCTTAGAGTTTCCATATAAACTGGTTCGGATTACAATCAGTGTTCTATTATCTCGAACAAAACTAACTATGTGAGGGTAAAATAAGTTACGTATTTACTTCTTAAATCTAATTTGAAAGGGTTCTACTCTCATCTAGCAATACTAACTTGTCTTTTTCCTTACAAAAATGTCACTTTTAGTCATGTTATCTTAGTATATCCTACATAATTCAACAATCAAGCATGATAAGCACATGTGAACTATATTTTTACAGTCGTTTTAGCTAACTTTATTACAGTTGATTGATTTCTAGCTTTGAGTTTATATCTGTCTTTACTTGATGAGATGCATATACCAAAAACCTGAAATTTGATACTTAACCTCTATCTTTACTACTTTGATTAGTCCATCAGTCATACATATAAAAAAGGGATATTCAAACAAGGGATACTCTTCTTATTCATTTGTATATCCCAAATACCTACAGCTTGAGAATATGAAAGAGACCTACCTTGAGATAGTGAACATCACTGCCACAAATACCTACAGCTTTCATTCTTACTCTAACATCATATGGCCCTGTATTATAATCAATATATCAAATCACATAAACTGAACCAGTCAACCTAGTTTTATGCTACTTGCTAAAAATACATTAAAAACTGAAAACTAAATATACCAAGAGCAGGAAGATTAAATGGTTGGATCTTGAGTGTGTTGATAGCAACCAACCATGCAGCCATGTTTTGTTCTTCACCATCACTCTTTCCACCTTTTCCCATAATCTTTAACCTTAACAACTCTTTTAGTACTAATCAAGATGATTATTGTTTTGTTCTTCAACCTTTGAGGTATATATAATAGTAATAATTTGTGAGGGCAAAAGTATAGATTTTTTTAAAGTTTGGTGTGGATAAGACTGAAGAGAGTGTTAGTTACAAAAAAAATTAAAAATATAATGCAAACTGAAAGGCTAGAAATATTAGTAAAATCCAAATTTCACCGAGGTATTGGCCGGTGAACAAGATGCTGACTGATTGGTATGACGATGATGATTATCAGATGTGACAACACACGTGTATAATATTAGAATATTGAACAAGATGCTCACTTATTTTATCCATCTATCCCCACCGACCCACCCAACATGCATTATTATTCAATCTATTTGCATGATTCTTCTCCTCCTGAACTACTATATAAAATACAGCAATAACATAAAAGTAGTAAGGGTGCGTTTGGTTTGCAAATGGTATTAAGATTTGGGAATAGTTTGAAAGATTTGAGAAAGGTTTGAGAAAAAAGTAAGAGAGATAAAATATATTATTATATATAATTATATTTGATTATTAAATTTATATTAAATATAAAGTATAGTAATCATAATTAAAAAAAAAAAGAAAAGTCAATAGTCAAATAGAAAAGTAAGCAATTTTGTGGTTGAGAAGCACGTTGTCAGAATTTTTGTCAGGACTTTTGATCCATACCGATCATATTAGTGTGGTATGGGTTTTGTTGGTTGATTCCTTTATTTTATTCCAAAAGATTGAACCAAACGATTCTTTTTTTCTTTCAATCTAATCCAATAGTGCGAAAGATGCATACCAAACACTTCCTAATATTAACTTTCATACTTTTTACTAACCGTCTTTGGTATCAGTAGTCCTCAGGATACAGTGGATATATGGCCCAAACATCAACTTATTGATCATGGATGTGTAAAACTGATACAAAACATGTGTTTCCCATTGTACTAGACTGCTAGAACATGTGGGTTGCAAATTTCATAGTTAAAAAGTCTATGGTAATGATGTAGACTAAAGCGAGATAAACACAAATTGAACATGTTGATTCACACGAATGCCAGGAACAATTCTTCTAATTATCGTTGATTAAACAAATACCGATAATTAGGGTGATTTTCTACTCAAATACACGAATGAAAGAAAATTGAAATTTCATATATTTTGGAACTGATTAACCAGCATCACAATAAAACTCTTAAATAGACCTAGAAATTCGAAATGGGCCAAAAAAGATAAACGGGTCGAGAACTAGCCCACAAACAAGGTCCAACAAACTCGAAAAAAACATAAAAATGCAAATAACTCATAAAATAGAGCAATTTGGGGCCGGAAAGTTCCGTAATTACTGTGAGCAATAATCTCGACATTGCTTCTCTTGAAAACTTGAAGGACCAAACGTGTTAAAAGTTAGTTAGTTTTTTATAGGAAAAACGGTTACAATATAACCGAATGGACACATTGTTTACTGAAGGGTTATGTCGATTGGGCTGTGTCTTTTTCGAACAGTCACAATGGTTCAAGACACCCGTTCGTTTAGTATAAATACTTGTAAACATGTAATGTTACAATGGTTAGAAATTTAGTTATTCAGTTTTATACTTATTGCAATTTCATTCGAATTAACAATCATATTGGGACCAACATTTGGCATCAAGAGCCACACTCGTTACACATACCAAAACCAGAAAAACCCTAACGAGACCAAGAAGGAAACCAAAAGAAAGACAGACGCTGGAACTTTGTTTCAGGAGAAGGATACGCATCGTTCAAAACAGAAACGTTGCCTGGATAACTAGGACGCAAGGAAAGTAGTGCACGACCGTACTTGTGGGAAATTGCAAACGAAAAGGCACCAAACGAAGTGGTGACTTATTTGGTTTGTGTTGGTGTGACTATTGTACGCAGCAAGAACAAAAGAAAAGGGTACAAAAGTTGCAAAATATTTCTGTGTTGTGATTAACATCACACGACAACAAAACCAGGAAACTCGTTGTTGTATTCTAACACAACAACTTGGAAAAGAAGACGTCAAAGAAAGATAGATACCCACTGTTGCTATAACGCAACACGTTGGAAGAAGGAAGTTGCTTGGTTTGAAGAAAGGTATACCGAGAGAGAAGAAGCAGAAAACAATCAAGGATTGTTTTTGGAAACGTTTAGCAGTACGAGGACAACAACAATAACAAAGGCAGGCTGATCACTTGTTTTGGTTAAAGAATACCGAAGAGTATTTGGAGAAGTTGTTGGAGATACGGTGTGGAATTAAGAGGAAAACAAGGAGTATTGTGGCATAACGTTTGAAAGGGACAAGCAACATCAGGAACGACTAGCAAAACTATCATTTGTTTGGTCGTGGAAGGTAATACCGTGGGGTATTAGTTAGTGAAAAAAGGAAAGCAAAAACAAATTGCTTTGTAAAATACCGAGAGGTATTTTGTACAAATTTGTGACGAACTTTGGAAAAATAACAACAATCAAAAGGTTGGTTGTGGCAGAAAAACACGTTGGGTGTTTTTAGAAAAAGGAAGCCGAGACAAATAAGGGTCTAGGGCACGTTAAAGGTTTCAAGTCGACACAAAGAAAGGAGAAAGAACAACGTGGTACGAAGTGTGGTTATTGAAAACAGTTCGACATCATCAAAAGGGTGTACGTTGAATTGGTTTGGTGAACGAGGGAAAGAAAGGGCATAGTTGGTATATACTCAAAGTACCGATACAAAAAAGGGGAATACGGTTGTGTCCTTACACAACAACGAGGTCACAAATTCCATACTTTGGATTTCAACTCATTTATATAGATTAGATATTTATTATACTATTAGGAAATCCCGAAAACTGTATATTGATCCCGTATTACTAGGATTCCCGAAAAATTATTTATGTTCCCGTAGTAGTAAGTGATACCACACTAGTTAGATTTCCCATACAATTTTAAGGTGAAGATCTTAAACACTTTTAGGATGGCTGGTGACGATACAACTAACACATCAAAACCCATAACACCTATCGCACAATATCAATGTCCAAAATTAAAAACCACAAACTACACTGTTTGGGCTATACAAATGAAGGTTATATTAGAAGCACACGGTTTATGGGAAACGATAGAACCTAAGGAAAACACGCAAGTAGACGATAAAAAGGATAAGGCAACAACGGCCTTCCTATATCAAGCGTTGACCGAAGATGTGATTTTACAAGTAGCAAGTTGTAAAACGTCAAAGGAATTATGGGAATCATTAAAGAAGAGACACGTTGGAGAAGAAATGGTGCAACAAGCACGGTTACAATCATTGATGATTGGATTTCAGACACTTCAGATGAAGGAGGATGACACGGTGGATGCGTTTACAACCAAACTAAACGGCTACGCCACGAAGGCTAAAGAATTAGGGAAAACGTTGGATGAATCACTTTTAGTACGAAAACTACTAGACTCCACACCAGATAGGTTCATTCAAATAGTAGCATCCATAGAACAGACAAATGATCTCGATGATATTACATTAGATGAGATCGTTGGAAAACTTAAGGCATTCGAGGAGAGGATAAAATTAAGAAAGGGAGAACAAGTAGAAGGCCAGGATAATTTATTGTTCGCACAAGGTGAATACTCAAGAAATGGAAATCGATTTACCAAATATAAAGGTAAATCAAACAACTCGCGAGGAAACTGGCAAAACAATAGAAATAGAGATAACTCGAATGAAGGAAGTTCAACTCACAATGAAAAGTCAAATAAGAACAAACGTGAGTGGAATAAAAAGAAGATAAAGTGTTTCAAGTGTGGGAAACTTGGACACATTAGAAAAGATTGTAGAAAACCATCAACAACTCAGGAGCAATCAAACCTTATCTTGGAAGACGATGAGCCATCACTATTAATGACAACACATGAAACAACACCCGAAGAAGTTTTGTTGAATGAAGGAAAAGTACAACCCCGGAAATATGCTACAACAGATGATAGCATATGGTATTTAGATAATGGTGCAAGTAACCATATGACGGGAACTAAGAGTCATTTTAAGGATATTAACGAAAGCATCACAGGACGCGTTCGTTTTGGAGATGGATCATACGTAGAGATAAAGGATAGAGGTTCTATACTATTAGGATGTAGAAACAAGGAATGGTATGTGCTAAAACACATACCTTTTCTTGACCAAAACCGAACCCAAATAGACCAAAAACCCGACCAAAATGCCAAATATATTGTGTTTTTGTGTTTTTACATATGCAGGCACGGATATCGAAGAAAAGGACAAAATCAAGCAAAGAATCGGGAAACCGAGCACGAGATTTGGATAGAATGTTAAAAGCCGGAGCCGGGGAAGGAAATTATGGTCAAATAGTCAACTGAGGTCCTCAAATTATCAAAGCTTGTCAAGAATAGCCCTCCAATTATCTAAGATTGTCAAAAGTATCCCTTGGGAAATATTATTGGAAGATGGCAGAATTAGTCCTCATGGTTTCAGAAAATACAAATTTAGTCCTTGTGATTGTTATCTAAATCCTAAAACACTTTAACTATCCGGACATTTAAAAGCCCAAAACACTAACCCAAAATAAATCCACCCGCCCAACCATTTAAACCCACAACCCCTTTTAAGTTTTAACCCTTTTAAACCCACAACCCACATCAACCCACTACCGACCCAATCCCTATCCCGAGCCCAACCTTCCCATCTAAATCCTAAACCCGACCCAACCTATACTCGGTCAACAAGAAATAAACTAACTCCCACTCGGTCAACAAGAGATAAAAATAAAACAAACACACAACCCGATCCCCAATATTCACCCCTCTCTCCCAGATTTTACTGTACCGATGAACCCTAGTTTATCCCATCCAAAATTTACGGCAATTAAGGGTAAGATCGTCATTGCACGGACTTCTAGGAAGCTACTGACACAAGGAATGACACGTGGGGGCAGGCCATTGGTCCGAACACCTCACCTCTACTTAATCAAACGGCTGTAATGGATGGAATTTGATCAAAGGGCTTAGATTGGCTCAGAGAAAGCACAACCTCACGCGGATCGCCAACCTGGAGTCCCCAGAAGCATCCTAGCTCAGGCTATAAATAGCCCTTTTCGGTCACAATTCGATGGTTAGCTAGCTAGTTAGTAGGTTAGATTTTAGGAGTAGGATTAATTTAGTTTTAGCTTATTTTAGGTTTAGTTTTCTGCTTATTTGTATTGTACTTTTTAGTTTTCAATTAGATGTACTCCAAATTTCATTGTTAATGTAAGTCAACGATTGGTCAAAACTCTTGTTCATCAGCCTGATTTTAATGTAAGTGTTAATTTTAAATTTCAAGCTTTATTGATTTTACTTTTGATGTCATGAATTGGTCTTATGTTTCTGTTGCTAATTTCTCATTCATTGCTTTTAGTTAAATCATTAGTCAAAGCAGTTTATTCAAGTTTTTCTTAAGTTTAGTTGCTTGTGAAAATTTCTGTTTCTGATTAGAAATTAAAATTGTGGTTATTGAGATTGTGATTTTCAGGTTTTATAAGTTCATTCAACTTGAGAAATAGGAATAAGATCAGTAAGGGTGTGTTTGATTTAAGGTAGCTTATGGGTCAGTTCGGGTAGCTTATGGATCAGTAAGGGTGTGTTTGCTTTTAGTTAATCTTTGGAAGTTTTGAGTTTTAGGTAGTCAGCAGTTCTAGAGAAGTTTTGCCCCCCTTAGTTTCAATTTATTAGCTTATTTGATAGTTTATTAAAGTCCATTTTGTGCTTATTTGAGTTGTTTCATATAAAAATGTGCAAAGCCTGATTGAGTTGTTCAGGCTGATTTCCAGCTTATTCCAGCTCGTTTAAGCTCGTTCTTTTCATAAAAGTTAGAGTTGATTAATTGTTATTTGATTTGAAAAAGAAGAAAAAGAAAAAAAAATAGTTTAGATTCATTTGTAAAAGCCAGGAATCGAACCTGGGTAAACTTATAGAGTAAAAAACGTTTTTGGTTTATTGCTTTTACAAACCAGTCTTTTGCTTTCATTTTGTCCACCTTTAGTCCTTGTCTTTGTTTGAAAAAAGATTTAGTTTAAATCAAGTTTTAGAAAAATACAATTTAGTCCCTTTCTTTGTTTCAAAACATTTTTAGTTTTAAGCAATTTTCCGAATTTACAATTTAAGTCCCTTTAGTTTTTATAAATATTTTCTTAATTTTCTTTTATAAAACTAGTTTTATTTAATTGCAGTTTTAGTCCCTTAGCTTTTAATATTTGCATTTTAGCTTTATAAATCTCGGGATTAGCCCGGGATTTGCGTTATTTTATTTCTTGTTGTGTGCTTATATTTGTTATCGTAGATTGTTTTTAAATTTTCATATTTTAGTTTAATCAACACCAAAATAATCTTTCACGTCACTTATTCACTTCACATTTTCACGACATCGAATCGACTTAAACGCCGTCAAACCTTCGTTGGGAGAACGACCCGGGGAAATATTTTCACGAATATTTCTTTGGAAAAACAAAAAGTATAAAAACATACATCAATAAAATGGCGCCGCTGCCGGGGAAGGCTTGAAACGTTGTCGTTGATTCGTATCGTATTTTGTGTATTGAAGAACCTTCCCCGTGGAAGTTATCGTCTTGTTTTATAAATAAATTGTTTTTGAAAAATAAAAAAAAAATAAATAAATAAATAAAAAAACCATTTGAATACTTGTCACCAAGTATTCACAATACCAAAAAAATCGAAAAATCATTAAAAAAAAAAAAAAAAAAAAAAAAAAAAAAAAAAAAACACTTTTCCTAAAGTGTTTTCACCATTAATAAACATCCTCGGTCTTCCGTTGAAGGAGGGCGGTTGTAAACCATTCCGAATAAACAACAAAACAAATCGTGAAATTAAACGTTATCGGACTACTTTAATTCTACAACCGGATAGCGAGTAGTTTTGAAGGAAACGGTTACGGATAACGTAACGGTTACCAAAAATAAAATAAATTTGTTTTTCAAGGTTTTTATAAATATAAAATTCCAAAAAGATTTTTCTTTTCAAATTTTATTTTCCTTTTCTTTTGCGTTATTCAATGTTTTTAAATTATAAAATCCAAAAATAATCTTCTTATCCTCTCATCCATTTGATTCTTCTTCTTTAACCCTCTAAACCGTATAATTCTATCTCTTTCTCCTTCTCATGTTTAATTCTTATTATAACTCTTCACCATTTTTTACCACAACCGTCGAAGATGATGGAACAAAAAGCATGGAAGAATTGTTGTTTGAGGAGCAGAGGCGGGTTGTAATAGCTTTATATTGTACACATGACATTAATTACTCTTCGAGTGGCAATCCCACTCCGTCTTCTGAATCTATCCTCCCCGACTCTTCCAATCCTTCCCTCACACCGGTTGAGGGAAGTGACCCCGTTTTGGAAGAGGTCGATACTTCTCTTGCTAATAATAATTCCGATTCGACGATGGTTGATGACTCTACTTTTGATTCGGAGGGAGATATTCGTTTTCTTGAAGAGTTATTGAATGAAGAACCATTATCTTCCCTCCCTCCGATGAGCAGTGAAGTTTTTGATGAGACCGATGATGATACGCTTCCAGATGAGGATTTTCCAAACGAAAATATCATTATTTATTCGAACCCTCTTTTTGAAACCGTTGATATGGATGAGATGCCGTTTGATCACGCTGCGGATGATGACGTTGAAAGTTATGCCGATTCTCACAATGAGTATACTCCGAGTATTGAAGACTCTTGTGGAGATATCGATGATGTTGAGGAATCGCGTTCCGATTATGAGTTCATTAGCTTAGAGGAGATAAAGGATTTCGACCTAGATGAGGATGAGATCGAAGATGATTTACTTCGTGAAAAATTATCTAATATCAATCTTCTCATTTCAAAGATCGAAGCTTTAAATAATCCGACTCCGTCTACTAATGCCGTGATCACCTCTTCATTTCCTATCCCCGATATGGATAGTGATTTCTTACCCGAGCTTGAAATTTTTTGATTTGAGGAGAAGAGTAGTGGCAGCCCCACTATTCATGCTGATATTTCTCTTCCGGATTATGAGCGTTTTGATTTTAAAATCGACTCCGAACTTATTTTGAGCAATATTTCCGATAATCCGTCACGAGACTCTCTTTTAGAGGATGTCGATCGATTTCTTGCTTCGGATGACTCGATACCACCGGGTATTGAGAATGACGAGAATGGTCTTATTGAAGAAATTAATGATGATGATTTATTTTCTGAGGCTGATTCATTTATCTTTGATTTACCATCTTCTCGTCCACCCGCGAAACCACCGGATGTAGATCTTGGATCCGGTGTGAATGAAGTAATTGATGGAGTGGTGGACGAGACTTATGATACTTATGATCCCGTGCTTACTATTTTGTCCACCCAACCCACCCGTGATTCCAATGATGTGTATGCTTTCACCATCCGTGTGTTTCACCCTTTCTTTTCTTATCCTCTCATTTCTCCATCTTTCCACTCCTCCGGGAGTGAGGATACCGTCTTCGACCCCGGCATCTCCGTTTTTCATGCCGGGTGTCCGTTACAGGGTGTCCGTTCCATTTGCTCCCCCAAGATTAAGTAAATTCGGGGCGAGTCTAAGCTACACGACTCGTTAAAAAACAAGCGCTTCGTGGGAGGCACCCCATGCTTATCATTCTATCTTCTTATCTCTTTTCTAATAAAGTGAGTGAGGAGGGCTTCCTCTTCCATTTCTTGTGTTTTGTGTTTTTCTGTGATATGTCCAGGAATGCCCGATGATGAAGACTCTCGTGCTCATAGTTTCCTTCACGCTACTCGAGTTTCATCATCCGCTGCTTATCCGATATCCTAAATCTTATCGTTTACATCTATCTTTTGGCATAATTAATAAACGGCCTTAGATTTTTGTAGGGAGAACCCTTACCTTTAAGACATTGAGGACAATGTCTCGTTTTAGTCTGGGGGGGTAATCTTTCGATTTGATTTTTGCCTTGCATTTTTGCCGTTTTCTCATGCAACCCCGTTTTTCCTCAAAAATTGAAAAAATCCAAAAAAAAATGAGAAAAATTTAAAATTTTTTCCAAAAATATAATAAATTTTTGACATTTTTGTTGATTTTCCGCTGGTGAGAGTAGGAATAAAATTCTGACTTGACCGGGCGTGTTGAGCCCTAGCTTGTTCCCTTAACCGTTTATAATCTATAAGCTCGTGCTAGTCTTTTACACAAGGAGCTAGAAAACGCTAATTCTTTTTAAGAATTTGCAAGTTCCCGTATTTGACTTTATATATGCATGGCTTGATTATAAGGCTAAGCATTTGCGGATCTTATTACTTAAGATTTTAAATTTGCGAAGAACGAGAAATGATAGAGTTGTTTATAAGTCAGATTGCTAAACGTGGAGTAGTTGGATCTCTTTAAAGCTCATCGAAGTTATTTGTGGCTTTTTGTTCCCATAAGCTTGTTTAACTCAAAAATAGAAATCTAGGAATAATTAAAGCTATTTTAGTTTTGGCGAAATTTAGTTTTTAATCCTTCTTAAGAGAATCCTTGCTTATGGAAGTTGGGTACACATCAAGGTACTGCCAGTGTTACGGTGTAATAGACTATTCCATCTTGCCGGCTCACAACCGATGTTGGGATTGTTATAAAAGCCGTAGGACTCGGGATTTGGCAAAATATATAATAATGAATAATAATAATAATCCAAAGCCATAAAAAGTTTTCTGCATCTTGCCGGTTCGCAGCCGATGTTGTAGACTTCTAATAAAGGCAGAGGAAAAATTCCAAGGTCATAATAGACTATCACATCTTGCCGGTTCGCAGCCGATGTTGTGATTGTTATAAAAGGCCAAGGATTAATAATATGTGCTTAATAATGTTAAAAATGCCAAATTTCGACTCCGAGGTATCCTAATAAAGGCTTCCGTCTCTGGACTCGTAGATGAGTTGTTTCGGTCGCAAATAAAAGGGATATTCTCAAAATCGTGTTAAATCAGAGACCTTGATGTGGACCTCATTTTTGTATGCAACGGTTTTCGAGGGAAGGTTTGGAAACTACTTAGCGTCTAAACTAGGTATCTTTATCGGATTAAAAATTATCGAAACGAGAATTTGAAGAAATTCATTTCTCACCAAAAATAAAATAAATAGAGGAAAAATAGGAATTTGGGAACGAGAAGTCCACAATTAGCTTTCTGAGTAGTGTCGGCAATCTAACTTGTAAATGACAATGATCTCGTTTTTAAGCTTAGTTTGGGGACTTGTGAAAAATCAGGAACGACGAATTTTATCCGTATGGTCACTTCTTTATGAGTCGTGTTTCCTGCTCCGTGACCCTAAAAGTTATCGTTAGATAATGATTGTCGACAAAAGCCGTCACATGAATAACGTGAAAAATAAGAAAATACAAAAATAGAATAAAAAGGAAAATCGGGGTGTTTTTATAACATTGCATGAGGACATTGCAATACTTAGTCTGGGGGATTTTGGTATGTGCTAAAACACATACCTTTTCTTGACCAAAACCGAACCCAAATAGACCAAAAACCCGACCAAAATGCCAAATATATTGTGTTTTTGTGTTTTTACATATGCAGGCACGGATATCGAAGAAAAGGACAAAATCAAGCAAAGAATCGGGAAACCGAGCACGAGATTTGGATAGAATGTTAAAAGCCGGAGCCGGGGAAGGAAATTATGGTCAAATAGTCAACTGAGGTCCTCAAATTATCAAAGCTTGTCAAGAATAGCCCTCCAATTATCTAAGATTGTCAAAAGTATCCCTTGGGAAATATTATTGGAAGATGGCAGAATTAGTCCTCATGGTTTCAGAAAATACAAATTTAGTCCTTGTGATTGTTATCTAAATCCTAAAACACTTTAACTATCCGGACATTTAAAAGCCCAAAACACTAACCCAAAATAAATCCACCCGCCCAACCATTTAAACCCACAACCCCTTTTAAGTTTTAACCCTTTTAAACCCACAACCCACATCAACCCACTACCGACCCAATCCCTATCCCGAGCCCAACCTTCCCATCTAAATCCTAAACCCGACCCAACCTATACTCGGTCAACAAGAAATAAACTAACTCCCACTCGGTCAACAAGAGATAAAAATAAAACAAACACACAACCCGATCCCCAATATTCACCCCTCTCTCCCAGATTTTACTGTACCGATGAACCCTAGTTTATCCCATCCAAAATTTACGGCAATTAAGGGTAAGATCGTCATTGCACGGACTTCTAGGAAGCTACTGACACAAGGAATGACACGTGGGGGCAGGCCATTGGTCCGAACACCTCACCTCTACTTAATCAAACGGCTGTAATGGATGGAATTTGATCAAAGGGCTTAGATTGGCTCAGAGAAAGCACAACCTCACGCGGATCGCCAACCTGGAGTCCCCAGAAGCATCCTAGCTCAGGCTATAAATAGCCCTTTTCGGTCACAATTCGATGGTTAGCTAGCTAGTTAGTAGGTTAGATTTTAGGAGTAGGATTAATTTAGTTTTAGCTTATTTTAGGTTTAGTTTTCTGCTTATTTGTATTGTACTTTTTAGTTTTCAATTAGATGTACTCCAAATTTCATTGTTAATGTAAGTCAACGATTGGTCAAAACTCTTG
The DNA here is from genome assembly GCA_021014915.2 of Artemisia tridentata subsp. tridentata. Classification (NCBI taxonomy): domain Eukaryota; kingdom Viridiplantae; phylum Streptophyta; class Magnoliopsida; order Asterales; family Asteraceae; genus Artemisia; species Artemisia tridentata. The sequence continues at coordinate 366,461,686 of CP139503.1, read as the reverse complement.
TTCATCAGCCTGATTTTAATGTAAGTGTTAATTTTAAATTTCAAGCTTTATTGATTTTACTTTTGATGTCATGAATTGGTCTTATGTTTCTGTTGCTAATTTCTCATTCATTGCTTTTAGTTAAATCATTAGTCAAAGCAGTTTATTCAAGTTTTTCTTAAGTTTAGTTGCTTGTGAAAATTTCTGTTTCTGATTAGAAATTAAAATTGTGGTTATTGAGATTGTGATTTTCAGGTTTTATAAGTTCATTCAACTTGAGAAATAGGAATAAGATCAGTAAGGGTGTGTTTGATTTAAGGTAGCTTATGGGTCAGTTCGGGTAGCTTATGGATTAGTAAGGGTGTGTTTGCTTTTAGTTAATCTTTGGAAGTTTTGAGTTTTAGGTAGTCAGCAGTTCTAGAGAAGTTTTGCCCCCCTTAGTTTCAATTTATTAGCTTATTTGATAGTTTATTAAAGTCCATTTTGTGCTTATTTGAGTTGTTTCATATAAAAATGTGCAAAGCCTGATTGAGTTGTTCAGGCTGATTTCCAGCTTATTCCAGCTCGTTTAAGCTCGTTCTTTTCATAAAAGTTAGAGTTGATTAATTGTTATTTGATTTGAAAAAGAAGAAAAAGAAAAAAAAATAGTTTAGATTCATTTGTAAAAGCCAGGAATCGAACCTGGGTAAACTTATAGAGTAAAAAACGTTTTTGGTTTATTGCTTTTACAAACCAGTCTTTTGCTTTCATTTTGTCCACCTTTAGTCCTTGTCTTTGTTTGAAAAAAGTTTTAGTTTAAATCAAGTTTCAGAAAAATACAATTTAGTCCCTTTCTTTGTTTCAAAACATTTTTAGTTTTAAGCAATTTTCCGAATTTACAATTTAAGTCCCTTTAGTTTTTATAAATATTTTCTTAATTTTCTTTTATAAAACTAGTTCTATTTAATTGCAGTTTAAGTCCCTTAGCTTTTAATATTTGCATTTTAGCTTTATAATTTCACTAATAGATTTATAAATCTCGGGATTAGCCCGGGATTTGCGTTATTTTATTTCTTGTTGTGTGCTTATATTTGTTATCGTAGATTGTTTTTAAATTTTCATATTTTAGTTTAACCAACACCAAAATAATCTTTCACGTCACTTATTCACTTCACATTTTCACGACATCGAATCGACTTAAACGCCGTCAAACCTTCGTTGGGAGAGAACGACCCGGGGAAATATTTTCACGAATATTTCTTTGGAAAAACAAATAAAAACATACATCAAGGAACAAAAGATAGTTTCAGATGTTTACTACATTCCAAACCTCAAGAGTAACATACTTAGTCTAGGACAACTTACGGAGATAGGTTGTAAGATCATCATGGATGGAAACAAACTAACTTTGTATGATAAGAATAAGAAGTTGTTAATGAAGGTGGAAAGATCTAAGAATCGACTTTACAGTATTAGATTACAAATAGAAGCGCCTATATGTCTCTTAGCAAACATAGATAACCAAGCATGGTTATGGCACGCTAGATTAGGTCATTTGAACTTTGATGACATCAACAAAATGACAAAAAAGGGTCTAGTGGAAGGAATACCAAGGATAAATCATGCAGGACAAATCTGTGATGCATGTTTATTAGGAAAACACAGTAGAACCCCATTTCCAAATCAAGCTAAATTCAGATCAAAGAACCCAATGGACTTAGTATATGGAGATCTCTGTGGTCCCATAAGTCCAGCCACGCATTCTGGAAAGAAACTCATCTTCTTATTAGTAGATGACTGTACACGTTTTATGTGGGCGTACTTTCTGACATCGAAAGATCAAGCATTCAACACATTTAAGGAATTTAGACTGAAGATTGAAATGGAGTTAAGATTGAAGTTAAGAATGCTAAGAACGGATAGATGAGGTGAATTTACATCAAATGAATTCACTAAATACTGTAAGGATAATGGAATAGCAAGACAGTTAACAGCACCATACTCACCTCAACAAAATGGAGTAGTTGAAAGAAAGAATAGAACGGTGTTATCAACTACTAGGAGTATGATGAAAGCAATGAAGTTACCCTTAACTTTTTGGGCGGAAGCAGTCAAGCATGCTATTTACATACTCAACAGGGTACCTACAAGAGCCCTGGAAGACAAAACACCATATGAAGCACTCTACAACAGAAAACCGAATCTGGAAAACCTAAGAATATTCGGATGCACAGCTTATGCTAAGATAACAATACCTCACTTGAAAAAGCTGGATGACAGAAGCATACCAATGATTTACTTAGGAGTAGAGGAAGGATCAAAAGCATGTAGGTCATATGATCCTATAGGAAAGAAGAAACATGTTAGTAGGGATGTAAAGTTTATGGAAACAAAACTGTGGGATTGGGATAAGAATGAAGGTACACAAGACTCATTTTGGGGAATCTTTGTGGAAGAAGGAGTTGACAATAAAAAACCTATACCAGTCAACACAGAAAATATGGACAATACACATCAGGAACCGGATCAAATACCAGATCCAGATTCACCAATCACACCACCAACATACAATTACAACCCTAACTCTGAAGATGAAGAAGAAGCTACTTTCAATTCAGATGGAAGCTCAGACAATAGAATTGATCATACACCAATACGAGGTTATAGAAATATATCAGGATTATATAAGGATGCACCTGGAGCTGAAACTACCAGTTTATTATTTACTGAAGAAGAACCGCGTAATTACAAGGAAGCATCAGTAGATAAGAAATGGATTGAGGCCATGGAGATTGAACTAGATTCAATCAACAAGAACAATACATGGACCCTTACAGATTTGCCTGAAAATCAGAAGGCAATAGGACTCAAATGGGTCTTTAAGACCAAAAGAGATGCACAAGGAAAGATCATCAGATATAAGGCAAGATTAGTAGCAAAAGGTTATGTACAAGAACAAGGGATAGACTTCGATGAAGTATTTGCACCGGTTGCTAGGATAGAGACAGTTCGTTTGTTCTTAGCATTAGCAGCTTATCACGGATGGCAAGTACACCACTTAGATGTAAAATCAGCATTTTTACATGGAGATTTGAAGGAAGAAGTCTACGTTACACAACCTGAAGGATTTGTTCAACAAGGAAAAACTGGAAAAGTGTACAAGCTGACTAAAGCTTTATATGGCTTAAGGCAAGCACCAAGAGCTTGGAATGTGAAACTTGATAGAACCTTGAAGTCACTAGACTTTAAGAAATGTAATCTCGAACAAGCAGTCTACACGAAAAGAAGCAAGACTTCTACACTTATAGTTGGAGTTTATGTAGATGATTTGATAATCACGGGCACTCCAAAGAAGGAAATAGACTTATTCAAATCCCAGATGGAAGAAAAATTTGAAATGAGCGATTTGGGTTTGCTAGCATATTACCTTGGGATAGAAGTTACACAGACAGGAGGAGAGATTACAATCAAGCAAACAGGATATATTAACAAAATATTGAAAGAGACTAGTATGACAGAAAGCAATGATACAAAAATACCATTGGATCCTGGCACTAAGTTGGTCAAGGCGAAAGATGGAAACTCAGTTGACGCAACTTACTACCGAAGTTTAATAGGAAGTCTTAGATATTTATTACATACAAGACCGGATCTTAGTTACTCAGTCGGATTACTCAGCAGATTTATGCAAGAACCAAAGGATCATCACCTAAAGGCAGTAAAACAAGTAATTCGATATATCAAAGGAACAAAGGAACATGGAATAATATATAAGAAAGAAGGCGGCTGCAAGATTATAGGTTACAGCGATAGTAGTTATGAAATCAACACCGATCAAGGAAAAGGAACTACTGGAATCGTATTTTACTTTGGAGAGTCACCTATTACTTGGTGTACTCAGAAACAACCTACAGTGGCACTCTCATCATGTGAATCAGAATTCATGGCAGCTACTGGAGCAGCATGTCAAGCTTTATGGTTAAAACGACTACTTAGTGAATTAACTGGATGGCAAGAAAAAAGGATAACGCTTAGAATTGACAACATATCAGCAATAGCACTCGTAAAGAACCCAGTTTTTCATGGAAGGAGCAAGCACATCGACATTCGCTATCATTTCATTCGTGAATGTGTAGAGAATGGTCATATCAATGTGGAACACGTTAGAGGAGAACTACAAAGAGCAGACATCTTAAGTTTCTTAACAAAAGCTTTACCAGGACTCAAGTTCGTGACTATGCGACAGATGCTCGGAGTTCAAGACTTAGGACGAAGCAACGATCAAGATTAAGGAGGAGAATGTGAGCAATAATCTCGACATTGCTTCTCTTGAAAACTTGAAGGACCAAACGTGTTAAAAGTTAGTTAGTTTTTTATAGGAAAAACGGTTACAATATAACCGAATGGACACATTGTTTAGTGAAGGGTTATGTCGATTGGGCTGTGTCTTTTTCGAACAGTCACAATGGTTCAAGACACCCGTTCGTTTAGTATAAATACTTGTAAACATGTAATGTTACAATGGTTAGAAATTTAGTTATTCAGTTTTATACTTATTGCAATTTCATTCGATCTAACAATCATATTGGGACCAACAATTACCACGACGTTCTGCTTGTTGCAAGCTTCGATTTGACTGTTCACGGGCCTGAAACGGAGCCCCGTAGCCCAAGTTATGCTAATTTTAGTGAAGCCCCTTTTCTCACACGATCTTAAGCTTCTAGAAACAAAAGGGCCAGTTCCTCGACGCTTGGGCATGAGTGTGCTGGTGTCATTAAAGATATAGGTTCCACGGTGAAGTCTCTAGCAGTGGATGATCGAGTAGCTTTGGAGAGCCCGGCTCTCCCCCAACCAATGGCTCTCTTGCAAATCAAGTAAAACAAGTGCTCAATACTTAAACCCACAATACCTATAAGATAATAATAGTAGAATTTATCTTGAATTAGGTGGTTCATCCTGAAAATCTAGTGTTCAAGTTACCTGATAACGTGAGCTTGGAAGAAGGAGCCATGTGCGAACCTCTGTGTCGGTGTCCATGCTTGTCGTCGTGCCAATGTCACACCAAATAATAAAGTTTTGATCTTTGAGGCTGGACCGATAGGCCTGGTAACAATGCTAGCCGCCTGCACATCCGGAGCCCCAAAAATCATCATTGCTGATGTCGATGATTGTCGGTTATCAAACATTCAAATGCAAAGAATCTTGGTGCAAATGACACTATTCAAGTCTCAACAAACATGCAGGTTCTGCACATCAAATTCAAATCTTATGACATGAGATAAAGTCCAATACTAGTATATTTTGGTAAAAGAAAAACACTTTTCTTTTTTTGGTGCAAAGGTGAAAATATTTATATTAATCTCCAAAGATATACAATATAAGAATAGAACTTTAGATTTGACATCACCAAATCTAAACAAAACAGAAACATTCACTACACTTATTCATACTAACTAACATTCAGACTTGTCCAATATCTGAATGATACTAGAACTCAGACATCTTCCTTTGTTAGTATTCTGCCAACTTACAGATTCATCAACCAATCTCACTCATTCATTTCACCTTTAAAGCACCTACCATCTAGCTACATTTCCACCACCTCATTCTACCAAGCTACTCATCCTGCCACCACAGTAAACAAGGTAGAAATGAGGAGTGGCATCACTAGGAACCCATTACCCATCCATGGGGGGCTCTGCCAAGACAACCTACATTTCCTTCTCTAAGGAAGGCTTCAGTTGCTTGGGAACACTCTCCCTCCATGATGACCAACCTTACCTCCTTGACATTGCATTGGGTGGACCAAGAAGGATCATGAAACACCCCGTACCCGCTTAGACTGAAATTTAAAACTTTTGACGCGGAAACGCTTGACTTTACCGGACTCATACAATTTCTTCATTTACATATCCAAAATATATCACATTTAACCCTTTTAAATACTTGTAAGAACATATACTCTAACACCTCTCAAAACATTTCATAATCAATTGTATAACACAACCAAACGACCCTTCAGACCAATGATACGCCGTATCCTTTTTGAAGGATACGCCGTATTACAACTGAGAGACAATGCGCCGCATCAACATAAAATGATGCGCCGCATCAACCTAAAATGATGCGCCGCATCACCTTAAACTTCTGATACGTCGCATCTAATATACTAGATACGCCGCATCACCTTAACTTCTGATGCGTCGTATCTAATATACTAGATACGCCGCATCGACCAATTAAGACAGAACATCAGCAGGAAAATCTGCATATACTCAACACACCACACAATCCACTTTAACATCAACACAACATTATAACTTATGCCAAAACACTCATTTTACATTCAAAACCACAACAAACCATAATACACGGCCATTGACCCGTTTGACTCCAACATGAGTACGAATACACTTAAATCCAAACGCCCCTTAAACGTTCACTAAAAACGCTTAAAACACATTTGACAACTCGTTAGACTCCCAAATCATTACCCGACTTTGACACACAATAAACGACTCATAAAGAAGACTCTCGGGGGCACAACCTTGACTCGAGCTCGGCGTTCTACCTAGCTCCTAATGCTCACTATCTTCCAACCGCTTCCAAATCCTTAAGCTACCACACATAGTCTTTCGTTCCGCCACACATGAACCTACAAAACGTTAACAACTAAAGGGGTAAGCTTACGCTTAGAAAGTAACCCATCATAAAACATATATCATACATATACTTTCACATAAGCATCATAATCACATAAAAGCCACTAAACTACTTCATACCTCCTACATCACTCCCAACTTCATAATACAAATGCATCCATTCATCACAACTATAATAAACCACATACCTTAGCTATCCCAAGTCCATCAAGCTATCTTACTTTCAATCAAGGTCTCTAGCCACCTAATGTCCAACTCATAACCATCCCCAATCCAAATCTCCTATTCTTACACAATCATAACACATATATGATAATACATACATAACACATGTTTTGAAGAGAGTTACTTACCTTCAATCCAAGCTAAGCTACTAACACAAATCCCACCAACAACATCTTCTAGCCATCATCATCATCATAATCATCCTAAAACACATAATCATATATAACATATAATACATAATCATTAGCTATAATCATGGTTAATACAACCATAACTAACCTCTAAGCACCTCTAATCATCATATAATCATCTATTGATTATATGATAATAAATCCCATCATTTACTAACTTAAACCCATTATAAAATCCTTACATAATCATCATTAACTCTTAATTATCTTAAAACACCATTTACCCTTTAATCCCAAGCTAGGGTTTACAAACCCTAGTTTCATAATTCATCAATTAAACTCTAATTAAGCATCATAAACATCATACCTTATGTAGGAAACAAGCTATAGGCTTAACCCTTGAATTATCACCACTAAACCCTCATCATCTCATCACCAATTGCTCCATCATCTTCCCTCTCTTCTCTCTATCTCGGCACCACAGAAACACACAAGAATTGTGTGGAGATATCTAGAACCTAACATATATAAACTAGCTGAGAGGGCATTTCTGTCATTTCTGCTTATTTAAGGTCGATGCGCCGCATCTATATTTTAGATGCGCCGTATCTCCTTCTCCAATACGGCGCATGGACCAAAACAAGTCAGTCCTACTTCCCATTTTACCATACGCCGCATGTAACTTTCTTGATGCGCCGCATCTAGGCCTCATCAGACATCCACCTAAAAGATTCAACCACATATCCTTAGTCAAACATACTTAGGCTCGGGTCAACTTCATCTAGGGTGGGGCCTATTTGTATTCCGGGAAACGGGTCTAACAGATCATCTTTCATTCCTCTCTATTCCACCCATCATGCACTGTCCCCCCAGCCATTTACCCTTCACATAGTGAGACCCTACTTTATGGTACATCCATATTGATTAGACCTCCTATATAGACATACATTGCTGTCCAATCTCCTCCCTAGGCCAGATCAGAACCAACAATGATGCTGTAATAGGTACAGTCATACCAATTAGGACTCCAAGATACAAGGTATCTCCACTATGTAATGGCCTGATATAATATAACAAAAGCAATCTAATGATGAAATTGCTCTTGTTTGATTGCCAAATCATTCACTTCAATCCTGTGTTGCCAATTCAATTCAATCTTCCAAACTACATATTCTTCCAAACACCCCTTTAAGTCCTCTGTTCTCATTTTAGTTGAACTGCACATCCCATTCTTTGGCTGCTAACATAACTGCAGTGGACTTTTTGGTTTTTAGAGATACTAATCTTGATCTAACCTCATCACATATGATTTTGCACAATACTTGTTCATTCCTCACCTCATCACTGAAGATCCTTTTATTCCTCTCTTGCCAAACATAATAGACAGTTGCAGCCAAGCACAATTTTCCAATTACACACCATATGCTGTTATGATTCTTCTGTTTAGCCATATCTTCCACAATATCAACCCAATTCCAAGCATTTGTAGTAATTCTTGCTTTACTTTTCATCACATTCCACACTTCAGTAGTATATGTACACTGGAAGAATAAATGACTATGTGAGTCTGGAGTGATTTTACAAAAAGGACATGTAACATCCTTTTGAGGGTACCATTTAATGAGTTTATCTTGTGTGATCAGTTTCTCTTTGATGGCTAACCATAGAATAAACACATGCCTTGGTATACATTGTGAATACCAAACAAGTTTATCCCAGTTAACTTTTGCCCATTCTCCTCTCACATCTTTCCATACCTGGTTTGTCGTATACTTCACCATATTATCTTGATTTGTGACCCACATCATACAATCTTCTTCATTAGTTAACTGAGGAAGATGTTTATTTTGTAGAAACTCATACTTATCATACCAATCCATAGGCCATTTCCACCCATTTTCATCAATAACATCACACAGTTTACTTCCTTCATTAAAACCAGCCAAATGAAGATCTCTTTTACTTATATTCTTATATAGAGCCTCTTGATCATCCCATTTATCATACCAAGCAGAAATTGTCCTTCCATTGCCAACTTTATATTTGAAGTGTGGTTCCACTGCATTTCTAAGCTCAAGTATTGTCTTCCAACTCCAACTGTCACTTTTATAGCACTGAACATCCCACACATTCCTACCTTTAATTTCACTGTACTGATCCATTTCACCCACAATGATTCTTTATTAGCAGCTACATTCCAAAGATGTTTCATAAGGAGTGTTTTGTTCCATTCAGCTAAAGATTTGAGCCCAAGACCTCCTTGATCTTTAGGCCTACATATCTCTTTCCATGCTACTCTGGCCTTTCCTCTTGTTAATTCCCCATTATTCCATAGAAAGCCTTTAAACATAGTTTCAATCTCTTTAATGACTGTTAAAGGAAGCTTGAAAACAGACCCCCAATAGACTTGCATAGCTGACAGAACACTTTTCTTATGACAGGATGTAGGTGAGGAAGCAGTAAAGATTCACAAAATCATGGTTGGGAGTGTGGATATTAGCTTTGACTGCGTTAGGTTTAACAAAACCATGTCAACTGCTTTGAATACCACTGGCTGGTGGGTAAAGTATGTCTTGTGGGATTAGGACAGAGTCGGATGACCATCCCTTTGGCTGCTGCAGCTGTAAGGTTTTCTTTCAATTATCTCACAAGATTGATTACATACACGTAAGCTAGTTAAGAATTATGACCATTGGTTCTCCCTCTGACAATAAGGAAGTTGATATTATCGGAATATTCAGATATAGGAACACTGGCCACTATGCATTGAGCTTTTGAGGACAGGCAAGATTGATGTGAAGCCACTAATATCACTGATACAAGTTTACACACAAAGATGTCGAAAGAGCATTTGAAACAAGCAGTCAGGGCGGTAACGCTATTAAGTTATGTTTAACATCTGAAATAATAATGTGGAGGCTGGTGAATGAAATACGGATTAGTAGTTGCTCAAAAGACGGTATAAACATCCATTTGACTTGCAATAAATAATAACCATGAGATATAAGCTCAGAAACTAGCAATTCTGTATTTTGATATGGAGAGAATATGAATATATATGTACCTCTCAAACTACGTCTCATGCTGATGGTATCTGTCACACATAGTTGTTACAAAGTTTGGCTCCATCCTCTATTTAAACACCATCAGTAAATATGCATATTTGATGTGGAACGGATACAGCAACTAACAAAGACATTACGATGTAGTGAAAGCATAGTAAAAGCGTGAATTTTCAAACGGATATAAATTTTATCCAGAAGAATATACAGAACGAAAACCAGCCGAAGAAATGTCAGAGCAAACTGCATGCCTGTAATAAGGTTGGGCCAAAATTCCATCATTTGAAGCTCCCATTTTGGCTTTCCCTCAGTTTCTTTGCAGATTTACGTTTTTGTTTTATTTCGTTTCTAGTATAATTAGCTTGATATTGAAGGTTTCCATTAATCACTTTGTATCTTAGGTGATTTAGGTATAATTATACTCCTTTGTACACCTAAAAACTATTCTCAACTTCTTTTTTGCTACCATTCTACGTAACTTTCATACTCGAGTTGCATCTGCCACACTCTGTGTCACATATGCACTTAGTGATTGCAAATAAACCTCCTCTAAAATGAATGTTGCAGATAAACGCGGTTATGGTTCATATGTATATTGAATATTTAAACTTCTACTTATTAGATATAAATAAAGTTCAGGTCGTTACAGACGATTTATGTAATTAACTCTTTAAACAAGATGCATAGTCCGTTAACATCATCACTAGTTGATCGCTTCAACTCGATCTCTTATTCGCCATTATTCTGCCCATTGGCATCCATTCACAAATTGAACATAACCTTAATGGCATTCCCACCGCGAGCACTCGTCTCAAATCCTTCTTCGACCTCTTTTTGGGAGAAACCATACCTATGAGTTATCAACGGCTTCACATCGATCTTACCACTTCTAAGAAACTCCAAGCACAACGGCCATGTGTTCTTGTACCGAAAGATACCCACCACATCAATCTCCCTAGCGGCTGCTGGAGGAAGTGGAACGGTCATCTCATGTTGGCCCATTCCCACAAGACAAACCTTCCCACCCGCACGAGTGGCACTCAAAGCCGTTGTCATGGTCTTGTTGAAACCCGCACAGTCAAAGCTCACATCCACTCCACCTCCCATTGCTTTCTGTATCAGCTCCACTTCCGCTTCCACATCCTAAATTTCAAGTAATTAAGCAAACGATTAATTCTAATGTAACTTTATATGAATCATATCATTCAATTGATTAAGAATACCTGAATATTATTTGAGACTTTGATGATCTCATCTGCGCCAAGCTTCTTTGCCACAGATAACCGGCTGTCCTCAACATCCGCAATCACGATTCTTGGAGCTCCAAAAGCACGAGCAGCAAGCATTGCCACGAGTCCTATGGGCCCGGCTCCCATAACTAATACATTTGTTTCTGGACCTATATTAGCACGACGACAAGCGTGGACCCCAACACTCAATGGTTCACACATTGCACCTTCTTCCAAACTCACATTATCAGGCAACTTAAAACACAGATCTGCGGGATGTACCACCTGTTACAAATAAAGAACCTCTTTTTAACATCCGATTTACGAAATAAATTCATACATTTTATAAAAAATTGTACCTGATTGGCAAGAGAGCCATGGACAGGTGGAGTGGCGAAGAATTTCATTTCAGGGCAAAGATTGTATTGGCCTTCTTTGCATTGTGTGCATCTCCAGCAGCTAATGCCAGGCTCAAGAGCTACACGATCACCAGGAATTAAATCCTTCACATCACTCCCGACTTCTTCTATTACACCAGCACACTCATGTCCAATAACCATCGGTTCTTTCACTAAAAAGTCTCCACATCTAAATGTCTACATACAATTTCAAATAAAGAGATGTTAATGCTTTCTTAGAAATTTCACATTAAACCGGTTCTTATCATAATCAGTCTAGCTCCAACAAAACTAATCATGTAAAGGGTACAAACATTTACCTATTTGCCCCATCAGTTAAGCTAATTTGAACCGTCATATCTCTCATTTCACAATACAATTAAGTTTCTCTTTTTCTTACCAAAATATCAATTTTTAGTCATTTAATCTAGTACTTCCTAGATAATTTTCCAACACTAAAACATCTAATCTAACTATCTCATCTATTACAACTTCAAACATCTTATAAGCACATGCGAACGCGATTTTAGACCCATTAGCTTATTTTACGATAGTTGATAATTTGATTTAATTTGATTCTATTAATAATAAAATGATACCTACTAGTAAATACAAATATATTTTCTAGCTCTTAGTTTCTGTTTATCTTAACTTGATACAAATACTTATTAGATTCCATAAAATTCTTAAAGAACCAAAACATCCTTAATCTCTATCCAGAACCAATAATTATTTTGATTGGTCCATCAATCAAACAAACAGCAGCAAAAAAACATACAAGATCAAGGAAAAGGATTCAAACAAGGGATCCTATTTTCTTGCTTGTATTAATAGGGCTGCAAACATGCCAAGCTTTTATCAAGTAACTCGAGCTCGAGCTTGAGCTTGACTCGATCGAATCGAGATTTTATCCAGCTCGAGCCCAACACATAACGAGTCGAGCTTGAGCTTTTATCGAGCTTTTCGAGCCTTCGTGTACATATATATTTTTAGTATACATAACTATATAAATAACCTAAATGTTAATGTGAATATTGGTATAATAATTAAATATTTATCAAAGAAAGACTTTTTAAACTCTAATGCTCCCAAATACTTTGTATAAGTTCTTTGATCTTGAGTTTATCGTGTATTTTTTTGACTTTATTGATGGGAGAGACATGTGAGATAGGTGGTGTAGGTTGGAGTAATAAATTTACCTCTCTAAAAAAAAAAAAAATAATAAATAAAAAAAAAATAATAATAATAATAAAAAAATTCCAAAAAATCCACAAAACAAAATTCACTAAACAAACATATAAGTTTATTTTTTATAACATATAAGTTATTTAAAAGTTCACCTTTGCACCAAAAAAAATCCACAACAAAATTCACTAAACAAACATATAAGTGAGTGACTATTATGAGAAAAATATGTAAGACACCCACCTTAAGATAGTGAACATCGCTGCCACATATACCAACAGCTTTAATTCTTACTCTAACATCATATGGCCCTGAATCAAATACCAATAAGCCAAATCACATAAGCCGAATCAAAGGGCTTATTTTATGCTAATTTACTAGGAATGCATTAAAATACTAAAAACAAAAGATACCAAGAGCAGGAAGAGTAAATGGTTGAATCTTGAGTGTGTTGATAGCAACCAACCAAGCAGCCATGTTTTGTTCTTCACCATCACTCTTTCCACCTTTTCCCATAATCTTTAACCTTAACAACTCTTTTAGTACTAATCAAGAGATTTGATGAAGACGATTATGTGTTTTGTTCTTCAACCTTTGTGGTATATATATAATACAGTAATAATTTGTGAGGGCAAAAGTATAGATTCTTTTAAAGTTTGCGAGGGCTAGAAATATTAGTAAATATCCAAATTTCACCGAGGTACGTATCGGTGAACACATGCATTATTAATATTTTATTACGAAAATGACCTATTTAGACACTTCGGCTATAAAACGCAAACAAGTTTCCAGCAGTTTTCTAATTTGGTCATGCATTTCCGGACCTAAAAAAAAGAGAAGGGCGAGACACGATACAACCATTTTACGACACGTGGATATCTTGTCAAGTACTTTTATCAGTCGACAAAAGGTTTCACCGCATGACCACGTAATAAATAATTGATACTTTTATTATAACGCTTTAATTTTATTAAGAAAAAAGGTAGGATAAAGAAATAGTACACTCTAGTCGACTCAATTGTGCTAATTTTGTGACGGTCCACGTGTATTATTGTTAACTCGATCAAGATATTTCAGGTTTGTAATTGTAATTCTTTTACTGTATTATTGTTTCTGAATTATTTTATTTCAACAGTACAAGTGTACACTCGCCATTGCAATAATCCATGCAAAACTCACGTCCTATGCACAAAGGATAATAATAATAAATAAATAAAAGGGACAAGATATCGGCACGCGTGTCGCAAGATGGTTGTGTCCAAGTGTATTTCGCCCTTCCCTTTTGAGGTCACGAAATGCATAACCAAATTGCAAAACGGCTAGATGTCTTTGTTTTATAAAACACTTCCCGAAGTGTCTAACTAGGTAATTCTCGCTATTATATTTTATGTACGTAGGAGCCCACTTATTTTATCCATGCATTATTCAATGAATTTTGATGATTCTTCGCTGCACGCCCTGCTCGCCCTCCTGAATTATTCCATGAATTTTGATAATTTCCTTGGTTGTAATATTCTAATACGATTTCAACTTTATTCTCATTTTATACTTTGCACAACTGTTATCAGGTAGTAATCTCATATTAACAACTTTAAACTCCTTGCAAGTCTAACATTGAAAGTTTCAGTTGTTAAGATAATGCTTAGATTTTGGCTGTGTAACTATTACTAGAACACTGCTCATGCAAAAGTGACACCAGAACACCAAAACATAAAAAGATAACATATAATAAAATGACACATATTCTGTTTGTGACGACGACAAATCTATTTCCATTGTCATACCCATTACCTAAAACGAGAAACTGTGTCTATTTGGTATACGTAGTTCTCTATACAGAGTTCAAACTCACTAAAACCGAACCAACAATGCTAAGAAAACAGGTACACAATGCCTAAGCACTTGTATATCGAGCTTTAAATGAAATTTAAGAGTTGCTAAAGACAACAGTCCCAAGTACGAAATTGCTCATCAAATTTTCGACCGCCTTCGGCTGATCCACACAGTGTGAAGAAAAAATGATGCAGTCACAAGAGAATGAAGATGGTGAAGAGATGAACATGGCAGCTTGGCTTGTTGGTATCAAGAACCTTCAAATCCAACCTTAGTACCTTACCATCTTCCTCCTCTAGGTTCATTCTTTTCACAATACTGATCTGCACTAAACATTTTCAATATGTTTAATTATTTTTGCAGCTTTTCTAAGAAATAAATATCTAAAAAAAGGTTTCATAGGAGGTCCTTACAGTTGATATGTTTGACGTTTAGGACCAGATGATGTTAAAGTCCAGATCATGCTACCTCCGTTACAAAAATATTAAACTATTATGTTTAGCAAATGGAGAAAAAGTGTTTCCGGGTTAACCGAGCGCTTTGACCCATTACATACTCATCTGAAAATGAAACACCAATTTTGCCACCTCTGAATTTGATACAATTAGTTGGTTGATTTTCATTGTGCTAGAATATGTGGTTTGCAAATCTCATAGTTAAAAAGCCTACGGTAATTGGCCATGAGTGTGCTGGTATCATCAAAGATATTGGGTTCAACGTGAAGACTCTAGCAGTAGGTGACCGAGTTGCTCTAGAGCCTGGTATTAGTTGGCAAAGTTGTAATCTTTGTAGAAATCGAAGGTATAACTTATGCAAAAAGATTTTAAAAAATCGGCTCTCCGCCAAACAATAGCTCTCTTGAAAACGAGGTAAAACAAGTTTCAATACTTGAATCCACAATACCTAAAACTCTAAAAGGTATTAATGGTGGAATTTGACTTGAATTAGGTGGTTCATCCTGCAAATCTAGTGTTTAAGTTACCTGATAATGTGAGTTTGGAAGAAGGAGTCATGTGTGAACCTCTTACTGCTGGTGTCCATGCTTGTCGTCGTGCTGATGCCACACCGGCTACTAGAGTTTTGATCTTTGGAGCTGGGCCTATAGGCCTTGTAACTATGTTGGCTGCCCGTGCATTTGGAGCCCCAAAAATCATCATTGCTGATGTTGATCATTGTCGATTATCAATTGCAAAGAATCTTGGTGCAGATGACACCATTCAAGTTTCAACAAACATGCAGGTTCTGCACATCAAATTCAAATCTTATGACATGATATAAAGTCCGATAATATAATATTTTCGTGAAAGAAATTTCTATTTTTTTTTTTTTACAAGATGTAGGTGAAGAGACACTAAAGATATATAAAATCATGGGTGAGAGTGTGGATATTAGCTTTGACTGTGTTGGGTTTGACAAGACCATGTCAATGGCTTTAAATGCCACTCGGGCTGGTGGTAAAGTATGTCTTGTGGGATTAGGACACAGTCAGATGACCATCCCTTTGGTTGCTGCAGCAACAAGGTTTTCTTTTAATTACTTCACTAAGATTGATTATTTGATTACATACATGTGAGCTTGTTAGAAGTTGTGACCATTGGTTCTCTTTCTGACAATAGGGAAGTTGATGTTATCGGAACACATGGTTCCTCTGCATTGAGCTTTTATGGGCAGGAAAGGTTAATGTAAAGCCACTTATAACTCACAGATTCAGGTTTACACAAGAAGATATCGAGAAAGCATCTGAAAGAAGTGCTCAGGGTGGTAATGCCATCAAGGTTAATATTGTTAGTGGATCAAAATACAATCTAAATATCAGCTGTATTTAACAATAGATAACCTTTTGTTGCTCAGTTGTTTCCTTGCAAAGAACTCCAGCCAGATGGTTTTAGCACATCACCTTCATTCAACAAATTTCGCATTTTCATAGCATCGTCCCATCTCTCTACACCAGCATAAATATTTGATGAGAGTATATAATTCCCACTATTGGAAGGATCCAATTCAAGAAGCTTGTTAGTTGCAATCTCAGCTAGGACCATGTTTCCTTGAAGCTTGCAGGAACCAAGTAATATCCTCCATATTATGACATCTGGAGCTATCGGCATCTGTAGCATAAACTCATATGCTCTATCAAGATTTCCAGATCGGCTCAACAAATCAACTACGCACCCGTAATGTTTCATTTCTGGCTGCAATCCGTAATCCATTTTCATGCTTTCAAAGTATTCTAAACCTTTATCTACTAAGCCAGCATGAGCACAAGCGAGCAATATCCCTACAAACGTTCCATGAGTTGGATGAACATTCTCCTTTAACATCTCGGAAAAGAGATCAAGAGCATAAATGGCATTTCCATTCACAGCAAGTCCCGAAATCACTGAAGTCCACGAAACCGCGTCCTTTATTTCCATTTCTTGAAACACGTCAAGTGCCTTATCTGTTGAACCACATTTGCAGTACATATCAATCAAAGCGTTCCTGACATACACATCCTCTTTTATGTTGTTTTTACGAATATAATCATGTATAGATTTTCCCATATCAATCGACCCTAGATGAGCACAAGCAGAAAGCACGCTAGCAACCGTGATTTCATCAGGTTTAACATCAGTTTTCATCATGTCAAGAAAGAGACTCGCTGCATCAGAGAACCGATCACCTTGAGAGTAACCAGTGATCATAGTAGTCCACGATATAACATCCCGCTTCGGCATTTGATCAAATAACTTCCTTGCCTCTGTCAAGTTCCTTGCTTTTACATAACCCGAAATCAAAGGATTCCAAGAAACAACATTCCGTTCCTTCATTCCATCAAATACTTCACGAGCCAACCCCATTGAACCAAACCTTCCATGCATATCAATTAACGTATTCCCAAGGTAAACATCAATCCCAACATTATTCTCCTTAATATACTCACCCATTTCCTCTCCCACACTCTTGTCACCTAAGTTAATACAAGCTAATATAACCTTAACCATCGTCACTGAATCAGGAACCAAAACCCCCTCTCGCAAAAGCTCAAACATTCTCAAAACCTCCTCAAACCTCTTCCCCTGACTAAACCCACAAATCATCGAATTCCACGAAACCAAATCCCTCTCATGCATCTCATCAAACACTCTCTTCCCACATTCCAACATCCCACATAAACCATACATATGAATCAAAGCATTACAAACATAAACATATTTATCAAACCCCATCTTAAATACACACCCATGAACTTTCCCGCCAAAACCAAAATCTCTAACACGACCACAAGCTTTCAAAACAAATACATAACTCAAGTTATTTCCCATAAATCCTCGTTCACGCATTTCATCAAACAGTTTGAGTGCATAAAAAGGATTGTCACTTTTTGAAAAGGTTTGGAGCATAATGTTCCAAATTGGCAAGGTGGGTCTTGGTATTTGGGTGAATACTAAATGGGTTTTGTTCAGATTGTGTTGTTGTTGAGAATATGATTTGATTATGGGTAGTATTGATGATGGGTCAGTGTGAAGATTAGTTATGATTAAACGAGCGTGAAGTTGTTTAGCGAATCGTAATTTTTCCATAAGATTAGTTTATTGTTTAACCTCATTTATGTGTTTTCGACTTATGTTTCATAATCTTTTTTTTTTTTTTTTTTTTTCTTTTTGCTTATTTTGAAACTTGTTTATATAAATTATTATCTTATAACAAACTTATATAAATTCATAAGTAACAAACTTATATAAATTCATAACCTCTTTTTTTTTTTTTTTTTTTTCTTGCTTATTTTGAAACTTGATTTTGAGTCGAGTTCCAGTAGGTGATATGTTTTTGAGAGTTGTGATGTACAGTACATGGTGTTTGTTTAATAAACTAAGAATCTGACTCAGGGGGTCACGGATTCGGCGGAACCAAAGCAAGGGGTCCGCCCTTGTTGTCGTTTGGTTCTGCAGAATCAAACTCAGTTTTTGGTTATTGTTGTGTTTGGTTAATCTAAGGTTCAAGCTAAAGTTATATCTACTCACTAAGTTCCATTAGCCCTAAACCAAGTCTAAGAAAGTTAAATGGTGCTCTCTTAAGAGGTTTAGTGAGAATGTCGGCAATGTTGTCCTCTGAGGATACTTTCTCAATTGAGATGTTTCCCTTCTGAACATTGTCGCGTAGGAAATGATGTCGTATTTCTATGTGTTTGGTTCTAGCGTGTTGGACTGGATTTTTGCAGAGGTCGATGGCTCCTTTGTTGTCGCAAAGAATGGGAATGTCATTGAGTTCAATTCCATAGTCGATGAGAGCTTGTTTCATCCACAGTGCTTGTTGACAAGCTTTTCCTGCTGATACGTACTCGGCTTCAGTTGTTGATATTGCGAGGGCCGTTTGTTTCTTAGCAAACCATGAGGTGAGACAATGCCCTACAAAAGTACAAATACCACTTGTACTTTTTCTATCGACATAGTCACCGGTATGGTCTGAGTCGGCATACACTATGGTTTCCATTCTCGTTTTCTTGGGATGCCATAATCCTAAATGTGTAGTACCTTTGATATATCTAAATATCCATTTAACGGCCTCAAGATGAGATGTTTTGGGATCTTCTTGAAAGCGTGCACATAGACAAACACTAAACATAATGTCCGGTCTACTAGCCGTGAGGTAGAGTAAACTACCAATCATTCCTCTATATTTAGTGCTATCTACGGATTCACTTTCGTCATCCTTGATGAGTTTGGTTTCGGAGGACATGGGCGTTTTCATGGGTTTGAAATCTTCAAGACCAAATTTCTTAAGCATATCCCTTATATACTTAGATTGGTTGAAGAATATCCCATCTTCTAATTGTTTTATTTGGAGACCTAAGAAAAAGTTTAGTTCCCCCATCATACTCATTTCAAACTCATCATGCATGATTTTCGAAAATTCATCGCATAACTCTTGACAAGTTGAACCGAATATAATGTCATCCACATATATATGGACTATGATAATATGTGATCCCTTTTTCTTGGTGAAAAGATTGTTGTCTACTAGGCCCATGGTATACTTATGGTCAACTAGGAAAGTCTTAAGTCGATCATACCAAGCTTTTGGTGCTTGCTTAAGTCCTTATAATGCTTTCTTAAGTTTGTAGACATTATTAGGTTTTTCAAAATAGGCAAAGCCGGGAGGTTGTGCAACGTATACTTCCTCATTAATAAAACCATTTAGAAAAGCACTTTTAACATCCATTTGGAATAGTTTAAAGTCGTGTGCACATGCATATGCAAGTAATATTCTAATTGACTCAAGCCTAGCGACGGGTGCAAATGTCTCATCATAATCTATACCTTCTTGTTGATTATAGCCTTGAGCTACTAGCCTAGCTTTGTTTCTAGACACTACTCCATTTTCATCCATTTTGTTCCTAAACACCCATTTAGTTCCAATTATGGTTTGATTTTGAGGTTGAGGTACTAATGTTCAAATGTCATTCCTAACAAACTGATTTAATTCTTCTTACATCGCTATGACCTAAGATTCAACTTTTATGGCTTCATTAATATTTTTAGGCTCAACGGTTGAAACAAAACAAAAGAAATTACTTTGGTTTTGAGCATTAGATCTTAATGTTCTTTCATTAATTTTTCCTATGACGTTTTCTAATGGATGACTTTTGGTTTCTTTGATGTTAACTATTTCTCTTTTTACCGGTTCATTTTCTTTGTCACTTTCAACATTTTCTTGGTTTGCAACCATTTGACTTTCAACTAAGTCATCATCTACCAAAGGTGATGTCTTAGAGGGAGGTGGACTTTCGTCGAATGTTACGTTCAACG
This sequence comes from Artemisia tridentata subsp. tridentata, assembly GCA_021014915.2. Lineage (NCBI taxonomy): Eukaryota > Viridiplantae > Streptophyta > Magnoliopsida > Asterales > Asteraceae > Artemisia > Artemisia tridentata. The sequence goes on along the minus strand of CP139503.1, from coordinate 366,441,217 downwards.
ATTCCTCTACTCTTGAGGTTTCTTTGTTCAAAACTATGTAGGCTTTACTATTTTGTGAATACCCAAGAAATACACCTTCATACGACTTTGGGTCGAACTTGGTGAGATAATCCTTTGTGTTTAAAATGAAGCACTTGCTTCCAAAGACTCTAAAATATCCTAAAGTAGGCTTTTTGCCTCTATATAACTCATATGGAGTCTTTTTCAAGAATGGTCTAATTAAAACTCGATTTAGGATATATGTGGATGTATCAACGGCGTGACACCAAAACTTTTGAGGTATGTTTTGTTCATTTAACATAGTTCTACTCATTTCTTGAATTGTCCTATTTTTGCGTTCTACTACACCGTTAGATTGAGGAGTTCGAGGAGCCGAGAAATTATGTGTTATGCCATTAGCATCACAAAAAGCTCCGAATTGGGTTTCGTTATCAAATTCACGACCGTGGTCGGTTCTAATAGACACAATGTTATTTCCTATTTGATTTTGAATTTTCTTACTTAGAATTTCAAATTTATCAAATGCCTCATTTTTAGTTTTCAAGAACTTAGTCCAAGTATACCTAGAGTAATCATCTACTATTACCAAAGTATAGAAGTTTTCCCCGTAACTTTGTATAGCGGATGGACCAAACAAATCCATATGTAACAATTCTAGACACCTAGATGTAGACACCATGTTTTTAGCCTTATGGCTATTATGAACTTGTTTCCCAATTTTGCAAGCATCATAAAAGTGTTGGTCGTATTTCAACTTGGGTAGGTTCCTAACGAGTTCCTTAGATGATAAGGATTGGATTAACCTCATATTGGCGTGACCTAAGCGTCTATGCCATAGAGTTGAGTTTTCGTCCAAAGAAGTGAGACAAAGTTTGTCTTTAGGTGTTTTGTCTAACTTCATAACGTAAACGTTATTCTTCAAAACACCTTTTCCTACAGTTATGCCATCCTTAAGTATTTTACTTCCATTTTCACTAAAAAGGACGTTATACTTTTTGCGGCATAATTGACTAATACTAAGCAAGTTAAATCCTAAATTATCTACATGAGCAACATCATCAATAGTGAGAGAGTCATGAGAGATTGTACCTTTTCTGATGATTTTACTTTTAAGCTTGCTACCGAATGTGACATTACCTCCATCATACACTTGGTAGGTTGAGAAAAGGCTTTTGTTTCCCGTCATGTGTCTTGAACACCCACTATCTTTAATCCACTCGTCCGGTTCTAACCCGACTTTTAAGCACACCTAAGTTAAAGAAAAACTCATGCGTTTGGTCCCCAATATCTCATGGATCCATTTGGGTTAAACATTACATTATCATGGTTCATGTATGCAAATGGTGGACAAGTGTTCCATGGCATGTAGTTGGGACCTTGAAAGTTCCTAGACATGTTTTGGTTCCAGCTATTTTGATGATGATGCTGTGAGTTAAGGTTACTCTTAAGAAAGGGTTGTTTGGGAAAACTATTTTTGGGCTTCTGTTGAGCCGTTTTAGTCCTAAACTCATTTTTAACTTGACATTTTCCTATAGTAACTGCTGGTTTTTGTTTGTTAACAGTTGTACTAGTGCTAGGTTTTCTAGTGACTTTAACGAACTCAGTACGGTCTGAAGTACAAACCTTCTGTTCATCAACAGTACCCGCGGACCCTTTGGTCACTACTGGCGGAACCAAATTTTTGGGTCCGCCAGATCCGTGGGTGTCTGACTTTGTTGGAACAGGTTCTTGTACTTTCACTGTTTGTTTCATAAAGTCATTTAAGTTTCCTGATTTCATGAATCCTAGTCCTGTTTTATCATGAGGCAACTTTTGAATTTGCATTAACTCATCTGCTAAACAAATGTTTTTATCAAACCTTTTAAACTTAGAGTTTTGTTTGATAAGATCTTCCTGTGTGGTTTTAAGTGTTTCTATTTCTAGTTTAAGTTCCTGACATGATACACGTGTTTCTTTAACACCTTTACCCTTTTCTGATCGTATTTCTTTTTCTTTTAACCAATAGACTTCGTTTTCTAAAAGTGTCATTTTGGTTTTTAAGAACTTATTTTTGTTTATGATTTTTAGAGTAATATCACACAGTTTGTTATATTCTACTTCTAAGGTTTCATCATCAATAGAGGAATATGACGAGTCAGAATGTACCTCTTCTGAGTCATGAGCCATGAGAGCAACTTCGTCGTTCTTAGGCTCGTCGTCATCACCATCACTGTCACTCCAAGCTCCACTAACGAATGCTTTTTTAGACTTGTTCTTTGTAGGCTTTGGACAATCTCCTATTAGGTGACCGGAATCCCCGTACCTAAAACACTTCCTATCCATTTTTCCTTTCCAATCACCACGGTCTTTCCGAAAGGATTTCTTTTCTTCACGAGGTTGTCTTACGAACTTTCCTCGTCTCCTAAAGAACTTTTTGAAATCTCTAACGGCCATGACATACTCTTCATCTTCACTACCCGAACTAGACTCTTCATCACTTGATTCTACTTTAGCTTTTAAGGCAATGGATTTCATCTTCTCCTTTTTGCCTTTAACTATTTCTGAGTCTTTTTCCATCACCATCTCGTGAACTTTGAGATTTCCGATGAGCTCATCAAGTGTCATGCTTGAAAGATCCTTGGATTCTTCAATAGCCGTCACCTTTGCTCTCCACTTCAGATGAAGTGCTCTAAGAAATTTTCAGACAAAGTTCTTACTAGAAAAAGATTCGTCAAGTGCTTTAAGAAAAGTAATTATAGTATTAAACCTAGCAAAAGCACTATCAATTGTCTCATCTTCAGAGATAACAAATTGTTCATATTGTTGAACAAGAAGATCAATTTTGTTATCTTTGACCTGTGAGTTCCCTTGATGAGTGATAATCAAGGATTGTCAAATATCCTTAGCCGTTTTACACATAAAAACTCTTTCATATTCTTTCTTAGGTAAGACATTATAAAGCATCATTTTGGCTTCATTATTTTTGGCAATCAGCATTTTTTGCTCATCACTATGACGAGTAAGAGAAGTACCCTTATCCCGACCATCTAATATATTTGATATAGGTTTATTATCACCTTCAACAATAATATACCACAAATCTATATCATTTGACTTCACATAAGCTTCAAAGCGATTTTTCCAATATATAAAACTATTTGGTTCAAATAGTGGTGGTCTTTGCATAGATTGCCCTTCTTTGAAGTTTTGAAAATCCATTGATCGTTTCAAGTTTTAAAATACAATATATTTGAAAATCTTGAGTAACGTAGCGCTGATGCCAATTGTGAAAAACTAGAAGGGGGTTTGAATAGTTTTTACCGTTTTAAACTTTTCTTCGCTTTGTATACTTAACGTGATTTCAAAGTAAAGCAAACAATGAAGCAATATATATAAAGTAAGTAGGGAAAGAAATGATCAAACCACACAACACAGATGTTTATAGTGGTTCGGCTACAAGGACTCTCTTCCTTGCCCTACTCCACTCCTCGAGCCTCTAACTCGAGAGTTTTTCTTCACTAAGAAACAAGCTCCCTTCTAGGCGGAGAAAACCTTTACACGTCGCTTACTCTTTATCCGGTACTAAGCTAAACACCGGGTTCTTTACAAGGGTACAACCACTCCCGTTGGTTCTTTAACAAGGGTACAACCACTCCCGACACTCTATGTGTTTTGAGGACTAAAACACTAACCGAACTCTACTGAATGAATGGTATCGACAATGATGTGTGAACTAATACAATATCACACAGTAACTAAACTAAAGATTTACACCACTGTGTTAAACCTTGATGCTTGATCTCTTTGCTACAAAAGAAAGATCACTAAGAATGAAATGAATGAATGTAATGGGTTAGTAATGTACAAATGAATGAGTGTATAATTTAAGCTATATGAGTGATGAATATGCTTGAATGATCAGCTTGCTATTTATAGGCAAAACTGAGCAGACAACCCGCGGATTTGGCGGATCCAAAAAATTGGTTCCGCCCTTGTACTGGTTTGGTTCCGCGGGGACAAGCCAGCTAAGGGATTTCCAAATCTTTCCATATATTGTCTAGTCATGTCATGATCTTACAAAGTCAACTCTTTAGCTTCAAGATCTTTCCAAAATATATTGTAAAGTCAACTAAGATATGTAAATGATGCATGCCATGATGTCATGTGTATTTCTATGTTTTATAAATAAAAATAAATATGTAAATGTATATATGTATGTAATGTGTAATTCCTAGTGATCATATGATATGTAAATGTGTTTTAAAAGCTTGTTACTAAAATGTAAAAGACTTTAACTTATATCTATACTTTGCTAAAGATAAACCTTATAATTGTCATTAACAAAATAAAGCAAAGATCGTTAAATATAAATAACGTTTTTAGGATGATATTTGTATTAACAGATCATATATTTAACATGCACAAAGATTAACCGAATAATAAAAGTTACATATCTTTGATCCTAGCAAGAACAAGGATCTAACTTCTCTTTTCTTCTTCTTTATCAAACAATGGATTAGCGAGAAATCCCTTACCATTTTGTTTCTCAATCCAAGATGTGTTTACTAAAGTAAGTAAACTACCAAGTCTTGTACACACGTACTATAACCAATTAATGCTTGATGCTAGGGCTGAGCATCGGGCCGAAAACCGACCCGACCCGACCCGTCCCGATAAAGCCCGAAACCGAGAAGCACTAAAACTGTATCCCGAAACCGAACCGATATATACTCGGGTCGGTTCGGTTAATACCGGGTTAATCGGGTCGGTATTCGGGACATTGGGCAAATAACCAAAATTGATAATTTTGTAAGTCTCAGCACTTATCCATAGCACGTCTTTCCAAGTCTCAGCACTTATCCATAGCACGAATATTTTTACCCTTAACAGAAAAATCCAAATATAGTAAAATGAGCAAATATTTATCCAATCAAGTGAAATTATTTGGTGTCACATGAATCAACATACTCTACACTTTACATTCATTATAAAATTAGATTTGTGCTAAACTGATGAAATATAAGACTTACTCTCCATTGAACAAACATAATCGAAACATAGGAAAAGGGAGGCTAGGAGGAAAGTGAAGGAGCTTAAGCGACGATAGCGACAATGAAGATAAAAAGATACTGGGAAACCTCTAGATTCATTTGTAACACCCCCAATTTCGTGATGTGCAGCGGAATTTAATTTGGGTGTTACTTCATGGCACAACAGTTGAATAGTAGAAAACGATCACCAATTTGGTCGTTTTAAAAGATTTATCATTCGAATATCAGAGTTTACAAAATAAGGTCCCCAGTGGTTCCAAAGTTTATTAAATAAGTTTTCGAATGATATTTATAGCCTTCATAATCATCCGTGCTTCTCCGTACCATCCGTACTCATTGTGAACCTGAGATAAAGACATGCTTAAAACGTCAACACAATGGTTGGTGAGTTCGTGGAGTTTAATCGAAAAGAACTTTCATTCAATAAATTTAAGAGGTGTATAGCGATTGTTGAAATGAATAATAGTTTTTCATTAAGTAATTAACAAGTTGTGTTGTATAAAAATTGATGCGTGGGTTTTGCAACCTTACAACAGGTTTTACCTCTCGAGGGATCTCAAGAGGCTTACAACCCCACCAGGCAGTGTACCTGACCGATGTAGTATAGTGTAGTGGTAAGTACGGGGGATTGATCGTTCTCCACAGGGAATAGTGTTCGTTAGGTGTGAAAGACTACTCTAATTAGGTCTAAGGGTTGAGGAAGATTCTTTTTATGTTTTTATATTTTTATGAAAGCAAGTAAAATCTCGGTTTTGAAAGAGTGGGCGGAATTAGTTGCTAGTCAACTAACCCAAAATTACTACGGATGCAAATAAAATAAAATAACAAAAATGAAAATGTGGTGAGAAACTTATGTGTAGAGAAATGTGTTTACTTAGATTTCCTTACTCCCTAACTATCTTTTACCGGTTAATTAGTGTGTATTAGTCGCGTGGATGACGGGTGTATTCCTTAATACCATTCGTGGGGTGGCGTACTTACTTCCCCAACTCTACAAGCTCCTACTTCACTCCTATGTCGAGCCGGCTAGGAAGCTCCTAACATGGGATCACTAGAATTCGCTTGTGCATTAAATACAACCATAAAAACCTTTAGTACGCATTTGGTTCATGTTTCTTAAGACGTTCAAGCAAGTTACCGAATAGGAAGTTAGCCAGTTTTCTTAAGCCTAACATAGATAAACAATCATCCAATACAACTAATAACACACTAATAACCAATAATCAATAGCTAGGTTTCATTAGATCTAAGCAAACACAAGATAAATTTAGCCTAACATGTTAATCAAAAGACAAGAATAAGATAAAATCAAACAACACATAGACATATTGAATGATTAATTGATAACTTATCTTCAATGTAACATGGAAGATCTCAAGGCAAAAAGCCTTGAAAAAGAAGCTGAATTCGTCTTAGGGTTTTTCTCCCAAAATTCCACACACTAAGCTCTCCCTTAATGACAAAAAAATTAGAAAACTATATATAGATTTTTGGATCTGACGGCGTCACGTTATGGAGTGTGACGCCGTCACCTCGCCGCTTCTAGGGTTCCCGGATGACCTTCTTGACGCCGTCCCTCTTTAGCTCTTCCAAAATCCATTCTGGCTTATCAAGGCTTGACGCCGTCGAACCTTGAACGTGACGCCGTCCCCTTTTGATTTAAGCCGTGACGCCCTTGATCAAGTTAAAGCGTGACGCAGTCAGAATTCACATGCTATTTTCACTGGCTTATCATGAGTAAATTTCACGTCCAACTTTTCTTGCCAAGGCATGACGCCGTCCAGGGTAAATTGTGACGCCGTCAAAGGTAACTTTTAGCCGATTTTTGAGACTTTGCCGTTTTCTTCACTTTTATGCTCCAAAAACGTCCAAAATGCCTCCTTTTCCAGATTTCTCCTCAAAAGTACCTAAAATGACAAAAGGAACGATTTAGGGCGATATTTGATCAAATAAATACGATTTAGGGCTTAAATGACCCCTTAAAAGCGGTACACTTTTCGCTTCATCAAATACCCTTACACTTGAGATTTGCTTGTCCTCAAGCAAATGCGCTTTTATTCTAATCAAAATACAAGTTAGGGGTCATTTAATGCAAACATAAAAGTAATTACAACAAATAATCGTTCCACTTCAATCATAATAAGCACGGAGATTATAAACTAGCACCTCACAAGTAGTGTTTAGATACTCACATCTCTCAAGTGTCATCAAAATAAATCTCATAAATGAAAACGGATAATATCTCTCACTACCTGTCATAGCAAATAGATTACCATAGGCTTGGGAAAGGATCGAAAACCTCCTCCACTAGGCGTAAGCACCAAAGATAAACTATCAAAGAGGGCTTTTAAATGGGTTATAACGTTAGGTGTAGGGAAAAGGAAAACACGGTTTTGTTGGATACGGGATATTTTACTGGTGGCGAGTTAAAGATCTTGATCAATTACATGTACTATACAATGTTGCTAAGCCAAGACTAGACTCAATCTTAAGCTAAAAATGAAATAACAAAAACAAAAACATAAAACAAACATAAAATGAAACGGGATGGTAGTCCGTATGTTTTTTTTTTTTTTTTTTTTTTTTTTTTTTTTTTTTTTTTTTTGACATACACTTTTGCCCTACCATCCAAAATAATACATCATAGGGGCATTGCATTCCCCTTACACTTGAACTTTTACATAACTTTACAAATACTAATCTAATGACTCGAATTAAGATAATTGAAAAACTTGGAGTACTTTTAAAACATTTAGCACATATGGGGGTAATAAATGATGTTCTTCCCCATTACTCCATTACACTAGTACTTTACCCATGAGTCCCAATCGTCCCAAAACAATATGTACAAGGATATGACTCGACTTAGCAACCATGTAATCAACTAGATAATTAACTTGGGTTTAAACAAATGTTGTAACAATAATGCACTAAAAATGAGTGCATACAAGGTAGGCTAAGGCGATTTGGGTGTACATTTAAGTGGGGTGTAACAAATTCTTCCTTTAAGTAAAATGCTTAAAGGTCGAAACGAAAAGATAGGCTCTGAGGGGTGTACTAGGGGTATCGTGTACTAAAAATGAGTACAACGCAAAGGGGTGTGGGAGAATTACTTGACCAATGTAGCCAATGTAATTATAACAAAAACACAGGTGTAAAACAATGGGTTAATCCTAATGCCTCTTATCATGTAGTAAATCTAACTACACGAATGTAGTCTCACTTGTGGCCTTGGAATGGTCCTAACGCAAGTTCTAGAATCTAAGTGCTACCGGTACACACATCATAGCATAAATGCTTTTCCTACCAATTCTAGGGGCGAACCTCACATATTTGGGGGTGGAAAAATTTTTTAGTGGTACGGTTTTTGTGCTAGTCATATAACTCCTATCCGTGAGACGCTCATTAAGATCAAAGTTTCACTCCTACATGTTGTAAAAAATTTTAAATATGGCACTAAAATTACCTTAACAAGTATTTCTCTCAGTTTTATTACACATCTACTATTAAACAAACAAAAATCAAGCGCAATTGTATTCTCTAAAATCGTACTTTTACCCTCCCCTTACACTTAAGATGAACATTGTCCCCAATGTTCAAATAACAAGATGTAAAAGAAAAAAGTAAAAGAATGAAATCAAATACTCCCCTGATTCGCTTGGTGGATAATGAAATTACACGGTTATATCTTCCTCCAAGGTAATGTTGAAGTTCCATGACTAATGCATCGCCACAAGCTTGATTCAAAACATTTCCTTGTCCAAAATAACCTGTTAAACCTGAGAAAACAAACACGAAAACCTGCATAACATCGGCGGGATAAAATCTATATATAAGGATATAATGCTTGTGGAATGATAACTTTGCAGATTCCTGGAGATTATAAGTTGGAGATTTTAATAAAAACTTTTTATGAAAACAAAACTTTCAAAAATTTCTGAAAATTAAATCTGACGCCATCAGGTTATAAACCCTGACGCCGTCAGAAATGACCTGACAAAAATTTTCATTTTAAGTTTCCGGAAAATTTCTGGAAAAACCTTTACCTTACTTCCTGAAAATCCTGCAAAACATCATTATGACTCGATACAAGCATTTGACTCAAACAAATACGAATATGTATGCTATTTTATTATTATTATGATTCATGTTCATTTGTGTTCTAATAAACCGATTTAGATTTCCCTTACACTTAACTTTTGCAAAATACCTTTATATGTAGTTAAGACGAAGTTAAAAACAAAATAAAGCATTTTCACAAATTACTTTTGAACATGAATCAATACTAATAAAAATTAAACACACATACGGAAAATAAAATCAAACAAGCAAATAAATAAACACACAAAGCAAATAAAACAAATAAAGCTTGGGTTGCCTCCCAAGAAGCGCTTTTCTTTATTAACGAGTCTTGTAGCTAGACTCAAAGTCACTCTACCTAGTATCGCTTATGCTCACGTATCCGAGTGTGAGCCATCTAATTGTTGCCTCATCTTTCTTGTATTCATCATTTAGCTCCAAACATCCATGATAGTATCTTTTATTTTTCTCATGTGGATATTTGAGCCCCTTCCTCTTATCATTCTCACTTAACAAGTCGATAGGCATAATTCTATTGCAAGATTCAATGGGGTAGTTCTTAAACCTAGGATGTGCTCGGGGCATTTGATAGACAAAATCTTCATCCCCATCCGAGAATGTAATTAACCCGTCCACAAGTTTTTCATCAAGGTTGGTCAACCTTTTGAAGGGTTCTCCAAAAATGACTTGGGTTAATTTGTTATCAATGAATTCTCCTAAGTTCTCCATAACCATAAAATCCACCAAATACACAAAACTTCCAACGAATACGTGTAGTGGCTTAGTCCTAGCAACGATGTTATCACCTTGATATTCTAGCTCATCTACCATGATTTTATTATAATTAGCGCGAGAGATAATGTTCATAGGCAAAGATGAGTTAAGATAAGCATAAAAATCATGATAACCAATCTTACACGGAAATTGCATGTTAAAGAGGCTATCCTTTTCGATCTTAGTCTTAGGGTCAACATACTTAAAGGGATCAATTTCCTCTTTTCCCCATTCCTCGTTAACTACTTCTCCATCATCAGCATCCTCATCGGAGTCTGAATAGTAAAATGGACTAACATAGTCATTCTCATGGTCAGACTCCTCCATCTCAGAATTATTACCAAAGTGGTGGTTGGGTGAAAGGTTGTTGTTTGCTACTATGGGGGCGGGAACGGGTAGTTGAAAATTTGCACGGCGAAAAACACGAATAACAGGGATCAAATGACCAATGTTACTCATGAGGTAAGTGGAAGGTATCACAAACAAAAGTACAAAGAAATAAGATAGACTAAAGAAAACCTAGAAAAATAAAATAAAAATCTCACTAGAAAGGAATCTAGTGAGTAGACCTAATAGAAATAACAATTCAACCTAAACAATAACTATTCCCCGGCAGCGGCGCCAAAAACTTGATGCGTGGGTTTTGCAACCTTACAACAGGTTTTACCTCTCGAGGGATCTCAAGAGGCTTACAACCCCACCAGGCAGTGTACCTGACCGATGTAGTATAGTGTAGTGGTAAGTACGGGGGATTGATCGTTCTCCAAAGGGAATAGTGTTCGTTAGGTGTGAAAGACTACTCTAATTAGGTCTAAGGGTTGAGGAAGATTCTTTTTATGTTTTTATATTTTTATGAAAGCAAGTAAAATCTCGGTTTTGAAAGAGTGGGCGGAATTAGTTGCTAGTCAACTAACCCAAAATTACTACGGATGCAAATAAAATAAAATAACAAAAATGAAAATGTGGTGAGAAACTTATGTGTAGAGAAATGTGTTTACTTAGATTTCCTTACTCCCTAACTATCTTTTACCGGTTAATTAGTGTGTATTAGTCGCGTGGATGACGGGTGTATTCCTTAATACCATTCGTGGGGTGGCGTACTTACTTCCCCAACTCTACAAGCTCCTACTTCACTCCTATGTCGAGCCGGCTAGGAAGCTCCTAACATGGGATCACTAGAATTCGCTTGTGCATTAAATACAACCATAAAAACCTTTAGTACGCATTTGGTTCATGTTTCTTAAGACGTTCAAGCAAGTTACCGAATAGGAAGTTAGCCAGTTTTCTTAAGCCTAACATAGATAAACAATCATCCAATACAACTAATAACACACTAATAACCAATAATCAATAGCTAGGTTTCATTAGATCTAAGCAAACACAAGATAAATTTAGCCTAACATGTTAATCAAAAGACAAGAATAAGATAAAATCAAACAACACATAGACATATTGAATGATTAATTGATAACTTATCTTCAATGTAACATGGAAGATCTCAAGGCAAAAAGCCTTGAAAAAGAAGCTGAATTCGTCTTAGGGTTTTCTCCCAAAATTCCACACACTAAGCTCTCCCTTAATGACAAAAAATTAGAAAACTATATATAGATTTTTGGATCTGACGGCGTCACGTTATGGAGTGTGACGCCGTCACCTCGCCGCTTCTAGGGTTCCCGGATGACCTTCTTGACGCCGTCCCTCTTTAGCTCTTCCAAAATCCATTCTGGCTTATCAAGGCTTGACGCCGTCGAACCTTGAACGTGACGCCGTCCCCTTTTGATTTAAGCCGTGACGCCCTTGATCAAGTTAAAGCGTGACGCCGTCAGAATTCACATGCTATTTTCACTGGCTTATCATGAGTAAATTTCACGTCCAACTTTTCTTGCCAAGGCATGACGCCGTCCAGGGTAAATTGTGACGCCGTCAAAGGTAACTTTTAGCCGATTTTTGAGACTTTGCCGTTTTCTTCACTTTTATGCTCCAAAAACGTCCAAAATGCCTCATTTTCCAGATTTCTCCTCAAAAGTACCTAAAATGACAAAAGGAACGATTTAGGGCGATATTTGATCAAATAAATACGATTTAGGGCTTAAATGACCCCTTAAAAGCGGTACACTTTTCGCTTCATCAAAAATCCACAAGCGAATCATGTATGATCTCCAAAACCATAAGTTTCATGTTATAAATGAAGTTGAGCTACGTTGTTATATGCTCGAAATGGGATGTTGAGTCAGCTTTTAAATGTAATGATATACCAAGTATTTTGGGTTGCCTTGTGCAGAATTCTCATTTAAGTCACATATGGTAACAGTTAAAGTTCAAGTACAGGATTCATAGTCATATTACATAGTGGGAATGATAATCTAGAATCTGAAGTTTATCAATGTAAAGTGGTGGTCTGCTAAATACAGCTGTATCCTAGGATATATATGAAACATTCATATATTCATAAAGTTATATTGCCCTAAGCCTCATGACACGCAAAACGTTAACAGAGTACCGTAAAACGGCGGTGTCCCACCAGGGTTACTGATGGGTTTTTATGGCCCTCATGTTAATAGGTAACTTGCCAATTCCTATTTTCTCAAATATAGTGCATCGCGACTAAATACGACTAACCATGTAGGCATTCCGTCACAGTATTTAGTGGGATAGGTCGTCAGCCTCTAACAGGTTTCGAAGCTGTTCACTATATTCGCGCTCACCGCAGTGATTAATGGCTCATGATCAAGGGACTTTATGGCAATAAAGTGTACTTAGGCAATATAGGTGAATCATGAGTAATTTTAGTCTTGGCAATTATTTATAGTGAAATGTAGAAATATCATATTAAAGTAGCAGTACATTCATTTGTCACATGAATGCATACAATGAGTCTCAGTGTCATATTACATCAAGTAGCTTAAAATGTTATCTTCCAAGTTTCGTGTTTAAGCTAAACAGACAATTTGCACATATAATGAGCATGTATTCCTTTCAAGTATGATTCAAACATGTAAAGCATAGTGGATGATTTTGAGTAAATCATGAGAGTCTTATATATAAGTAACTTAAAACAGCTAAAGCATGTATCTCTCCCAAAAGAGTTATTAAAAACAAGTGTTAAAAGAGTAGGGGCCACGACTCACGGTAAGTCATAAGAGTTTTCATAGTGCTTATAGAAGTATTGTATCGCAAAATAAATCATGTAGTTGATAAATGAGAAAAATATTTCGAAGCATGTATCTCCCCCAAAAAGTATAAATCAAGTATTAAAATAGGAGGGGCCACGACTCACCTGGAGCGTATTTGACAAGGCGAAATTATAAGACCAAGTAAACGATCACGAAAACTTCTTCAATACTAGACCTGAATATAAGCGGAGTCTAAGAGTCTAATTTACTACTAATAACGAATGTGGAAGGGATAAATCGTATAATGATTGGATCGGTGATGTGAGTGTGTGATATGCTTAAAATGCCTCAAGTTAAAAATATGATAAATCTAGAATATTATCTTGATTCTTATCTTAATAGACTCAAAATATTACGTTCTCGAAATATGCTGAAATATTATGCAAGTGAAGTCACTAATATTTCTAATAGCGAAACTTTAAATAATGCATAACTTAAAATGAATAATGCATATGAAATGAAGGGTGCAAAAGGAAAAATAAATAAGAATGTCAAGTGAAATTAACTAGGTCCTTGTTCTTTTCAGATTTTATCCTTCTTAATCTAACTGTGGTTGCGTTACGTCGTTAGTCCTCGGTTAAGTCCAAAGTCCATATTAGTCCAAAATTTGTCCATATGTCCATATAAGGCTCGGAGTTCAATGGTATGTCAATTTAAGTCCTTTGTCAACTGTTTTCACAGCTTCAGTCCATATGTTTCTCAGGTTGGCAGTTTTGGTCCTTCCGGTTAGTTCGCGTTACATTTTTAGTCCAAAAGTATAAAAATGATAAGGAAAAATGTGGCGACATTTTCTAAGTTATATTTAGGGTTATTAAAGCTTATTTTAACAGTTTATTCAATTGTTTGCTTATTCTTACTACTAATGGGCTCTTAGCGAGCCAAAATGCTAAGCCCGTTAACGAGTTTTGACCCGTGGGTTTTTGGAGCGAGTTAAGTATATCCATGAGCTTCATTTATCATCATGTTTCATATATTAAGGTGTCAAAATGTCCACTTACTCATAGCTAGTAAAATCAGTTCAGTGGGTTATAAACTTATTTCGCTAGTTTTTGTTATTTTCAAAAGTGGATGGTGCGATTTGTTTGAGCTGTTTTGAAAGGTCGTATCTCGGTTATTTTTACGTGATGTTTAAACGAAATTGGTAGCTAGTTGTGTGGGCTAACAAGTTGTGGGATGAAAGGGTATGGTCGTTAAGTTATATAATGAATATGAAGTCATTTTGAAGCTACTTGGGGGCTGTTTGTATACGTATAACATTTCTTAACATTCTATAGTTTTTCCCAGTTTTATTGATAGCGTGACTAATTAGGTTTTTACATTTAACATGAAGCATATAATGAAAGTATATAAGTTCGATGTATGCATGGTTCATCATAGGTAAAATGTTATGCGTTCAAGTAATAATGATACATGTATGAGTGTTAAACGTGTACTAGTAAGGTTGTGTTTCTATTAGGTCGCATAAAGAAGTAGTATAGTCATTTGGTTAGGTTGTGAGATGTGAAGGGATTTACTAGTCAATTTAAGTTGTTGTTAATGAGTGACATTCTTAGTAGAAAACCTAAGTATCTTCGAGTTTTAGTTCACACCTGAGACTTTATCTAGCATGCATGCATGGCAAGCATTTAACCCTACAAATGTTGTGAGGTGACTGTTGAGATTTCCACAAGGGAAGTTCGACAGAGTGCATGGTTTATTCTAAATGATATGGACACAGTGACATATATATTGATGTTTATACGTTCTAGTAAAATGATGCATGAGAAGGGGTGTACGTGAAAATGAAAGAAGAGAGTGTTCTTGTACGTGGATGATGATGTAAAATAACTCTAGAGGGACTTACAAAGAGTGGGATGGAGATCGTGGTTGAGGTCGAACGAAGCACAAAATGCAACCCACTTTGCTAAAGGTTACTTATGTAGGCAGTCGGTTTTCTTGAGAAGCTTCTACAATGATGAGCTAACACTTTTGGTTTTTCAATGATGGTGTTGTGAGTGTAAAGATTTAGAAAGATGACACTTAGTGAGTGTGAAAGGTAGCTGAGATGAGTAGGTAAGAAGGTGAGGGTGGGAGATAGTAAGAAGGCAGTGGGGTTCGAATGGAATTACAAGGGCGAGATGGAAGGCAGTGGGTGTTTAATATATTTTTACGTATGGTTCTTACTCGATGGTTTCCAAGGTCGAGATAGAAAATCTTCTGGTCTTTATGGTTCCTTTGAGTGGTGAAAGAGAAGGGAATATGGGTGGTGTAAAGGGTGGCCAAATGGAGGGTAGTACTTATAGAAGATTGTAACACGTTTTTATTGACTTAAGACTTTCCATTTCAATCATTGTGTAATACTGTAGCTAGATGGACACCTAGGTTTGTCATTGCAAAATATCTAGGAAGTTTGGTGTAGTTTGTCTTTAGTTGTTGGATCATACTCATATTCGGTTGTATTTTATGTGAGAGCAATGTGGAGTTTTGCAACATATCATTTGCTATTGAGGTTCTGGTTATCACATTATGCTAAGAGGGTTGCTGAAAAGGTGTAGGAAAAACCGAGTTTTAAAACAGTCGTGTTTTGTGGTCCTTGGTACATGTCGAATTTAGGAAAATGGGACAAGGAAATGAGTCTTGGAAACCTTAGCAATGTTTGACTTTAAATTCTGGAATTTGACACATGTAGAGTCTAGTGGTTCGTAAATAATATGGTACAAAAATATGGGTATATCGCTCTTAATATTTGAGCGTATGAGGAGTGCTTTTGGAGGGTTTGACTGATCGAATATGAACTCTCAAAAAGAAAAGGCAGCATGGGAGTTGGGCTGGGTATGTGTTAGTTGAAGTGGTGATTGGGCTGGATGTATATTAAGGGTCCAGTTCGGTTGTAGCCTTGTTAGGTTAGTGAAAGAAATTAGAATGTGTTTAGAGTAAATGTTATGTATTTAGATGTAATGAGTGTAAGTGTATATTTATTGTTGTAAGTAGTAGAAAGTATAGTGATTATTGAGATTTGTGTACATTGCGATTTATGACTATTAGTTGTTGTGAAATAGATATGTTTTTGTAGTACACGTTGTGAGCTAGGGTCGTTATTTGATAACCGTCGTGGTGTTGTGCTGTGGTGAATTAATATAGCAAGTAAATAAAAGTTTAAATTTCCCCATAAAAATGGGTTTGGTTAAACGGTAAGTCGAGGTTATTATTAATTAACAGAGATTATCGGAACGGATTTTCGTAGGATCTTACACTGGGAAAACTCTAGATTCATTTGTAGGCGTAGGTACCGAAGATGCCATTGATTCATATGTGGTGTTTTTGAAATGAGATTGATCCATATGTGGTGTTTTTTAAGACAATCGGTGTGTTTTTTGGGTGTGTTCTTGAGAAGATGAGAGTGTGAGTGACTGATTGAATGGAGGGGAAAAGAGGGGGCGGGTTCTTTTTACAAGATCTAATAAAACCTAATATTTATTCGGGTATTCGGGTTACAGTCGGGTTTAAATCGGTTCCCGTCCTGAACCGACCCGAAACCGACATACACACTTTGGTTAAACCGAGTCCCGACTGAATTGTATAATTTCGGTATCGGGACTACTCGGGATCAGTCGGTTTTTCGGGACTTTTCGGTTTCGATCGGTTTTGCTCAGCCCTACTTGATGCTAGTGAAAGAACACGATTAAACCAAACAATTTGTTTAACAAAAAACTTTTGGATCGACACCCTTAAGGTATAGATCGACCAGTTTTTAAAAGCAAAGGAGAAGAAAGAAATCTTAGGGTTATAACAAGTATGCACTAAGTGAAAAACTAATAACCCTTTGATTTGTATTTATGGTGAAACCTTTCTTGGAGCTTAAGTTGGGTCGATTAGGGTTAAAGAACCCTTAGGGCCGATCGGCCTAACCCATCCAAGAATGAGAAATAACTATAACCATAAATTTGAGATGTTGAATTAGATGCATCTATGTTAATTTAGATGCATCCAAATTAGTTTTGAAAATAGTAAAAACGATGCACCATAGTACTAGCAACAAATATGACTCGCAGGGAACAAAAATTACATAGGATTCACATAACTTGATGAAATGCATCTAATATATGTGTATGCATCTAATTTTTTTTTGCTAGAAAATATGTTATGGTGCATCTAATTTAAGTCAATGCAATTCAAATGTGTTGCTATAGCTATTTCTCATCCTTCTCATTTGATCCTAAGTCATTTCTAACAATATAAATACTTCTACAAGCTTTTACCTGACTTTCAGGAAGGTCTCGTGATCTTCTACACCGTTGTTAAAGATTTTGCCAACTTCCGAACCGTGTCATTATTTATAAAAAGATTTTAAAATTATTGTTGTTTCATACAATATATATATTTTGTATTACTCTTGTGTACAAAGTTTAACGGACTATAAAAACCTTGAAATAAAACTTCATTATTTGTTTCTGTTCACGGTAATTTACTACATAACACGCATGAAGTTGTTTTGATCTCCTAGGGTATGTAGCGAAATGTAGCAGTAGCAGTTAGGGTAGCAGTTGCCGGTAGTTGTTTCCTTAATAAAAGCGTTTGGTAATATAGTTGTAGCTCTAATTATAACGTGTAAAATGATTGAAAATAATATACATATTAAAATAAAATCTAATTAAATAAATTTGAGGGTATACAATTTAATAAGCATAACGCTAGTAGCAAGATTCCAATATTTCTCTAGGAAGCATTTTGAATAGGAGTAGGAAGCGTTTTGAATAGGAGCAGTTATACAAAATGCAAATGCTAGTTGCTTGTTATCAAACAAGTTTTGTATTTAAAACGCTAGTTGCTATAAAACGCTTTAAAACGGTTGCTGTAAAAATGACCCTCGATGATCATTAATTGCAGCTACTTTTACAAACTCAACCGTACCGTTTATGAATTTGAGTTGGGTCCTACTATGTTAACACCCCCTATGAAGTGGGTCCCCCCCTATTTTGATTAAATTGTACAACCTGTGAAGCAAACAGTACAGGCGACAGCAGCACCCAATCATTGAAACACCCCCTACAAGGGGTGTTAGGATATATCATCCCATTTGAGTTATGTAATCTGTTTTCTTTGACTTGGTATAGTACTTTGAAAGAGAGTCATAATAATAAAATTATTGGATATAATTAACTATTCCCATTATGAAAATTGACACATAACCATCACCAGAGAGTCATAATGATAAAATTATTGGATATAATTAACTATTCCCATTATGAAAATTGACACATAACCATCACCAGAGAGTCATAATGATAAAGTTATTGGATATAATTAACTATTCCCATTATGAAAATTGACACATAACCATCACCTTGCACATTCACACGATACTAAGGCTAAATGGCAAGGAAGCTAGTTTTTAACCATATACCTCAGCGCCACGCCAGCTTTCTCTTTCCTCTCACTTCTCTTCACCTCTTTTCACCTTTTAGTGGGCAAGGAAAACCCATCTGCACCTTAACTCTCATTTTTTTTAATACTTACACAATTAAAAACGTAAACGTAAAAATATAAATACAAAAACGTATACATACAAAATAGAAAATTTTTATTCATAACTTAAAAACATTACACAGACTTAGAAATTAAAAATACTAAATTAAAAACTGGAATTAAATATTACGAGTCAAATGCTCGATCAAATCGGCATGAAGGTTTTGATGCATTTGAGAGGATCTGATGTACCTAATAACCTTTCGCATTTGTTCATCAGATCGTATGGGGTCATCCGGTTGATGTGCTTCCTCTGGGTACCATTCGGGAAATATTGCTTTTTTTTTTTTTTTTTTTTTTTTTGTCTTTTCGAATCATGTTATGTAATATGATGCAAGTATACATCATATTAACTATTCTTTCTTTTTTCATGATTTTTGTGGGAGTGGCAAGTACCGCCCATCTCTTCTTCAAAACACCAAACGCCCGTTCTACATCTTTCCTTGCCGATTCCTGCATTTTCTTATACCTTATTCTCTTGTGGTCATCATCTGCTGGTTCTGGAATCGTCTTAACGAGTGTTGCCAATTCCGGATATATCCCGTCAACAAGATAGTACCCAAATGGGTAAGTTACCCCATTAGCAAAAAATGGAATCTCCGGTGCGATTCCTTGTTTAAGATCGTTAAATAAAGGAGAGCTATCCATAACGTTGATGTCGTTGTTCGCCCCAGAAGTACCAAAGAAAGCATGTCATATCCATAAGTCTTGTGACGCAACCGCTTCCAGCAAAATGAACGGATTCGAACCATGATCATGTCTAACATATTGACCTTTGTGTGCATTCGGACAACCAAACCACTCCCAATCTGTACAGTCAAGGCTTCCTAACATACCCGAAAAGCCGTGTATTTCTTCGTGATGTTGATAAAGCTTTATGACATCAGTCATAGTGGGTTTCCTCAAATACTCTGGACCAAAAATTTCCATAACAGACTTACAAAAATGATCAAGTGATCGACGAGAAGTTTTTTCACCCATCTGCAGATATTCGTCTAAAGCATCAGGAACCGCGCCGTATGCCAATTGACGAATTGCGGAGGTGCACTTCATCAACACTGAAATGCCTTCTTTTTCGGTACAATCAACATTACTACTAAAAAATGGATTATGAATAGTTACCTCCCGAACTATCCAGTTGAAAAGAGTTCGACTCATTCGGAACCTCTTTCGGAAACTACGTTCATCGTAGAACGGGTTCTCAGAAAAATAGGCGTCGACTAAACGTTCATGAGCACCATAATGATCTCGATGAAGGCGTTTTATCTCCGGGCGATTTGTTTTTCGTGTATTTTTAATAAACGACAACGATCTTGCAATAAATTTCAATCTCCGACTTGTAACTTCTCGTTCTTCTTTTTGAGTCGGTGAACATAATCGTATAGGAATTCATTTGAAAAATAAAAGGAATGAGATATATGCTGTTTGAATGATATATTGAGAAGATATGTATAAATATTGTGTAGTTTTGATGTATTTATAGAGAAAAAATGGGTAGTGGGAATTTTTTTTTTTTTTTTATAAATGCAACGGATCTATACTTACACATGGGCCCTTTTTTTTTTCTTTTTCACTTGGTAATCAGACTACCACAATTCCTTTTGGGTTTTGTGCTCGCGCGTGAAATTGGACAATAGGGCAAGGTGGGTCGCGCGTGAACTTTGCCATATGATGAAACCATCACCTCCTTGCCGACCGGCCTAATAGTGGGTGGGTTGGTGATTCGTTCACCGGTTTATGGTTGAGATCTTTTTCTTTTTTGGTCAAACGTGGGTTGCGGTTGCATCTGAGAATACACCACGTATTCACTCTCGCAACTTTTTTGTGACATCGAATATCTTAGTGTAAAGACCTGGTCAAGTGGTCATATCAATATATTTGTCAACGGAAACAAGTTATTAGGAGTACAACAATGTTTGTTGCGAGTTAAGTGAACACGTAAATCATTTAATGATTGTGTTGGAACCCTTAACTTGTTGCTAAGGTATTTTGGTTTACCTAATGTTACCTCCACAAAACAGCAAGAAATTACTAACTCGAGATAATTTAAGGCCATGGGAGATGAGCATAATAGATTTGTCAAGGTAAACGAAAGATGGTATCGATTATATATTTGTACTTACGTCAGAAAATGAACTCTAGTTTCGTTCGTGTTTTTACAGGTATGTTTGGTAAAAATAATTATTTTTGCAAGTTACATGAAGCAGTATTCTTTTTTTTTAAGTAGTTTTTTTTTTGTTTTTTTGTTTTTTTTTAACCATAACATCTCAACAATCTCGTGTGTGAAACATAGCACACCCGATTACATATTTGATCTTCTATGACACGTCACTGCTAATAAAAATACTGAAATGAGTTTAATCATGATTTGTATATGTGACCAACAATTAATGTGGTGATGATGATCATACACCATGCATTACCTTGTTCATCTGGTGAGACAAACGTATATCCCACATAGATAGGACAGGTGTCAATCGGGTCGACCCGACCGATAAGCCTCTATCGGGTCGGGTCTATCGGGTTTTCGAAAAATAAAAATTAACCCGATAACCCGACCCGATAAGGAATCGGGTTATCGGGTTCGGGTCTATCGGGTTATCGGGTTTATCGGGTTGGGCTTATCGGGTTATCGGGTTGACCCAATAACCCGATAACAAATTTTTGGGTTTATTAGTTAAGAGTTGTTAGTAGTAATGGACTAATTTAAATGGGCTTTAACCTTATCGGGTTTATCGGGTCAACCCGATAACAAATTAGCTAAAACCCGAAACCCGACCCTATAACGCTATCGGGTTATCGGGTTGACCCGATATACCCGATAAGGTATATTGGACCCGATAGACCCGACCCTATAAGGCCTTATCGGGTTTCGGGTCTGGTTCGGGTCGGGTCGGGTCGACCCGTATGACACCCCTACACATAGATATGACAGTTTTTGTTATAACTTAGGCTATGTGTAATGGTATTAAGGTGTGCATGGGGCAAAATTTGACACGTGTCAGCCCAGTCAGTAAAGGGTTTGAATTGATTAGGTGTGTAATGGTGGGTGGGGCAAATTTTGACACGTGTCACATTTTATTTTTTATTTTTTATTTTTTTAAATTCAACCAAATAATACATTTTAAATTACGATTCTAAAAAAAACGAAACATTAAAAAAAAAACGAAACATCAAAAAAAAAAAAAAAAAAAAAATTACGATTCAAAAAAAAAAAAAAATTAGGATTCTAAAAAAAAATAAAATTACGATTCACTGCATACATAAACCCATTTAATACCAATCCAAATATACACATTTGGGTTTTACTCTTTCTTCTTCAACTGAATCGCTGTCATAGCATCTCTTCTTGCACATTTCATAGGTACATCTTTCTTACTTTTCATATCCTTAATCATAATATCATTAAAAACATTTAGTTATTTTGGTTCAACGAAACCCAATTCTTCTCACACACACAAAACACACACAAAACACACAGATCTTCTATTTTCATATATACGTCAACGGCTAGAATTCTTGGAGGAAGAGAGGGGCGGGGCGTGAATCAATTGGCGCCTAGGGGTTTTTTTCTGATTTTGGCGCCCCTGTGTAGTGGAATTGGGCGCGAATTGGGCGCTAAATGGGCAAATTTTGGGGCATTCACGCCCCATTACACATAGCCTTATAGTAATAGAAACTAAATAATACTCCGTAACAATTAGTTAGAATTTACCTTTTCGAAAAAATAATTAGGTAAAATAATTTCTTCATTTATAGATGCCTTCTAATCCTATCAAGTACTCCCTCCGTCCTAAATTAATAGTTCACATTTTCTTTTTTAGATGTCCCAATTTAATTGTCTAGTACTAAATATAAATAGGAAAGTTTGATCAAGTTTACCATATTGCCCTTTTTTGAAATTATTATTACAAACAAATAAGAATACCTTAATTAATTAGTTAAGAGTAAAATTGTCATTAAGTTAAAAAATAAGAGAGAGAAAGCTGTAATAAATGCACTTTTCTTAAATATTGTGTTTTTTGTCGGGGGACAATTATTTTAGGACGGAGGGAGTAGCTATTTTGGCTAGGATAGACATAGAGTTGGCAACCAATTAGAATGAATGGCCAAAACATGTCATTAGTGTTTGGTTAATCCAATGATGTGGTTTGGTTTAAAACTTCAGGATGTCTGCCTAATTCTGTGAAACAAAACCCATACGACATGGCATAATATTGGATATACAAATGAAATTGGTTACATTGCTCAAACTTTTGATAGAACAAACACATGATTAAAGTTTTGACTAATCATTCAAGCAAGATTATTTTGAACATATAAATGCTTAATTCTATTTTATTAAGAATTAACTTTTAGATTTACATAGAGGTGGAAGGCAAATGCTTAATTATTATATGGATACAAACTTCCCATATACCTCATACGTATTATATCCAAATTAAATATTTAAAGCTTCTCATTAATCTCTTTGACAATTACTTAATTTGAAAATGAATTTTTTTATAACGGCAATTTTAACTATCTCAGAACATATGCACTACAAATCTATCTCACATGTTTTAAGCAGATCTTTAACCCACAATTATTTAATTTGAGAGCTACTTACATAACATGAGATATCATTAAAAAAATAAAATGTCCATGTCAAACAAGACTGAACTTATATAGACCTTTGACTAATCAAACATGTCAAACAAGACTAGTATGCTTAGATGGTTGCTTTTCCTTTGTCGTATTTTTGGACGACAAGGATGTCCCCTTAACTATTAAGGGAGCCGCCTTATGATTTAAGGGGGCCGCCTATCTGTTGGTTCTCAGATTACTAGAAATGGGTTTTTGGCAGAAAATTGTAGAAAGGGTTGTATTTTTGACTTTAGTTTCAAGCAAGTCCAACTCTTTGAAGCAATTAAGTATGTAATAGATATTTATGCAAAACATGTTAATTAAAGAGATAAAGCAAACAAGTAATTTCATCTAGCATGTAAACATACTCATCAAGCAAGTAATATAAATGGACTAGGAAACAATAAACTACACCAAGTATTTTCTTAATTATATGTCAGTGGGAAGATTAATGAACTATTTGATGGATCCTAATGTGTGCCTATGTGCAATAAATGGAAACTTAAGATAGCATGGACTTCTAGACTTGTTACAAACAAAATCTTAATAGACAAACCATGGTCCGCTTGATTTGACTTAGTTCACTTATAAATGTCATGTACATAAATATAGATGACAAATATGAGATCACCATGCATGATTTAAAGAAATGTTTTTAGCATTATTCAATAATGTTTGAAAATGGGTTTTTATGTAGATGTGAAAGTTATTTGAATAAAATAGATTGTGTTTTATTTCAAAATGTGTTTATTAAGAATGGGTAAGAAAAAAAATTCCCAATCTTTGACTTTGATCGAAACAGAATTATGGACATAGATTAAGAAGAAAAATGAAATAGTAAAACATGTTAATAGGAAAGTGAAATAGCCATAAAAAAATTATTTTTCCAAAATGTGAAGTTTCTGTATATTTTTAAAGATACTAGATTTTTGACAACAAATATCATTAATCCTAGATTTTAAAAGATGGTTGTTAAAGATTTCATGCTCAAGGGAATTGGCTAAGACTATTGTCACATGCTACCCTTTTCTACATATCCTATGGTCATAAGGAAGTGATGACGAAATTCTATATGTTTGATGCGAGAGTGTTGAATGGGGTATAACCTAACATCTATAGCTCCTTTGTTGTCGCACACTTATCTAATTTGATGCCATAGTCTATGAGAGCTTGTTTCATCTATAGTTTTCTAACGCGAGAAATCTAATCTTACTTCTATGTTAATGATTAATCCACTTAACTCATTTTACTTCATCACAATGAGTTTTCTAATAGTGGACATAGAAGATTTCCATTTTAAACGTTATAGCTTAAGAGGGCCAAGGGAAAAGAATAAGTGATTCTAGGTTATAAGTAGATTCATATAAGCTATTATGTATGTATATATATATATATATATATATATATAACTAGGCATTATGAGCTAAATGGGCATGAAATAACTAGTCATTAATCTAAGCATATATTATAACAATTAGCTTAAAAGGAAAGCGTACCTTTTAGTCTTCAGTAGATTTTTCTTCAAACGCTTCAAATTGTCATATTGACTTATAGAAGCCAAACATAGATGAGTTTCCGAATTATTCAATGAGTGACGATTTAGCCACTTGGTCCCCATTGTCTCATTTGTCCAAAATTGTTTGAACCAAACATGGTTTGCATTTGCATGTATGGTGAAAGTATTCCCCAAGGGTTAAAACTTGGTTGAAGTGAATAATTCCACATTGGGTGATTATTATTATTATGAAAGTTTTGTCTACCTTGATTTCTTCTAGGTTGAGGGGTTTTAGACCGAGGATGAGGATTATTTGGTCTATTTGGAGGTGGAGTTTTAGATCTTAATTTCGGTTTAGAAAATCCGGTTTCGGCTTTTAATGATGGTTTATAAAAACTTTTTACTTCCTCATCACTTGCAATAGGTATTTTTCTATCTTTTATAAGTATATACTTAGGTTTTGACTATAATGGTTTTTGTTTACTAGATTGACATTCAAACTTTACATTTTTATTTTCACTAGTTGAAACATTATTTGAGTTGAATCCTAGACAGGTTTTATCTCCCGAAGTTCCTTGAACACTTATTATTTTCTTAAGTGAGTTACTACTATTTTTAAACTTGTCAAGTTTGGAAATTTCATCTTTAAGTTTTTCGTTTTCATTTTTGACCTCTAGACATGTTTTACATTCTATAAAAACTTCTTTACCTTTTTCTAAACGTTGTAGTTTAATTTTTAATTCGAGTACTTCATTTTCTAATCGATTATTAATATGTTTTAGTGATTTATTTTTAGCCATGACTTTTTGACCTAATTTGCATAACCTATTATATTCATTATCTAGGTCTTTTTCGTCTAATGATTGATTTTTGTCACTAAAGTATTCGGTTTCGGAAAGTACCTCATTGGATGCCTTGGCTATAAGACATTTTTTATCCTTTGTTATTTCTTTCTCATCTTCATCACTATCACTCCATGCTCCTCCAACGAACGCCTTTTGATTTTGATCCCTTGACAACATTGGACATTTTCCGATGAGATGATTTGGATCACCGCATTTGAAGCACTTCCTTTCGCTCTTGCTACTTTTGTCGTCTTTGTTTCTTTGGAATGCCTTTCTTTCATCATGTGGTTGTCTGACGAATCTTCCTCGTCTTTTGAAGAATTTCTTGAAGTCTCTTACGGCCATGGCATATTCTTCGTCATCACTTTCGGAGGTTGAGCTATCCTCGTCACTAGATTCCTTCCTAGCTTTCAATGCAATTGACTTGCTTTGCTCTCTTTTTCCTTTGACCATCTCGGATTCTTTCTTTATTATTGATTCGTAGACTTTCAAGTTGCCGATCAACTCGTCAAGTTGAAGAGTTGACAAGTTCTTCGATTCTTCAATCGCCGTAACTTTAGCCCGCCATTTTGGATGAAGAGCCCTAAGAAATTTCCTAACAAAATTCTTACTAGAAAAACTCTCATCAAGTGCTTTTAAACTTGTGATGATAGTGTTAAACCTAGCAAAAGCATTATCTATTGATTCCTCTTCCGGAATCGTAAATTGTTCATATTGTTGAACAAGAAGATCTATTTTATTATCTTTAACTTGACTATTACCTTGGTGAGTTATTAGTAAGGAGTTCCAAATTTCTTTTGCGGTTTCACACATAAAGATCCTTTCGTATTCTTTACGTGGTAACGCATTATAAATAACCATTTTTGCCTCATTATTTTTAGCAAGTTTTCTTTTTAAATCATCACTTTGTTTTTCAAAAGATACTACTTCATCCTTTTTAGTTTCGGGATTATTTTGAATATGGGGAAAATCACCAAAGGTAATAACATGCCAAAAATCAAGATCTTTTGGTTTCACATAAGTTTCGAATATATTTTTCCAATAAAGAAAACCATCACTTTCAAATAGCGGTGGTCTTTGCATAGATTGCCCTTCTAAATATTTTTCCGATTCCATAGATCGATTCAAGTTTTAAAATACAATATATTTTAAAAATCTTGTTTGACGTGGCTCTTGATACCAATTGTGGAAAACTAGAAGGGGGGGGTTGAATAGTTTTACGTCTTTTTAATTTATTATAAAAACTTTGTTTACTTTAAAAAAAAAAACTTATATTCGAATTTATGTGAACTCAACTCTTGAACAATATAAACAAATATAAGTAAATCTAAATTAACAATGCAAATAAAGTAATGAAATGAAATGAAAGATACAGATGGAAATATCGAACCGCGAGACAAAGGATTTATAGTGGTTCGGCTACAAGAACATTTTCCTTGCCCTACTCCACTCCTCGAGCACCTAACTCGAGAGTTTTCTTCACTATGTCAACAAGCTCCCTTATTGCGGAGAAAACCTTACACAACTTTCGCTTACACCAATTTTATGACACAAAGCTAAATGACGAGTTCTAATCGTAGCTAGAACCAATCTCACAACTTCAATCACAACTTCTTCACGACTTCTTCACAACTTCTTCACTACGGCTTCACAACTTCTTCACGACTTCTCACGACTACTACACACCACAACTACTTCACAACTTCTACTCTACTTCTTCTTCACAACACTACTATTTCTTCACAACTACAATCTAGTTCACAACTATACACTACTTCTTCTTCACGCCTCTACTTCTTCACACCTTTGCTTCTTCACACCTTTACTATACTTCTTACACACTAAACTAATCTAACCACTTTATGTTCAAACCTATCTAATTAATATACACACCTTATACACAAATGAATAAATGATTACAAAGTATAATACACAAACAACTTAGGTAGCAAGATGATACTAAGTTGTAATACTTCTAGTCTTGATTGATAGAAGTATTCTTCTTTTGCACTTGGATGGTAGAAGCTTGGATCACTTAGAAACAAATGCTTAAGAATATATGATCAAAGGATTTATAAAGGATTTAGAAAGATATAAGAAGAGATTTAGAACAGAACGTTTTGGGTGCAAAAGGAGAGAAAAAATGCCATGAATGAACCAGTATTTATAGGCAAAATTTACAGCTGGAGGAGCGGGGGCGGTCCCCTTAATTAGTGGCCGGCCCCCTTAAATATTAAGGGGACCGCCCTTATAATTAAGGGGGCCGCCCCTCCCTGAATGGCTATAAATTTTTTCTTTTACTGGGGAAGGTTTTTCTGGAACATTTTTGTCATTTTTGGTTAAAATTTTGAATTCATATATTTATAATGGATTTAATATATTTACTTAATACCAAAAATGATTTTCTAAAAGATATAAAATGTTTGTGACATTTTATAAAAAATCTACTGATTAAGAAAATGTTCCTTTGATCATATAATGCATTAGGCATTTGTTTATTCATACCTTAAGTGATTAAGTTGTTAAAATAGATATTTACAACTAAATACTTGTTTATGTTATAATCTTTCGTTTAATGATTTTACATTTTGTGATTATCAAAACATAGAGGTATCGAAAAATATTAATAACGTTTTTAGGCATTATTTATATCAACAGCCGCTACTCGACACGAATATGTAAGACACATTTTATTTTTATAAGATTATTTAATTTTAATTATATATTAATTAAAAGTATTTATACTAAATAAAATATATATGGTGTTTGATTTGTCATTTTAATTTGTTTCATCCTATATGCATGTGTATATACAGTTCGAGAACAGCGAGGACCATCAGTACCCGTCCCTCATCCAGACCTTTTGTGACACCCACTGCAAGGATGGTGTTTGGTTGCAGGATGAGGCTCGTGTTGAGTATGAAAGTATCTTTTTTTTTTTTTTTTTTTTTTTTAAACACGCATTTTTTTTTTTTTTTTTTTTTTTTTTTTTTTAACACGCATTTTAATGATTTATTGAAACATAATCTAGTAATTAACCCGACTAATATATTAATTTTCTCATTTTTTTTCAACTACATAGGAAGAGATGGTCAGCCTAAGGGAGCCGAGATCGGATACGCCGATAGAGGTGCCATACCTCACGGAGGAGGAGATACTTGCCCGGGTACTACAGGGCAAGCAGCGTGGTCACATAGCCGGCAGGGGCAGGGTGGTACCCGGCTTGAAGAGGCCACGGTTACCACACACCCCGCCTCCACCTCCAGGTATTTACAGTTGGATAATATTAAATGACTCATCTTATGTATTGAAATGACCGTTTTTAAATTTTGATTATTTCGTTTATAGGTATGGCCGAGATCGACGAGAAGCTTGCTGAAGCTCAGAAGAAGCTTGATGAAGCTCAAAAGAAGATCGATGAAGCTGAGAAGAAGAACAAAAAAGCTAAGAAGATTTGCAGAAAAGCTAAGAAGGAGAGCAGAAGAGCTGAGAAGAAAGCGTTGGCAAATCAGAGGCAGCTCGAGTTGTTGACGTGTTTTTTCTCGAGCAACCCGCGATGGCAGGAGTTTCTTGACCAGGTTGGTTCTCAGGGTGCCGTAGGAGGCGGCAGCGGGAGTGGCGCAGGCGGGAGCGCGAGTGGCTCAGGCGGGAGCACGAGTGGCTCTGGCAGCGAGAGTAGCTCAGGCGTCGAGAGTGATGATGATGAGGATCGTCATAGTGATGATATGGATGACGACGAGGGGCCGTAGAGGTATATATTATGTGTTATTTTGTGTTGTTTTTATCTTTGAAACTATATTTTGACGACCCGAATCTTATTATCTTTGAACATTGCGGATATTGCAACATTTGTAGATATAGCAGCTAAATTTAGCGATTATAACACCCGTTATGTAAACTTTATAATGTATTTTGAGGGTGTTATAAAGTTTATGGCCGTTTTGTAAAGTTCATTAAGTGTTTAGTGGTTATATATAACCGTTTTAGCCGTTATAAAGTTTATAGCCGTTTTAGCCGTTGGATGTATTGGAATGTAATGGAATGTGCAGGTTAGAAAGCAGGTTATTGTAGATTTTTGCTGCAAATTTTTGCGGCAAAAATCTAGGAATTGCAGCTGCGCAGGCTGCTATGCAGCTGCAATACAACTTAAATACCGACGCCATGTCGTCGGTATAATATACAATACCGTTGACATTTTTATATATTACCGACATCATGTCGTCGGTAATATATAGAAATTGTTGACTATTTATGACGTCGGTATTATTTACAATTTTGTTGACTTTTTGTTGACTATTGTAAATAAGACCGACGTCATGACGTCGGTATTATTTACAATTTTGTTGACTTTTTGTTGACTATTTTAAATAATACCGACGTCATGTCGTCGGTATTATTTACAAATTTGCATGACGTCGGTATTATTTACAATTTTGTTGACTATTTTAAATAATACCGACGTCATGTCGTCGGTATTATTTACAAATTTGTTGACTTTCGTTGACTTTAATTAGCTTTGCTAATTAAATCGTTAATTATTTAGTATTACACCGACGACTTGGCGTCGGTAAATTATTGTCGAACCATAAGAACGTTTGACCGGAAAATCATGTGGGTACCACTTTGTCGTCGGAGTTGTTTGTCGGGAACTTAAGTTCCGGCGGAGCATTCTTGACAAGTTGTTGCCGACGATACCTTATTATGCCGACGTCATGACGTCGGCAATATTCAAAAAAATTGGACGGCAAACATCCTAAATGTACTAGTGTGTTTGGGCCTTATATCCTGAGGACTACTGCTAGTAGTCTGATACCATAGACAGTTAGTAAAAAGTATGAAAGTTAATATTACTACTTTTATGTTATTGCTGTATTTTTATATAGTAGTTCACGAGGAGAAGAATCATGCAAATAGATTGAACGAGTGGGACGACGACCCCCCGCGTTGCGGGGAGGGGGTGGGGGTGTTCTCCAACTTTTTTTTTTTTCTGCAACCTTTTTTTTTTTTTTCTTTTTTTTTTACGTCAACATTGTCAAATAGTTAGTGTTACGTCACTTTTATTCGTTAGTTATTTTTTATATATAATTTTTTTTTCTTCGGATGTAAAAATTATAGTAAATATCATTTTTTGTCTATACAATTTTTAGATATAAAATATTGACTCTTTATAGAACCGCCAGCCTAGAAAGCACGAAACGAATCGTATTTGCCAAATATATTGATTTCGAGAAAGTATTGCATATTTATACTCGTTTTTGTTGGAAAAATTATTTCGTTAATAATGGCGCAAGTTTCATAATTTTTTGAGGTCGTTTGGTACGAAAAATAATAAAAACAAAAACAAAGACAAATATATTGATTTCGAGAAAGTATTGCATATTTATACTCATTTTTTGTGAAAAAATTATTTCGTTAATAACGGCGCAAGTTTCATAATTTTTCGAGGCCGTTTGGTACGATAAAGAATAAAATATATATATATACTGTTCATTGCTATAGTAATTACTGTAGCAACCAATGTTTTAAAAACCGGATTTTTCATCGAACCGGTCAGTTAGCCGGAGGCCGGTTCGACCGGTTGAACCGGACCGGTCAAAACGGACCCAAAAAAAAAAAAAAAAAAAAAAGTCAAAACCGGTTGAACTGGACCGGTCGAACCGGAAAAACCGGCCGGTTATGAACAGTGAACGGGACTATAAAAAACCGGGGTTTTTTAAACCGGTCCGGTCCGATTTTTAAAACATTGGTAGCAACGAATAAAAAAAACCCACCGACTGCAGGAATTAGTATATATATATAATAATAACGAGTCTGGCTCCGGTCGGCCGCGTTGCGGCCTCGCGAGTTTTTAACGGAATTTTTTTGCTTTTTTTTTGAGAATTTTTCGTTTTTGGTTGCCTTTTAATATAACCTCGCGTTGCGGCGGGATTTTTTTGATTAAAGTTAAAAAAAAAAAAAAAAAAAAAAAAAAAAAAATTACTGTAGCTACAGTACTGTTCATCAGCCCAGTACTGTAACCCCCTGCGTTGCGGGAGGAAGGGGTGAGTTTGTTGGGAAAATTATTTCGTTAATAATGGCGCAAGTTTCATAAATTTTCGAGGCCGTTTGGTACGGAAAAAAAAAAAAAAAAAAAAAAAAAAAAAAAAAAAGTGGGCCGGTACTGTAGCAGCCCATTTGGGACTGTTCATCACTGTTCATTGAATGACAGCATTTTGAATGGTCTATAATATATATATAATGCATGTTTGGTGGGTTGGTTGGATGGATAAAATAAGTGAGCGTCTTGTTGAATATTCTAAAAATTAACGTGGTTAAAAGATGTCGAAACATTGTGAATCATCAAAAAATTAGTCATGTAATGAGTATTCACATTGTGAATCGAAGACTTAAGTTATCGTATAAAAAAGATATATTCACATAATAAAACTACGTTAAATTTTAATATTCAAACCAAGGTTATCAAGATCGGGATCCTATCCAGGATCGTTTTCGTCTTTTCAAGATCGTGATCGTAAGATCGGATCGGGATCTTAAGATCCTACTCTAATGTTATTTCTTAATAGTTTTTGTAATATTATATAAAGCTACAAATTATTATACATTATAAACACAAAATATTATGAATGTTTCATAGAAATATTGTCCTAAATTATGATTATGAAATGTTTAGAAAGATTAACTTGTTATTTTTTGAATTCTACAAAAAAAACCCCCATAAATTTATAGTTTTTTAGTTTGTAATCCGATAAAAGTAAGATCGAATCCAATTAGATCTTAGTATCGTATGGTCAAGATCGGGATCCTATAAGATCTTAAGTTTGCAAAGATTCTATGTAGGATCCGAATCTTTTTTGCTTTGCAGTATCGTAAAATCGTAAGATCCTAAGATCAGGATCGGGATCCTGACAACTATGTTAAATTTTAATATTCAAACTATTATGATGGATAAGAAGATCTATGAGACAACGTCAATATTCCCTATGATTCTTTGACATGTTACATTTTTTATCAATCCCAATCCTAGCTAAGGTATCTTTATCGACACTGTCAATTGTCAGATGATACTGTAAACACTGTACAACTATGCAATGAACAGAGTGGAGTGTCCAAATAAAAAACATGAGTGTCCAACGGCACATGGTTGCAAGTTCAACAGTACTAGTTTTAACTTGGGGTCAAGTTTAGGACCACTTTGAATTGGAAAGATGTTTTGTATCTTGCCCAAAGGCCCAGCCGGTGGTCACACACCTTGATATATTTTACAAGAAGGTCTCGATCAAACTTTACTTATTAGTACACATTTTAAGTGTTTGTAGGTGGTATGAGAAATAGTCAGAATATGTTACATATATATCCTAGTTAAATCTGAGTTAAAGACTCGTTTTTTTCAAATAACCTGAACATGGAAACATCGTTCTTTTATCATATCGTTCACTTGCGGAATTTTTAGATTTCACTTGGTTCAAAGAATTCATCATTTACTGTAATATTTTACAGCAGTGTAGTTCTATTTTCACTTAAAAGGAGAAACAAACGTGACAGTTGATGACGAGGCATTCTGCATGTTGTAGGGAAATTTTATATTCGTGATAACAAAAAGTTCCATTTTGACAACTACCTTCTGCTATTTTTTTACTTTTAATCTACTGCTTTATTATTTTCAAACAATTCACATGTCACATCACATCTCGTTCTATATCCAAACAAGAATACAAACTTGTTTAACAACTTACTATTATTAATTAACAGCTTTTTCTCATGGTTATACTTATATTCCACGTGTTGCAAATGATCTAAAAACAGTATATACACCTAAAGGTTTGATGTTTATTGAGCAATGTTTTAAAAACCGGATTTTTCATTGAACCGGTCAGTCAGCCGGAGGCCGGTTCGACCGGACCGGTTGAACCGGACCAAAAAAATTCAAAAAAAAAAAAAAAAAAGTCAAAACCGGTTGAACCGGTTGAACCGGAAAAAAGGCCCGAACCGAAAAAACCGGCCGGTTATGAACAGTGAACGGGACTATAAAAAACCGGAGTTTTTTAAACCGGCCGACCAGCCGGACACCGGTCGAACCAGCCGGTCCGGTCCGGTTTTTAAAACATTGTTATTGAGCATCATGGATTTAAAAGATAAAGCTTGTAACGTCCAATCTCATATATATTGGTCACGATGTTGATCACTAAGACATTTCTTTTTTTTTTTTTTTTTTTTTTTTTTTTGAACGGTAATTTTATAAGAAAAAACTAACAAGAAGTTAGAACATTACAAAGAAATAAGATGAGGGTTTTTGAGTCACTCAATCCAACTAAACGAAGCTTTACATCTAAAACGACACCAATAAAAAGAACTAGACACCACTTTATCAAAAATATTCTCCTTTGAGGGAAGCTCACGACCGAAAATCCTTTTGTTGCGAAAACTCCAAATATATCACTAAGTCTTTTGGCTTTAGAAGTTATAAACTTGTGAGGTTAGCACGAAAAACTTCTTTCTAAGATCATTATATATCTGGTTCAAAATCGAACGCCAAAAACATGTTATTGATCATCATAGACTATGACTATACTTGAAAAACCGTACGTCAATTGCAGGTTTTCGATTACAAAAAACGTATTGTAATCATGCATATCTGAGATTATAATTTTCGACAAAAGGATGAATTACGTACTGAATTCTCTCTATACAAACACATAAGAAAAAAGGAAAAAACAAAACTACTACTAGTAATATATTACGATTTCAATTCTCCACATCTGTTACATAGGGAGACAATAAATTTGCTGGAAAATGAAAAACAAAACATGATCATGCATAAACTATGTACCAAGAGAAGAAGGTGTGATCTTGATAACAAGGCCAGGAAAAACATCATCAGGATCATGAATATGAGGGTTTTTCTCAACTATAAATGGGTCGTCACACTTATCACTAATCGTATGCAACGTTTCTCCCTCTCCAACGACATATATCTCATCACACGGTAGTCTGCTCAGCACGGGCAGCCTGTTTCCATCTCCTGATACGACGCCCGTTGTGCTAAGTGAATAACTAAAGTTTTGATCATCTCTAAACGCACCCGTTAGCATAAGTGTTACTATGGCAATAGCACAGTAAAAAGCAAGCGCATCGGCTATTGCTAACGTTGCACGTATTGTTTTAGCTTTCGTATCTTCAGCCATCCTTTGAGATTTGATCTTTACACACACAAGTTAAGAAGGTTATGGAAATAACTGAAACGAGTTGCGTCTTGCTTTATAGAGGGAAAAATAGAGGGAAGACTTTGGCGTCACGGGGTTGCTTTATTTAAGAATAAAACCGCTTAAGTTGCTATTATAAGTATTTTTGTTTGAGTAGATGATATATAATAAAACAACTAAGGTTTTTTATATATAAGCTAACAAGATAAATATTATTAGTTTCTGTCGTGTATAAATAGAAAAAGTTAGATTATGATGACAATCCATAATCGGGTAGAGATATTACAACTACTAATATTTATTTTATACACCTACTAATATTTATTTTATGCAAAAGTATATCAATATCATTTTTTTTTATGTAATTTATTTGTCAAAAAAAATAAAATAATAATAATTAAAAAAAAATAAAAAATAAAAAAAGTTATTATCGTAAAATGTTTTGTTTTACACTAGAATGGCGACGATCACCGCGTTGCGGGCGTGCCTGTTTTTCGGCCGAGGTTTTGAACGGCTCAAAAGTAATGAAAATAAAACTTACTGGTTTGAAATGAGATTCACATAGGTGTTTTTGATGTCGTAATATGACTATTTAGTTGTATATTTCTATTGATATAATATTCATAAATTTAACGACACAATATAAGCGCGAAGTTTCAGTTTATTAAACTTATTTAAGAATAAAGAACAAAAATTTGACGATTTAGGGTGTTGTTTTCTTTATTGTTTTTTTACCGTGTTTGTCGCACAGTATTCCTTTGTTTTAGGGTGTTGTTTTCTTTATGAGATGTTCTTGGGGTTAATAGAATATTGAATCCGTATATGATAATGTGATGTTGTTTTTTATAACATGTGGTTGTATTAACTTTTTTTTTTTTTTTTTTTTTTTTTTTTTTTTTTTTTTGCGCTTTAGGTTTTCTTACCTATAATTATAATATTTTTTTTTGTCTTTTTTTATGGTCTTTGTTTTAGTAAAAGTGTATCTAATAGTTATGCTTCTTTGTATTTCATTGCGTTTATTGCATGGGAAGTGGAACTAAAAGAGGTACTGTTCCAGTTTGGTTGTAGGTTTTTTTCTTGTCCGCCTATATAACCAACACACTCTTTATCACATTTCCCCATCTATTATTATAACCTAGAAGCATTTTGTCAATTACCTTAGATCTCAATCAAAGAATGGCGTCTCTTCCACACATTGAACAGCTTAAGGAGGCCTGTGGGTCGGATCGACTTCAAGACTGTTTTAGGTTTTTCTTTGTTCAGGAGAGGGCTGAGCTTGAAGTATTTATTGAGCGTATTGGGGAATTATGTGATGAGCTTCGCACCACTGCTGAGAACCGTCAAGTGTTGACTGCTGAAACTGA
Source organism: Artemisia tridentata subsp. tridentata (assembly GCA_021014915.2). Classification (NCBI taxonomy): domain Eukaryota; kingdom Viridiplantae; phylum Streptophyta; class Magnoliopsida; order Asterales; family Asteraceae; genus Artemisia; species Artemisia tridentata. Next base: position 366,405,125 of record CP139503.1, on the reverse strand, counting down.
GACTTTTGGTCCATTTCATGAAGTGGCTGTAGATGTGATTGAGTCCATGGATGAGACGGCGGATAGAGAGGCTAGGATGTTAGCTGGTTTGGTTGTTGTGCTTGATTTAGCCTGAGAAGGAAGGGCGGAGAAGGATCATCACATCGATGTCATGGATCTTCATGATTAGGTTGTTTGTTTAGCTTTGGTAGTGGTAAGGGTATGTAAGTCTTGTTGGGTTGGTGTCTTTTGTTGAAATCTGCTTTATGTTTTAGCTATGTGAAATGTGTGTTATTGTGTAAGCCTTTGGGCAAATTTTGGGGAGGCACTGCATATGCCTCTATGTATGGATTAACCTTTTTAGGTTTTATGTATCAATATAACTCTTATTATTTACTCTAAGTTGTTTCTGTTTTTTCATTTTTGATGTGTTCTATGTTTGCAACTGGTGTAACCTGCTTCTGTTTTTGTTTTTCCTGATATATCTCTAATGTGAGTTATGTTACAATAGTGATATAACTGATTAGGGAGCTAGTTGTTGCACCAAACAGCAGGCTTACTATCTATTTAATGTTAAAGTTACGCCTATATAGGCGTTGTACAAAATACAGAATGACTTACCTGTTCTACGGTAGAGCTTTGCCTAGATGATTGGTGCTAAGTAGTAGGCATACATATTTACATAAGTTATTGTCTTTAAAGCACACGTGAGTAGTGCGCACCTACGTAGATTATCATACATAGATGATCGGCGACTTTCTTTTGCATTTGTGGCCTGCAAGTTTGCACCGATCAGTTTTCTTTTTTGGATTTTTTGAGAGTTATTGTTGTGCCTGCATCTTTGTCTTCTGCGAAAAGGGATTTCCTGGCAGTTTTTTTGGTAGGTTCGTTCGTGGGTTTGAAGTTTCAGGTAAAGGGGTCTGTTCTGTTGGTGGTGTGGTCTGAGTTTGTTTGCCTTCAACTGTTCCACTTGCTTCGGTTTGTGCAATGGTAGTGTTTGTTGGGGTATCCATTGGTTATGTTGTGTTTATTTTGGAAGAAACTGTGCTACTTTCGGCAGCGGTAGCAACTCATGATGTTATCAATGGTGTATCGTCCCAACAGGTATCGAGAATGAAAAGTTGCTTTTCCTTTGTACTATCTGGGTCAAAGTGGAGCAGAAAAGTTGGAGAAGGATACAACAAGGACAGAAACACGACTAATTTAGACGGACATCCTTCATGTCATCCACAGCTTACAACTTCTGTAGATAAAGGAAAACGGAAAATGTATGAGCTTTCTAATGAAGATCAAACATTTGCAGAAGGACATGATCTTGCACCGTTTTCGAAAATTAACAACGAGACAGAATTGCTATGTAATTTGCGGTTACTTTTCCATTTCATTTGCTATTGTATATGTTGTTCCATCGATTCATAACCATATTGTTTCTCTTTGTTACAGGTGCAGAAGGTCTCTTTATAATGGATGACAACCACCCAACGATTATACCTGAACATCTTAGACACAATAGCCAGCATTTACCTTTGAGGTCCAATTTACATGTCACTGCCCCTTCATCTAATGAAAGTGCTGAAACCCACACTACATTAACAGCTGCCGAGAATCTAAATCTGCAAATGAATAACCAACAATGCTGCTCTCAAGGTTTGATTACTTTTTTAAAATATATATATATATATATATATATATATATATATATATGATGAAGCGAAAAGTGTACCGCTTTTAAGGGGTCATTTAAGCCCTAAATCGTATTTATTTGATCAAATATCGCCCTAAATCGTTCCTTTTGTCATTTTAGGTACTTTTGAGGAGAAATCTGGAAAAGGAGGCATTTTGGACGTTTTTGGGCATAAAAGTGAAGAAAACGACAAAGTCTCAAAATTGTGCTGAAAGTTACCTTTGACGGCGTCACAATTTACTCTGGACGGCGTCATGCCTTGGCAAGAAAAGGTGGACGTGAAATTTACTCATGATAAGCCAGTGAAAATAGCATGTGAATTCTGACGGCGTCACGCTTTAACATGATCAAGGGCGTCACGGCTTAAATCAAAAGGGGACGGCGTCACGTTCAAGGTTCGACGGCGTCAAGCCTTGATAAGCCAGAATGGATTTTTGAGAGCTAAAGAGGGACGGCGTCAAGAAGGTCATCCGGGAACCCTAAAAGCGGCGAGGTGACGGCGTCACACTCCATAACGTGACGCCGTCAGATCCAAAAGTCTATATATAGTTTTCTAATTTTTTGTCATTGGTGTGGAACTTAGTGTGTGGAATTTTGGGAGAAAACCCTAAGACGATTTTAGCTTCTTTTTCAAGGCTTTTTGCCTTGAGATCTTCCATGTTACATTGAAGATAAGTTATCAATTAATCATTCAATATGTCTATGTGTTGTTTGATTTTATCTTATTCTTGTCTTTTGATTAACATGTTAGGCTAGATTTATCTTGTGTTTGCTTAGATCTAATGAAACCTAGCTATTGATTATTGGTTATTAGTGTGTTGTTAGTTGTATTGGATGATTGTTTATCTATGTTAGGCTTAAGAAAACTGGCTAACTTCCTATTCGGTAACTTGCTTGAACGTCTTAAGAAACATGAACCAAATGCGTACTAAAGGTTTTTATGGTTGTATTTAATGCACAAGCGAATTCTAGTGATCCCATGTTAGGAGCTTCCTAGCCGGCTCGACATAGGAGTGAAGTAGGAGCTTGTAGAGTTGGGGAAGTAAGTACGCCACCCCACGAATGGTATTAAGGAATACACCCGTCATCCACGCGACTAATACACACTAATCAACCGGTAAAAGATAGCTAGGGAGTAAGGAAATCTAAGTAAACACATTTCTCTACATATTAGTTTCCACCAAACTTTTCATTTTTGTTATTTATTTTATTTGCATTCGTAGTAATTTGGGTTAGTTGACTAGCAACTAATTCCGCCCACTCCTTCAAACCCGAGATTTTACTTGCTTTCATAAAAAATTATAAAAACATAAAAAGAATCTTCCTCAACCCTTAGACCTAATTAGAGTAGTCTTTCACACCTAACGAACACTATTCCCTGTGGAGAACGATCAATCCCCCGTACTTACCACTACACTATACTACATCGGTCAGGTACACTGCCTGGTGGGGTTGTAAGCCTCTTGAGATCCCTCGAGAGGTAAAACCTGTTGTAAGGTTGCAAAACCCACGCATCAATATATATATTTTAAATTAGTTTTCACTTACTTACCACCTTTTCTTTTATTTGTTCCAGTTACAATGCATTCTCCATCAACCATAAGGCAGCGTCCACGTAACCCGCGTAACAGAGCTACAAGATCTAGGCAAGGTATGCTGCCGTCTTGGCTTGTCCTGTTTCATATGTAAAATAAACCAGACATCTTTATTTTGACCAGGAGTTTTTTTCGCACTTTCATTTTTGTCATTCCAACGCAGGCCCTCCGGATACATACATACATATGGGCCGATGTGACCAAATCTGCCATCATTGCAATGCACGGTTCTGGTATGATGAAAGGGTTGTTTCCAATCGTAGAAGCCGTACAGAATATCATAAATACTCTAATGCCGGCAAAGTTAAGCTGGATGGTCGTGGTGAATATCCAGACTATATAAAGGACCTTTCACTAATCGTCACTTTATGGAAAATATTCGCGCATACAATCAGATGTTTGCGATGACATCATTGGGTGCAGAAATAGACAACTCTATAAACATGGGCCGTGGTCCTTATGTATTCAAGATTTCCGGCCAAATTTACCACCGGATAGGGAGCATGTGTCCAGAATCAGATGCGCGCCCAGAATTTCTGCAGCTGTATATCTATGACACAGAAAATGAAGTTGCAAACCGGTTAGAAAACTTTCAGAGATCTAGTCACGGCCTGCGGGCAGACATTGTAGAGAACTTGATCGAGCTTCTAGATGAGCACAATGAATTGGTCCAGTTGTTTAGAACAACAAGGAATAAAATGGCTGAAGCTAACATTCCACAGTTCAAGGTACGTTTATTTAGTGTTGTTGGTTCAAGGCAGCATGAATTGCCTGCGGGAGATTCTATTGGCGCAATTGTTTTTGAAGGTGGACCAGACGTGCAGACTGACTTTGATGTCATCATTGAACAACACGATCGCCAACTGCAACGAGTAAACAAATTAAACGCTTCTTATACGTCACTGCAGTTTCCATTGATTTTTATCTTTGGCAAAGATGGATACCATTTGGGGCGTATATTATTAAGCAGAGGTTCATCGTCCTACCCACCCAAAAAAATGACAATGAAAATGTACTATGCATACGAGCTACACGATCGTTTTAATCAGTATAGCCTGTTGACAAGGAGTGGCAGACTTTTTCAGCAGTATGTTGTAACAGCCTACTGTAGCATCGAGCAGTCATGGATTGACTTTTTAAGAGAGCACCAGGACGACATTCGCAATGACTACATGGCCAGATTATACGATGCTATCTCACGTGGTGATCGGGATGGCTCAGATGTCGGTTCAAGGACGATACTGCCTTCATCTTTTACAGGAGGCACGCGCTACACGTATAGCCATTATTTAGATGCTTTGGCTATATGCCGTGTTGTAACCACCGTGAAAATTCCGCATTAAAATAAACTATCTTATAGAAAACTTATCATTTTCTACGCGTAATTTTTATTTATTTATTTATCTTTGACTGATCATAACTATTATCTTATGTGACATATATCACATCCTCGATAAACATGCTCGCATGCAACCCAACCTTAACGTATTTAATGTTTATTCTATATAAACATTATCATATGAAACCTTAAGATATTTCATTTGCCATTTTACATTAATTCGTTAACGTACGTATAAACTAAACGTTCATTATCAAATAAGAGTTCTATAAAACCCTAAACTACTATAACAACAAATGTAAGTAACAAAACCCTAAAAATACCAAAGTACAACTCATCCAACTAAGGTACAAGCATCTAAAGCACAGAAACCCTAAAATTTCACTTTAACTCCCGGTAAAACCCTAATTTTATAAAACTATGATTTTTTGTGCTAAATTCACAAAAACCTAATTTAATTATATGAGATTTTTACAAAATATAAATGTACAAGTCATTTAAGCCAAGGTACAAGTCTTTTATGCATAAAAACCATATATTAATAAAAATCTTATTAAAATCCTAATTATATTTATTTAAAAGCACAATTTACAAATTTTTCATACATAAGTCTTACAATTAAATTTTCTTAAACTCATTATATATAAGTACAAGTCTTTAAACCTAATGTATAAGTACCTAATGCACAAAATCCAAAAATCTCATTTATATACATTTAAGTTTAATAAAAATCAATATATAATTACTATAATTTAACCAAACATTAAAAATATAATTTCTATATTTCTAAACCCTAAGTACAACCCTATTAAACTTGTAGTACAACCCTTATAAGCACAAACCATTCCTTTTCTATTTCCAAATAATTCGATCCATATATACTTATATAAACTCTAAATATTTTCTAATTGGTAAATGCATAAACTAAACCTTAAACTTATCTTGTTACTTTCCCTAAACCCTAAATACTACATTCTAAACCCAATGTATACCCATAAGAAGCCTATTCGATCCATGTTTCCTCCCCTAGTTCGAATCCCTAACTAGAATATAACCAAACTAGTTTCTCAAATAACTTCTACCCCATATGTCCCCTCCTTAGTTCCCCCTCCTCCACATCATCATGACATCACCAAGATAGATACTTGTATAGTTCCCCCTCCTCCACATCATCATGACATCACCAAGATAGATACTTGTATGGAAAAGAAAACTCCACATCACCTCTTTCCATACCCTACACGTCCAACGCCCTCCTCTCCACAAATTCTTTCCAAAGCCACCTTATCATGTTTACCACATAAAATATCTAGAAAAACCCTAACACATCTCTTCCTATAAATAACAACCCGATTGTAAAGACCAAGATCACGTTGAGGAGGTTGGGGAAACACGATATATAGATTAAACATGGTAGAACTAGTTTATTGATTGGGGGAGGTGTGTATATTTTCAAGAGAGAGAAAGTAAAGAAAACATACACACCTCCTAGTAACATGTGAATCCCACCTTCCTAGTTGTGACTAGGAAGGTATTTATTACAACAATACAAGTCTAACTTAGCCCTATTGTCTAAACTAGCCCTTGTACTTAAATGCTATTGCAATTCCCGACAATGACAAAACTTTATGGCTAACAATCTCTCCCCAAAGTGATGTCATACGGGAATTGCTTACAACGTTCCCTACAAGTAAAATTCAATACAAAACATGAGAATGATCTTCAAACTTCATTACTTCGTTCGGCTTGCAGAATCTTCTCAGCTGCCATTTCTTTACTTGTAGAAGAACAATTTGAGCAAATCTAATTAGGGGTCAATTATAACTATTTCACTCTCCCCTAATTAGTGCTCTCCCCCAAACTGACAAACTTTTTGATGAATGCCCTAAATCTGAAGAAGTCTTTTGATTCCGTCTTTAGACTTCTCACACGCAGCGGAAAATGAAGAACAGACTGTAGGCTCGACCTTCTTCAAGATTATCCGTTCGGGGGAATACAGTATCAACATCTTCATCTCACCAAATGCATCCCAGTTTTCTTTCATATGAGAAAGCAGTCCGTAACGTACACATGAAATGATAAAACTAAAGTAACAAGTTTTACCTATTTCTTTCCCCTGCTGGTTACTACTTATCGAAATCAGCATACTTATGTGCACGTGAAGTATTAACTGGAAGCACTTCATATAGTCCGTGAGAAGATGTAGATAAACCCAATCTACTAATAATACCATTTGGAATGTCTAACTCTTTATCAACCTCCTGTATCAAAAACAACGGCTTTTTGTAGTGACTACTGATAGAGAAAACCCACTATGACGAACTTGAGACTGAAGTAAAATAACCCAGACTTGTGACTTAAACTTGCACGATAGTGTGACTAAGAACCTATACTGAGCACTACAACGTAACTCCTTAAAGCATAGGTCGTTTCATATACCCATCCATCCTTCCTTAACTGTATATGAACCTCTCTCGGATTATCCACATCTTTGTGTGACACTGAGTACTACAACGTATCTCCTTTAAGTGATAGTTAACTAGGTCTTCGTCCATCCACCCCTTGACATATGAAAACTAGATAACCCAAGACTTAATCACTACTCCCATGAGTGCCCAAACAAGGATCTCGAAGAATCATGCATCCAACCAACCCCGATATCTTCAAGATACTAAGTACACGTACCCGTGATATTCCACTTCAACTTCAAATAAGTAATAATGAATCATCCTTGTAGTCGCAGTTGATAACATTTAGCCATTGTCATTTGATTGTGAATCTTGATCAGGATCTTTTCGGCTATATGTGGTGATGTTGAAGGTGTAAGCCAGTAATATCATTTGTGATTTTGGTGTGAAATCTTCCATAAAATGCAATTATAAGGATGCTGGAAAATTTTGAGTTTTAAAAAAAATTTACGTCAAATTCCACCGAAAAAATTCGAATTTTGACCTAAAAATTTGAATTTTGGGCCAAAATTTTCAGGGCAAATGGCATAAAAAGGTATCAAAGTTAGGGTCCATTTCCAATTAAGGTATTATGCTTTTTTTCGCGCAGATTTGGGTACCCAACTTTTTTTTTTGGCGGATTTGGGTTTTTCACTAACGGTCGTTAACTCAGTTCGTTAGTAAGTTACATGTTTGGTCCTTGAATTCGTTAACTCAGTTCATGCAACATCCAACAACAATTTCGAATTTTTTTTTTTACATGTTTGGTCCTCGAATTCTTATACTCATTTCATCAAACATCCAAAAAAAAAAAAAAATCGAAAAATATTTAAAAAAAAATTATCAAAAAAATATTTTCTTAAAATATTTATATATTACTATTTTTTTCGAAAAATATTTAAAAAAAAAATTATCAAAAAAATATTTTCTTAAAATATTTATATATTACTTTTTAAATTACTTTTTTTTCGAAAAATATTTAAAAAAAAATTAAAAAAAAATATTTCGAAAAAATTAAAAATATTTTCGAAAAAATTAATATTTTTTTTTTCGAAAAATATTTAAAAATAAATAAAAAAAAAATATTTCGAAAAAATTAAAAATATTTTCGAAAAAATTAATATTTTATCCGAAAAATATATATTTTAAAAAAAAATTAATATTTTTTTCGAAAAATATTTAAAAAATATATATTTTCGAAAAAAAAAATATTTCAAATATTTTTTAATTTTTTCGAAAAAATATATTTTTAATTTTTTCGAAAAAAAAAATATATTTTTTCGAAAATATATATTTTTAATTTTTTAATTTTTTCGAAAAAAAATATATATTTTTCGAAAAGAATATTAATTTTTTCGAAAATATTTTTAATTTTTTCGAAATATTTTTTTTTTTAAATATTTTTTCGAAAAAAATATTAATTTTTTCGAAAATATTTTTAATTTTTTCGAAATATTTTTTTTTAAATATTTTTCGAAAAAAAAAATTATTTTTTCGAAAAAATATTAATTTTTTCGAAAATATTTTTTAATTTTTTCGAAATATTTTTTTAATTAATTTTTTTTAAATATTTTTCGAAAAAAGTAATTTAAAAAAGTAATATATAAATATTTTAAGAAATTTTTTTTGATAATTTTTTTTAATATTTTTCGATTTTTTTTTTTTTTTGATGTTTCATGAAATGAGTATAAGAATTCGAGGACCAAACATGTAAAAAAAAAAATTTGAAATTGTTGTTGGATGTTGCATGAACTGAGTTAACGAATTCAAGGACCAACATGTAACTTACTAACGACCGTTAGTGAAAAACCCAAATCCGCCAAAAAAAAAAGTTGGGTACCCAAATCTGCGCGAAAAAAAGCATAATACCTTAATTGGAAATGGACCCTAACTTTGATACCTTTTTGTGCCATTTGAATTTTAGGCCAAAATTTTCACTATTGTACCAGAATTTGAATTTCGCGTAAAAATTTTCCGTTAAGTCACTCCTCCAAATTAAATTTTACTCAAATTGCGAAAGGAAGGACCAATTGTGAAAGGTTGCTTGAATTGCGAAAAATGGTGAATTGCGAAAGGTTGCCCAATTTCGAAAGAAGTGAATTGCGAAAGAACTCTTCCAATTGCGAAACACACCAATTGCGAAAAGTCTGCCAATTGTGAAGATTCTGCCAATTGCGAAAAGTCTGCCAATTGTGAAAATTCTGTCAATTGCGAAAAATCTGCCAATTGCGAAAAGTCTGATGATTTGCGAAAGACAGCAAATTCGAAAAGTCTACCAACTTTTACCAACTCTTGACTTTTTCACTCTTATCCAATAATTCACCCACTGTTAGATCTATCCACTTTTACCAACTCTTACCAACTATTCTTATACAAGAATAACAAGTAATAAACAATGATGAAGATCTAAAACACCAAATCTCACTCAATCGGTTATAGTTTTTCACAATCTAATTATGTTGAACACAAAAAGTTCAAACTTAAAACCAAGAAATACAGAAGAACTATGAAAGCTTCACTAACCAAGTCGTATAATGTATAACAAACACAACTTTTAACCATAAAATTTGTGAACGATTCCCAGAAAATTGCAACAGTTCACCTTTTTTTTTTTTTTTTTTTTTTTTTTTTTTTTATGAGACAAAAAAAAACGCAACTAATGAGACCTTAAGAACACAAATCGAACACAAAGAAGCTCACTATTACGATGAAAAACTACCCAAAACTCGGCTGATGAACAGTAACCGAGATAAACACACCATAAATCACATTTTTACCTCAAAAACACCACGAGTCGCCCCCGGTTAGCTCTTGATACCAATTGTAAAGACCAAAATCACGTTGAGGAGGTTGGGGAAACACGATATAAAGATTAAACATGGTAGAACTAGTTTATTGATTGGGGGAGGTGTGTATGTTTTTTAGAGAGAGAAAGTAAAGAAAACATACACACCTCCTAGTAACATGTGAATCCCACCTTCCTAGTTGTGAACCATATGCTTAGCAACAGAGTTTGCTAACTTTGTAGTTGAACTCTTTGGTCTCCAAATTTGTTTGTGGACCACTGCCTTTGTTTGAATGGGCCTTAGAACAGTTGTAGATGCTTGTTTGAAAGTTGTTTTTGCATCCTTAGCTGTTGGTTTTGGGTTAACAGTCATCAAAGGTCTAACCGTACCTTTTGTTCTACCCGTACCTTCTATTTGTACTGACAGTACCTTTTTGTCTGTACTAGCAGGACCTTTTTGTCTAACAGGACCTTTTGGTCCAGACTTGTTTGAGACTGTTCTGGGTTTTGTTCTATGAGTGTTAGAGTGAAAGTGAGTTTGAGGAGTTTGCCCTAACCCACAGATCCTGTAGTTCACCCTATTGTTTTCATACCCAGTTACCCATTGGTTGCAGAAAGCTGCAAGATGGTCAAAACTACCACATGTATAACAAGCTTTGTTGTAAAAATCAAAGTCATCACCTAGTTGGTAAGACTTGAGGTCATTCCAATTCCTTTGGTTACCTCTGGGCTTGTTTGTAGTTCTATATTATTCACAATATCTAACTGGTTGCCTAACATGTTTAACATTGTTCTTAGGCCTGTTAGTGTTGTGATTGACTATCTTAGGAACACTTGTTCCTACTTTCTTAACCAAGACAGGTTTAGACATAACATGTTCATCATCATCATCACTATCAGTTGTACTATCCTCAACAACTATAGCATCTCCTTTCTTAACAAAGGACACCTTGTCCTGATAAAGTAAAGTTTTATCTAAACTTTTACTTACTTTCTCTATCTTAGGACTCTCAGAAGCCTTTGAACCATATTCCATGATTGGTTCTTGAAACTCAGCTAATCCTGTGTGTGCTAAATCAATACCTGGAGGTGAATGAACACCTCTATATGGTGGGGGGACAGACTTATATCCAACACCAGAATTAACCTTATCAGTTACTTGAGCTTCCCAAAGCTTATTGAATCCATCTGAGGCATGAGCCAAAACATCCACAGATACCTTAACATTTTCTCTTTCATTTTTGTGTTTAGCTAATGAATCATTCAACTCAACAATACACTCATCTCTGATCTTAATGTCATTTTTTAGTATATTGATGTCATTAGTAAAATTAGATTCATTACTTTTAAAATGTAAGACTTGGTTTTCTACAACACCTAGACCTCTTTTGTGATTAGCTAAATTAAAAAGAGCATCAATTAGCTCTTCTCTATGAGCATCAAATCTCTTACTAAGGTCTTCATAAGCTTTAAGATTAGGACATGATTCAGTACAATTTTGAATAGAATTTACCTCTGAATCAGAAAAGGCCATTAGAGCAAATTCATTGGCCACAAGAGCAGCATTTGGTGGTGCTTCCTCTTCATTAGCCATAGAGCTCCAATCATAACCAATACCATCAATAGCCAACATAGCTTTTGGCTCTTCAACAGTAACTTCCTTTCTCCTATCTTGCTTATACCATGTGTTTCTATTTTCCTGCTTCCTTGGGCTTCGACACTCCTTAGCAAAGTGTCCCAACCTATGACAGTTGAAACATTCCACTTTCTTCTTGTCAAACCCAGCAGTGTCATTACCATTTATGGTAATCTGCTTCCCAGTTCTCTGCCAATGCTTCTTAGCCCTCATGCTAAGCAAAGCAACCTGCCATTTGATGTCCATCTCTTCCAAATCATCACCATCAACCTGCTCAAGGTCTTCATGATTTAGAGGAGAACCACTAGATTGACTAGATATGAATACATAGAATGCTGGATCACCAAGTCCTGCAACAGTCTTTTGTGAACTAGTAGAAGGACCACCATGAGTAGCATTAGAAACACCTTCAAATTCATCTACCTCTTCAGACTTACCAATACTAGGAGATGACAAAAGTGCCACGTTCCCAGAACCAGTACCATAATTTCCAGACTTTCTAAGACTTTGTTCAACAATTTTGAAGTTGTTGTACAAATCATTGAGCTTCATTGTTTCAATGTCTGGTTTGTTCATCCAGACAATAACATGAGTATGGAACTCATCAGGTAGACTTCTCAAAAACTTCATGTTGAGATCTTCCTTCTCTGTCTCAACACCCAACACAGCCAACTGACCGACAAGCTTGTGTAACCTTGAGAACAACTTATCAAGAGTTTTATTGCTAAAAGCAGTAAAGTTTTCAAATTGTTGTTTCAGCAATGTCTTCTGTGTCTTCTTGGTAGTTTCATTACCACCAAAATATGCACAAAACTCTTCAAAAAGAGTTTTTGCATCAAGATACTTGTTAAAAGATAACATCTGTTCACCAGGAATGGTCATAAGCAACAAATTTCTTGCTTTCTGATCATTTCTCTTCAGTATCTTCTCTTCATTTGAAACTGGTCCAGTATTTCTTTTCCTAAGTGTTTTACCTTCTAGGACAACATCTGAATAGCTTGGTGAAAAAGAATCACCATATATAATGATATCCCAAAGTGTATAATCTTGGACCATGAAATATTGCTCAATTCTCATCCTCCATAACTCAAACTCATTTGGTTTGATCATGGGCAACTTTGCAGCAACATTTGTTTGAGCATCTTGTGCATCCATTTCTGTTTCTTCTAATTCAACTATATCAACCTAGCTCTGATACCAACTGAGTGGATTCGACACACGGTTAAGGTGGTTAAACCTTGTATACTTTGTGTGTAATGATATATTGAGTTTATATGATCAAGTACGCGGAATTTACTTAATCACACTTAGAAGGTTATGTATGTTATGGAAATGGAAGAATTATGTTTGTTACTTAACAATGAACAAAGAAAGTTTATCACCAAAACGATTCAATATTATTCAAAATAATACGAGTGATCTTGAGCCCCACCCTTGTTGGTAAAGTAATCGCGTTTCATTTCATATTTGTTGTCCGCGTATCGCTTAGCCAGATACGCGGTGATGGCGGTCCGAATGTTCTCCCACTCCGATGAGCGCCTGTGGCGTTCCAAATTAAACATATTCTGCAATCAAATATAGTTAAAATTAATATAAAGATATAAATAAATAAACAAATTTAAATAAATATACACATTTAAACAAATTTAAATAAATGTACACATTCAAATAATTAAATATAGAGATATAAATAAATAAACAAATTTAAATAAATATGCACATTTAAATAAATAAACACGATAACATAACAATATAAAAGGAAAATGAAATAACTGACCCCAAGCTGTGGAAGGAAGTTAGCCGTCTTCTCCGGTGGTATACTGTACCAGGAGTCATTGTGTAACGGCAGCTTCCTAATGAGCTCGCCGACGTAATTTATGAACCACCCTTGGTGCTTGCCCACATGACAATACGTCCCCTGATCATTAATCTCAAACTCAATCGACTGTGGGCCGCTATTTGCCACGGCTTTCTTGAGCGCCACGTTCTTCGTGGCTTGGCGTCGACGCGGCCTGCCGCCATCCCGACCTCCACTACCCCTGCCTCCCCCCTGGCCCTACCTCCTCGGCGGGGTCGCCCTGATCCTGCAATTGGAGTGAGTGAAAACGTCATAAAGTAACATGTAACCAAATTCAAATGATCAAGTTTAAGTTTCTTTGATATATAAGCAGTCAAGAACTCAAACTAGATATATCAACTCAAAACATGCAAATTTTTTTTTTGAATTTTTGGCTAATTTTTTATAAGTAACTAACGCAAAAATCTAAAACGTGACTGATGATACATGACCACACAAATCTAATCCATGCATTTTACATACACAACCTATCCTAACCGAACAGCAGCAGATTCCGGTACACCGGAATCCATCTGTTTTACCCTGAATCTGATACATATACAGACCTGTGTATCAAAAACCTATCAAAACCGAACAGATACATATAACACTTCTATATATCAAGAACATATCGAAACCTAACAGCAGCAGATTCCGGTACACCGGAATCCGTGCATTTTACACGATACATAAAAAGATCAAATACATATACAAATCTGTGTATCCACCATCTTGTATACAAATCTGATACACGGTTAAAACGAAGCCTCACCGGAAAAACGAAGCCTCGCCGGAAAAACGATGTTAGGTACCCAGATTCGCTCGTGATACACATATCGAAACAAATTAACAGATCTTAAGAAAAATCATTAAAACAATCAAATCCAATTAGTTCTTGTTACACTATAACAAATCCCACTAGTTCTTGATACACTATAACATATCTTTAAAACAATCAAATCCTATCTGATAAACTTGTATACATAACCGACAAGTTCTTGATAAACAAAAAAAAAAAAAAAAAAAAAAAAAAAAAAAAAAAAAAAAAGATCCTGGTACTCCGGATGTATCGTGGCTCTGGGTATCACCTGCTACACCAAATATTATCGTGACAGAAGCTGATTCCGGTATCAGCAAGCGTTAGCGTGGCAAACTCTAGCGGCAGCAGCGCCCAATTTCTAAACCGACTAAATGATACAATCTCGAAGCCTCACCGGAAAAATGATATAACATGTTCCATCTTGCTTAAACTTCACAGCTTATGTGGGTTTCGTTTCCATCAGATCTAAGATGTATCTAACAGTTAGTGTTTTTTTTTTTTCATTGGGGTTGAGATTGAGATCCGGTTAATGATGATCGTAAAATTCAAGATCTATGGGGTTAGGGTGGAGCCTCGGAGCAGGATCGGAGGCCAGAGATGGAGAAGGAGCGGCGGCCTGAGAAGGAGAATGAGCGGCGGTCGGATAAGGAGCGTGGGTGGCCGGATAGGTTATGGTTGGTTAGGGAGGAAGAAAGAGTATTGAAAGGGGAGAAAAAAAAAGTGTCGGCTGTAATTGTGAGTGGGGGAGGGAGATAGAGGTTATTTAGGGTTATTGAAAAAAATAATAGATATAAAATACCTTTAATACCCTTTCCATTTAATTACTAATTTTGTTTGAATTAAAAGCTTAAATGCAACATGTTGGTTTTCTATTGGTTCTTATTTGATCTTACTTTTATAATTTTAAGCTTGATCTTATTTGATCTAGATTATATATATATATATATATATATATATATATATATATATATATATATATATATATATATATATATAATCTAGATCAAATAAGATCAAGCTTAAAATTATAAAAGTAAGATCAAATAAGAACCAATAGAAAACCAACATGTTGCATTTAAGCTTTTAATTCAAACAAAATTAGTAATTAAATGGAAAGGGTATTAAAGGTATTTTATATCTATTATTTTTTTCAATAACCCTAAATAACCTATATATATATGTGTGTGTATATATACATATATGTGTATATATATATATATATATATATATATATATATATATATATATATATATATATATATATACTAGGCGAGTACCCGTGCATAGCAACGAAAATTCCTAGCGGCAGACAATTAACGATATGCAATATTGTGGTAAGTGTTTCGTGTAACGTTCAAAATAGAACGTGAAAAGATCAAAATGTAATTGCAAATGGTTGTAACATGCAATAATTCAACTCGATCAAGCAAAAATTCGTAACATGTATCAAAGAATATATAAAAACATTTAGTGAAATGGAAAATAAAATATTACATCAATTATGAGATAATAACTAACAATGTACGTTACTTGTCATACGACATTTGTAGTGCACTTTTATAACAATGCAACTACACCTTGATTTAGGGGATCCTCACGACTTCGTTCCTGCAAAAAATATTTGATTAGTCAGAAGGATGATACAATTCCAAAATGACATGCTAAGAATCCCTTACTCAATAAGACTATATTTGAAACAATTAGTTGTCAAAATATTAAATAAGAATAACATAATATTTTCTAACTGATTCAAATATATACTCAGCTATTGAACCAAACCATTTTGAAAAAAACTTGAGGTTATGGATCACTTGTGTGTGAGGTTTTTTTATTTCTTAGTGCATTTACAATGCATCAAGTATTTAAAGACGTGATGCATTTAATGCTTAACACATTTAGTTACTAAAGGTTCTAGAAAATACTTGAAGTTCACTAAGTCTTTTTAAAAAGCTTTACAAAAAGCTTTTGGTTTAATGTTATAAACCATGCTAAAAAGTTTTTTATAATAGTGAAAAGCTTTTACTTTTTACTCATTTGACCCATTGCGGATGCTCTTAGTGGTTTATCGATAGTTTAAAGACAATAGTCGTTGAGCTTTTTTTTATTTATTTGTTAGTGGTTTAACGATAGTTTAAAGACAATAGTCGCTTTTGTGTGTGCCTTTTTTATTCGCAAAACATTTATTCATGTAATGGGTTTTCAGTTTGAGTTTTACAACACACAAATAATAATACAAAATAGTTTATAGGTTTTTTGTTAATGGGTAACAAAAGAAACCATGTTATTTTCTTATTTGACATAACTTTTGTTAAGAAAAGCTCTAATATACAATCAAGCCAATTTAATTGTGTTTTGGGAACGACTTTTGATTATACGTCTTTATCATATTTATATCTATGCATTATTTTTTGTCATCAAAGGTAAATGAGTTGTCCTTTTTAACATGAGATTTTTAATTATACAATTTTTATCATCTTCTCTTATTTCAATATTTTAAAATTTTAGAACCTCAACTTCTAAAAATTTCTGACTTTTTAAGATTGAGATTACAACTTTTCAAATTCAAATTCCATTTTTTTTTATATGCTCAAAAAGTTTAAATTTTCAAAAATTTTAAAATTTGAACTATGAAATTTATTCGAACAGTTCAAAATTTTAATTTTTTCAAATGTTCAAATTTTCAAAAAAAGTTAAATTTTCAACATTTACGGGCTGTTTGTCGAGTTGAATTTGAAAGTAGTCCCCATATTCCTAATGGCCTCTTGTATGGGGGGATTTCGGTTTTTGGGGGTGGGATAAGCTGCACCATTCCTAATTAATAGCTTCTTCTTTTAAGTTGGTATTTACTATGCACTAAGCTGTCAAATTTTGAGTCTTCGTTTATCCAATTATGTCAAGTCTCCATCGTCTGTCAAAATTTGGGTCTTCGTTTATCCAATTATGTCAAGTCTCCATCGTCGGTCTTCGTTTATAAATTTTGAGTCTTCGTTTATCCAATTATGTCAAGTCTCCATCATCTATACATCTTTCGAAAAACTCTTTTGTGTAGCTCAGTAAAACATTTCAAATTTCAATATGTTACTTTTTGTCTTTTCTATAACAATAAAATATGTTTCATATCACACTTTAAATCAAAATAGGTAATAAACTTCAACAAAATAACAAATAAACTTTAAGCAAGACTCATTTTGATTCATAATTATAAGAGTTGTTTATACTTCATACCACAAGAGCATAAACAAATTTAATAGCAAAGATTAACGATTAAAAAGGAAGATGTAAGAAAACTAAAAGAGTGGTAACAAACTAAAGCAATAGAATCGTTGCGACCAAAAAAAGGCCAACCTCATAAACATTTTGACAGTAGCTGCTCTTTTCTAACAATTTATACTCAATGTTGAAAACCCAAAAATAAAAGAGCTTCAACCATTGTAACCCAAAAATGCAGAGTGTTCAAGATGTCAAATTAAAAAAAACCCAAACAGTGAGAACGATCTAACAAAATTCATTTGAGCTAAAAAAGATTTTGGTAAAGATGTAAAATAAATAAATAAATAAAAAATTAGTACTTAATCCACCAAAACAACAAATCTCAGCCACATCAAGCACACACCAACCCAACGTACTCTCAGTATCGACACACAACTGATTGAGCAATATCAGTAACCAACCACAGTACACAAGACCAAAAATCTAGTTCAAGTGCCGTCTAACCAAACACCCCAACCAACCACAGTACACAAACATAAAAATCCAGCTGGTGCCGTTAACCGAACACACCAACGAACCAGAAACAAATATAACCACCAACGATAACCCCAACCCGAAACAACTACCACACAACAACCAACCCAGCACACCAACCGCGGATCTACAAAAAAATTCGAAACTATTATAACTACTCAAACTTATCAAAAAAATAGATCTAAACAATAGGCAGATCTTTCAGTGGTGTCGGGTCTCGGTTGTGGGTTTCCGAAGGTGATGGGAGGCTCGTTGTTGGTTGTTTCGTTGATGGTGGCTATGGACAAACGAAACCACCAAAAACCCATCCCAGACTACCTGAAACCACCTAAACCACCGAAAGGTGGTGGCAATTTCGGCAGACGGTGGTTAATGGCGGCGGCGGTTTTTATTTGTTGAGAGAGAGATATGTGTATTTTAGGTTAGATAAATATCTGGTGGGAGCATGTGTCTTTTGTTGTATTTTATATGTAAAGCATGTAGTTAAGATTAGATAGAAATTCTTACCACAATCACGGCACCCGCTCTCAATCTGACGGGTAGGGGAAGGTGGTGGTTCACCGGCACCGTCACCCACATGACTGCGCACAACTCCTGCTGCCATCTGTAAAAGTACAAGTTGAATAACATATAGAAATTCTGGAACAAATTAACGTAAGCATGCACACATTCAAATACATACACATTCAAAATAAATATGGGACTTTCTGAAATTAATTTCTAATAAATTAATTTCAGACGGGTTTTCTATAGGATGATTAATTTCGGACGGGGACTTTCCGAAATTAATCACTAAAATCCTAAAACATTCACAAAAGTCTAACAATAATACACAAATTGACTAACATTCTAAAATCACATTCACAAATCGACTAACAATCACATATACAATTATGTCTAATCAACTACTAGTGAACATATCAACTTCCAACAAGTAATTAACATAGCAAACAACTGATTTCACATGTTCTATATATTTATATGTGACAAGATATATGTAGTTTGCTAGTGATTACTGATTACATTATACTGTACATGTTTTGGCTTTTAAAATTGCAACAGTTTTCTATGAACTAGTGAACCACCCATGAAGACATAAACCAATCAACAACCCAAATTGAATCATGTTTTGGCTTTTAAAATTGCAACAGACGCATAGTGTACCCTATCTACGTCAATTATAATAATATTGGCATCCCCTACAAATTCAGCATACAGGCATGCTGGAAACAAAACCACTGTCAACTTACAACTTGGAACTCACTAGTATTTAGAGAATTTCATATTCTTACATGGTGTCAACAAAAACATCGGAAAGACATGCCATAACAGTTTCATACTTTCATGTTTCCAACAATACATTAAGCATTCAAAACACAATGTGTCGCTTCGTTGTCTAAATTTGCCAACTAATCTCTCATCCTAAAATGACAAGTTAAATTTGCCAACTAGAACAGCTAGTTTCTCAATCAGAATGCAGTACACAATTTGTTCCAACAACACCAACACGATTCTAGTTGCAGTAAATTACGATACTAGCTTTTCAAGTTCAACTAATTACACTTAATCCGCATTCAACTACGTACTAGAACCAGCATTCAACTAATTACACTTAATCCGCAAAGCATAAAAATGAAAAAAAACAGTAAGCATATATAAACATACGGTCTCGGCTGATTTGGTCTCTCGGGCTATATAAAAAGAGGTAAAACTGTTAATGAGGTAAAATTGTTAACGGCGACATGTCGTCGGGACACCAAAAGTTAAAAATAAAAATAAAAAGAGAACACATTACCTATGTCTTGGCTGTCTCAGCTCTCGGCTCTCGCTCTCGGCTTTCGCTACTGTTTCGGCAGTATCAAAAAAAATATATAAAAAAAAATAAAAATCAAAAGAATTAACAAATGCTACATAATTTAACATTTACATTACATAAATTAATAAAAATCAAAAAAAAAAAAAAACAAAAAAAAAACAAAAATTAAAAATACCTGCTGGTTCGAGGAACAACAAACAAAAAGTGGGGAAGAAGAGGAAGAATTAAACAAGAAAAGGGTTGAGGAAATAATTAAACAAGAGAAGAAGAGGAGGTATGGTGGTGGAGTACCACTGGTGTACGGTGTTGTAGTGACGGTGTGGACTGTGGGGGTGTAGCCTGTGGTGGTGTAGACTGTGGTGGTGGTGGTGTACGGTGTTGTAGTGATGGTGTGGTGGTGTAGCCTGTGGTGTGGTGGTGGGTTTTTTTGTTATCGCCAGCGATGATCAGAGGTAGAAGAGAGGGAGTAATAATTGAGATAGATATGTCTAAGTGTTGACCAGATCTATTTTTGTTATACTTTTACTTGTCCCGACGACATGTCGTCGGGAACAATAAAGAAACTTTGTCGTTTTACGTCTTGGCGGGACAAATGAAAATTTTGGGGGAGTTTTTAGAGAAAAAATACCGACGACATGTCGTCGGTATGAATACTGAAAAATGTTTATTACAATTTTAAATTAAATACTTTTATTTAATATATAATTAAAATTAAAAACTTTATATTTAAAATTAAATACTTTAATTTAAAATTAAATACTTTTATAAAATTAAAAAAATATATTTAATTTAAGTAATTTTATTTAATATATAATTAAAATTAAAAACTTTATATTTAAAAAATTTATTTCTTATAAATACTTTTATTTAATATATAATTAAAATTAAATACTTTTATAAAATTAAATACTTTTATAAGAAGTTTATAAAAGCGAGATGTTAAACGAATGATCCGAGATGATATGGTTCTACATGAGATGTAAAACAAATGATCCGAGATGATATGGTTCTACACGAGATGTTTAACGAATGAGCCGAGATGATATGGTTCTACACGAGATGTTAAACGAATGATCCGAGCAATTATGGAACTCGTGCTCAACAACAAAGTTCCAGCTTATCTTGTTCTAGTTTGAAAGATGCAATTCCTGACTATGGGCCAAGTTTTAACCACAATGTCTCACCAGGCGTAAAGCAGTTTATTAACTCGCCTGTTTCGTTTAACGAATGATCCGAGTTGTTTCGTTTGCTTGTCGAGTTGTTTCATTTGATCTAAGATGATATGGTTCTACACGAGATGTTTAACGAATGAGCCGAGATGATATGGTTCTACACGAGATGTTAAACTAAAGAACCGAGATGATATGGTTGTACACGAGATGTTAAACGAATGATCCGAGATGATATGGTTGTACATGAGATGTTTAATGAATGAGCCGAGATGATATGGTTCTACACGAGATGTTTAACGAATGAACCGAGATTATATGGTTCTACAAGAGATGTTAAACGAATGAGCCGAGCAATTATGGAACTCGTGCTCAACAACAAAGTTCCAGCTTATCTTGTTCTAGTTTGAAAGATGCAATTCCTAACTATGGGCCAAGTGTTAACCACAATGTCTCACCAGGCGTAAAGCAGTTTATTAACTCGCCTGTTTCGTTTAACGAATGAGCAGAGTTGTTTCGTTTGATCTGAGATGATATGGTTCTACACGAGATGTTTAACGAATGAGCCGAGATGATATGGTTCTACACGAGATGTTAAACGAATGAGCCGAGATGATATGGTTCTACATGAGATGTTAAACGAATGATCCGAGATGATATGGTTGTACACGAGATGTTTAACGAATGAGCCGAGATGATATGGTTCTACACGAGATGTTTAACGAATGAGCCGAGATGATATGGTTCTACACGAGATGTTAAACGAATGAGCCGAGCAATTATGGAACTCGTGCTCAACAACAAAGTTCCAGCTTATCTTGTTCTAGTTTGAAAGATGCAATTCCTAACTATGGGCCAAGTGTTAATCACAATGTCTCATCAGGCGTAAAGCAGTTTATTAACTCGCCTGTTTCGTTTAACGAATGAGCCGAGTTGTTTCGTTTGCTTGTCGAGTTGTTTCGTTTGATCTGAGACGATATGGTTCTACACGAGATATTTAACGAATGAGCCGAGATGATATGGTTCTACACGAGATGTTTAACGAATTTGCCGAGATGATATGGTTCTACACGAGATGTTAAACGAATGATGCGAGATGATATGGTTGTACACGAGGTATACGCAATACACTAAAGGATAATAAAACTTATCCTTTCATATATATTCTTACAAAAAATTCTCATCCTGTCTCCTTATCTTATCTTATCACTCAATAACATCTGTATATGTATCACTCATCCCTCCATCCCTTTCAGCACCAACTCATTAATTCCCACAAATAACCGATCATCCTCAAATCGGCAAAACACAAATAACCAAATCACTAATTCCTACAAAACACACATAACAATGGATGGTAACACGCCGGAAGAGGAGTGGTCAAAGGTTTTATCGTCGTTGCTCCTCTTTAATGAAGTTCTTAATGAATATGGCTATGAAATTTATGATGAATATGGTTCTTATAAGAACTGTGCACCGTGGATGAGAGACCGGATTCTGGAATGGTTGAGGAAAAAGCCGTACTGCAAAGAGTATTTGGACGATCAAGCTGACGATGGAGCTGAAAGCACGTTGGACACCAAACTTGATGATCTGGGAAATAGGGTAACAAATCTCGAAGATACGTTTGAACATATCAAGCAAAGGAAAGCAAGGAAGGGAAAAGATGGTGCAAGTTCTAGCAAAGCGGGAAGTAGCAGCAAAAAAAAATGAATGGGCGATGTTTGTTATGGTATATGTCGTGTGTTATTTCGTTTTCTTGTCGAGTTGTTTTGTTTGATCTGTTTCGTTTGCTTGTCAAGTTGTTTCGTTTGAGTCTGTATGAAATGCATGTGGTTGAGAACTCTTGCGTGTTTTAAATAAAATGTTTGCCTTCGTGTTTGTTAATTGTGATATTGTTCCTTCAAATAAGCTCATAAACCCAAACACCCTTTTGGTGCAGAAATAAGCAATCCCAAACACCCCTGTTTGGACAACATAAACCAAACGGCCCTTGTGGGCTGCTGTTAACCAAACAGCATAAACCAAACGGCCCTGTTTGGATAGCATAAACCAAACGACCCTTGTGGGCTGCTGTTAACCAGCTTCTTTTAACCAAAATGGTCATGGCTGCAACAACAACAACATTTTATTAAACAACAACAACAACAACAACAACAACAACAACAACAACAACAACGACAGCAACAACAACAACATTACATATGAAGATTGTCCATGTCACCTAACAGCTCACGGAGTATTGCAGCCGACTGACATGCGTGGTCGGGGTCGTCGTGATTCGTTGCCATTTCAAGTCTTGCCTCAAGCATCCTTACTCTTGTCGCTAGCATCTGCTTTTGTGCCTCCAGCATGTTTATCCTAAGATCTTTTTCATTACAATTTGAGCACCCTGTTGGTGCAGATCCAGAACCATGAGATGTTGAGGATAAAAGTGTATATAATGTGCTTGGGAATATAATCCCGTCGACATGTCGTCGGCGTAATAAAGGCGGGAAAAAACCCCGCCCAATTATTCGCTATTATTCACACGTGAGGAAAGTCAAAATTTTGACCTAAATAAATACCGGCTACGTGTCGTCGGTACAATATCAGCAACGGCAAAATAAATCTTAATCAATCGCTAATCACACGCTAATTACAATTATTTTTTTGTTTATATTGTGCCGACGACATGTCGTCGACATAATATTGGCGGGTCAAACTCCCACCCAAGTTTTCACCAGGTTTTGAAAAGTCAAACATTTTCAATATTATACCGTCGACATGTCGTCGGTATTTTACCAAGCCAAAAATTCAACGCACCCTTGGCTCGGTCAAGCCTTTTTTTTGTCGTTTAGTTGTTGATGCCGACGACATAATGTCGCCGGCATAATCATCGTCGCCCGTTCTTGTATTTCTTGTAGTGACATCATCTTATTGATCATGGATGTGTAAAACTGATACAAAACATGTGTTTCCCATTGTACTAGACTGCTAGAACATGTGGGTTGCAAATTTCATAGTTAAAAAGTCTATGGTAATGATGTAGACTAAAGCTAGATAAACACAAATTGAACATGTTGATTCACACGAATGCCAGGAATAATTCTTCTAATTATCGTTGATTAAACAAATATCGATAATTAGGGTGATTTTCTACTCAAATACACGAATGAAAGAAAATTGAAATTTCATATATTCTGGAACTGATTAACCAGCATCACAATACAACTCTTAAATAGACCTAGAAATTCGAAATGGGCCAAAAAAGATAAACGGGCCGAGAACTAGCCCACAAACAAGGTCCAACAAACTCGAAAATAACATAAAAATGCAAATAACTCATAAAATAGAGCAATTTGGGGCCGGAAAGTTCCGTAATTACCATGACTTTCTGCTTGTTGCAAGCTTCGATTTGACTGTTCACGGTCCTGAAACGGAGCCCCGTAGCCCAAGTTATGCTAATTTTAGTGAAGCCCCTTTTCTCACACGATCTTAAGCTTCTAGAAACAAAAGGGCCAGTTCCTCCACACTTGGGCATGAGTGTGCTGGTGTCATTAAAGATGTAGGTTCCACGGTGAAGTCTCTAGCAGTGGGTGATCGAGTAGCTTTGGAGCCCGGCTCTCCCCCAACCAGTGGCTCTCTTGCAAATCAAGTAAAACAAGTGCTCAATACTTGAACCCACAATACCTATAAGATAATAATAGTAGAATTTGTCTTGAATTAGGTGGTTCATCCTGAAAATCTAGTGTTCAAGTTACCTGATAACGTGAGCTTGGAAGAAGGAGCCATGTGCGAACCTCTGTGTCGGTGTCCATGCTTGTCGTCGTGCCAATGTCACACCAAATAATAAAGTTTTGATCTTTGAGGCTGGACCGATAGGCCTGGTAACAATGCTAGCCACTTGCACATGCATCCGGAGCCCCAAAAATCATCATTGCTGATGTCAATGATTGTCGGTTATCAAACATTCAAATGCAAAGAATCTTGGTACAGATGACACTATTCAAGTCTCAACAAACATGCAGGTTCTGCACATCAAATTCAAATCTTATGACATGAGATAAAGTCCAATACTAGTATATTTTCGTAAAAGAAAAACACTTTTCTTATGACAGGATGTTGGTGAGGAAGCAGAAAAGATTCACAAAATCATGGGTGGGAGTGTGGATATTAGCTTTGACTGCGTTAGGTTTAAAAAAACCATGTCAACTGCTTTGAATATCACTCGGGCTGGTGGGTAAAGTATTGTGGGATTAGGACAGAGTCAGATGACCATCCCTTTGGCTGCTGCAGCTGTAAGGTTTTCTTTCAATTATCTCACAAGATTGATTACGTACACGTAAGCTAGTTAAGAATTATGACCATTGGTTCTCCCTCTGACAATAAGGAAGTTGATATTATCGGAATATTCAAATATAGGAACACTGGCCACTATACACGTTGAGCTTTTGAGGACAGGCAAGATTGATGTGAAGCCACTAATATCACTGATACAAGTTTACACACGAAGATGTCGAAAAAGCATTTGAAACAAGCAGTCAGGGCGGTAACGCTATTAAGTTATGTTTAACGTCTGAAATAATAATGTGGTGGCTGGTGAATGGAATACGGATTAGTAGTTGCTCAAAAGACGGTATAAACATCCATTTGACTTGCAATAAATAATGACCATGAGATATAAGCTCAGAAACTATCAATTCTGTATTTTGATATGGAGAGAATATGAATATATATGTACCTCTCAAACTACATGTCTCATGCTGATGGTATCCGTCACACATAGTTGTTACAAAGTTTGGCTCCATCCTCTATTTAAACACCATCAGTAAATATGCATATTTGATGTGGAACGGATACAGCAACTAACAAAGACATTACGATGTAGTGAAAGCATGGTAAAAGCGTGAATTTTCAAACGGATATAAATTTTATCCAGAAGAATATACAGAACGAAAACCAGCCGAAGAAATGTCGGAGCAAACTGCATGCCTGTAATAAGGTTGGGCCAAAATTCCATCATTTGAAGCTCCCATTTTGGCTTTCCCTCAGTTTTTTGCAGATTTACGTTTTTGTTTTATTTTGTTTCTAGTATAATTAGCTTGATATTGAAGGTTTCCATTAATCACTTTGTATCTTAGGTATAATTATACTCCTTTGTACACCTCAAAACTATTCTCAACTTCTTTTTTGCTACCATTCTACGTAACTTTGATACTCGAGTTGCATCTGCCACACTCTGTGTCACATATGCACTTAGTGATTGCAAATAAACCCCCTCTAAAATGAATGTTGCAGATAAACGCGGTTACGGTTCATATGTATATTGAATATTTAAACTTCTACTTATTAGATATAAATAAAGTTCAGGTCGTTACAGACGATTTATGTAATTAACTCTTTAAACAAGATGCATAGTCCGTTAACATCATCACTAGTTGATCGCTTCAACTCGATCTCTTATTCGCCATTATTCTGCCCATTGGCATCCATTCACAAATTGAACATAACCTTAATGGCATTCCCACCGCGAGCACTCGTCTCAAATCCTTCTTTGACCTCTTTTTGGGAGAAACCATACCTATGAGTTATCAACGGCTTCACATCGATCTTACCACTTCTAAGAAACTCCAAGCACAACGGCCATGTGTTCTTGTACCGAAAGATACCCACCACATCAATCTCCCTAGCGGCTGCTGGAGGAAGTGGAACGGTCATCTCATGGTGGCCCATTCCCACAAGACAAACCTTGCCACCCGCACGAGTGGCACTCAAAGCAACTCCACTTCCGCTTCCACATCCTAAATTTCAAGTAATTAAGCAAACGATTAATTCTAGGGTTAATGCTATAGAATAGCAACGAACTTACAGATTTGTCCCAGATTGATTAATCAACTAATTAATTACCATACTTCACCAACGAACTATCAAATTCTGTTCCGACTTCACCAATATGACCCTAAAGTGACAATTCTACCCTCACTTGCATCGTTAGTCCTTTATACTAACGGACGTTAGTCCTTTTGCACATTTTCGTTCGTTTTTGCACTTTTCGTCATTTTTTACACGTTTTCCTCCGTTTTTACAAATTCGAAAAATTTATAAAAATTCGAAAAATTTATGAAAATTCGAAAAAACTTATAAAAATTCAAAAAAGTTTTAAAAATTCGAAAAAACTTACAAAAATTCGAAAAATATAAAAATTTGAAAAAATTTATAAAAATCCGAAAAAATATATAAAAATTCGAAAAAACTTATAAAAATTCGAAAAATATAAAAATTCGAAAAAATTTATAAAAATTCGAAATATTTATAAAAATTCGAAAAATTCGAAATTTTTTTTGAATTCGAAAAATTTATTAAAATCGGAAAAAATATATAAAAATTCGAAAAAACTTATAAAAATCCGAAAAAATATATAAAAATTCGAAAAAAACTTATAAAATTTCGAAAAATTTATAAAAATTCGAAAAATTCGAAATTTTTTTGAATTCGAAAAAACTTATAAAAATTCGAATTTTTATAAAATATAAAATATAAAAATTCGAAAAAAATTTTATAAAATTTTCTATATTTTTCATATTTTTCGAATTTTTATAAAATATAGAAAATTTTATAAAATTTTTTTCGAATTTTTATATTTTATATTCTATAAAAATTCGAATTTTTAAAAAATTTTTGAATTTTTTTAATTTTTTTCGAATTTTATAAAATTTTTTCGAATTCAAAAAAAATTTTGAATTTTTCGAATTTTTATATATTTTTTCGGATTTTTATAAATTTTTTCGAATTTTATAAGTTTTTTCGAATTTTTATATATTTTTTCGGATTTTTATAAATTTTTTCAAATTTTTATATTTTTCGAATTTTTATAAGTTTTTTCAAATTTTTAAAACTTTTTTGAATTTTTATAAGTTTTTTCGAATTTTCATAAGTTTTTTCAAATTTTTATAAATTTTTCGAATTTTTATAAATTTCTCGAATTTGTAAAAACGGAGGAAAACGTGTAAAAAAGGACGAAAAGTGCAAAAACGAACGAAAATGTGCAAAAGGACTAACGTCCGTTAGTATAAAGGACTAACGATGCAAGTGAGGGTAAAGAATATAAGGGTAGAATTGTCACTTTAGGGTCATATTGGTGAAGTCGGAACAAAATTTGATAGTTCGTTGGTGGAGTATGGTAATTAATTAGTTGATTAATCAATCTGGGATAAATCTGTAAGTTCGTTGCTATTCTATAGCATTAACCCTTAATTCTAATGTAACTTTATATGAATCATATCGTTCTACGGATTAAGAATACCTGAATATTAGTTGAGACTTTGATGATCTCATCTGCGCCAAGCTTCTTTGCCACAGATAACCGGCTGTCCTCAACATCCGCAATCACGATTCTTGGAGCTCCAAAAGCACGAGCAGCAAGCATTGCCACGAGTCCTATGGGCCCGGCTCCCATAACTAATACATTTGTTTCTGGACCTATATTAGCACGACGACAAGCGTGGACCCCAACACTCAATGGTTCACACATTGCACCTTCTTCCAAACTCACATTATCAGGCAACTTAAAACACAGATCTGCTGGATGTACCACCTGTTACAAATAAAGAACCTTTTTTTAACATCAAATTTACGAAATAAATTCATACATTTTATAAAAAATTGTACCTGATTGGCAAGAGAGCCATGGACAGGTGGAGTGGCGAAGAATTTCATTTCAGGGCAAAGGTTGTATTGGCCTTCTTTGCATTGTGTGCATCTCCAGCAGCTAATGCCAGGCTCAAGAGCTACACGATCACCAGGAATTAAATCCTTCACATCACTCCCGACTTCTTCTATTACACCAGCACACTCATGTCCAATAACCATCGGTTCTTTCACTAAAAAGTCTCCACATCTAAATGTCTACATACAATTTCAAATAAAGAGATGTTAATGCTTTCTTAGAAATTTCACATTAAACCGGTTCTTATCATAATCAGTCTAGCTCCAACAAAACTAATCATGTAAAGGGTACAAACATTTACCTATTTGCCCCATCAGTTAAGCTAATTTGAACCGTCATATCTCTCATTTCACAATACAAGTTTCTCTTTTTCTTACCAAAATATCAATTTTTAGTCATTTAATCTAGTACTTCCTAGATAATTTTCCAACAGTAAAACATCTAATCTAATTAGCACATGTGAACACGATTTTAGACCCATTAGCTTATTTTACTATAGTTGATAATTTGATTTAATTTGATTCTATTAATAATAAAATGATACCTACTAGTAAATACAAATATATTTTCTAGCTCTTAGTTTCTGTTTATCTTAACTTGATACAAATACTTATTAGATTCCATAAAATCCTTAAAGAACCAAAACATCCTTAATCTCTATCCAGAACCAATAATTATTTTGATTGGTCCATCAATCAAACAAACAGCAGCAAAAAAACATACAAGATCAAGGAAAAGGATTCAAACAAGGGATCCTATTTTCTTGCTTGTATTAATAGGGCTGCAAACATGCCAAGCTTTTATCAAGCAACTCGAGCTTGAGCTTGACTCGATCGAATCGAGATTTTATCCAGCTCGAGCCCAACACATAACGAGTCGAGCTCGAGCTTTTATCGAGCTTTTCGAGCCTTCGTGTACATATATATTTTTAGTATACATAACTATATAAATAACCTAAATGTTAATGTGAATATTGGTATAATAATTAAATATTTATCAAAGAAAGACTTTTTAAACTCTAATGCTCCCAAATACTTTGTATAAGTTCTTTGATCTTGAGTTTATCGCGTATTTTTTTGACTTTATTGATGGGAGAGACATGTGAGATAGGTGGTGTAGGTTGTAGTAATAAATTTAAGTTCTGAAAAAAAAAAAAAAAAAAAAAAAAAAAAAAAAAAATCCACAAAACAAAATTCACTAAACAAACATGGCCACCAGCCAACCATGGCCGACGGCGCACGGTACCGCCGGTCACGCCATGGTGGCTGGCGCCGTAGCCACCAGCCCACGCCATGGTGTTTTTTTTTTTTTTTTTTTTTTTTTTTTTTTTTTTTTTTTTTGGGCTCTTTTTTGGTGGGTTTTTGTATGTTTATGTTTGTTTTTGTGTTTGTTGTGTTTGTGATGGAATTTTTTTTTCTTTTCTTTTGCAGGTGATGGAGCAGCGGGGAAGAAGACATATGGGGAAGTTTTTATTTTTTTATTTATATTTTTTTTTCACTTTAAACCTTTTTTTTTTATAAATTTACATTATTTGCCCTTGTTAATATTTTTCTTGCACCATTAGTCCTTTTTGTTTACACCGTTAGTCCTTATTTAATTATGTAATGTGTTTTATATTAATGAAATTAAATTTGAGTTAATCTAATGTGTTTTAATTTTAATTTTAATTTTATATATCTCTAATAAATTATGTAAGTTAAAAAAAAATTGACGACGGCACCACATTTTAGTTAATATTGTGAATATTTTATTTAATATTGTGTATGTTTTAGTTATATTGTGTATGTTTTATTTTATGTAAAAATTAAAAAAAATAATAATAAATAAATAATGGACGACGGCATCACATTTTCTGGTGCCGTGGGTACCGCCCAGAATGTGATGCCGTGGGATTTTTGGTGCCATAGAGATTTTTGCTGACGTGACAGGGAATTTTGAGCCATGGCACGAAGCCATGGCTCCAGGGTACCCAGCGCTCTAAGTGAGTGACTATTATGAGAAAAATATGTAAGACACCCACCTTAAGATAGTGAACATCGCTGCCACATATACCAACAGCTTTAATTCTTACTCTAACATCATATGGCCCTGAATCAAATACCAATAAGCCAAATCACATAAGCCGAATCAAAGGGCTTATTTTATGCTAATTTACTAGGAATGCATTAAAATACTAAAAACAAAAGATACCAAGAGCAGGAAGAGTAAATGGTTGAATCTTGAGTGTGTTGATAGCAACCAACCAAGCAGCCATGTTTTGTTCTTCACCATCACTCTTTCCACCTTTTCCCATAATCTTTAACCTTAACAACTCTTTTAGTACTAATCTAGACTTGATCAAGATGATTATGTGTTTTGTTCTTCAACCTGTGTGGTATATATAATACAGTAATAATTTGTGAGGGCAAAAGTATAGATTCTTTTAAAGTTTGCGAGGTCTAGAAATGCTAGTAAAATCCAAATTTCACCGACGTATATTGGTGAACAAGATGCTGATTGGCATGAAGATGATGATTATTAGATGTGTCATAACATATGTATTATTAATATTTCATTGCGAAAATAACCTACTGAATACCATCCTACTTTCAAAAAAGTATCATCTTGAACCATTTACTTTTTTATTGCTAACTTTACCAACGAACTTTCAAATTTTAATTCGACTTGAACCATTTCTTTAGACCGTTAGAATTCATGTGGCAACGTTAGTCCTATTAGTCAACGAACGTTTGCAAAGTTAGTCATTTTATACTAACGATGTCAACGAACGTTTGCAAAGTTAGTCCTTTTATAATAACGATTTGTTTTTAATTAACTAAAAATTTGGAAAAAAATTTAAAAAAATTCGAAATTTTTTTAAAAATTCAAAAAATTCGAAAAAAACTTATAAAATTTTAAAAAATATTTAAAAAAATTCGAAATTTTTTTAAAAATTCAAAAAATCTATATAAGTTCGAAAAACTTATAAAATTTCGAAAAAAATTTAAAAAAATTCGAAAAATTTATAAAAAATTTTCGAAAATTTTAAAAATTCGAAAAATTTATAAAAATTCAAAAAACTTATAAAATTTCAAAAAAATTTTAAAAATTCAAAAAAATTTTAAAAATTCGAAAAATTTTATAAAAATTTCGAAAAATTTTATAAAATTTTCGAAATATTTTATAAAATTTTATAAAGATTTTATAAAATTTTGAAGTTCGAAAAATTTTATAAAAATTTCGAAAAATTTTATAAAATTTTTATAAAATATTTCGAAATTTTTATAAAATTTTATAAAATTATAAAAATTCGAAAATTTTATAAAATTTTTCGAAATTTTTATAAAATTTTTCGAAATTTTTATAAAATTTTTTGAAAATTTTATAAAATTTTTCGAATTTTTAAAATTTTTTCGAAATTTTATAAGTTTTTTGAATTTTTATAAATTTTTCGAATTTTTAAAATTTTCGAAAAATTTTTATAAATTTTTCTAATTTTTTTTAAATATTTTTCGAATTTTTATAAATTTTTCGAATTTTTTTAAATTTTTTTTCGAAATTTTATAAGTTTTTCGAACTTATATAGATTTTTTGAATTTTTAAAAATTTTTCGAATTTTTTAAATTTTTTTCGAAATTTTATAAGTTTTTTCGAATTTTTATAAATTTTTTGAATTTTTAAAAAATTTTCGAATTTTTTTAAATTTTTTTCCAAATTTTTAGTTAATTAAAAACAATCGTTAGTATAGAAGGACTAACTTTGCAAACGTTAATAGGACTAACGTTGCCACATGAATTCTAACGGTCTAAAGAAATGGTTCAAGTCGAATTAAAATTTGAAAGTTCGTTGGTAAAGTCAGCAATAAAAAAATAAATGGTTCAAGATGATACTTTTTTAAAAGTAGGATGATATTCTATAGCTTTTAATATTTCATTGCGAAAATTACCTACTTAATACATTTCGGAAAGTGTTTTATACAAGTTTCTAGCAGTTTTCTAATTTGACCATGCATGTCGTGATCTCAAAAGAAGAAAGACAAAACACACTTGTACACAACCATATTTCGACACGTGGATACCTTGTCAACTTTTTTTAATCGGTCGACAAAGGTTTCACCGCATGACCCACGTAATAAACAATTGATACTTTTATTATAACGCTTTAATTTTATTAAGAAAAAAGGTAGGATAAAGAAATAGTACTCTAGTCGACTCAATTGTGCTAATTTTGTGACGGTCCACGTGTATTATTGTTAACTCGATCAAGATATTTCAGGTTTGTAATTGTAATTCTTTTACTGTATTATTGTTTCTGAATTATTTTATTTCAACAGTACAAGTGTACACTCGCCATTGCAATAATCCGTACAAAACTCACGCCCATGCACAAAGGATAATAATAAAATAAAAATAAAAATAAAAAGGGACAAAATATCGGCGCGCGTGTCGCAAGATGGTTGTGTCCAAGTGTATTTCGCCCTTCCCTTTTGAGGTCACGAAATGCATAACCAAATTGCAAAACGGCTAGATGTCTTTGTTTTATAAAACACTTCCCGAAGTGTCTAACTAGGTAATTCTCGCTATTATATTTTATGTACATAGGAGCCCACTTATTTTATCCATGCATTATTCAATGAATTTTGATGATTCTTCGCTGCACGCCATGCTCGCCTTCCTGAATTATTCCATGTATTTTGATTGCTAGTAAACCTACTAAGCTTTCCAACTGCATATGCTATATCCGGCCTAGTACTTATCATGGCATACATTAACGATCCAATCCTTTTCGAGTATTCAAGTTGAGACACCGCTTTACCTTTATTGGGTAATAGCTTAAGGTTTGGATCCATGGGAGTACCTATGGGAGAACAGTCCTTGAAATTGAACTTATCCAAGATCTTCTCAATATAATGTGATTGAGAGATTGAAATACCCTTGTTCTCACGGATGGTCTTGATTCCTAAGATCACCTCTGCCTCCCCCATGTCTTTCATAGCAAACTTAGATGACAAGAATTCCTTTGTTTCATCAACTTGATCTTGGTTGGTACCAAAGATCAACATGTCATCCACATATAAGCATATCATGACTCCATTTCTAGAATCATCAAATTTACTATAAACACATTTGTCGGCTTGATTTAATAAAAAACAACTCGACAATACAACCTCATCAAATTTTTGATGCCATTGTTTAGGAGCTTGTTTTAACCCATAAAGAGATTTAACTAATTTACAGACTTTGTTTTCGTGTCCAGGCATAACAAACCCTTCGGGTTTCATGTAAATCTCTTCTGTTGGAGTATGCTCTTGTCATAATGACTAATTATATGGCTAGACATATGTGAGCCTATGGGGTCACACACATATACACTGAGGTGCCATTTTATATATCGTGATTATCGTATTTACGATATATAAATAACCGTAAGTAACCAGGAACCGCTATTGGGCTTCTAATGACTAAGTGTTGGACTTATTCTATTGGACTTGGAAACAAAATGGGAAGCCCATAAGTGGCCGGCCATATGGAGGCCTTTTAGGGAAGATTGGTTTTAATTTGGTCAATGATATATCCTAATTAATCTCTTGATAATTAAGATAACCAATCACTATAATCTCTCCCTCCTCCCCAATAATATGGTACGGCAAAACACAAAAGAAAAACCTAGGGTTTTTAATTTTGATCTTTCACTCTTGCATCTTGCTTATTCAAGAGTGTTTGATTGGTTACGGGTGAAGGACTAGCATCCATTGGCATACGGTGACGTGTAGTGTGGACATATCATAGAGGTGATCTCCTTTGGTCACTTGTGGTTCTTATTCCATTCGATCCATAAGCATTGGTGGTGACTTTCGGATCACGCTACAAAGGTATAACTTATGTGTTATTATTATTGATTGATCATATGACTCTATGGATCCTTGTATGGTGATGTTCTTCCGCTGCGTTTATGTTATTAATTGTTAATTTATGTTTACATCACCTATATCTTCATCTAATTCACTATTCAAGAATGCGGTTTTCACATCCATTTGGTGAATTACAAGATTGTGTATAGCAGCTAATGCCAATAACAATCTAATGGTGGGTATCCTAGCAACCGGAGCATAAGTATCGAAATAATCAATTCCCTCCTTTTTTCTAAAACATTGGATTACCAACCTTACCTTGTACTTGTCAATAGTACCATCCACCTTCATCTTCCTTTTGAAGATCCATTTACTTCCTAATGGTTTACACCCAGGAGGTAAATCAGCCAACTTCCAAACTTTATTTTGCAAGATAGAATCTATCTCATCTTGGACTGCTTCTTTCCAAAAAGCAACGTCCCTTGAAGCCATTGCTTCACTATATGTCATTGGATCCTTATCAATATTGAAACAATATTGATATTGAAAATTAATTTCATTCCTAGATCCTTCAACTAAGTAAAGTTGAAAATCATCACCAAAAGTTTTGGCTTTTCTAACTCTTGTAGCCTTTCTTGGTTCAGCGCTAGTCGATGGAACATCCTCGGTATTAACCGGTGCCTTCGAACTATGATTCATGTCCCTTGGCCTAGGTATAGATGTTAATCTTTCTTCATCAAAGATTGCATCTCGTGACTCTATCACCGAGTTCACCGAAACATACTCATTTGATTCTAATACATAGAATCTATAAGCATATGAGTTTTCAGCATATCCAATAAATATGCAATCTATACCTCTTTCACCTAAAGTTTTCCTTTTAGGTTCCGTGAGCCTAACCACAGCCCTACATCCCCAAACCTTGAGAAAATTCAAGTTTGGTGCTCTCTTGTGCCAAAGTTCATATGGGGTTTTCTTGTTGCTTTTACCGGGAATGCGGTTTAACAAGTAACAAGCCGTTAACATAGCTTCACCCCAGAATCCTTCACTTAACCCAGAATAAGACAACATTGAATTCACCATTTCTTTCAATGTCCTTTCTTTCTTTCAGCTACACCGTTTTGTTGTGGTGTATATGGAGCTGTTGTTTGGTGTATTATTCCGGTGGATTGAAAATATACCGGATCATAATACTCCCCTCCACGATCAGTACGTAAGATTTTTACCAACTCTTTTTGATGAAGCTCTACCTCTTGTTTATAAATTCGAAATTTATCAAGAGCTTCATCTTTTGCATGCAATAAGTAAATATAGCAATAACGTGATGCATCATCTATGAAAGTTATGACATATTTTTTATTACCTAGAGATGGAGTAGCATGCAAATCACATAAATCACTATGAATAAGATCTAAAAGTTTGGATTCATGATTTGTCTTTTTAAATGGTTTTCTAGTAATCTTAGTTAACATGCAAGTCTTACATTTATTATGGTCCAATTCAATCCATGGAATCATGCTCATTTTTGACATTTCTTTCATTCTTTTATGGTGAACATGTCCTAATCTAGCATGCCATAATTCTAAGTTACTCAATTTAACATTAGATGTTGAATCTACCATACAAATCGAATTATAGCTAAATGGCACATCCAAATTTAACATAATCATACCATTACACAAATAACCAAATCCAACAAAAGAACCATGTTTCGACAAGATATACTTATCGGATTCTAACACTTGTTTGTACCCGCAATTATTTAAAATTACACCGGACAACAAGTTTTTCCGAATACCGGGCACATACAATACTTTACATAACGAAATAGTTTTTCCAGAAGTAAAAGTTAAATCTACTAGTCCAATGCCATGGATCGGTTCTGTAGCGACGTTTCCCATTTTTAAAACACTCCCGTCATCTATAGTTGCAAGTTCCTTGAACCATCTTCGGTCCTTGCAAACATGACTCGTCGCGCCAGAGTCGAACCACCAAGCTATGTCATCATCCTGTACATAAAATGATTCAGAAATTAACGACACATAATTCAAACCCGAATTATTATCAAAGGTTAAAATCTGGCCTGCTTGTTTCGGATCCCCTTTGGATCCACCACTAGTACCGCCATCATTCTTGCCTTTACCAACTCGGCAATCTCTCTTGAAATGTCCTGGTTTTCCACATCTCCAACAGTCACTATTCCCGGATTGTTTCGACTTCTTCACAAAACCCTTTTTGTTTCCACTACCTTGAAACTTCCTTTTCATTTTGTTCGTATTGGAACCCTTTTTGAAACTAGGATTAGTTTCTTCAACAACATTGACAGAAGACCCGCCAATATCCTTGTCTTTTTCGTTTCCCCAAACATTTTCCATTCTTCTACAACCTTCCTCAATACTAAACGTACTGCCCAAATTAACAAGATTGTATTCGTCCTTCTTATGTTTCAAACTGTGTTTGAATTCCTTCCAAGAAGGCGGGAGTTTGTCTATGATGTAAGCAGTGGCAATGGATTCATCCATTTTCAGCCCATGTTGTTCAAACCTACCAATTATTCCCAAACACTCGTTGTATTGTTCTATCACAGAACGCCCATCCACCATTTTATAATTCATAAAATCACTTACCAAGAACTTTTTGCTTGAGGAATCTTCAGCCATATACTTGGCTTGAAGGGTATCCCACAATTCTTTTGCGGATTCGACATTTTGATAAATATCAAATAAAGTGTCGGACATACCATTTAGAATTGTTCCACGGTAAATGAAATCATCATTCCAGAATTTGTTTCTCTTCCTTATTTGTTCAACAGTCTCATCCTCCAATTCTTCCGGTGCCGGGGTAGTGAGAACATACACAACTGTGGGAAACTAGAAGGGGGGTTGAATAGTTTACCGGTTTGAAAACTTCTTTTAAAAGTATGCTATTAGAAACTTTGATTCGAACTCTATGTGTAATCAATCAACACCAATATGAGCTACACACTAAGCTAAGTAATAATAACAAATAAAAGTAAAGAGTAGAGTTGGAAAGATCAAACCGAGACAGAGGATTTATAGTGGTTCGGCTACGAAGCTCTTCTTCGCCCTACTCCACTCCCCGAGTACCACACTCGATAGTTTCAAACACTATATCAACAACCTCCCTTAAGGCGGAGAAAACCGTACACGTCGCTTATCCTTTTACCGACACTAAGCTAGATGTCGAGTGCTAATCTTAGCTAGCACCAATCTACCAAGGTTCACGTGACCAAACACACAAGCCCAATGGCTTCAAGAGATCACCAAGATCTCAACACGATCACAATGATCAACACTCACTTCACTCTACTCAACTAACACTAACCTAATGACCCTTGATCTTCTTGATCAATCACACAAGCCCAATGGCTTCAAGAGATGTTCACTATCTCTATAGATCACACTTGATCTTCACTCTCACTCACAAAAAGAAAATAAACTTGATGTATGCTAAGACACAACAAGGTTGTAACAAGTGTTACAAAAACGTATCAACTATAACTCTAGTATCTTCTTGATTACTTGAGTTCTTCTCTTGCTAATGAAGAGGGATGACAACACCTTGTATCAACTTGGATACTTGTGTTCTTCTCTTGCTAGTGAAGAGGTATGAAGAGGATCACTTGAAGGATGATTGGATCACTCTTGAAACAAAGAAAAACTAATCTAAATGAACCTAAGAGGTGAAAGGTGTGAGAGGATTTAGCTAAGGGATTTTTCTGTGTGTGAAGGGTGCCTAAAACTGTGAAAGAGGTGGGTATTTATAGGCAAAGAAAATCTGAACATTACAAGGAAATTCTGTACGGACGGCTCCTTTAAATACCATACGGCTCCACTAAATTTAGTGGAACCGTGGAGCCGTGGTAGACTAGGACGCTCCAAATTTTGTCTTTTCTGGTGAAAACTTATTTGGGGAAGGTTGGAGCTGATTTTGGGGGGAAAATAGCTGTTGTGATTTTTAAACTAATTTTTCCATTAAAACATTTCTTAATATTTCAAAAATAATTTGTCATGTGTATTTTTGAAAAAATGTTTTGTCCCATTTAAAATGTGAATTTTCAAAACATAAATTCACTTCTTTGATCATTAGTTCAAGTTGTAACTTTGTTCAAGAGTGATTTGCATAGAAACGGGATCTTCCGATTAAAAACTTGTTATCGTTAATTTTAACGTAACGTGAGTTCACATTTTTTCATCCTCAAAACGTGAAGTAATCGAAAGATATAAATAACGTTTTTAGAACATTATTTGCATCAACAACAACATTCAAAGTTGTCAACAAAAACTGCATCTTTTTCTGCCAACGCCTAAAGTCTTGTCCTTCAAATTTCACCAACTTCACGAACTTGGATGTCATATCACGAATCGATTCACCAGCCATCGTCACTGATTTTATTGATCTTTGTTGTTAATTGTTGTAACTCGATAGAAATCCGAAGTCGTGTGAGTACACTTTCAGATCAATAAAATGGAGTGGATACCAATTTATGATCGGATAAAATCGAATTTGATTCAAGATTTTGTATGTGAGTATGTTTGCAGAATTTCGTGATCAAAGATTTATAATTAGAATCGTTCTTCAATTCTCGACCTTGAGAATATATACAAAAACGGTTTTTAGGGCCTATAACTGTTTTACGGTTATCTTTATTATTTGGATAAATACATTAAATTTGTAACATATTAAATATGTAACAAATTCGGAAAATAAAAATTCTAGTGAATTTTTAACATAGCAATGTTATACCAGCCAGGGGCGCTGCCCCTTGGACCCTGCCAGGGGCTGCCACCCCATGGACCCCGCTTCTCTCGGGGGCGCTGCCCCCGAACCCCCGCCAAGGGGGCTACGCCCCCTTGAAACCCCCGTTAGTCCCGTTAATATTCAATTAAGCGTCGACTCTTATTTGCATATTAAACGCAATCAATTTTACACTAAAATACCAACAGATTAATTATGATTAAACGAGCATGAAGCTGTTTAGCGAATCGTAATTTTTCCATAAGATTAGTTTATTGTTTAACCTCATTTATGTGTTTTTGACTTATGTTTCATAACTTTTTTTTTCCTCGCTTATTTTGAAACTTGTTTATATAAGTTATTATCTTATAACAAACTTATATAAATTCATAAGTAACAAAATAAAGCAGAAAAAATGAGCATGTAAAATATAAGCCCGTAAGCGCATAAATAAGCTTAAACAAACATACCCCTAAAAGGATTATGATTTGTAGGTGTAGTTAAGAGGCCACTAAATAACATAACTATATAAGGTGTTAAAGTAGTGGTAAATTTTAAATTTTAGAAAAAAATGTGATTGCTAGGAAAGTCTGAAAACTGTTGTTAAAATAGCTGTTAAGTATAATATAGTGATGCCTTTAAAGTTTTAGGAGATTTCTTGAGTGAGATCAACAATTTATTGAGACTCACCTGAGGTCATCTCGCAAATGAGACAAGAGTGATGCGTGGCAATTTAGTTTGCTTTTAGTATGAGGAAATCTTCTACGAGGCTCAAAGGGCAGAAGCCCTTTATGTGGAAGCCCTATTTTTTTTTTTTTTTTTTTTTTTTTTTTTTTGCTTGGGATTCGTCCTTGTCTTGTCCAGATTTTGTCTAATTGGGTTTTTGATACATTTAAGACTTTGGTATGGGCTTCCAATTAGCCGAAGTTCTCATTTATCATCGCTAAACCTTTTTTTTTAATCGAAAAGAGAAGCTATAATTATCGATTAGAAGAAAGTACATCATCAGTTGCCCATATACATGCACAATCTGTAACGCTACCTTCTAAGATCAACTCATCATTAAATTCCAAAGCCTAAGAAGCTATATTATGCGCAACCTTATTCCCCTCTCTTTTGACAAAAGAACAATTACATAAACTAAAACTTAATGAGTTAGAAACAATTTGTGCAAACATGCTCGCAATTTGAAGAAGAGTAGTACCTCTCTGGAGTGCATTAACTAAGCACAAAGAGTCTGATTCAAAAATGACCTTAGAATAACCTTAATTATGTTCTTGTTTTATCGCCCATAAGAGCGACTTAGCTTCAGCCTCCAACGGAGAGCTTGCATAGCATTCTACCCGAGCACTTGAAAGAAGCACGTCCCCACGATCATTGCGAGCAACAAAACCAAATCCAGCCTTACCAGACTTTTTTTGCCATGATGCATCACAATTAAACTTGATGTAGTCATCTTGCGGTTTGGTCCACTTAATTGTAGCTTTAGTTTGTATTGTTGCAAGATCGTGCTTATTCACTTTATTGTAATCCATAAGCAAAAGTTTTGCCATAACTTCAACATTTGTTTCCCTTTCGCTTACTTGACCATGAAATTGTTTATTTCTTCTCATCCAAAGGCCCCATAGTATCATTAGAAATTTCTCCCATTCCATAGGAAACTTATTCAAAAACACTTGGCAAAAATCATCTAATATAATAGCCCCATCCGTGTCATAGAATCTATCAAAGTTGCATCGATCCCAAACTTTTGTGACGGTCCACGTGTATTATTGTTAACTCAAGATATTTCAGGTTTGTAATTGTAATTCTTTCACTGTATTATTGTTTCTGAATTATTTTATTTCAACAGTACAAGTGTACACTCGCTGTGGAAAACTAGAAGGGGGGTTGAATAGTTTTATGTCCTTTTAAATTTTTATTGTGAAAACTTTGTTTACTTTTTAAAACTTAGATTCGAATTTATGTGATCTTAACTCTTTGAACAATATGAACAATATGTATATAAGTAAATATAAATACGTAATGCAAGTAAGGTAATAAAATGAAATGAAAGTTAGAGATGGAAAGATCTAACCGAGAGACAAGAGATTTATAGTGGTTCGGCTACAAGGACACCTTCCTTGCCCTACTCCACTCCCCGAGCACCTAACTCGAGAGTTTTCTTCACTATGTCAACAAGCTCCCTTATGGCAGAGAAAACTTTACACAACTTTAGCTTACTCCGGCTTAACGACACAAAGCTAGATGTCGAGTTCCAATCGTAGCTAGAACCAATCTCACAACTTAAACACGACTTAATCACACCTTCTTCTTCACGACTTCTTCACGACTTCTTCACTATCACTTCACAACTAAGCACAACCTATGTACACTTCTACTTCTTCACACCTTCACTACTTACACACCTTAACAACACAACTTCTCTACTTACACACTAACCTATCCCAAACAATTATTCACACAACTATCTAACAACAATACACAACTTATATACAAATGTATGATGACACAAACAACTTAGGTATCTAAGTTGCAATACTTCTTCTCTAGTTGTTGAAGGAGTATTCTTCTCTTGCACTTGAATGAAGGAAGCTTGGATCACTTGGAAACCAAAGCTTAAGATTATATGATCAAAGGGTTTTTGCAGATATGAAATGAGATCTACAACAGAAAGTTTTAGTGTGCAAAAGGTGAGTAAAAATCCAGGGGAAGGCTGGTATTTATAGGTAGAAAAACTGGACAGCTGGAACCTACTGGAGCGTGGCCGGCCCCCTTAAATAGGGGGGCGGTCCCCTTAATTTTAAGGGGGCCGCCCATGCCAGCCGTTGCCCAGTT
Organism: Artemisia tridentata subsp. tridentata; assembly: GCA_021014915.2. Classification (NCBI taxonomy): domain Eukaryota; kingdom Viridiplantae; phylum Streptophyta; class Magnoliopsida; order Asterales; family Asteraceae; genus Artemisia; species Artemisia tridentata. Next base: position 366,363,140 of record CP139503.1, on the reverse strand, counting down.
TTGTCTTTTTGTGGGGAAGGTTTTTCTGGAACATTTTTACTGATTTTGGTTAAAAATTTGAATTCATAAATTTATAATGAATTAAACCTTTTTATTTATTACCAAAAATGTTTTTCTAAAAGATATAAAATGTTTTTGACATTTTATAAAAAATCTAGTATTTAAGAAAATGTTCCTTTGATCATATAATGCATTAAGCACTTGTTTATTCATACCTTAAGTGATTAAGTTGTAGAAGTGAATATTTACAACTAAATACTTGTTTATTTGATAAGTTTATGTTTAATGAGTTTATATTTTGTGATCATTAAAACATAGAGATATGAATAATGTTTTTAGGCATTATTTATGTCAACAATCTCCCCGTTTTTTATGATTACAAAACTTAAACTTATTAAATCCAAAAATTTATTTTTGGACAAGTATTTAGTGAGTTTATATTCACTTCTCCCCCTTTTTGTAGAATAAAAAAGGTTATGCCGGCAAGTTTTAGAAACTAAATTTGTCGGGACGAGAACTCCCCCTCATTCGAGGGCACCAAGGAGATGAGCTATGGAAATCTTGGCTGCAAAAACAAGTTAGGAGACACAAGATACATATATATGCATAGCAAAAATATTTAGAACAACCAACTAATTTATTTATGCATTCAAGATGATCATATATAACATATGAATCATCATTACATTATATAAACTACTTGAAACATAATGATTACAACATAACTAGAAACACTAATGGTCCTCATATTGCCAAAGAGAGTGATTGGACTTGCTTACGACACAAAAGGGTGAGGGATTTTATTTTGAGGCGGAAAGCATGTGGATGGGTTTTAGTTATGTGATGGTGAGGGAAATGGAGCGGATCCAGTGATGTTATATCGTTGTAGGGGAGGAATGGGATAAGGACGAGTGAGTAGATATTCGATCCAAGAGATATCTTCACTTAAGTGGAGAATTTGTTTTTGAAAGAAGATGCAACAAGGGCAATAGTGGGTGTGGTTTGTAACTTGATCCAAGTTAAGAGAGTGGGGTAGGCAAGTTGAGTAAGGTGAGGATGGAGGTTGTCCCTTGTTGCGTTGTGTGAGGTGCATAGCAAGGAGATCACCAAGATCATGGATTTGGTTAATCTCTTCATGAAGCTTTTGCCTTTCATGAATGGGGATTTGGTTATTTGGTGGAAATGGATGGTATTGAGGTGAAAAGTTTAATGTTTTACCAAGGTGATGAGGGTTTTCAAGGATTCCATTGAAGTTGGTTTGATGTTTAGGGGAGTAGTTTGGAATGAATGTGGATGTTTGGCCAAAATGATAGGGTTTGTGAAATGGTTCAATGGAGTGAGGTTGTGATCTTGGAGAGTAGTTGGGGATGAATGATGATGGAGGTGTTGGTTGTCTAGTCGCACCATTTGTGATGGGCTTGTGGTGAGGGTGAGGTTTTCTTTTCCACCCGGGTTTTAAGGTCATCCTTGCTAGCTTTGAGGTTTTTGGTTTTTGGTTGATAGGAGAAGACATGATGGGATGATTGAATGTGGTGAGATATGGGGTTATTTATAGTGGAGGATTTGTGTTGTTTAGGAATGGATAGGCTTATTGTGTGATTAGGACAGAATGTGTTTGTGAATTTTGGGGAAGAATATGATCAAATGGGCTAAAAAGCAGAAAAAGATTATGTGAACCCGTCCAGCAGATGGCCGGTCCCCTTAATAATTAAGGGGGCTGCCTTATTAATTAAGGGGGCCGCCCATCTGGTACCTTTCTGGGTTCCAGAAATGGGTTTTTCTGCAAAAATAGGTGAGGATGGCTATGTTTTGAGCTTTTGGTTTTAGGAAAGTCCCACTTTTTGAGGCAATAGAGAAACATATTTAAGCATGCATGGCATATAAGATAAACAAATAAGCAAGCAATAAGTTATATCTAGCAATTTAGAGAATTAAGGCAATTAAACAACTAAGGCAAGGGTAATGGAGCAAAGGCACTAGAAACTAATGGGGAATAGGTGATGGAACAATTGTGAGGATGTGATTAATAAGCTTGTTCTAGTGTGTGCCTACATGCAACAAATGTGGAGATGTGATTGTTTCGACTCCTAAATGCAAAAATTTCCTAAGAAACAATCCAAGGTCTCCTTGATTTGATTTTGCTCAATATATGAATATCAAAGATATATATATTAGATTATATACTTTGACAATTCATGTGAGATCTTTATGCATGAAAAAAAATGTTTTTAGCATTATTCAACAATGTAAGGAAAATGGTTTTCATGTGTTTTCCTAGATGTGAGAATGATTTGTAGAAAATAGATTGGGTTTTGTTTATAAATATGTTTATGCAAAAAAAATATATATATATTTCACAATCTTTTACTTTGTGCAAAACAGATTCCTAGACTCAGATGAGAGAAGAAAAAGAAAAAAAAATTTACAGACAGATGGCCGGTCCCCTTAATGACGAGCCGGTCCCCTTAATGACGAGCCGGTCCCCTTAATAATTAAGGGGACCGCCTTTATAACATTAAGGGGTCTGCCCATCTGGAAAAAAAAATTGTACCAAAAGTGCAGAAAATTTAGTCAATTTGTTCCATCATCCCTAGGCCTAAACGTAATCCTATACTAAGCAAGTTATATGTTAAATTATCTACATGCTCAACATTTTCAATAGTTAAGGAGTCTTGAGAGATCGTACCCTTGCCAATGATTTTTCCAAGAAAATCACTACCGAAAATAACATTACCTCCGTTGTATGCCTTGTAGGAGGAGAATAGCTTCCGGTTTCCCGTCATGTGCTTCGAGCATCCGCTATCCTTAATCCATTCGTCGGGCTCCAAATTTATCCCTAGACATATTTCATCGGTGGCTTGAGCTACAAGGCACTTTTCGTCTTTTGCTTTGTCCGCTTAATCTTTGTCGCTATCACTACATGTTCCACTAACAAATGCGCTTTCGTAATCATAACCCGGTGGCTTTGGACATTTGCCAATGAGATGGTTTTGACTTCCACATCTAAAGCACTTTCTTTTCCCGTAATTATCATTTCTATTTCTTTGAAGCGATCTTCTTTCATCTCGCGGTTGTCTCGTGAATATTCCTCGTCTCTTGAAGAATTTCTTGAATTCTCTCACGGCCATTGCATATTCTTCGTCTTCACTATCGTCACTTGAATCGTCATCATCACTAACCTCCTTTTTGAATTTTAGCGCAAGAGTTTTTATTTGATCTTTCTTACTCTTGACTGTTTCAAAGTCTCTCTTTATAATTTCTTCATGGACCTTCAAGTTGCCAATAAGTTCATCAAGCGATAGCGTCATCAAGTTCTTCGATTCTTCAATAGCCGTGACCTTCGCGCGCCATTTTGGATGCAATGCCCTAAGAAATTTCCTTACATAATTTTTGCTAGAAAAAGTCTCATCAAGTGCTTTTAAACTTGTGATGATTGTGTTAAATTTAGCAAATGCATTATCAATAGATTCCTCTTCAGGAATTGTAAATTGTTCATATTGTTGAACAAGAACATCTATTTTGTTATCTTTGACTTGACTATTACCTTGGTGAGTGATTAGTAAAGAATCCCAAATTTCTTTTGCGGTTTGACACATAAAAATTCTTTCATATTCTTTGCGTGGTAACGCACTATAAATTACCATTTTAGCCTCATTATTTTTTAATTGCTAGCTTCATTTTCAAATCATCATTTTTTTTTCGAAGGGTACAATTTCATCTATTTTAGTTTAAGGATTATTTTGAATAGGAGGAAAATCACCATAGGTAATAACATGCCAAAGATCAAGATACTTTGATTTCACATAAGTTTCGAATCTATTTTTCTAATAAAGAAAACCATCACTTTCAAATAGTGGTGGTCTTTGCATAGATTGCCCTTCTAAATATTTTAAAGATTCCATAGATCGTTTCAAGTTTTAAAATACAGTTTATTTTAAAAATCTTGTTTGACGTGGCTCTTGATACCAATTGTGGAAAACTAGAAAGGGGGGGGGGGGGTTTGAATAGTTTTATGTCCTTTTAAATTTTTATTGTGAAAACTTTGTTTACTTTTTAAAACTTAGATTCGAATTTATGTGATCTCAACTCTTTGAACAATATGTATATAAGTAAATATAAATACGTAATGCAAGTAAGGTAATAAAATGAAATGAAAGTTAGAGATGGAAAGATCTAACCGAGAGACAAGAGATTTATAGTGGTTCGGCTACAAGGACACCTTCCTTACCCTACTCCACTCCCCGAGCACCTAACTCGAGAGTTTTTTTCACTATGTCAACAAGCTCCCTTATAGCGGAGAAAACCTTACACAACTTTAGCTTACACCGGCTTAACGACACAAAGCTAGATGTCGAGTTCTAATCGTATCTAGAACCAATCTCACAACTTAAACACGACTTAATCACACCTTCTTCTTCACGACTTCTTCACGACTTCTTCACAACTTCTTCACGACTTCTTCACGACTTCTTCACTATCACTTCATAACTAAGCACAACCTATGTACACTTCTACTTCTTCACACATTCACTACTTACACACCTTAACAACACAACTTCTCTACTTACACACTAACCTATCCCAAACAATTATTCACACAACTATCTAACAACAATACACAACTTATATACAAATGTATGATGACACAAACAACTTAGGTATCTAAGTTGAAATACTTCTTCTCTAGTTGTTGAAGGAGTATTCTTCTCTTGCACTTGAATGAAGGAAGCTTGGATCACTTGGAAACCAAAGCTTAAGATTATATGATCAAAGGGTTTTTGAAGATATGAAATGAGATATACAACAGAAAGTTTTAGTGTGCAAAAGGTGAGTAAAAATTCAGGGGAAGGCTGGTATTTATAGGTAGAAAAACTGGACAGCTGGAACCTACTGGAGCGTGGCCGGCCCCCTTAAATAGGGGGCAGTCCCCTTAATTTTAAGGGGGCCGCCAAGCAAAATTAAGGGGGCCGCCCATGCCAGCCGTTGCCCAGTTTTGTCTTTTTGTGGGGAAGGTTTTTCTGGAACATTTTTACTGATTTTGGTTAAAAATTTGAATTCATAAATTTATAATGAATTAAACCTTTTTATTTATTACCAAAAATGTTTTTTCTAAAAGATATAAAATGTTTTTGACATTTTATAAAAAATCTAGTGTTTAAGAAAATGTTCCTTTGATCATATAATGCATTAAGCACTTGTTTATTCATACATTAAGTGATTAAATTGTAGAAGTGAATATTTACAACTAAATAATTGTTTATTTGATAAGTTTATGTTTAATGAATTTATATTTTGTGATCATTAAAACATAGAGATATGAATAATGTTTTTAGGCATTATTTATGTCAACACTCGCCATTGCAATAATCCGTGCAAAACTCACGTGTATTACTGTTAACTCAAGATATCGGCGCGAGTGTCGCAAGATGGTTGTGTCCAAGTGTATTTCGCCCTTCCCTTTTGAGGTCACGAAATGCATAACCAAATTGCAAAACGGCTAGATGTCTTTGTTTTATAAAACACTTCCCGAAGTGTCTAACTAGGTAATTCTCGCTATTATATTTTATGTACGTAGGAGCCCACTTATTTTATCCATGCATTATTCAATGAATTTTGATGATTCTTCGCTGTACGCCCTGCTCGCCCTCCTGAATTATTCCATGAATTTTGATAATTTCCTTGGTTGTAATATTCTAACGAGGAAGGCTGCGAGCCGCCGCCGATTATTCGTGCCTATGTGTACGTGATCTTTCTTAGTTTCCCCCTTTGCTGATCTCTAGATTATTTCAACCATATGAATAAGTATCCTTGCGGTTTCGATTATCGACACCTATATGCATAAAAAAATAGCAAAAACAAATTAGCCACTACATGGACGACTTATGTCAAAGAAGTATTGGATACTAATTTATTAATCTATATATTTGGCGTTTATGTATATAAATAAAGTAAAGGGTCCTAGGGTGTCAAAAACAAAGCCTACAACCGTATGGCAGTTAATTTCGGTTATGACAGTTTAACTCGAAAGGTTGTGTCGGTTTGTATAGTTATACCGGTTCGTATGTGTCTGTTGGGAAAGTATAAATACCCCATGTAAAACAAGTTTGTATCTCAACGGTTTTATATCAATAAAAGTCAGTTATACTATTGTTTGTTATTCAATCATTCATAGAAAGTACCGAGAAGTGGTGCCAACAGTGGTATCAGAGCCGAAGGCTCGAACCAGAGAGAGAGACCAGCGATTCAAGAGGAATCGTTCGAGAGAAAAGAGAGACAGTGAAGAAATTGATTCAGGGAATCAATTAACAGAAAAACCGATCGAGTGAAGATCGAATCAGAGAAAGTAGAATAGAGAAAAACGTACCGGTTGTGCAAAGGAGAAACCGCCGCCGTGTGCTTGCCGGAGAAGAAAGGAAAAGAAACCACCACCGCTGTGTAATTGAAACGAGAACCATACCACCACCGATTGCAATCGTTAACCAGAAAAGGAAGAAGGAATTTGATTTAGCCCTATTTTCGTCAGAGGAAGAAGAAAGGAGCGTGCATTATTTTGGGATTAAAAGAAAAGGGGTGACCAGAGTTTGCCCTAATTTGTGAAGAAGGAAGAAAAAAAGGAACGACACTTTCTGAAGAAAAAAAAAGGGCCGCCGCTTTTTTATTTGGATTAAAACAAAGGACAGTGTTTAAGGGAAGGAGCCCACAAAAAAGAAGCCCAAGTAACAGTTTTATTATTCCTTTAAATATTTGTTACTTTTTATCTATTAGAAGAATAGGTAAGAAAAGTTTAGAATTTGCATATTATTGTGGATCAGACAGAAAGATTTAAAGTTCGACTATTATTAGAGTTATATTGGTTTTAGAAGAAAACCAAATCAAAAGGATATGTCGGGAGATAAAAACGAAAAAAATTGTTTTCGCCGCATCGTTATCATCATATCAATGCCCAGTTCTAAACAATACGAACTATACATTATGGGCATTAAGAATGAAGAAGATACTATTGGCAAATGGAGTATGGGATTTAGTTGAAGGAACAAGTACATCAAAAGAGATTGATGCAAATGCAAGTTGCGGGATGTGAAACAGCGAAAGAAATTTGGGACTCTCTAAAGTCCAGATTTCTTGGGACAGAAGATGTACAACAGGCACACTCGCAACAACTTAAATCAGAATTTGAGAGATTTGTGATGAAAGAAGATGAATCAATAGATTCATTTGCCGGGAAGTTGATGAGTATTATTACAAAGGCTGCTACATGTGGATTAACGTTTGATGAGCAAACGAAAGTACGAAAAGTACTTAATGCAGTACCAGATAAATTTGTACCAGTAGTAGCAACCATTGAAATGATTTGATAAATGAAATTGGGTTGGAATTACTTAATGTTGAAAAAAGTGAGTTATGAGGAGCGGGAGGAAAGGTGGAATGAATCAGGGGTGAACACGAGGAAGAGGCCGAGGAAGATTCGCAAGAGATAGTAAGAATGAAGATAGTTATGATAGAAGAAGGAGAAACCCTGGAGATCAAAACTACCATAGAAGAGACATTAGAGAAATAGAATGTTATAATTGTCATGAGTTTGGACACTATGCGGGAGATTGTCCAAAACCAGACCGTAGAAGAGAAATATCAAACCTTGTGTACGAAGATAACGAACCAACATTATTGATGGTTACATCCTTAGAAGAAGAACCGACATGGAATGGAAATGGCATTGAAAGGGATGAAATTCCAAAAGAAAAGTTAAAAGGCATAAGGTCAGAAATAGAAATAGATTTGAAAAGCAACTAGAGTTATGGAAGTTCGAAATGCTTCAAGAGTTAGAAATGGAGAAACAAGAGTTTGAGAAGAAAATAAGAAATAAAGAGATAGCATTTGAGAAACAAATGCAGAGAGAGTTAGAAAACCTAAAGAAGTTGAGAGATCGCACAAGCAAAGAGATGAAAGAGTTAAAAACAGAAAAAGAAGAGTTTGAGAAAGAGAACCATGAAATTGTTTCAGATAAGAAACTCCTAGAAGAAGAACCAAGAGTTGACAAGGGCGAATGCAAGAAGCATTGATGAGTGGCATTTTACTCATCATTTTATACCCGAAAAACCCCACAAAAATGACCAAAAACACCCAAATGGACCATATATTGTTACAAATAACCTTGGATTGTGTTTTATGTGTTGCAGGTACAAAAGGATTGAAAACGAGGCAAATTTGGACAAAACCGAGCGTGATATGAAAAAGAGCCGAAAACCAAAGCCGAAAAAGACAATTTTCATATGGATTTAATTCGAGCTCGGAAATCTCAAAACGACCCTTGGATTATTTTTATTTGGCAATATTAGCCCTTGGTTTAACTTTGAAGACATGGCAGTTTTTGTCCCCACAATTACAACAATGTACAACTTTGGTCCTTGTGATTAATATCCAACCTATCCTAACTACATTCTATCCGGATCATTAACTAACCCATCTTCCATTTCAGCCCATAAAAACCCACCAAAAGCCCAAATTTTCATATTAGCTAAACCGGGGGTCAAACTCAAACTGGGATTCTCTCTCACAAGAAAAGCACAAATGAGTAACTGGGATTCTCTCTCACAAGAAAAGCACAAAGGAGAAGAACCCTAGATTATATAGTTTAGTATAAATAGGATAGAGTACTGTAGCAATTTCAGGTTTTAATTTAGCTTAAATTAGGTATTTTTCTTTTTAAGCTTTTTGTTATTTATTTTCATTTCTTTTTAATTCCAGTATTGTAATTTAATTTTAATTAATGAAATTTTTAGTTTTCTTGTTTGGTCAACGAAAGTCAAAGGTTACTTTTCATCTGCTTATTTTTGCTTTTTTTTTTTTTTTTTTTTTTTTTCTGCTTATTTGATCTTTATGATGCTAGTTAATGTTAGTTAGGTAGAACTAGGATTGCTCACTTGTACTTTAGCCTCAAATCCCTTTAAAGCAGCCACTTTAGATAATAGCAGATCTTAAGTTTTTGATTTTCCATTTTTGCAGCCCTTTTGATGATTTTTAGTTTGCTCATTTTCAGTTGTTATAAGCCAAATTTTTGCATAGTCAATGTTCAGCTGCTCACCTTGTTAGTTCTTATTTTTGAGAATTTTTTCAATTAGCTTCTTAGTGCTTTTTATCAGCTTGAATAACCCCTATTTTGCCCTGCACCAAGTGTATCAGCAGACCATGATTAATTTTGCTTAATTTATGTTTTTTTTTTTTTTTTTTTTTTTTTTTTTTATGCTTATTTCTGCTTTTCATAGATTATTGTGACTTTGATTTCTGTTCTCAGCTTGATTATAGCTTATTTCTATGTTTATTAGCTTATTAGTAGCTTATTTAGCTTATTTGCCATTTTTGAGCTTATTTCCTATTTTCCAAGATTGATCAGATAAGCTTTAGCTTATCCTGAGCTTTTGTTGAGTTACAAAAAATATTTCCAGTTTTGAAATATGCTTCTTATTATTAGCTTTTTGAGTTTTAAAAGAAAATACAAAAAAAATAAAAAATAAAAATAGAATAGCAAAAATGTGCATAACTGGGGTCGAACCCCAGACCTCTTGTTCACACACACACCACTCTACCATTGCACCCTTGGGATTTCTTCAGTTAGATCTTGCAATATTTAATTTATAACCTCTTTTCCTCTTTTAGCTTATCCGAACCTTATTGCTTTTCCCCAGCTTATTGAGATAAGCTGGGACCTCTTTTACATTTTTCCTAGCTTCAGTTTAACATAAAGTATTTTTACAAAAATTTTCAGAATTTTCTCTTTTCGTTTAGTATTCTTAATCATTTATTTTCTTTAAATTAGTATTTAATTCGTATTTAATTATTAAAAAGTCAAAAAAATATAATTCTTTTTTTGAAAATTTTCTTTTGTCATTTAGGACGTAGGAAAATTATTTTGGTATCCTTAGGGTTAGTTTTTATTGTATTTGACGTTTATGCTCGTTATTAGTTTCCGGTTTACGTTATTTGATTTTCGTGTTATTAGATATTAGTAACCAAAGTGACCCTCGTCTTTTCAAGCATTTTAATTTGGAACCTCAAACGATATCCTCAATTTCACACCTCGTTGGGACCTCGACCCAGGTATACACTTATCCGGTTTATTATAATCGATCGTTGCATTAAATGGTCGCGAGTTGACTTTTTTCTTCGTGAGAGGTTTTGACTTGTGATATTTTAACCAATCAATTTTTGGCGCCGCTGCCGGGGAGGTGTGTTGCGACAATATCGTTACGGTTTGACGATTAGTGACTTGAAGACCCTTCCTCGTGAAGTTATCGTTTTCATTTGTAAATACTTTCTTAACATAAAAAACCCAAAAAGATTTTCTTCTCCAAATTATTTTTCCTTTTTCTTTTGTGATTTTCAATGTTTCTAAATTTAAAAATCCAAAAATAATCTTCTTAATCCTCTTATTCGTTTAATTCTTATCTCCTTATCCCTCTATCAGTTTAATTCTTCTTCTTTATGTCTTCATCTTACCATTATTCTTGTGAATGGTGTGGGGGTCTTCCAAAAGGCGGGAATTGTCCCGGTTGTAGCATGGAGGAATCGGGAAACGGGTTTGTCTATGACCAAAATCCTTATTCCTACCATGAAACAACCGACTTTTTCAACCAGCCCCCACAACACCAGATGGAGACATACTCTTGTGAGTCTTGTGGAGGTAGTCCTCACCCGGGTTTTGATTGTCAAATAGGGAACATGTTTGTCTATGAGCACGTTCCATGTAATCAAAACTTCGGTTATGACCATTATCCATACAATTCACCGAATCAGGCACATCAATTTTATTGTTGTGAGTACTGTGAAGGTCCTCACTATAGCTCTGATTGTCAAACAAGGAACCCGCTTGTCTATGAGCATGACCCTTGTAACAATTATGACTATTCTTATCATGACCAACCTCCACAGTATCAAACGATTCAAACTCAACCTCAGCCATCTCCTCAAGAATTATTCCAAGATGTATTCCAAAAATTTCAAGATATGAGGAATATATACACTTAATGATTTGGCTCTTAAAACAATAGCCCAAGAAATGCAAGATGTAAAGAATAGACTTAATGATTTGGCTATTAAACATACCCAAGATGATCGTCATGGTAAATCTATGGAAGATTTACTCGCCATAGAACGAGCAGCACAAAAGCGTTTCTTGTTTAATCAGGCTTGCATGCTCGATGACGAAGATGAGGACTACGAGGAGAGTGCTATTCTTATGAATAATACCATTTTTCAACTCCCTCAGTCTATTGCAACCACATCCACGTCACCTACTTTGGACTCCGAGGACTCTCTCATTATGGGGGATGAGCATCTTTGCACTATTCCTGAAAAGGAATCGGACGAATTCATAAAGTCTAGTGCCGAGAACCTTTTCCTAATCCCAAGTGAGTCTGAGGATATATCCTACAGTGATAGTGATGGTTCTTTTCGTAGTGATCATCCTTTTGACACTGCGGAAGATTTTTTCGGGATTTTCTCTAACCCCCTCTTCAATTCCAATGATGATTTTTCCTCTAGTGACGACGAATCACTTTCTGATGAGGACGTTCAAAATGAAAGTCTCAAAGTCTATTCGAATTCTCTTTTTGAATTTGATGATGAGTACTTTTCTAGCAAAATAAATCCTCTCTTTGATGAAGAGTTAGAGAACGATGAGGTCAAGGACTCTATTATTCATAAACTTGATGATGTGACCTCAATTCTTAATCCCGTGATTCAAAAGGACATTCTTTCTCCGACATATGTGACATTTCCATTTGAGGATCGCCATTATATTGACTTCACATATATCGTTCGAGTTTTTCTACCTTTCTTCACCTATAAGGTAGATTGTCCTTTCCTTCACTCGTTAGGGAGTGAAGACACCATTTTTGACCCCGGCATCTCCATTTATCATTCTTTTGAGCCGGGTCTATCTCGTCGGAGTGGAACTTTCAAGAACTTCAATGTTTCTTCAAACAGATTGAACGAAAGTCCGATGGAGATCTTCTCTTCCACATACTCCCCCAAGAACAAATGAATTCGGGGCGAGTCAAGCTTAGCGACTCGATAAAAAACAAGCGCTTCGTGGGTGGCAACCCATGCTTATCATTCTATCTTCTTTCTTATTTATAACACTAAGTGTGGGGGAATTCCTCTACTTGTTGCTTTGTTGTTGTGTGTTTGCCTTTGTTTTCAGGATTCCCATTGATCGTGATGATTGATGCGCCTGTTTTCAATCCAGCCGCCCAATATCTGATCTTTATGTTTATGTTTATCCAGGGATATCTTATTTAATCCTTTTTGTGAAAAAGATTTCGTTTCCACACTTAGTAGTATTACCTTTTTACGTTCTATAGTGTCGGCTTAGGCCGGTACTTTGAATATTGAGGGCAATATTCAATTCTAAGTGTGGGGGGGGGGGGGGGGGAATTCTTGCGAATTTTGACCCAAAATTTTAAATTTTTTCACATATTGTACCTACTAGTCCCCTAGCACCCCCGTTTTGACCAAAATTTTAAAATTTTTATCGTATTTTAGTTAAATTTTGCATGAAAAAGAAGTGCTTTGCACATAAATAATAATTTGCTATACATTAATGCTTCGGTATTAGTGAAAGTTTAGACTTGATTAGGCTAGAACAAGGGAATCCCGACTCTGCCAAAGTGTTGATTTGGCTGCTACCCTTAACTTTTATGCTAAGTTTTTACGAATTGTGCAAATGAAAATGCTAAACGTGGAGTAGTTGGTTCTCTTTAGAGCTCATCGAAGTTATTTGTGGCTTTTTGTTCCCATAAGCTTGTTTCACCTAATACTAGTAATCTAGGAATAATTAAGGGTGTTTGGTTTTGGTGATAATTAGTTTTTGTCTTCTTAAGAAAATTATTGCTTATAAAAGTTGGGTACACATCAAGGTTACTACAAGTGTCGTGTAACATAAGCAGCGGTTCATAAAGCGGCCCTTGGATCTCTAATTCAGGATGTGTGAGGTCTTGGTCTAACGACCTTGGATCCTCATTTCATGAATGTCTAGAGTCTTGGAATTATCCGTAAAGTTCCGTTTAGTTTATGGTACACGAGATTTGGAGTGGTGGCACTAAAATCAAGCAAAAATAAATAAATCTTAAATTTATGTGCTATAAGCTACGGTTCGAGATCGGTCCTTGGATCCTTATTTCCAAAAGGCGTTTAGGTCTTGGCTACCCTCTTATATCGGCCCTTGGATCTTTAATCAGGAAGGTGTAAGGTCTTGGTCTAACACCCTTGGAACCTCATTTCCGGAATGTATAAAGTCTTGGAACTCTCCGTTGTAACGGCCCTTGGATCCTTTATTCCTAAGGTATAAGGTCTTGGAATTTCCCCGTGAAGCTACGTAATTTATGGTAAAATAAGAAGTTAAGTTAAAAAAAAAATAATAAAAAAAAAATAAAATTGCGTAAGTCAAAAATATAAAAATAAAATAATAAGCCCCATTTTAAATCACCTTGATGTGGATCTCATTTTTATGGCAACGATTTTCGGAGGAAGATTAGAAACTAGTTAGCATCTAAACTAGGTATCTTTATCGGACTAAAAATTATCGAAACGAGAATTTGAAGAAATTCATTTCTCACCAAAAATAAAATAAATAGAGGAAAATAGGAATTTGGGAACAAGGAGTAATACACAATTAACTTCCATAAGTAGTGTTAGCATTTTACAAAAACGTTTGCACAAGGGTTTTTAAACTTAGTTGGGAAGTATAAAAAAGAGGATGACGATTACAATTCCCCGGAATCACCCACTTAGTGTGATTCCCGTTCCATGGTGCCATTTTTGATAATCAAGCATATTTTTTACGTTTGTTCTCGTTTTAATTTACTTACATTTTATAATAAGTCAAAACGGGATATTTTGGTAACTTTGATATTCTTTTGATCCTTTCATTACTTTATATGATCAGATTGCTAGGGACTAGCAATTGTTTAGTGTGGGGGATTGATGAGTGGCCTTTTACTCATCATTTTATACCCGAAAAACCCCACAAAAACGACCAAAAACACCCAAATGGACCATATATTGTTACAAATATCCTTGGATTGTGTTTTATGTGTTGCAGGTACAAAAAGATTGAAAACGAGGCAAATATGGACAAAACTGAGCGTGATATGGAAAAGAGCCGAAAACCGAAGCCGGAAAAGACAATTTTCATATGGATTTAATTCGAGCTCGGAAATCTCAAAACGACCCTTGGATTATTTTTATTTGGCAATATTAGCCCTTGGTTTAACTTTGAAGACATGGCAGTTTTGGTCCCCACAATTACAACAATGTACAACTTTGGTCCTTGTGATTAATATCAAACCTATCCTAACTACATTCTATCCGGATCATTAACTAACCCATCTTCCATTTCAGCCCATAAAAACCCACCAAAAGCCCAAATTTTCATATTAGCTAAACCGGGGGTCAAACTCAAACTACTCAGTAGTCAAACCCCATCTTTAACCACAACCTAACTACTATTCACTTTCTTCTCTAAACCCAATTCCCGCCTAACCACCCTTAATCCCTCAACCCATCACTCTCAACCTCACTACCTTCCAAAGAACACCACATGACCGTGTTCCCCCACCTCCTTGCCACCTCATCGATCCATAGGACCACAAGATCATCTACGGCTCATATTTAGTGTTGTGGGGAGCAAGAAAATCCGAGAGTCAAGAAATTAGCACAAATGAGTAACTGGGATTCTCTCTCACAAGAAAAGCACAAAGGAGAAGAACCCTAGATTATATAGTTTAGTATAAATAGGATAGAGTACTGTAGCAATTTCAGGTTTTAATTTAGCTAAAATTAGGTATTTTTCTTTTTAAGTTTTTTGTTATTTATTTTCATTTCTTTTTAATTCCAGTATTGTAATTTAATTTTAATTAATGAAATTTTAGTTTTCTTGTTTGGTCAACGAAAGTCAAAGGTTACTTTTCATCTGCTTATTTTTGCTTATTTTCTTTTTTTTCTGCTTATTTGATCTTTATGATGCTAGTTAATGTTAGTTAGGTAGAACTAGGATTGCTCAAATCCCTTGTACTTTAGCCTCAAATCCCTTGTACTTTAGCCTCAAATCCCTTTAAAGCAGCCACTTTAGATAATAGCAGACCTTAAGTTTTTGATTTTCCATTTTTGCAGCCCTTTTGATGATTTTTAGTTTGCTCATTTTCAGTTGTTATAAGCCAAATTTTTGCATAGTCAATGTTCAGCTGCTCACCTTGTTAGTTCTTATTTTTGAGAATTTTTTCAATTAGCTTCTTAGTGCTTTTTATCAGCTTGAATAACCCCTATTTTGCCCTGCACCAAGTGTATCAGCAGACCATGATTAATTTTGCTTAATTTATGTTTTTTTTTATGCTTATTTCTGCTTTTCATAGATTATTGTGACTTTGATTTCTGTTCTCAGCTTGATTATAGCTTATTTCTATGTTTATTAGCTTATTAGTAGCTTATTTAGCTTATTTGCCATTTTTGAGCTTATTTCCTATTTTCCAAGACTGATCAGATAAGCTTTAGCTTATCCTGAGCTTTTGTTGAGTTACAAAAAATATTTCCAGTTTTGAAATATGCTTCTTATTATTAGCTTTTTGAGTTTTAAAAGAAAATACAAAAAAAATAAAAATAAAAATAGAATAGCAAAAATGTGCATAACTGGGGTCGAACCCCAGACCTCTTGTTCACACACACACCACTCTACCAGTGCACCATTGGGATTTCTTCAGTTAGATCTTGCAATATTTAATTTATAACCCCTTTTCCTCTTTTAGCTTATCCGAACCTTATTCCTTTTCCCCAGCTTATTGAGATAAGCTGGGACCTCTTTTACATTTTTCCTAGCTTCAGTTTAACATAAAGTATTTTTACAAAAAATTTCAGAATTTTCTCTTTTCGTTTAGTATTCTTAATCATTTATTTTCTTTAAATTAGTATTTAATTCGTATTTAATTATTAAAAAGTCAAAAAAATATAATTTTTTTTTTCAAAATTTTCTTTTGTCATTTAGGACGTAGGAAAATTATTTTGGTATCCGTAGGGTTAGTTTTTATAGTATTTGACGTTTATGCTCGTTATTAGTTTCCGGTTTACGTTATTTGATTTTCGTGTTATTAGATATTAGTAACCAAAGTGACCCTCGTCTTTTCAAGCATTTTAATTCCGAACCTCAAACGATATCCTTAATTTCACACCTCGTTGGGACCTCGACCCGGGTATACGCTTATTCGGTTTATTATAATCGATTGTTGCGTTAAATGGTCGCGAGTTGACTTTTTTCTTCGTGAGAGGTTTTGACTTGTGATATTTTAACCAATCAATTATCGAGAGACGCCATCAAGATTTCAGAAGGAAAGCCAGATTGAGAAAGACATCAAGTCAAGCAACAAGAAAGTTGAACCAGAAGATCGTGATATAAGAGATAGATTGTTAGAGATTCAAGATTATGAAATGATACAAATGAAGGAAGATGGTGACAAAGGTAACAAAGATGATCGAGAAGAGATTGAAGACAAGGAAGAAAGAAGTCAAATCAATGAGGAAGTTCAAGACATAGTTCGTGTTAAAGATCAAGACAACAGAAGTGGAAACAAGCCAAAGTTCAAAGATAAAGATGATGGAGCTTGAAGATATCGAAGACATGGATTAATAAATTAGGAGGGAGTATTGGATACTAATTTATTAATCTATATATTTGGCGTTTATGTATATAAATAAAGTAAAGGGTCCTAGCGCATCAAAAAACAAAGGCCTACAACCGAATGGCAGTTAATTTCGGTTATGACAGTTTAACTTGAAAGGTTGTGCCGGTTTGTATAGTTATACCGGTTCGTATGTGTCTGTTGGGAAAGTATAAATACCCCATGTAAAACAAGTTTGTATCTCAACGGTTTTATATTAATAAAAGTCAGTTATACTATTGTTTGTTATTCAATCATTCATAGAAAGTACCGAGAAGTGGTGCCAACAAGAAGAAAGTAAAGGACATAACCTCTTGCAAGACCATGGATACATTACAGCCATATAATCTGTTGGTTCATCACCTCAAACCAACTGACTTCAACCCCAAACGCACCCATAGCAGTCCCTATTTCAGTTCCCCAATTCCACACACATTTGAGCCCCCAAGCTGGCCCGCTTTAGCCTCAACTTCAGTACGTAAACACATCTATTTATGCCCTATTTCGACACCCAAGCAGACCCATGGCTGCCCCAAGCATCACCCACTTCAGGTCCTATCTCAGCACTCAAATTGACCCATGGTGGCCTCTATTCTAGGGCCGAGTAGCACACCCATTTCAGCCCTGCATTGCCTTTGGTTCTTTGTAATGTGCCTGTCATAGAACCCGTTTAACCGTTGATTAAAAACTGTATAACTCAGTTTGCAGGGTACGAATGTAACTCAGAATTTCTCCACAATTCAAAGGAAAAAGCAGTTTAATCAAAGAATATATCATGTTATAAAGAACAACTATAACAATTACCTCATTAGCAGAAGTTACTAAACAGCGTATCATGTGGGCTTTTGATTACGCGATTTACAAACACGGCGGGATCTTCCACAAAAGGCCGTCTGCATTTATTTTATAAAACTTGATCCTTGAGACAGAAAATTTCAATGCTGACCGAACTTGCCTAAATACTCTTCAAGAGAATTTGTTAATACTTTGTAAGTAAACAAACAGTACAGAACGGACTAATTTCCCATTTGCTATTAATTATTATCAGGAATACATAGTATTATACATATTAGTTATATGTTGTATATTACAGTAGGTAATTGCTAGAACAATTGATTCAGTAAAGTAAGTTCAAAGTTCAAACCTTCTGGAAAAAAGTAAGACTTACACTTACTACCAATTTTATTACAACTTAATTAGCAAAATCCATCTAGAAACTTTCAAGTAAGGAAGCAAGTGGGACCGCAGCCAGACACATAGCGAAGTAGCCGTATGAAAATTTCTACCATCATGACTGCAAGTAGCATATCTACACTAACCATTCACGTAAGCTGGTTCACATCCATGGAAACCTCAAAAGCGATAGTTCTAATACTAAACGCTGAAGTAGTGTTGTCTTGTTCTACTATGAATTGGGCTCCAATGGGAGAATCTTGAAAACACCTAGTCTAACACGATGCTTGTTAAGGTTAAGGTTAAGGTAGCCAATGGATTAGACCTCTGTTCGATCAACAAATCTAATAAGATGAGTATACTTCTCTTCAAAAACTTGAAGCTCAATCTCTCTATCACAAATAAAATCTCAGAATTCAATTGCTTCTATTAAGGGAAGATGGATCGTAATCCTAAAACGAAAGAGAAGCAACAGATACACATTCAAACCAACAACTGGGTAATTACAATAGATAAATGGTGCAGGGGAGTTTCCTATACTTTGATTGATTTGTTAGAAAGTACTGTTTGAATATATAAGTCTGAGTGTATTGTTTGAATATATATGTCTGAGTATATTGAGCGCTTATGTAACCTTTGATCTGCTGGATTATTAGATTGTGACTGAGACTTGTTTTAGTATCTTGTACGGGTGATATGGCATTTTACCAACAAAAAAATAGAATCAGACAACAACAAAATTAGGTCAGATTCAGCAAGTATATATCATGTATCATTGACTCAAAACTTTGTCAAACGTACATGAAAGTATGTACCAGTTGACTATAAAGGTCAAACATTAGTTTTTCAACTACAAGAAAGATCAATTGCGAGCAATACGTAATTATATTCAATAAGTTTTGTGTGTATCATGATCAATTGTAAGTCCAAACATCAGATTCCATCCATGAAACCAATACCTTGGAGATCATCTAATAAAAACAGTTATGCCAAATAGCAGCAAATGTCCTAACTACATTCCATTAAGATAATATTCAGCAATGTACTGTACTAAGTATCAGGCTTTTATATCATCAAAAACTAAGGATACCGAAAAGCTATCTACATACCATAGTTTAGCAAAACATCAAATTTATACGAATTTTCATAAGTGTTCCCAAATGAAAACCTGAAATAAAAACACGCCGACCACCAGTCTCTGTCTATTTTTTAGGAAAACAATCAGGTTGTTTGCGTAAAGGTTACAAAACACTAAAGTTTATACTTTTTAAACACAGTTACCCTTAATCGGTTAAAGAGTATAAAAGCAGATACGACACCATAGGTCAAGGGCAAAACATAAAACCTATTCAACGGATTAATTTCTGAATAAAAAAAAAAACGTATACTAACTAAGGCCATAACAGTACGCCAGTACTCTAGAAAACATTCTTGTCCTCAAGAATGTGCATTAGTCGCCACAACAACAATCCAAATTTTAACCGTTCTTGTAACATTTGAGCAGCATAAAACATAAAACAGGTCCTCGAGCTGAATTATCCCTATGCACTTTAAGTAGATTATAAAAATCAAGCACTTGTCATTTGATGGTGTACTGATAGCGTTTATTTCCCATCTTTAGAGGTCAACTTCTGATACTAAGGATTTGCGATTTTATTATTACCATCCCATTGC